>SIJG01000041.1:395000-995000 GCA_023374025.1 Heterodera schachtii
CAAGTCTGGTCAGCTGTATCCATATCTTAGAAATTTTCAGGGGACCGGCCCGGGAAAACAATATGCAACCATTCAAAATATGCCAATGATACCAAATTTACTCGACCGATTTAAATTGGTTAAACAAAATCGGTGTAAAATGAAAATGATGTAGATTGACAGCACAAAACAATATAAATCCAAAATAAACTGATCATCCATCTTAATTCTCATCATTCGGCTGCAGCATTGTTGCCGGTTCGTGTTTCGACTTAACTCGAAGTGTACAATTTAACTAGTTGGTAGATCTTACTGTAACTTCCGACGTCAATCTGATCAGGGAGTTCAGAAATAGTAACGTCAAAACGATCTTGCACACTGTTCAACGTCTGAGCATCCGTTTCATCAGAGACGAAAGTTATGGCCAATCCCTTGGTGCCAAAACGGCCAGCTCGAGCAACCTAATTTAATTTGGACGATTTAGGCATTCCTTTGCTTGTTGCATACTCTGTGGAGGTACGTGTCAGTATCCTCTGGCATGTCGTAATTAAACACGATATTCACGCGCTCTATGTCCATTCCACGACCAAATAAGTTGGTAGCGACAAGAATGCGCTTTTGGAAGTCCTTGAATTGCTGGTAGCGCGCCAAACGTTCTTCCTGTGCCATTGCACGATGAATGGCGATGGAGGGGAAGTTCTGCTCGATCAACAGCTGATTCAATGCACGACAACGGCTGACCGAACGAAGAAAAATGACAACCTTTAGCATTTGTATCGATTAATATGTGTAAATACACTGGGTAAAACCTGGTTGAACTCCAAAGCATCCAACAAGTCCAACAATTTGCGGTTCTTTTCATTTTCCTTCAGCCTCACATAATACTGTTGAAGTCCGTGAAGCGTGAGCTTAGCCTCATCATCGACATACACCTCCATAGGCTAAAGTGTTTTGAATATTAGGATAAAAATGCAGCATTCTCAGGGAAGACCAAGAAAGACATTGTTAAAAAGAATGAGACTAATCCTTTTGTTGGTACTTAAAAACGGCCAACGTCTTTGGAGTTTGTTGGATCATCTGATCCTTTTTTCTCCCCACACTCAATTGTGAAGCACAACGTCCGTCTCTCTCTTTGAGTTAGAATAGCCATTTGAGGCACCCATTTTGCCGAGCAATCGCACGATTTCTAGAAATAAACAATAAGGAAACAAGAGAAAAATAATAAAACCTCGTAACAATTACTCCGCTTCTATCATCAGCACCATTCAAACCGGACAGATTGGTATGCTGATGGTTCGAGAGACTCAAATTGACGTTGAGCTCCCTCCCCGTGTCGTCAGTTATCATGGCTCATTGAATAGACAACGAACGGGCAATTGTTGAGAAGAATTTATGCAAAAACAAGGCCTATCCGAACACCGCCGATTCGAAGAGGCTAACCGCAGCAAAGAAGGAACCGAACTACTCACTTCCTGCATGAACTTCTTGCAGACAACGCGCAGCTCCCGAGGCAAAGTTGCACTGAACATCATAACTTGCTTCTCCTGCGGCGTCATTTTGAAGATTTCTTGTACGTCGTGACGCATGTCTTAAATTGTAGGATAGGAAAGAAAGTTGAAAAAGTCGTACCAGCATCCCCAATCATTTTGTCACACTCATCCAGCACGAAGAATTTGACTCCTTTAAGCTTCAGATGTCCAGTGCGTCCCAGTGCTAAAAGGCGACCCGGCGTCCCAACAACAATGTGCGGAGTGTTTTTGGCCAGGACCTCCTCGTCTTTCTTAATCGGCATACCACCAAAAAACACAGAAACCTTAACCCGGGGCATGAAGGTTGTAATATAATTTAGTAAAAACCTTCACTCCTGGCATGTACTTGCTGAACCGCTCATATTCTTTCGAAATTTGAAAGGCGAGTTCACGAGTGTGACACATGACGAGAACAGAGACTAAAATGTGCTGCTTAAAAGGAGCTTAAATTGAAATGTCCTACCCGTGCCATCCGTCGGTGTCAGTTGTTGCAAAGTGGCAAGCACAAACACTGCAGTTTTACCCATTCCCGATTTCGCCTGACAGACAATGTCCATTCCAAGAATAGCTTGTGGAATACACTCATGCTGCACTGGAATTTGATTAACAATTATTAATGCTCCTTCGTGTGTTCCCTCTGGGCCCGTTCCAGACAAAAAGCTTTTTCTTATGTAATCAACCTTCAGAAGGGTGCTCAAATCCACAATCAATTATCGCACGAAGTAACTCCGGACGGAGCATCAAATCTCGGAATCCGCTGCTGTGAATGCTCGCATAATTACCCTAAAAGGTTTGATGAATTTTTGAGTCAGTTATTTTTTACTTTAATTTTCTTTGTTGCATCTCCGTTTGTTGCTGCATCATTTTTTGATTGTTGTTCCTGAGTCTCTTCTTGTTCTTCCTCATAATCCAAAAGTTGTTCCTCGTCCATTATGCGGAAATAGTAAGCTCAAACAAAGAAAGCGAAATTATTGACCTTAAAACTTCATGTGCATTGTTAATTAAAAAATAAAACGTTTTTGCATTGAAACAGCTTTAAATTGTAATGCATATTTAAAAGTATATTTGATACTAATTACAGGCTAAATTGTTCAGAAATCGATAACATAAATATATGATTAAAAATGAATACTATGTAGTCCATAAAAAAAGAAAAAGCTCAATTTTGCACTTTATTCAGCCTTCTTGTAATAAAGAATGCTTTGGGCTATCGAATGATACCATGTGTTTAATTTGGCAAAAAATTTCCAAGTGATTGGTTGTGAGCACCGGTCAATTATTTTCATGCAAAACAAGCTCATCGTCATCTCAAATTTGAAGTGTAAAATCGTTAAAATCGGGCTTTTTTATGGAACCAATAATGTACAATCATTGCCAAATTTTCACCGCCATTTCCCAACTGCTGGATCGATCAGCTTTTTTACATAAATGTATTTGTATGTAAAAAATCTCAAATGAAAATAGGAATTGTGTTATTTGGCATTTGTATTGCATATACTCCTACAATTTCTTTAGTGCGTATGGGTACATCTTCTTATTCGGTGCGCCAATCCTTCGCTTGGTCGATGGGTTAAACTCCTCACCCGTTCCAAAAAAGTGAACAAAAAATATGAAGATGATAATGATAAAGAAGAGGAGAAAGACGAATGCGATCAGATCAGGGGACCAGCTGGAAGAGGGCGGACGAAGCAATTGGAGACCTGGGGGAGGGGGGGGGGGGGGGAAGGTTGGCTCTAGTGAACTTTAGGCGTCCAATGAATTTTTAGGCGTCCATTGTCCAGTTTCTTTGGCCATAACTTTTTTATTATTTCGTTTGATACCAAGAATGTAGGGATTGACCAAGTAATAAAAAAGTTATGGTCAAAGAAACTAAACATTACGCCTAAAAGTTTATTTCACGCCTTTGTGCTGCTTTACCGGTTCGTTCAACACCAGCCGTAAGGAGTGAATCGCGCACCCATTCCAAATAGGAAAAATGACAAAATTTGTCTTCGGCCACAATACCATCTATTTGAATCAAATGTTCAGCCAAACTGAGTTCTGGCCAAGGGCCTGGGTCCAGCAGAACTCGGAGATAAACAGAGGAGATAGCCAACCCAGCAACGATTGACAGATGTGGCAAGCAATGGGCTGAAACGCATTGGTCGGGTTGATTTTATATGGAAATACGAATTCCAACCGTCCTCTCGGCTGCTCATTTCTGTCTTTTCATTTTCGACGCTCATTTTCCCTTCTAACGGCACACTTTTAAACCGTTCTAATTCTATGGCTGTTCGTATGCCAAAACTATTGATTAAGTCAGGCTTTTGGGCAGTCCAACAGCCCAACTTCGGATGTTGCCAGGAAAGGAGAGTGACGAGCAGCTGCGGAGTGGCAAATTGAACAAAACCAAGACGACCGCAAAGAAATGCTTAACGGAAAAGGAAATGCAATGGCACCGGTGAGGACAGTCGAACTTTGCTCAGTCAAAAGTGCCAATGCTTCGACGTTTGCCCTTGCTAATTTCTTCCTGCTCTTCTTTTGGGTAGTCCATGCGTTTAACTCGTCAAAAATATTTGCACACTTTTCCGAGGTCAAAGAGGTGGTCAAATTAGGACGAATATCGCCGAACAATGAAAAATTTGAGTCGGAATTGGCGAAAGTTAATTGCTCAGAGCATTTTGTGACCAACTGAAAGTTTTGCTGTTCAAAATAATGGGGAACAGGACTTCGCACTTCTTCGTGCAGCAGCTGCAGGAAGAACAGTTGCTCACTGAGAGCAGTGCCAATTTTGCCTTTAGCGCTAAAATATTCGGCACATTTGCGACTGATTTTGCATTTCGGATGCATGGATGAGAGCAAACAACTGAAGAAAGTGCCTGACGTGCCCCCACTGCTGTCTGCCGGCTTTACCTCAGTCCGTCGGCCGTTTCTCTGAGCCACAATTTGTCCTTCGTCCCCCCTCCCCCCTCTTCCGATGCTTTCGATCTGTCGCTTTGCTCCTTATTCGCCCATCTCAGTCCTTCGTCCACTAATTTGTGTTCGCCAAATTCCGTCCGGCTTCTGACCATAAACAACGGCATTAACTGTCCAAACATTGGCATAATTATTTGCTCATTGTCTTTTCAGTCGGACCTTTTCAAACATTTCCAAGTTTCTATTCCGCATCCCATCCATTCTTTCCTTCAGCAAGAAATCGCCTTGGATACTCAAATTTCGGATGGCACTGAAAATGGTCGGGTGGAAGCCCCGGCCTCGCAGCTGTCGGTCAATCGTTTGTAGACTTTCTGAAGAAATCAAAGAGTTAGGATGGGTCAACCGCAGCTTACCCTGAATAAGCCTTAGTCCCATGGGCGTGTCCCAATCGATGTCGGCTTTTCCTCTTCCCATGCCAATCCCATTTTTATCCCTGTCTAAATATTGGTAAAGTCCACATAAGGCATTCAACAAAAGTGCCAGAAGACGAGCCGAACTCCAACTAAGTAATTGCACCGGCGGCAAAACGGCCATTGAACGATTCGAAGAGATGGCACATAGAAATGGGGGTTGGCACAATGGAAAAGACGCCCATTGGCAATCCAATTGAAAGGCATTCATTGGACATTTTGCCAAAAGAATCTTCAAATTGCCCCCTTCCCCCACTCTCTCGTCTCCTCCCTACACACAATTTGGCTCCCTTCCAAATTTGCCAACGACCAATTCATGCCAATTTATTCTAAATCTCATCCATCTTCTTATTCTCCATCGATCACTCGCCTTTTTTTCCACGAGTGCCTTTCTTATTTTAATTCACAAAATTAGGCAAATCGCTCCGTCGCAAAATGTTTTTGCACCGATTAAGAAGGTAAAGCGAAACGAAAGGGTTAATTGATGTATCATTGCTGCAATTAGATTCGACCTTTACACAAAGCCTGTGGAGGACTGTCGGGTGAAAACGCCGTTCGGCGGAGTCAGTGAGTGCCGTCCGTCACTTTGGCCATTTCGGCACTTTCACTGCTCATTTATTCAGTCACTTTGATCAGCTTCGTCGTGATTGTTCTGTTGTTCATCTCCGAAACATGGTCATACCTAAGTGTTGATGTCGTTGAACAGCTTTTTGTGGTTATTTTTTACCCCACCCCAAATGGCCAATTTCTGTTCCAAGGATTCCACCAGCGCCGAAATGCGAATTGAAATTCATTTTGACATTACTCTGCACAAACTTTCATGTCCGTTGGTTACCATAGACGTGATGAGTCAATCTGGAGAGAGTCAAGATGGCATTCAGCACGACGTGTTCAAGCAGAGGCTGGACAAGCAGGGGAACAACATGGAAGGGGCACAGCCCGAGAAGCAGGGTCAGCAGTTGGTCAAACATGCCAACAATTGGCCAAGAATTACCAATAAACCACGAGTTTAAGTTGTGAACACAAATGCATCCAAAAGTGCCAATGTGTCAAGGAGGACAAGCAGTGACGAGGAGTGCGGCAGCTGCTACGGGGCCATCAAAGGGTCAGTGGGCCAATTGGGACGGTCTTCCGACTCATCGTGAATTGCCTTAGGTGCTGCAACACTTGTGAGGAGGTACGCGAGGCATATCGCCTGAGGGGATGGGTGCTGCAGAATATCGACAAGGTCGAGCAGTGCAAGAACGACGCGGTGTTGAGGTCTTTGAGTGAACAGGCGGACGAAGGTTGTCGAGTGTGGGGCAAAGTTGACGTTGGGAAGGTAAGAGAGAGGAGGGGGTACAAAGAGTGGGGGATCAAGAGGGAGAGAGAGTGGGGATCAGGGAGAGAGAGTGGGGGGATCAGGAAGGGAACGAGTGGGGATCAGGAGGGGAGAGAGAGTGAGGGATCAAGAGGGAGAGAGAGTGGGGATCAGGGAGAGAGAGTGGGGAGCATCAGCCACATTTGGGAGCGGCATATGTCAAAGGGACAGTCAAAGCCAATCGAATGGGAATGCAACACCAATGGCATGATAAGTCATTTCTGCTGATGCAATGCATTGCTCTGTTCACTGAATTTGCTGTTTCCAGGTCGGCGGCAACTTTCACCTTGCGCCAGGCGTGCCGAGCACCCACGCCAATTCGCACTGTCCGTCGTGCCGTCCCCCCGCCCCCCCTCCCCCCACTCAATTTGCCATTTTAGTCCACGACTTCCATTCCGTCTCCCCCGCCCGTTTTGATGCTTCTCACACCATAAACCATTTGTCCTTCGGAAAGCCTTTCCCCGGCAAAACGCATCCTTTGGACGGGAAACAATTCATAACCAACAAAGGTTGGTGAAGCCATTTAAAACGCAAAAGCATTTAAACCAACAAAAGGCGGCATAATGCATCAATATCAACTGAAAATTGTGCCCACTCGGTACATTTACGGAGTGACGCGGAAGGAAGAGACTTTGGTCAGCCATCAATTTGCGATCACTCGCGTGGAGAGGGACATTATGGCAGGGGCCAGTGGCATTCCCGGACTGTTTGTACAATACGAATTCTCGCCTTTGATGGTCCAATACGAAGAGAGGAAAAGGTGGAGAGAAAAAGCATGGCAAAGGGAGGGGGGGGGCAAAGAATGGCATAAAAATTGGGGAAAGAATGGCATAAAAATTGGGGAAAGAATGGCATAAAAATTGGGGAAAGAATGGCATAAAAATTGGGGAAAGAATGGCATAAAAATTGGGGAAAGAATGGCATAAAAATTGGGGAAAGAATGGCATAAAAATTGGGGAAAGAATGGCATAAAAATTGGGGAAAGAATGGCATAAAAATTGGGGAAAGAATGGCATAAAAATTGGGGAAAGAATGGCATAAAAATTGGGGAAAGAATGGCATAAAAATTGGGGAAAGAATGGCATAAAAATTGGGGAAAGAATGGCATAAAAATTGGGGAATGAATGGCATAAAAATTTGGGAAGGAATGGCATTGAAATGGTGGACATGGAAAATTTCCTCCGCTTTTTAGGCCTCTCAGTTTCTTCCTCGTCTCTCTCTGTGCCATCATCGGCGGTGTGCACACCGTCGCCGCTCTTTTAGATGCCATTCTCTACAACACTCAGCGGGCAATCCAACGCAAAATGGCAGTGGCCAAGGCGAACTGATCGAAACTCATTGTCAGCATTCACTGATCGGTGTTCGGCTTTTGCTGGCGATTGATTCTTTTCTTTTTTTATTTAATTTATTTCCTTTTCATTTGACTTTTACGGGGCCTTTGTTTTTTTAATTTCGTTTTTCTCTTTTCTCATTTGTTTTTCTGTAAATCATACATGATCAAGGGGTGCGCCGGCGCACCCCCCCCGCGTCGTAATGGGCCTGGCGCACCCCCCCCCCCCCACGTGCGTCGTAAGGGGGGCGGCTGTAAAGGAGGGGGGGTCGTCGTGGGGTGGGTCGTACCGAAGGGGGAAAAATTAAAATTTGAACAATTTCCTTAGCAAAACGCATACAAAACTTAAAAAATTTTCCCGGCGGCGCCTATCGGCACCGCCAGACCGCCCCACCCCTTCCAAAAAGTTTTTTGGAAAAAACGCGCCGCAAAAAAAAGGTGATTTGAATAGCAAAAAAAAAGGTCGTCGCCGGGGAAAATCGGGGGCCGACGTAAGAAAAATTGGTCCTGGCGCACCCCCCCTGCGCCAAACGTCCGACGTATGGGAGTCTGACTGGCGCACCCCTTGATCATGTATGCTGTAAATTTCTTTTTCCCTTCTCCAATTTTTATGATTCGTTGTCGACCAAAAAAATTTATTGTTCACTTTTCACTTCTTTTTTTTTTGTTGTTTTTATTTGTTTTATTTTTATTGTTATTTTATTTGTGATGGAAAAAAAGACAAATTGAAAAGTTATTTATTGAAAGCATAAATATTTAAGAAAGTGTTAATTAACTTAGGTTTATAAGGCTAATTAATTGATCAATTCAATCGATAGCCTTCGATCGCTTTTTTCTCTGTCACCCGTTTTCTCTCATTTTCTTTGCTCGCCTCACCACACAATCCCTCACTGCTGTTCGTCTCGCCATGGGCTTAATTCCAATTGGGGGATGGAAGCGCATGGCACGGCATTTTGCCCGTCTTCGACGAGAAAGGCGCTGGGATTAATGGCGCGAAAATCTTCGCCGGTGGCACAAATAACCGATGAAAAAGTGATTTGACGAAGCGAGGCGATTTGATCAGGCGAATACATCAATGGATTCAAATAGAAAAAACTGAACGGAAAAGAGCCAATTAAAAGGGGTAATTAGAGAGGGGGGGGGGGGGGAATTAGGCAATTAAGGGGGAGGGCAAAGGTGACAAATGGCCGACCGATCAGCGTCACGAGTCCGTCTGAACTGTTCTCCGATAATGCAGGAGAATGTCGGGCCGAGCAGTGAGCCGTCCACCGGCTCCTCCATCAAACCGCCAACGTACAAATCGATGTCCTAATTATGGCAATTAGTAATAATTGGCTTTTCGTCGCTTTCTCTTTTCCCTTTTAGTGTTTCCTCCCCAATTCTCACGTCAACTTTGCCGTTGTACAAAATCGCCACGCGTTTCTTTGCTTCGACTCCCTTTGCCTCTGCAATTCGTTTCTTTTGTTTTTGGTTGTCATTTCCCCCCCCCCCCTTCGACCTGGCCAATCCTGAAAAGACTTTAGCCGTGCCATCCCACAAATTTGGCGGTAGTCATTGTACGGTCGAATGCCCTGGTCTCTTCCCCGCTGAATGTTCAGCGACCCCATATCGGAAACGTCGAACAGTTCGTCCGTCACCTGTTCAGTCTGTGTTTGATCAGAATGTCCGTTTGGCATACCCCGGGGGTCAGTCGTTGAGGCTCTTTGGAGGCTATCATCATCATTCCCCTGGGGGGAGGGAGTGATCAGAGCGAACGAATCAATGGCAAATGGAAGGCCAACCGAATCAGCTGATCAGTGCCACGGGACAGCAAAAGGTCGACATTTCCTCAATGTGAATGAACGATCAATCCAATGGAATCAATCGTTTGTCAATGAAAAACCTGCGTTTGCAACAAATTTTACGTCGCCAATTTTGCGAAAGTTTCGATCGGCCAAAACATAAAATTCCTAAGAGAAAAGGCGGAAAAATGGGATGATAATTAACGATAAAATGACCTGAATAAGTCCATGAAGCCGATAAGCGGCACCGGAAAATTCAATGGCAACGGCCGGTTCTTGGTTGGGATGATGGCCGCTATAGGGGGGAATGTGCCTGGACAAACGAGCACCGAGCAGAGACGGCTAATGGAGGAGGGGAGAGAAGGATGGGGAAGAGAAAGAGAACAATGGAAGATGGAGAGGAAGAGAAATGATGGAATATAGAGAGGAAGAGAAAGGATGGAAGATGGAGAGGAAGAGAAAGAGAACAATGGAAGATGGAGAGGAAGAGAAATGATGGAATATAGAGAGGAAGAGAAAGGATGGAAGATGGAGAGGAAGTGGAAGAGAAACGATGGAAGATGGGGAGGAAGGGGAAGAAACGATGGAATATAGAGAGGAAGAGAAAGGATGGGAAGAAAAAGGAAGAGGAATAATAGAAAATGGAGAGGAAGAGAAAGAGAAACGATGGAAGATGGAGAGGAAGATAGAGAAAGAATGGGAAGAAAAGGGAAGAGAAATTATGGAAAATGGAGAGAAAGAGAAACGATGGAAGATGGAGAGAAAGAGAAAGGGGAACGATGGAAAATGGAGAGGAAGAGGAAGAGGAACGATGGAAGATGGAGAGGAAGAGAAATGATGGAATATAGAGAGGAAGAGAAAGGATGGAAGATGGAGAGGAAGTGGAAGAGAAACGATGGAAGATGGGGAGGAAGGGGAAGAAACGATGGAATATAGAGAGGAAGAGAAAGGATGGGAAGAAAAGGAAATAAAAAGGGAAGACGAGAGAATAATGACGAGAAGAATTGTTGTGAAATTTATGCAATTTTTGGGGTCACCAGAAATTCCTGATAGGCGATCACTGAAACAGCAAATGAATTGGCGATTTGCAATTGTTTCTGATCATTTATCACCTTGCATTGTTGCACCGATGATTTTGCGACTTGAAAAATAAGAAAAATTACAGAAAAAGAAATAATGCGAAGAAGAAATGTACGTTTCTTGGTACACTCTTTCGGGGTCCCAATGTTTGTTCAATTGGAATAATTTGGTGGCGACCCTAAAAACGGAGGCAATCGAATGGTGGCATTTTGCCCGATCATTTACATGTTGTGATAGCGGACAAAAAGTGTGTGAAGAGTGGCCTGGGGAAGTGATCAGAAGCGATTAGCGGTGGTAAACGATTAAGGGATTAACGAACGGACTGACCAAACCGACGAACAAATTGTTCCCTGGACAAAATAACGAATAACAAAGGCAAATGCCAAGAAAGGCAGGCCGACCCGCAAAAACTCACTGTTGTCTCCGACCAGCAGTTTTTCTTTGTCCGTCGGCTCCAAAGGTGGCACTGCCGAAAAGGGCGGCATTCGCAGGGACAAAGTGCGCAGGAGGGCGCCGGCTCGAAGGCTTCGGGCACTCTTCGGGTCACTGCCGTAAATCTGCCAAAGGCAATGCCAAATTTGGCACATGGCCAATGTCCTCCCATTCTGCTGGTCATTCCGTGCCCAATTGCACCTGCGATGCGTCCACCCACGCGCTGTTCATATTCATCGGCGTCCGCGGAGTTCGGCCCGGCCCCGTCCTTCCCGCGCCCGTCCCGCAAAGGACGCCCGACCGCTTGAAGGGAATGCACCCGGCCAAACTGCTATCCTTCAGCTTTCTGTTGGCTATAACTCAAAATGCTTTTCGGATGGGGCTTCACTTTTTGAGTCGCGTGTCGTGGCTCGGCACGGGCATCGAAACGCATTCCTCGGAGATAAACACGGCACAGTTGCAGTTCAAATTGGGCACTGTGTTCTCTTTAACGGGGCCAATTTGCCATTTTATTCGGAAAATGACCCTCAAAAAGGCACTGGTAATGTCGTGGCTGAGAAACTGTCCGAATTGCATCAGGAGGCCATTGAAGCGGGTCAGAATGGAGAAGGAACTGCTGAGGAGCAGATGAGTCACCGCCCGCGGGTTCGGCATTTTTTTACTCGTCCCTTCAAACAAAATTGGGGGGGGGGGGGAGGAGAGAATGGCACGGTTTTGACGGGGGGGGGAGCGACTGACCGACCATCCGAGCGATGCCATCTTCGAAATTTGCAGGTAAAAGACGCGCGTAAGGCATGTAAGACGCACCCTCAAATTGTCGGAAATGGTATTATAACCAAATTATGCCGGAAAAGCCAAAAAGGTAATATTATTATCAAACGAATGCCTTCAGTGAGTTCTGTAGTTCGTTGCAGGAGCCATCGAAGGTACGGTAATGCTCGTGGTAACATTTGTTCTGTAAGGAAAGTCAAATTATGAGAACACATTTCAATATAATTGCGTTTAATGAGAAGGACCTGCACACAAATGTTCTCCTGATTCATTGTCGCGCAGCCCATTCGGAAGAAGCGATTTTCGTACTCCTCAACCGAAGGGACCAATCGCGTGGCGACTTCCGTCGTTTGAACTCGCGCGGAACAATCGCTGCTGATCGGAAACGGCAACGATTGGACAGTGACCGCGGCATTTGCGGACGGAGAAAGCGAAAGTGCGACTTTGAGAGAGAGCAAAATGATATTTTGTATATCCTTAGGAAACTTGTTGGATAACCCACTTGGACAAGCCCCACAAGACGGGGCGCAATTCAGTCGCATAAATGCCCGGTTTTTCGCGCATTCGCCGAGCATTGCCCACTGTGCACAATTGGTCTGAATGAGTGAGTGAATAATCACCGAAAGGGTCGGACATGAAAAAAGTTAGCTCAATACAAATTTGTCCATTGGAAAACCGCCAGGGCAAAAGCGACGGGAGGAAAAGCGAAAGGCCGAAGACAAAGGCACATTTTGAAGGGCCACGGAATCTGAAGGGCATTTTGAAGCCGAGGAAGGCAAGGCATTAACTGACCGACGAGGAAAAGCAAAACGAAAAGGCAAAGGCACCAAGTCGAGGAGCACAGCCCCCGGGGGGACGGCACCCCTTTTTTTGTTCTGTTGATGCCATTTACGGAACACTTGCAGCGAAAGTTTCTGTTCGCATGAGGACAACGGCATTTGGCCAAAGAAAAAGAGTGCAAAAGGCCAAAAAGACACATTTTAAGAAAGCTAAAGGAAAATAGAGGAGAGAAACGAAAGCGAAATTTAAAAGGGAAAATAAATAAAGCAAAACAAAATAAAATAAAATAGGAAGGGAAGGTGGGAACGGAAAGGTTAAGAGAATAAAGCGGTGATTGAAACGGACGGAAAATCAAAGAGAAACGGAAGGGGGGGGGCGGGGCACTCACTCTCTGTTGGATGCCGAAGCCACCAAAGGGGAAGGGAATGCTTACACAGGAAGTGTTACACAATCAGCAGCGTGACTTTCACCACAGATGGAACCGGAAAGGCCAAAGCGACGACGGACGGCGTAATCCGTCGCCGTCGCCACCCAACAGAAAGAAGCAGCAGAGAGACGGGGAACAGAGGACGAAGTGATCCGAAAGCAGCAGATAAGGCAATGAATGGAGAAGGAGCGGACAAGCGCAGTTTAAAAGGCAGGCAAAAACGGAGCAAAAACGGATAGAGTGTCCATCTGCCGTTCCCAGGCGAAGTGAAGCGAAACTTTGATCGGAAAGTAAAAAACTTAGGAAGCGATTAAATGGGAAAGGTCTCCACCCCTCCCCAGAATCATAAGTAATGGGAAAACAAAGTGGGAAAAGGAGAGAACATCAAGCCTTTTTATTTGTATTCAAATGGAATAATTAAATGGAGCAAAAGGGGCAATGTTTCAAAGTGTCCGTCAAATTAATAAGCATTAATTAATTGTCTGTCGCAATTTGTAATTCTTCGTATCATCACTCAGTCCAATCAGAAAATGGGACACTATTGACAACGCATTCGGATAGCGACTGATCAGTGGCCCTTCCCTCCCTCCTCTCTCTCTGATCTCCGCCGATCAGTCCCTCCGAATCGGCCGTGATCAGTCATTCGTTCGGCCTCTTACGTCGTCGCCTTTCGCCGCGCACACCACGACCATCTCCTTGAGAAGTGCCAACTCGCGTCTCATGGTGTCCAATGTCCTTGACAAATCAGAGGATGGCGTTGTTCGGGATTTCCTTAGGCCGTTCGACTTTTGGCCCTCACAATCCCGGCCCCCTTCCGGCATTGTTCAGCCTTTCCCTCCCTCTGTTCGTGTTGTTCCGTTTTCCTTAGGCCGTTCGACTTTTGGCCCTCACAATCCCGGCCCCTTTTCCGGCTTTTCCCTCCCTCCGTTCGTTTTGTCCGTTCCCACCTTTCCAATTGTGCGTTTTCCTCTCTGAGTTCTCTGACCCTTTGCGAAGTGTGCACTTGCTCCATCCGCTTCTTCTGCCGCGTTCTGCTCACTGCTGCGTTGTTCCTCAGTCTCTTCATTGCGTAGTCGTCCATCTCTTCGTTTTGTTGTTCATTTTGACCCTCCGGCGGGACAGCAGCGGACCAACTCGGCTAAAAAGGAGTCACTCGCCCATTGCCATTGGCACTCCAAATGCCATCGCACAATTCATTCATTTCCCCCCCCCCCCGCGAATGGCGGAGCAGGACAAAACATCGCCTCCCAAAACTTCGTGACATAACGCCGCCGCAAAAAAATAAATAAATAAAATAATTTATATCAATAAAATTTTGTTTCATTATTTTTGCGACGACGTTTCGGCCGGTGAATGTTCTGCTACAAATGAGGTGTGCCGTTCGTCCCAATGGTCCCTTTTCCGCCTCCATTTTCACTTGTCCGTCCGTTCCGTGTGCCGTTCCGTCCTCCTCCCCTCTCATTTCCCCCCGCATTTCGTTTCGCCGTTCGTTCCAATTGTCTTCCCTTTGGACTGTCGTCGTTTGATAGGGCGCGGCATTTCGTTTCCGCGCATTTCGTTGTTGTGTTGCCATTCCCTCGAAGAGAATAAAATATTCAAATCGAAAACGAAATAATTTAAAAGTAATTTAACAAATCATAATTAATAGAAAGAATTAAAAGAATTTCACTTTTTATTTTAATAAATTTAGTTTTTCAATGGCAAAGGCAATAAAAAGGGTTATTATGGACGAATTTGAATGATTTATGATAAAAATTATAAGAAAATTGGGCTGAAAAATGAAAGATTCAATGAGAAAATGGGGAAGAGAAAGGGAACAAACAAATGGAGGACAAAAAGTGAATGATAAAAGGGGGGAAAGAATGGAAAGGCAAATGCACAATTATCATTATCATTATCAGGAGGAGTGATTTTGGCAATTTGTTTGAATTTAAGTGCCCATTGACTGACGCATTAATTAATTAATTAAGTAAATGATTAGGTAATTATTGAAACTGCAATTAATGTATGTACAACAAATGGTTGGAGAATGCTTTTTGATGGCAAATGCCCTTGGCCTTCGCTTCCCATCGCTTCAGCCCAAACCGCAGCAATTTTCTGCTGAATTTCGTTGCTGCGTCGGCCCTTTTAAATTGGCCAAAATTCCACTGATTCGTCCGCCGGTTCGATCGTTCGCTTGGTTTGTCCTTAAAATTGCCTTCAATCCAATCGTTTTGCCATTCCCTGGGCTTTTCCCCGCGTCGTTTCGTTTTGCTTTTATTTTCGGTGTAATAACTTTCTTATTTTATCAATCTCCCATTACATTATAACACTTAATAACCTGTAAATTTAAAAAAAAGCTATGACCAAATAGAGTAAGTCATTACTTTTAAAAATGACTCTGTTCATTCCGTCAATTTTAATTCCCTTTGAAATTTTTCCGCGACGTTCCTTTTTCCCATGGAGTTTTCCACTCGTGCACTTTTGCAGACTATGATAGGGGTTTCGGATCGCTGATAACGAATTTGGCATTCATTTTGGCTTCTTAGTTCCCCTTTTCCCCTGGCATTTGCCCCCCCCCCCCTCCTTTTCCCCCATTTTCACCTTTTATTTTTGTTGGCGTTGCGTCTTCCGTTTGCATTTTGCTTCTTCTCGTTGCTGACCAACTGCTCGGCCACCTCCTGGAACAGAATGTTCACATTGGCATCGTTTGCTGCGCTCGTCTCCACGAAAAAATGAAAAGCGTTGGCCGAGGCGAAACTTTGCGCGACATCCGTCGGGATTTCCCTCTCCTCTTCTCTGTCCAATTTGTTCCCTCAATTCCAATCAATTAGCCCTAATTAGACCGTCAATTACTTAATTTCCCCACTCACCGACCAACATTCTCAACGCCCTTTTGTTGGCGTATTGCTCAATTTCGAGCAGCCATTCGCTGATGCAATCGAAGGTCGGTTGGGAGGAGAGGTCGTAGACGAGCACTGAAAGGAGCCATGGGAGGCAAAGGGAGGGAGGGAAACAAAGGCAAACCGATGGCATGCGCAGAACGGTAATAGGACTGAGTGATGGAACGGAAGCGCTCCTTAAAAAGGAAGGGCCATTTTAAGCACTTCCCCCGTCGGCATTATTCGACATTCCCTCCCCCCCCCCCGGCTTTCCACGGCATTTTTCGCCCCAATCCCTGACCTCCCCCTCCCCTTTGCCCCCACCTGTCCGGCGGTGTCCCAAATTTGCAATTTGACTTTCTCCCCGTCCACTTTCACGTTTTTGACCATAAAATCCACTCCAATGGTCGCATTTTGCCCCGGCGGAAAAATTCCCTAAAATGAATAAAACAAACGCATTAATTATTTGGCCAAAACAGCCGAAATGCCGCCGCTCACTTGAGTAAATTTTTTGACCAAACACGTCTTCCCACCCCAGCATTTCCGACCAGCACAACTTTGAACAGATAATCATAATCATCCATCTTTAATTGGGAGCAGAGAAAACACAACCAAACAAAAAGCACACCAAAATCAACGGACAACTCAGTACCGGCGTCCCAATTTTATGAATTTATTTATAAATAAGTCCATTAGATAGTAAAATAACTGGTTTTTCTTAAATTGTGGTTCGAACTTTTTAATTTCAATTAGAAAAAAAACATGAAAAGACAAGAATAACTCGATTAAACCGTAATCATGAAATTGTTCCCGAACAGAAATGTCATAACCAATCGTCAAAAAGAAAAGAACAAACAAACGAAGAATCTTAAACCAATTAAACAAACAAATAAAAATATAGCATTATGTTTAGAAGTCAATTCGGATTTCTACGACTTTATGAGACCACACAGATTCCCTTAACTTCCATCGGATTCTCTTCGTCTCCTTCAATTTTTCCCTCCCAATTCGCTGTCAACTTCTGCCATTTTCTTCGCCTTCAAAAGGACTGTCATCATCTGAAACAGAAAGAAAAAGAAATTCTTGTGCTAATTAATGCTAATTAGACGAAATGACCGAAGCATGAATAACGTCGGGAGTCGAAACGAAACAGCAGCGGTCACTGTCCTCCACAATTTCCCTCACGCGTTCCTGCAACACTTTGTCGCAAGTGACAAACAGCGCCATCACACCCTTAACCCGTGAAACTGTTTTAAATGGGTTTTGGGTACTTTTCGGGTTTGTTGCCCGGATTTGAATTTATATAAAAAAAGAAACAAAAAATGCAGAATAATTTTTGTAATTCTTTGTCATTTATTTTTAAATTCAAATCAGACCCAAACCCAAAAATACCGGATTTGAATCCAATTACCGTCGAGTTTTTCGACTTGCCAAATTCCACCATCGGTAAGTCAGAAGGCGTGTCCCCACAAATAAGCACCGTCCCTTTTTCAAGGGATTCGCCGAGCGTTCCAATTATTTTCGCCATTCCTTCAGCTTTGTTCCAAACTGAAAAATGGATTTTCCGTCCCATAAAAAGTAAAGGCATTCAAATCCACGCACCCTTTCCTTGTTCGTGCACCACCACTTCGACTTCGCATCCATTCGACGGCGCAAAGTGCAGAAACTAAATTAGGAATTTATTTCAAGACATTGTTGAAAAGTCAACTTGCGAATTCGGGTCCACTCTTTTCACCAGCTGAATGACTTCGTTTTGGTATTTCTGAGACAGTGCACCATCTACGTGCTGTTAATAATAAATGATTATGGCAAAAGAATAAAAAAATTTACCTTAGAAACGGTTTGTACGCCTAAAAATGAAAATTATAAAATCAAAAAACAAGAGAATTACTAACCCAAAGTCAAACGGTCGACCTTCCGCTGGATGCCACTACCGATGAGAGCGAAATGGGCGAATTCATTGTCTTGCAGCAAAGTGGCCATCTGATGGAGAAAAGAAATGAACTTGCGCTTTTTCCTCATATTTACCTTTTCAGAAAGACTGTCCAGTGCAGTTAAACCCGCGTCAGAAATTCCTTAAAACAATAAAATTGTTGGAACGATAATCAGTGCACCTTCGTCATGAACAATCCTAAATTCATTGTTAATTTATTAATATTTGCTGAACAAATGTCCACCGTTTTCCGTCGAACCACCATTCTCTTCCCCACGAGCCTCCAAATACAATTGGCCCGTCTTTCGGCAGAGCGATCAAATCGAGAATACCCGGGCCCCTCAGAGGACCTAAATATTTGATGTTAGAAAATTTCGATTGATTAATTATATAACCGGCTGTCAGCACAGCACTATGACGAGTGTAGGCCTTGAATTAAAACCAAAAAATAAATAAAAAACCAACGCCAAAAAACCTGTGAAAATTTAGCCAAACTAATCGCACTGTAAATTGGCTGCAAATTGGTTGCATATCGAGAACAGTAATCCTTAAAGGTGAGGACAATTGGTAATAAGAACGAAAGGCCAATCCATTGCCTTCATAGTGCCGTCCCAATCAGTGATCATAATCGGCTTCAGCCCATTCGATTCGCAACTGCCGCTTTTCAGCTTTTCCAAAAACCTTAAAAAGCATGATAAAAGCCAAATTTGTTAAATTTACAAACGAATCACCTGACACAATCGTCGTGTTCCTTCAAAAAATCAAAAGAATGGAAGGAAGGCAACACAGAGAGAAAGTCCAATTGAGCCAAATACTTTGAAATGTTCTGATTTTGAGATTCCGAGAAGAATGAACACAATTTTCCGAGGAAGTCAATGTCTTTCTAAATTAAATTCTTCATTAATATCACCGTCAGCTGGAATCCGAATACTTTCATTCCGAAAAGCTCATCTTTCACGCAAATCGACAACTTTTCTTTGCTAAAATATTCGAATGCATAAATGAAATTTAAAAAATACAGACTTTGTAGACAAAATCTCTTTCGTGAGAGAATGACCATTTCCCAAAATAGCGCAAGTCTTATTGAGAAAGTGCAAACATTCATTGGCCACTAAAATTACAAAATAAAAAATTGACAAACTCAGATTTAATAAATTTTAAAAAAACTGAAAAATTGATGACAGTTATATAAATTAATTGGTAGGAGAAAAAAAATGCCGCAAAAGGTTACCCTGGATGAGTTGTTGATTCCGAAGTTCATTCGTCTCATGATCAGAACAATGCTTAAGAAGCACAGATACGATTTCCTTCCGTTTGCTCTGACACTTAAAAAAGAAAAATTTATAACAAGCAATAAATGGCAGCAAATGTTGAATTGGCAAATTACCAACAAAAAAAGATATTTCTTTAATTTCGTTAGTACGAATTCGAGTTTTGGGAATTTCAATATTGTCGAAATGGATAACAGAATCGGGTACTTTTGAGTTTTGTTCCTATACCTCAAAATTTTCTATATTGGTGGGCACAGGAACAGATCTCCATCACGTTTTGCGAACGGGAATTGGGGATGAACCATGACTCTACTTTTGATTGGTCAAATTTTATTCGAGAGATATGTGCATTCAGCGCGCCCTTTTGATACTTTTTAAAATTTTTAGGAACAAAATCGAAAGTACCCAGAATCATTGTCGGCGACTCTGAAAATCCCAGACAAAGTGTTCAATACAAAATTATAAATGGATATTAAAAAATATATATATAAAAACTATCATGTAAACTAGTTAAGTACCCAAAAAAATATTTTTTGTGAAATTACTTTGTACATCAATTTCTTGAAGTCGTCAATGGTGCCTTGGTTTTGCTCCATTTTTGAGATGAGACCTTAACAGAGATTTTTAAATTATTTTGTTTTTTTGTTAGCTATCTATCCCTACCATTCCAGTCCGTTTCCGCATCAACTGCCTCAGAAAAAATATCCCGACTTTGTTGCCCATGTTGCCGTTCCTCTGCCATGAATATGATGTGAAAAACGAATGAGTCAATGAGAATCAAAGAATGCAACGTCAAAATTTGCTGATTAAAATATACAACGAATTTCAAATAGCTAACAAGGGAACACGCAGAAGCAATCAACGGTAATTCTGTAGTTTGCCCCCCCTTTCGGAGCGCAGAATTACAAAACCACTATTTACTGTTACTGTTTTTAAGCGGCACCAATTCTATACTACAGTCAAAGAAAATAAGGGCTCTACTGCTTCTAGATTTCCATAAGAGCAAATATTAGTAGAAGGAAAAAGGGCGGAGGTTCGAGTCTCTAAATAGAATTCATTCTGATTTGAATGTGGCGTTTTGTTTTGAGTAAATTTGGTGTGCCGGTCGCTGACCATGAATCTGACATGACCAATTCCGAACATCGGACACGAATTCCAACAATAAATATGTTTTAGATGGAAGGCTCAACAACAGCAAAAAAAAGTCAAATCACTGATTTTACATGCACATTCCTTCAGCAAGTGCTGGAGACAACAGCAGAACAACTTCCTTTGCCAATAAGAGCACATTTGTCAAATATTCTTTATCCGGATACTAAAATAATCAAAAGCCAAATTCCGAATAAATTGTGGGTAATACTGCCGATGGTCCCCCCCTTTTTTGGAAAATTTTTTTTTCTGTTCTAAAAAGTCGTGAAACACGTTTTATGGGGTTTTTAGGGCCGCTGATCACGAATCTGACATTCATTTTGACCAATTTCGAATCCCGGACCCGAATTCGAACAAAAAATCGAAAACTCAAAATTTTCAAAATTCACTTTTATCTTCGTACCTGTACAGAATGACCGTTTTTGATGTTTCAATGGTTTTTGACTAAGTTTAGCTTATTTAGATCAATTTAGGATCAAAAATAAGAATTTCGAAAATTTTGAATTTTGATTTTTTGTTCGATTTAGGGTCCGGGATTCGAAATTGGTCAAAATGAATGTTAGATTTGTGATCAGCGACCCTAAAAACCCCATAAAACGTGTTTTCGTGACTTTTTAGAACAGAAATTTTTTTTTTCAAAAAGGGGGGGGGGACCATCGGCAGTATTACCAAATTGTGCAGTGTTTGTGGCTTTGACTTATTAAAGGGATTGGTTGTGGTTGCACAAAAGAAAAGGAAAACACCAAATAAAAAGTGAATTTTCAAAATTTCCTTTCTTTTATTCACTTAATACCTCTTTTTAGATTTCTTTCCGTTAAATGTTTGGCCTGCTCGTCGTCCTTTCCAAAAGTTCGTTTTGTGCCGACGCGAAGGAAAAATTCCGAAAAAGCCGAGGCTTCGAAACGTTCGATTAACTCATTTTGCAATTCACCCAAGTGAGAATAAATTAAATTTACCAATTTATGGATGCCTTCCAAAATTTATCTTTTAGTATTTCGATTGGGTCCAAAAATGTTTTGTCTTTTGGTCGCCGACGGTTCAAAAAAGTGGAGAAACTACAGAAATTAGCCGAGATGGACAAACAAAAAGGAGGAAGTGATAGTCCCCTCAACAATTCGCTGTCGAACTTTCTTTTATCTTTTACTAAATAAAGAATTTGATGCTCTAATCAGTTTTGTGATTCTCTTGTTTCATAGGGCTCGGAATTTAAGTCAAATAACTTTTTTCTGCTCACTCGAAATGACCTTAAAATGACAAAAATATTTCACACTGTTAGAGGCTTCTTCATGCATTTTTATTTTTTATTTTATTCTTTGGGTTTTATGACTTTTTTCACCTTTTAAGGCGAAAATTGTGAGGCCCAAAAACCCTAAAAATATTTTCAATTGGTTTTGTCAAAGCCATAATATCTGAAGCATAAATTATTAAAAGTATTTCAGTTAATTTTTTTTTAATTTTTAAAAAATTAATCAAATTTAATAACAAAAATCTAAAAAGGTACCAAACTAAAAATTAATTTTTTAATAATCTAAAAATGCAACCATTAATTTAAAAGCAAAGTAAATTTTAATCAAGCAAAAAAATACATTATTTGAGGATGAAATCATACCTTAATTTAATACTTTTTTAATTCTCCAAATTTTCAATTAATATTAATTATAGTGCCCAACTTCAAAGTCATATGTTTATAATAAAAATTTTAATTTGCTTTAACTCAACATTTTATGGGCCAAAAATTCTGAAAAAATTCCTGCTAAGCTAACTTTTGATGCTGATCAAAAAAGTTTTTTACATCAATAAGCCCAGTAAAAATAGGCCTATAAAAAAGCTAACTAAAATTTTATTAAAAATTATTATTGGAATCGGAAAATATAATAAACATATGACCATGACTGTACTTTAATTACGGGCAGTGGATGAAAAAAAATAATAATTGAATTAAAATTAATTCTTTTTTTCTCTCCCAAAAATTAATATTAATGGCAGAGAAATCCGATCGAAATTTCCAAAAAAGGAATCATTGGTCAAAAAAGATTTTCCATTCGCTGCTCATCCGCCCTCTTCTCAGCTTCGTCTCTCAACTTGCGCATTTCCGTCATCGATTGTCCCTTCCCTTTTTCCTTTCGTTGGATTTTCTCCGGACAAATTTAAATTCATAATAAATCCAATCAATCGGAGGATTTTTGTCCATTCTCACACTTTGTTTGTTTTTGTTGGATTCTCCATTAACAGAAGCCATTTCTCATTAATCGCCAATTCATTAAAATGTTTTTTTGTCGGAGATTTTATCAACTTAAAAGGGAAAGAAAGAAAAGTGAGAGACTAACGACCAAACGAAAACCATCGATTCGATCGTAAGAAAGAAGGAACGCATTTCTCTCTGTTCTTTTGCCGTCCCTTCTCCGATTTGTCCCTCCTCCCCATTTATTTATTTCTCCTCCAATTTCTTCCTCAAAATGCCCTCCTCCGTTGGCCCCTCTTCCTCTTCCGATTTGCTCATCCGTCTTTTCCTCCTCCTCGACTCGGCCGTTCACTTTGCCCTCGGCGCCTTCCTCTTCTTCTGTCCGTCCACCTGTGCCCATTTCCTTTTGGTTACCCCCTTAAATCCCCCCCCCTCACTTCCCCCCCCCCCCCCCTCTCTTTTGTCAGAAACGCCCTTCCGATGGCGTCCATTGGCACCTTTTGCGCTGCGTCGGTGGCCAATTGATGGCTTCCGCCACTCTCTCGTGGCGTTGCGCCTCCCCCCGCCGTCTCCCCGAGCTGCGTTCGTCCTGTCTGATGCTCCGTCTCCTCGGCAGCGTTCTCTTCGTGTTCCTCTTCCTCCACATCCGTGCTGTTCATCCCGATTTGATGCCATTTCGTTAGAAGGGCACTTTTGCTCACTGCTCACAATTAGCATTGAAATTCAGTTGTGTTGCGACAACTCATCTGGTTCTGCTTTTCCATGATTGCTTTGTGTGTTGCGCTATTAATTGTTTCGGGATGGCCAATCGGTCGGTTTAAATGCCTTAATTTCTCCATTTAATTGCGCAATTAATGGATTAAATTGACTCCTCTCCCTTGCTAGGTGATAAGCTTTTTGCTGCGAACCGTTGGGGCAATGTGCTGTACCAAATTGATACAATCGCTTCCATTAGCATCGGAATGGCGTGGGTAATGGCCCCGCAATGGCTGTTGCACAGACAAGTCCCCCGATTGCCCTTTCAAGTGCTAATCTCGTGCCATTGAAAAGGTGCGCGTGCCCATGGACCAATCGCACGAATTCTGTGGCCATTTGATGGGCGTTGTGTTCATCGCCTCCCATGTGATCAGTTCACATGCGGTCGGTTCAAAAAGCCAACGATTCCCTTGGAGAATGATGAACTGTTGGCTCTTTCTCTCTTTTGTACAGCTCCATTGGCCAACTCAGTCGGACCGGGCGATGGCCGCTGAGACGCGGGCGGTGCTTTGTGTGTTCATCCTTTCCGCCCAAATTTGGTCTCAAATAGCCTATGGCCAACATTGGTCCGACAAAGTGGGCCTTTTGCCATTGCCCTTTTTGTTGTGTCATTCATCGCATTATTTAGCATTGGGTGGGCATTAGCCTGTTCTCCTCCTGGACACTCATCTCAATCATTTACCGCACTTACCTATGGGCGTCGGGATTGGACCAGCCGAAATCGGAGAAAGACGTCAGCTGTGCCAACGACGGAAGTGGGACGAAGGCGAATGGGACATATCAGCAGAAGAAAATGGCCTAGGGAAGCACATGGAAAGGGATGGTTTTTGCTGATTGAGACGAGCTTTTGTTTCCAAATGATCATAATTTTGAATTTATCTGTCAATTGGCGTAACGACAGTCTGCCCCCGTCCCACTCAAATTTCGGCCCAATGATATTCGATCCGCAAATAAATTGATCACACAAACTCGCTTGATCCTTCCGTTCCTTCCCTTCAACCGCTCTCGACCGCTTTTTTTTTGTTTTCCTGAATCGATTGGTTACGCTTTCCCATGGCATATTGATCAGCAAAAGCATGGGTCTGACCAGCGGATTCGCCACTT
Source organism: Heterodera schachtii (assembly GCA_023374025.1). Classification (NCBI taxonomy): domain Eukaryota; kingdom Metazoa; phylum Nematoda; class Chromadorea; order Rhabditida; family Heteroderidae; genus Heterodera; species Heterodera schachtii. The sequence goes on from SIJG01000041.1 coordinate 419,091, forward strand.
TCTCTTTCCCTTCGTCTTTTCTTGCTTCTTTTTCGCTTTCCTCTGACAAATGTTTTGGCCCAAATCCATTCACTAATCCGCCAGCATTTTATGATTTCATCCCGGCATATTTGATAAATCATTCGTTTTAATTTTTGATAAATTCCTTAAAATGTCTGAAGAGCAATGGAGCGGCGAGTCGAGCAACAGCAACGAATCGGAGGGAGTGCACCACAGAGAGGACCCCCATTTTGAACAGGTCGAGGACCAAATCCGCGACATTCAGGCGAGCCGACCTTCCCCTGTCCCAATCTCTGCTCGCTTTTAAGACCCAAGCTGACCGTTTGCTCTTTGGTTCAGTGTTTTTGCGGCGGCCCAAAGGATTGGCTGAAAATGCCGTCGGTAAAACTTTGAGAGTAATGAGTTAAAAAATGCCGAATTCTTTGGACATTTGTTTTACAGTCCCAGAAACGCCATCGGAAGTGGCGGATTTGGAGGGGACAACGCGCCAAATCGCAGAGACAATCGAACGCATCGACGATTTGGAGGAGAAGCTGAAGGAATTGTTGGAGCACAAAGACAACGTGATGGGAGATGAAGTGGACAGAAAGTGGGCAACCAATGCAATTTAGGCAATTTACGAAGACCAAATTGACGAATACCTTCGCGAATTGGAGGACTCGCGAACGTTAATGACGGCACTAAAGCCGGTGGGAATGGGGGGGGGGGGAACTGAAGAAGGCGCGGGGGAGGGGCGGGGGTGCTTTGGAGGGAACGGCGGTGCCGACCGATCCCAAAGAGAAATGGCTTCGTCTGTCCCTTCAGATGCTTTACCCCGACAGACTGAAGGACGGTGAGACCGGCAAAACTGACGTCTCCTGGATTTCCTGGCGTCGGAATACGCTCGGCTCGAAGCTTCACAAAGAAAGCAACGAATTGTTGGCACTGATTGAGGCGGGAGAGAATTCGGAGCAGCAGCAGGCAGAAGAAAAGGACGGAAAAGAAATTACGGCACATTTTGCAGTTCAGGCGGAGAAAACGCGGAACGGACTGAACACGGCCGAGGGATTGCTGAAGACGGCCGACAATTTGCACCAAAGTGCCCAATATTTGTCATGGTTCACGCGTCGTGTAAGTTTTGCCAGCAATTTTTTTGCCATTTCAATAATTTGCGGTCACCAAATGCCGAGACTCTCGACAAGCTAACATAAGCTGTCCTTACCCTTTCCCTTTGTCAGGTGCTCGACTACAACGAATCCCTTTCGGAATTCCAACGGGTTGTTTCTCCCCAAATTGTGTTCTTTTAATTGCCATTTCCGAAGGATTTTACGGTGAATTTGGTGGCCCAATGGGTGCAAGAAGAAGTGAACAAAGTGCAGGTGAAAAGCGAAGGGAAGGAAAAGCAATTGGAAAGAGTGCATTAAGGAACACCAAAAAAACTGCATGAATTTCTGCTCGGAACTGAGTGCGAAAGAAAAGGGCGAAAAATAAATGGCAAAAGTGGTGGAAGTTCCCCCCCCCCCCCCCCCCTCACCGGTCACCGCCCCTAATTACTGTTAATTACGTTGATTATGCAAAGCTAATAGACTCCACCCCTTCGTCAATTAGTTTTAATTTGCGTTAAAATATATAATGGCAAAATATCTGACAATAATAAATGTGCAAGTTCGACTATTTTTTCTGTGGAGGGTATGGCATTTTTGGAAATTTCTCCCCAATGGGCGGGGCGGAGGCGCCCGTCACGGGTCGCTTTTTCGCTATGAACAGCCGTTTCAATGCAATTTGATAGTCCCGGTTGAACACCTTCAAAATTGGAGCAGAAATTGGAAAAATGAGAGCCAAACGGACCGTGTAAATGATCGGATTCATTCCGCTGTTAGAATAGCCCAGCCAAGTGATGAACTGAAGGGAGTAAAGCACTGATCAGAGGAAAAGTCAATTTGAGACTGATCAAAATCAAAGAGAAAAGCGGAGAGAGAAGAAAGCACTGATCAGAGGAAAAGCCAATTTGAGACTGATCAAAATCAAAGGGAAAAGCGGAGAGAGAAGAAAGCACTGATCAGAGGAAAAGTCAATTTGAGACTGATCAAAATCAAAGAGAAAAGCGGAGAGAGAAGAAAGCACTGATCAGAGGAAAAGTCAATTTGAGACTGATCAAAATCAAAGAGAAAAGCGGAGAGAGAAGAAAGCACTGATCAGAGGAAAAGTCAATTTGGAACTGATCAAAATCAAAGGGAAAAGCGGAGAGAGAAGAAAGCACTGATCAGAGGAAAAGCCAATTTGAGACTGATCAAAATCAAAGGGAAAAGCGGAGAGAGAAGAAAGCACTGATCAGAGGAAAAGTCAATTTGGAACTGATCAAAATCAAAAAGGAAAAGCGGAGAGAGAAGAAAGCACTGATCAGAGGAAAAGCCAATTTGAGACTGATCAAAATCAAAGGGAAAAGCGGAGAGAGAAGAAAGCACTGATCAGAGGAAAAGCCAATTTGGAACTGATCAAAATCAAAGGGAAAAGCGGATAGACAAGAAAGCACTGATCAGAGGAAAAGCCAATTTGGGACTGATCAAAATCAAAGGGAAAAGCGGAGAGAGAAGAAAGCACTGATCAGAGGAAAAGCCAATTTGGGACTGATCAAATCAAAGGGAAAAGCGGAGAGAGAAGAAAGCACTGATCAGAGGAAAAGCCAATTTGAGACTGATCAAAATCAAAGGGAAAAGCGGAGAGAGAAGAAAGCACTGATCAGAGGAAAAGCCAATTTGGGACTGATCAAAATCAAAGGGAAAAGCGGAGACCATTTCGATGTGAGGATTAACAGAACAGCCGGAGCAGAACTGCAGAATGACGTACATAATGAAGAAGGGAGTCCAGCAGAGAGTGAAGCAGCCGAGGATAATACCCAAAACTTAACAAAAGGCAAATAAAACGGAAGTGATTTTCCCCTTTCCTCTCTCCCTCCATTGTTCCCCTAAATCATTCACCATTCATTTCCCATTGATTACCCCCCCCCTTCGCTTCCCTCCCCCATTTACCCCTAATTTGTAAGCCAACCTCCCTCCCCATTCATTTTCCCATTATTTATCCCCCCCCCCCCCCTCCGCTTCCCTCCCCATTCACCTCTGACCCCTCTCCGCTCTTTTGCCGCACTGATTGCGCGCGGTTTTCCCTGCAAACTCTTCCGGAATTCCATTTCTTTCCTGAAATGCCTTCTTTTTCTTGGCACTTCTGTTTGCCTTGTCCCTCTTAATTTCGGTCACCTTTTTTTATGTCGGCACACTTTTTCGTACGGTGGCATTGCCTCCGTGCCGTTGTCCTTTCGATTTTTTCTTTGCCTGTGGCATTTGTCTGTCCCCATATTTCGGCCCATTGTTCCCGCCTTCATCGGCTCAGCTGTCGCCTCTCCGGCGACGAACCGTCCCTCCCCTTTATACTGTTCATTGTGAATTACCGTATCTCTCAAATACCGTAACTGAATGACCGCCACTGTTTTTTGCTTTTGACCAGAATTGACACTTTTTGCCGCTGTTCTGGCATTTCGGCCGCCCTTTTGAAGGCCACTTTCGCCGTTTTCGTCGCTTTTGGCCCCGCCCCTCCGTTTCTCTGCCTCTCCCCCCCGGGCACAAAATGCCCTTCTCCCCCTCTGTGTTCCGTTGAGTGTTCCTCCGTTTTTGCCTCCCAGTTTCCTTCCTCCTCCTCCTCCATTTCTTCATTCTCTTCATAAATGGTCGGATGGATTGGGTCTTCTTCGACCCTCCGTCCCCTCGGGGCTTCTGCACAAGTGATTAATTCGTTCACTTTTTTGCTTCCCCCCCCCTCGGACTTTCTCTGTGCCCTTCCAATTGGATGTGTTCGTCTTCGGCATTTGCCGTTCGCTTCTCCTCCTCTCCCGTCTCTTCCTCATCCGCTTCTTCTTCGTCCTCCTCCTCCTCTATTTCCTTGGCAAATTCGTCAGAAGTTGGGAGAATGTGACTGATTTCGTGAAGAATGGTCGACTCAATGTGACGTCTGATCACCTAAAAGAAAAAAAGAAATCGGCACCAAAAGAAGATGAAAAAAAAGTAAAAGCTGAAGGAAATTGTGGCGTTAAAATTTGACAGATAAAAAAAAGAAGGAATCAATGAGAGGAAAAAATGTTAAACGATGCAAAATGTGTTGGCGGCACTTACTCGAGATGAAAATGCCAACTAAACAAAATGGCAACGATTAAAACGCAATTTGAGCGAAGAGAAGCCCAAGAAAGTGTAGTGATATAGTCTAATTGTTTATTTGCCAATTAAAAACAATCTTTTCAGTGTTTATTTTAAATTCAATTAACTCCATTAATTACCTTTTGACGATAAATTTGACGGGCTCGGTGCTTTGCAAATGCTTGGTAAATCTTAAGAAATCGGATCAAAAGCCGAATTAAAATTTATTGTCATAGTAAAAGCAATTCGAACACCAAAAATACCTTAAAATAGACAAAGAACATCAGAATGATTGGGATGAAGAAGGAGCCGGTGGCGGAATAAACCTAAAAATGGGGGGGGGGGGAGGGAAAGATAAAGCAAAGCAAAAGGAAAAGCAAAGGAAAAGCGAACGGTGTAGCTGGGAAGGTCCAAGAAAGTGCCTGAAAGGGAAGGGTTACCAAGGAAGGCATCACAACACACAAAAAATGTTCACATTGCCAAATGCCGTCGATTTGCACCAAATTGCCGCGTTCCGCCACCTGAAAATGATTGGAATTTGGCCCAACTCAATTACATCGGTCCATCAATTTATTTATCCAGTCATTTCCTTCCAATCACCTGCTTCCACCCCAACAGAGGGGCCAAACTGATCAGAGCGGAGAAGGACCACACGGAAAGGATCATAAGACATGCCGTCTTTGGTGGGAATGGGGGAGAGACTGTGGATTACTTGGGCCTACTTTTTTGTTCCGCTTGTTCAGATATTGCACGGGATGAGTGATGGCCCAATAGCGGTCGAGGCCGACGATGCAAAGATTCCAAATGGAGGCGGTTGAGCACAGAATGTCCGCTAATTGGGGGGGGGGGGGCAATTTGAGGGGGGAGGGGGAAATTAGGGAGTACCGGAGACGAACACTTGGCAAAGTTTGTCGTTGAATAGCCATTCACCTCAAAGCGACTCATTGTCAGTGACAAAAATGAATTGAAAGCAATTCGCTAATCAATGCAAATGCGTACCAGCACAAGCGTAAACACTGGACAAAGGCAAAACGACCATTGCCAGGCAAAAGTCGCTGAACGCCAAATTGCCAACCTGAACAGATCGGGCAAATTGAGTTATTCTCGGATTCCGAGTCTATGTTTTGAGTTTCGGGAAATCCATTTTGAGCATCACAAATGACTTAGTCTGGCGGGATATTTACCAAGAGATTTGGCACTGTTTGAAGACCTGTGATGAAAAAAAAGAAATAAATAAATGGCAAAAAGAGAGGAGTGAATCAGTGAATTACGTGGGTTTTTGTAGAGAACAATGAAAACGAGGCTAAAGCTAATTTGATTGACCATTAATATTTGGACAAATTGACCAACGAATTGGCAAGAATTGTCCACGCGACGAGCAAAGTCAGTGCGGAAGCCTAAAGCAAAGGGTGAAAAGCAAACAAAGACAACAAACGGACTTTGAACACATTAGTCAACGGAACTGAACGGTGTTCGTGCAACGGAGCAGCAGAAGAGAGGGAAGCGGAGAAGTTGGAGGAACGGAGGGAGAAGGACAGAAACTGGTCATGGAGAACATCCGAAACGATGGACGAGGAAGAGGAGGAGGAGGAAGAAGATAAGGAAGAGGAGGAGGAAAAGGAAGAGGAGGAGGACATAGAAGAGAAGGAAGAGGAGAAGGGCATCATCATCTGCCGACAGATGGGGCAGAGGAAGCGGCGGAGAATGGACCAGCCGAAGAATGAATGATGATGACTCACATTGGGGAAGGGATTTGAATGCTCTCAATCAGCAGCAATTAGCCAAATGGTGGACTTTCGAGAGAAATGACAATAAATGAATCATTCGTTATGCCTTGCGAATGCGTTTGACTTGTCACCCCCCCCCCCCATCCGTGCCATTATCCATCCTTAAAAGCCTCTTTCCCCAAGTTTGGCCTGTGTTCCTTCCCTTCCACCTCTCTTCCTTAGAATTCGCTTCTTCCGTAGCAACACACACTAATTGGCAAATCCGAGCGTAACTTTCCGGGGACAATGGCACGGAGGAATGGCGGCTCATGGAGACAAGGACAATTACTCCCCGCCGGTCGGAGCGGGGGGGGGGGGGGGGGTGGGCAAATGGACGGAATGGGCTATGAGCCATCGCACGGAAGGGCGAGAGGGGGGGGGGGGGGGCAATTGGCTGTTGGACCCCTCATTTCGCTCCGAGGGATGTGCCACAATTGCCCTGTAACTTTGGCTCATGCATAATGGTGCATTAAAAATGGAAATGGGTGAGAAAAGGCAGCGGAGAAGGGAAAATCAACGAAAAAGAAAGACTTTTATTATTTATTCTATAAATTTATGTTTTATATTATACAAAAGTCAGATAAAAGTTTATAAAAACGAAATCCATCAAGTGAAATGGAACCAAAGGAAAAAAGCCGTAAAAAGGGGGGGGGGACAATTCGGCGGATGAGAAGCATTAATTAATTTGGACAGCCTAAAAATAGGCGGCGAATTCTGAACGAATTGTGTAACAAACAAAAAAAAAAAGCGAAGGAACGCAAAATAAAGCACAATTTCAAAACATTGGAAGAAAAACCGGGAGAAGGTTAAGGGTGACAACGCTTTTAACAAATAATCATCGGCGGATCACTTCAAAATTAAAATGCCTTCCGCCGATTGTTGAGAAGGGAAAACATTTGGGGGAAAGAGATTAATCCAAGCCCAATTCATTCTGATGGGCATTGTGAAAATGACAATAACTTTGACACGCGAGAAAAGCCGGAGGAAATGCAAAGACAAAAAACATTGGGAGAGAAGGGGGGGGGGGGGGAGGAAAAGCATGGATGGATGAATCGATGACTTAATGAAATTGTTGGGAGAAAACGCTGGACGGATTTGTACATTAGCTTCATTTCCCAATGAATTTTCTTTTTGCGCGGAGAAAGGAAAGAAAGGGAGGGAAAATGGGGGGGAAAAAGTGCCGAGACCAACAGAAAAGAGAATGGGCACATAATAAGCAAGCACTTTGGTAGCTTCGTGGTGAGCCGTGTATCAATGATAGAAATATTTAAATTTAATTATTTTTATTTTATTTGTTAAATGTCTAATAGACCATATTTAGCTTAAATTTATATTTTAAAAATCTAGCAAAAATTTACAAAAAGTTGTAACCAAAAAATTTAGACAGAACAATTTTGATCCTAACTTTTTTTTTAAAACTCAAGAAATATTCTTGAAATTTATCAATAATAGAGAAATCTTATAGCTAGCTAGCTAATAATATAAAGAAAATAAAAATTTTCTGAAAAAAGTTACTAAGGAATTAAATTTGTATATGTTTATGGTCATACAAAAATGTAAGGTCGTTTAAATGCATGAAAATTGTTCAAAACTTCATGTAATTCATATAAACCTTGGTATGATTAAACAGTCAAGATTTCTCTATTATTCTGTTAAATTTCAAAAATTTAGGAAAAATTCAAGAATAGGTGTAGTTCACCAAATCGTACAAATTATATATCAATCGATTCCTCTAGGTCTGTAATGGAAGAATCCGAAAGAATTTTTCTGCGGAAACCAATCCCTGAAGAGTTACAAACCCGGGACTGAAATGGCCAAATAGCTTAGGGACTGAACCGTCCAAAGCCATAAACGCATGGAATTGCGACCAAATAGATACCAATCGATTCCTCAAGTCTGCTAATCATGAATCCGAAGGAATTTTTGGATAAAAATGAAATTGAAAAAAGTTATGGCTCCCCAAAATCGTTAAAACTATTTTTAAACCAGTAGTCAGAAAATCAAATATAATTTTGAATTTTGCTTATTGCGCTAAAAAACCGCCGCACACTCGACTACGGCGGCCAGTAGGTGGGGCGAGACTACGGGCTACGGAAGAAGTCCGCGCGTGATCCGCAGGCGGTTGACTGATTGGCGGGGGCCCTTCGGCCCCCGCAGTCAACCGCCTGTGGCGCTCGTCAGACTCCTTCCTCCGCCCTCCGTCTCGCCCCTCTACTTGCTCCGTCTTCGCATGCTCCCTTTTGCGAAGTTCGAAAGCTGCAAGTTGACAAGCGTTTTTGGCTCACTTAAATTGGTTTTTTTTTATCACGGTCATTTTTAGAGGTTTGATGACCCATAACTTTTTTCAATTTCATTTTTATCCAAAAATTCCTTCGGATTCATGATTAGCAGACTTGAGAAATCGATTGGTATCTATTTGGTCGCAATTCCATGCGTTTGCTTTGGGTTCAGTCCCTAAGCCATTTGGCCATTTCAGTCCGGTCTGTAACTCTTCAGGGATTGGTTTCGAGAAAAATTTGGATTTTCATAAACCTAAGAATCGGATAAAATTAATTTTACCCCTCTTGAATTCCAAATTTTTTTTTTCAAAAATTGGAAAAATGGTTAAATTTTTATTTTGTTAAACTTTTTATTAAAAAAAAATTACTATAGATTAACTATCCAATCGTAATTATTTTAAAATTTAGCAATTATGGATGACTTTCATTCAACATTAAGCAAAAACGGAATCCAAAAAAGATTTAGGCAGAAAATCCAAAGCAAAAAAGGCTATAAGTCACAAAACTAAACCAGTTGAAATCGTTTTAATTTCGAAAAAAAGTATCCTAAATGGTCACTATTAAACGTATAATTTAATTTAAACTTTTCTCTAGCAAAATTATGATTTTAAAATTTGGTCTAATTTTTGGGATTTTGTTACAAGTTTTTAAATAAAAAAATATAATATAGTAGAATGTAGAGTACATTCTGATCAGATCTACCAACAGGATGATTGATAGCAAATTTGCAAAATGTTCTTAATTTTTGACATTCGAATCCAATATTAATTTTGGGATTTTGGTATCAATCGATAGCCATACGAACGTTATCTACCTCCAAATGCAAGAAATTTTTTTGCTTTTCAAAAAAAGTTATGACAAAAATCGTAAAAAAATTTTTTGTCCATAACTTTTTTCAAACTTGATCAAATTATTTGAAACATGGTGGATAGATAGAGAATTTTAAGGGCTATTAAATGATACCAAGAATGTTTAATTTGGCCGACTTTAACAAAAGTTATGACGATTTTTTTGTCGAAAAACAGTACGAGTTGGGGCAGTACGAGTTGGCCTAGTACGAGTTGGGTTTTTACCCATTCCAATACCAAGTTTAATTCATTTTGACTAAATTTAAGCTAAATTATGATGTATTAGCGTACTATTTTCATGTCTCTAACATGTGAAGGCACCAAACGGCAAAATGCCAAAAAAGGCATTTAAGGCACGAAAATCCCGAAAAAAGGCAAAAAAAAAAAAAAAAGGCATAATAAAAGTCAACGGCAATGGTAAAGAATTGTGGTCCCTAATTTAACTTTTTTATTTTCGGCTCAAAATCAGTTCCCGGGGGTTTTCGAGGATGCTGATTATGAATCTCAACTCGGGTTTACCAAATTCCGAACCCCCGACCCGAATTCGAACAAAAATTTGAAAAAAAATTTTCCAAAATATAAGTTAAACCCGTCAAATTTTAGCGCAAATTGCGCATTTTTATTCAATTAAAAATTGAAACATTGTTTTACATCAAAATGAATAGTTGTTAAACAGATTAGAAGCTTTTACCCCAGAAAAACGTACCCTTGAAAATTTTTTCAACTTTTTGTTCGAATTCGGGTCCGAGGTTCGGAATTGGGTAAATCCGAGTTAAGATTCGTAATCAGCACCCTCGAAACCCCTTAAAATTGGTTTTGAGCACAAAATAAAAATAAATTTAAAGAATAAAATAAATTAGGGACCACAATCCTTTACCATTGCCAAGTCAACGTAGAAGCCTCAAACCGTGGTGAGACGAACCGAAAATAGTCTCAGTGTGGGCGAACCGAAAATGTCTCAGTAGGGGCGAACCGAAAAATAATCTCAGTGTGGGCGAACCGAAAATAGTCTCAATGTCAATAAAAATATTTAAATTTAATTATACAATTTAATTCGGTCACGAAAAATAATAAATTTTAATTAGACAATTATTTAAAAAAATAAATTAAATAAAAACTTTCTCACTCCCGATCAAAAAATAAATTAAATCGAACGAAAACTTTAATTTCAAATCTTGAAGCCATCAAATTGATAATTTCAAATCTTGAAGCCATCAAATTGATAGAGTAAGCTTACTACTGTACAGGATTTTTCATTAAAAAAACAAATCTACTAATTTTCTTCTGAAATTTCATCCAAAATTTTAGTAAATTTAACTTCTTCATTCGTTTAATGCATCTTTCCTACAAATTTTACTTCATCACTATACTTTTTTCCCTAATGTTACAATTCAAAAATTATTTGCATTTTTTAATGGTATGAAAGTTAACATTTATTTTGAGCAGAATCTATGAAGAAAAAACATTGAAGAAAAGTTATAGCTCTGACTTACATTATTGTTTTATTTAAAAATTTTTTAACATTATTATCATATTTAAAAAAACATTGCTTTAAATTTAAATATTTTTATTGACACTGAGACTATTTGCGGTTCGCCCACACTGAGATTATTTTTCGGTTCGCCCCTACTGAGACATTTTCGGTTCGCCCACACTGAGACTATTTTCGGTTCGACCTAGCACCGCCTCAAACCAAGTGGAAACTGCGTTTTTTTATACTAGTGCGCAGAAAAAAAGGCATATGCCTCAAAAGTCGGTCTTTAATTATAACGTAATAAAATTTTGAAATTTTCATAACTTTTCTCATATGTATCGAATTGATTAGCATTTGCTTAGAAAAAAAAATTCGTTTCAAAATCTTTTTTTTTTTAATTGCCAATTTTGTTCAGTTTAATTGTAGATGAAGCGAGGTTATGACTGATCAAATTAAACAGTACAAAAAGGAAGTCATTACTAAATTTTGAATTAGCGCGCAATCATTTTACGCCAAATACGCTATTTGGCGTTTAGAGCAATTTTGTCTAATTTAGCTTGTTTTAATAAACATGAAGACGCGATTTAAAAAATTTTTCCAAATGGCATTTAAAATGTTCTGAAATCTGTCCTTAAACTTGGAAAGAACCGAAATTGGTCTCATATCGTGATCAGCGACTTCGAAAAACCCCCTATTGTTAGAATACTTTGTTAATATTTTTCAGATAAAAAAGAATACAATAATATTAATGCGGTAAAATACACATTTTTTTCCCTCCTTTAATCTTACAACAGCGACTATAAAACAGCTAATTGTGATGTTTCTACCTGTATATTTTTATTCGCTTTTTATTTTCACTTTTTTTTTTAATTTAAGGATTCCTGCGACATTTTATTCGCTTTTCCATGCTCTGCTTCTGTAAATTATGTTGTGGCTAATCGCGAGAAGGACAATCGTTGCGGTGGTCTCTGATGAAAACCTCTGTTTTTATTTGGCTGATGTGAGTAACAAAGTTCAATTATGTCGCGATTTACCAAATACACAAAAAAAAAATTACGCTATATAATTTAAACGATCCATCTGTTTTGTTCCCATAAAAGGACGGAACAGAAATTTTGATAACGCAATGTTTTAAGACCAAACTTCTTGCTTGTTCTTACCAAAGAGACGAAGAAAATTCACGCGAACAAAATTTTTTTGTGAAGGCATTTTGGAAGCCGGATTCGAGTTCAATTTGTGTGATGGTTTGTTAACAGACTCAATTACATTTTTATAATATTAATTTAATTAAGTCCAAAGATTGCCTCAACATTTTTTCCGTGGATATAATTTCAAATTGTCCGACTTTTATTTTGCATGATCCTCCGATGGCTAATTCTTCCTTCTCCAGGGAATCCTCCGAATTTTATTTGTCACAAAAAAGACCAAAAATGAATGTCAGTCTTTCGGTGGTTGCCCATTTAGAGGCGGAGCCAACGTGGTAATATTTTTGCGAATATTATTTGCTTAGAAATGTCATTTCAACTCATTTGACTGTGCTTTTCAGCATTCTTTCCTTCAAAGATGAGTTTATCGTTTGTCTGATGGATGGTTGGCTGCACAGAATGAGTTGGACTGGCGTTGTTCTTCCGAATCTTTCATTTAACGTTCGTTCCGTTTGTGCGACATCCAATCACTTGTCCAAAAGTAAGTCGAAAAACAAAAACAACCGCAATTATTGCAACATTTTAGCTTTTAGAAAGTGACCGCCTCTTCGGCTCCAATTCCCTTTTTGTTTTGGACATTGCGCCGTTTCTTGGCGGTATTTGCGTTGTGCTCAATGACGGGCGTGGTGCCCTTTTCAACAGTCCGTCCCCAAATTTCCAACCCGACTCAATCAGCGCACTGTGGGCGGCGGAGATAAAGGATGCGTGTTGTTGTGCTACCAATTTCAAATATCGTCTCATTTATTTTGGCACTAAAAGGTGAGATTCTTTCACCGAAACTGAATTAAACGGTGTTCCAGTGGCGACGTTGTGTTGTATTCAAGAGATGACATTAATAAAACTCTTGTCCAACTTTCTGTGATTCGTCTCACTTTGAAAAACGGCACTGAGTTTCTTGGACGACTCAGCAGTGTTCGACAAATTCGAAGTATCCGTCCCCATGGAAGTGCTTTCGCAGTTATTTGGGACGCTGTCGATGGTTGGGATTATTCGGCTGACAATCTGAAGCGCAATTCGTAATTCTAACTTTTTAGAAATTAGCATTCCTCAAAATGGAACAGAGTCGAACGGCGTTGAGGACAGTCGGTCTCTGACTCTGAACCCTTCCAATGAGACTCCGCCTGCTTTGGCCCTTTTCAGTCCGTTCGGTGCCCAATGGTGGTGCTCACTCGAAGACAATTCCGGGAGTTTGAGGTTGGTAATCCGTACATTTGTACCCCTTTCTTTTTTCCTTAAGTTCATTCCATTATACAACTTTGGACTGGGCATTTGAAGGTTTCCAACTTTGGATGGGCACAACGGATGGCCTCCAGTTGATTAATATTCTCCAATCGGCGGAGGTTTCACTCTTTCCGTTCTCCGTAGTGTCTTTTCATTGTGCCTTTGCTTCATCAGAATGCCCATTCTCGTCATGTTGTGATGTTCGGCTCCGATCGGCTTTACCTTTCGCCGTCAATTTCCGCTGATCAGATGACCGCTTGCAACGCGCCGCATTTTATTTGGAAGGTTCTTCGACCACCGCACAATTACTTGTCCGCCAATGGGCCAATTACGGTTGCATTCCCAAAATGAAAAAAACATTCGTTGCATATTTATTAAGCTAATAGCGACGGATGTTAATTGCAACAGACTTCTCGCCATTGCTGCATCGCACGGATTTTGCATTTACAATTTTAAGTTCTCCAAATGGCGGATGTTTCGGAAAGAATCTCAGGTAGAACAGCCGTACCAATGGTGGAAAAGGGGCACATATGCCCGCCATCACCCCCCCCCCCCCCCTCTCCCAGTTAGTTTCGTCGGTTGGTGCCCCCCCCCCCTCCAAAATTTTTGAGTACAACAGTTACAAAAGGTCGACATCACAAAAGCTCATTTTAGGAACAATCTCTGCTGTTGAACGGCGGACTCGCAATTTACGAAAATTATATAATTTGTTCGGCCTCCAACAGCGAATTTCCGGACGGTGAAAAGGAGCGTATTTACGTATTCCATGCCGAAAAACAATTGGATTTGGACGAAGCAAATTCCATTCCAAACAAATCGAATTTTGCAAATGGCCCTCAAGTAAATGGAGTACTAAACAGAAGTGAATCCGTACACCTTACTCCCGAAAATTTGAGTCGCTCTCATTTGCTCACTTTCGACGTGAATTCGCTGATCGCCATTTATTCTCTGTCGCTTTCCCTCGAAAATGATCAAAGCGCCGATTCGCTCTCTTTGGAATGTCTTGCCGAAATTCGTATTGCTGAATTCCTGCCCCATCCGAACTGTCTTGTCTCAATGGACCTCACGAGGCTCAATTTCTATTCGGGTTAAGTTTCCTCAATGCTGTTAGAACATCGTTTTGTATAGTAATAACAAAGTCTAATATTTATTTATATTTTAATTCCATTGTGTTTCTCATCCTTCTTTAAACAAATGAATGCTTTTTTAGATGCTGTTCCCTTTTGTGATGATTTGGACTCACTTTTGGTGAATATTTCTGGGCATTTGCTGTTGCTGAGCCCAATGCAATCCCAACAACCCAACGAAGACGGACATTCCGGGAAAACGCAGGGGGAAAACAATGAAAACAGCGCGGAATTTCAAGTGAATTTTTCATTTCTCCCCTAATTGAAAACTGTGCCAAAAAGAGGTTAACAAAAAACTCAATTTTTCAAAGAATTTTTCTAGAGAAAAAAATATTTTCACGGCATTTGCCATACTATCAAATTAAAAACTTTTTTCAAAAATTTATTAAGACCAATCGGGTGTATTTACTTCTTGTCACACATTTAATACTGCTTGTGTGTTCACCCACCCTTCACTAATTCATTTTTCATTCTCTCCCCTCTTTTAATAAATCTTTAAACACAAAAATTAATCCCTCTTATAATTGGTTTGCTTTGTTCAGCTTCATCCCCCAACATTAATCGCTTCTTTTGTGGAGCATTTTTGGGCCGCGTTGCCCTCCGATCAGCACAAAAACACTAAAAATGATGGAAGAATTGCCTTTCTCGAAGACGCTTTATGGATTAATGCTGGTTGTAAAAATAGCAAGGCAATCCTTCATATTTTTTATTTTGCATTATTGACAATTAATTTTCCGTGTTTTTAGGTTTGGCTTCCTTTGTCCACAGATCAAAACTTGTGCACATCGACAGACCCAGAACAAATCCGGAGGCTCAGTCGTCAAAGCTCTCGCTCGTTCATTTCCCGTCGCATTATGTTGCCAATTGACCTTGGCATTTATCCGCTTTGTATTACTAATAGTTTTGCCATGACTCGGTTTGATTTAACTTTCAGGTGTTAACGATGATTATTTGGCGTGTGGTGCGAGTTGCGTTTCTTCTCTACCGAAATCCTCGTCCGCCAAATTGTCCGACAACATTTCCCTCGTCACTGATGACGGTTCTTCCTCGCTGAGTTCCTTCGTTGGAGTCGTCAAAAATGTTGACTTTTTGTCGCGACTTTCCGTCCACACTTTGGTCAGAGTCAGTGAGGTGTCTTTTCTCTTTCTCTCTGTTGCTTTCATTTACCATTTGTATTTCCCAGGTGTTTATCCACAAACTTCTCAAGCAACTTTTGAAACGCAACCTCGGCGCCTTTGCATTTGATTTGGCCACCGCGTGTCGGTCCCTGCCTTACTTCGGGCACATTCTCGAGCTGTTGCTGCACGACTTGTTGGACGAAGAAGCGACTTCGTCAGAACCCATTCCGGGTAATGGAATGTTTTGGTCGGTTGTTTCGACATTTCTTCAGACCCTCTTCTCCCAACCGCCGTCGCATTTCTTCGCGAGTTCCCTGCCGAATACCTCCGCACCATTGTCTTTTGTGCTCGCAAAACAGAACCCGCTTTCTGGAGTCTGTTGTTCTCCGTGAGTCACCATCCTCGCCAATTGTTCCAAATGTGTCTCAAAGAAGGCCAATTGGACACGGCCACCAGTTGTTTGATGATTTTGCACAGCATGGAAAATTTCAAGGAGAGCTCAAAGGTTTTACTTTAGCTCATGTTCAAAATGTCAGCATTTTTAGTTGTCATTCCGTTTGTTAGAAGAGGCGTTGACAAAGAGTAAATGGACCGTAGCCCAAGTAATAAATTAAATTAAATTAATTCCTTTTTTTATAAAATTCGAGGACATCATCTGTTTCATGCACAAGATTTCCCATGCGGTTGATCAGGAAATTGGCGTCAGCAGTGAGGACTCTTTGTTGGAAGGAGGGGGCCAAAAAGATCACTGTATTTTTTGGTCGGACATTTTCAGTGCATTTGATTTTCAGTTTTCAGATTCTCGATCAAAAGTTGAGAAACTCATCGACGAGGCTTTCCGGGAGAAAATCCAAGTATTTCTGGACAATTGTAAGTTAACGTTTGCCGGAACATGCAAATTCCGATTCTTTTAGCACATTACGATTGGGAATTGGAACAGTCGAGTGGAGTCGCAAGTGAATTTATGTGAGTGATGTCTTACGATTTGTTTTCGGAAACTCTCATTTCCTTTCTTTGTTTTAGCACTGATCTGATCACTTTTCTGAACACCACTTTCGTTTCCTTCACCAACCTTCCGCCCGTTCTTGCCAGGCATGTCCGTATGCAGGTCGGAAACTCACCAGGCCCTTAACCAGCAGAAGGCGGGAAGGGGCAGGAGGAGCTTACCTCAAAATAAAAAAAATTGAGGAAAATATTAAATTTTTTTGAAAATTAATATCATTTTTCTTAAAAATATTCTCCGACGACATCGACAAAAAGTCTTCGGGTTCCTCCACCGAAATTCTTTTCTGATTAATGTGGCCTATAAACGCACTTAAACCCTATTTCATATGTTTTTTAGACGTGCAAATTCCTTGCCGATCGCATGAGTTCGATGTTACTTTCGTCGGAGCATCGTTCGGTCAGTATCGGTGCACTTGAACAGTTTTCGCTTGATGTGATGCAATGCGAACTTTTCACTGCCCAACGCCCCGTGCCCGGTTTTGAAGATAATGCTCTCGCCATTACTTTCGCACATTTGCGTCAATTGTTGGACTTGGTGATGGGACCCGACTGGACAACTTTCTTTGCCGAAAGGGATGAAGGAAATTCACACCGCAAGGGCGGAAGCAGCGGCACCAAATACGCCCGAGTAAAGGCGTCGAGTGCCGCGGCACTTTTGGAAAAGTAAACTTCCGAATTGTTTTGTGTCCATATTTTAAAAAAATTTCAGAGTAATTGAATTTGAAAAGAAAAACAGCGGCTTTTTTGCTATTGGTCGAGCTGACAGTCGCGACAAACAGAAACTATATGAGACGATTTTACGGAAATTGCGATCATTTACCGATTAATTTTTAATGGTTTAAAAGTTTGTTATCTAAAAATTTTATAAAAAAATGAAAAATCGCAATCCCTCGGGATGGATTAGTATATTTTCGTCGGAGAATTTTATTTTTTGCTCAGTTCCTATTCCCTAACCCAAATTTGGGGTCACGAATATGGCACTTATTTTGGCGAATTGCGAGTCCGGAAAAGGTCTAGAATAATTGTACTTATGCCTTTTCACCTTTTTCGTTCCTATTTCACGTGCCGTTGTCTGATTAATGGGTTTTTCTCAAAGAGTATTTATTAACAGTAAGTGCAATTGTCGTTTGGCCTTTGAATGTTTCCCTGATTGAAACAATTATAAACAATTCTCAAACTGGTTGCCTTTCATTGGCTCCGGTTACTTTTGTTTTGTTTTTTCAACTTTTTGTTACCCGACCATTCACTTTCACCCGCGCATTCCCCCCCCCCCCCCTCCCTCGTCCCATTAACATTTTTACTTCCTTAAAAGCGTTTCTTGGCAAAAGAAGGGAATAGCAGCAGAAAGGAAAAGCAAAATGGTGGCCATTCATTGTTTGGTGTGCTGTTTTTGTTTTGTTTTGTTTTGTTTCATTGTGCGGAAGCGAAGACAAAGGGAGGGAAAGTGAAGAAACGGACGAATGAAATGAATGAATAAAAATGCGTTCCGTCCCTTTCTTTGCTGCTAATAATCGTCGCTTTTATTTGTTTCTTTGCCCGAAGCGAAAAGGGCGAAATTTTTAATGGGAAATGTTTTAAAATTCGCTGTGTTTAATTTAATTTTTACTTGGCTTTTCCTTCGTCAGATGAAAAGTGTCCTCCGTCCCCTTTTGCCCCGTGCCTTTCCCTTCGCCCTTTGCTTTTCCCTTTTCAATTTGGCTTTTTCCATTATTTTGCCTTCGGGTGAGTGCCCAATCGAAAGGGAAAAGCGGCGCATTCCTTCCTTTTACCGTTCCCTTTGAGGCGCTCACCTGCAGAGTTTGAGCGCGACAGAAAGTGCCCAATTGGCCACGGCGTGCGGCCGTTCCACCGAAAGTTTTCCCTTCCGCGGGGGCCGAGCTCACCCGTGGGCCGTTTCCTTCATGACCAAGGCCGAGTTGACCATAGTCACCCAATTGGACCACTAAACTTTGAAGTTCCATCTTTTAGGGCCGCAATAGACTCGGGGGCACAATTAGTGAGTTAAACATTGAATTTGCCGGGGGTTGGCCCTCGCACACAAAATGCCCCAAAAATGCCGGCACTTTGGGCATTTTCCAAAGTCACCGATTGATTTGCCATTCCTTTCTCCAAATTATCGCATTTCCATTTTCTTCGCTGTTTTCTGACCTTAGTTTCGCCTTGGCACATTTTGACCGCTGCCCACGCCTTTCTCCGCTTCGATACGATTGCTTTCGGCAAATGTAAGTTAGTGAGTCGGCCCCTTTCAGTTTTATGCCATCTTTTCGCAGTGTTTACGGTTATCGCAACTTCGAGACGATTCGGCACGGATGGACCGTTGTTTATGGGGACGATTGCATTTGGCAGCAGCAGCACGACTATTTGTGTGCTCGGCCCAACCTGACGCAGAATCGGGTAACACAAATCAGGAAGAGGGACCGGTGGAGGCAAATTGATCATTTGCGATTTGATGAGTGATTTGGGGAAGGGGGGGGGGGAATAGCCAGTCAATCAAAACAGCTTCCCCCCTCCCCCTGAGTTGGTTCACATAATCACGAGTGCTGCTTTTTCAGATCCGTGCCATTTTCGTCGACGACGGATTCGCCGACGGGGGTCCCTTTTCTTTTCCTTTGGTCCCAAATTCGCTGGTCCTTTTGCTTACGCTTTTTCATCCATTTTTCGGTTGCGTCAGTGGCCACGATTGGGCCATTGTTGAGCTCGAAGTGCCCATTGCCTTCTCCGACCGCGTCCTTCCCATTTGTTTGCCCACTTCTTCCGCCCTTCAGCAAATTTCGGACGGCGAAGTGCTGACAGTGACGAGTTGGGGACGGCGCGATGGTCAGCAGAGGGAAACGGCGACGGAGGGAGGGGGGGGGGGGAATTCCAAAAAAGAGAACAGTAGCAAAAGTGTGCAGAAAGGGGCCCACCCCTCGTGGAGGGAGAAAATTTATACGAATTGAAAGTCGTTTCGTATAAAAAGGAAGCTCGTTGTTTTTTAAATGAGCTATTCAATTCTTTTCCATCATTTTTATGAAAAACCTAAACCGATGACTGTTCGTTCATCTTCGTCCTTATGATCGCTTGTTAACTTTAGCCTTCCATAAGGGTGACCCTCTGATCCGTGAGATTCCGTTGCGGCATGACGCGGGATGCAAAGTGTGGCAAAAGATGGGTGGTGAGCATGGCATTGAGTGGTCAAATTTTGTTGTAGGGAAGGCCATGGTCGGACACAATGCCAACGAATGTGGAGGATTACCTTTGTGCGAAGGCATTAAATCCGAAGGATTATCATGCGGCCAGGACATGCCATGTGAGGGGAGAAAATGCGATTTAAGTGACCGAAATGCTCAGGGGGACAGCGGGTCGGGCATGGAATGGAAACGGAGGCGCACCATTGGCATTGGCACGGCACCGCCGCGGCAAAACGCCACCCGACAAAGGGCAAAAATTGAGCTGCAACTTCCCCCAGTTGCTCCTTTGTCTTCCGCCCCATTTTCGCGTTCCGCGTCTGATCAGCTGACCAACGTCCATTTGGTGGGCAACGGATCAAAAGCCAACGGAAGTCTAACACAACGAATTGTTACGATGCCAATAACAGAAAAAAGAGTGCCGTTGAGGATGAAACGCCGAAAATCGAAAAGTAATTCGGACGGATGGAAAAGCAATTATCAAAAAGTTGAAAAATTGTCCTTTTGTTAGACTTTTCCCATTGAAAATGCAATGAATTATTGAAGTCTTTACAGTACAATTCTCGAAATGTGCTCCGAACGCCGCTGGTAATTCCCGAATTGGAACTGATGAAAAAGTGGCGAAACAGTCGAAGAAATGACGAAAAGCCAAGCAGAGAATTACCAAGCCAAGGGGAAGATGAAGCAGTAAAATTATTGCTGCTGAATGATATTGGGCAAAGTGCGGAAGAGCGACGGGAAGAAGTGATCGGAAGAACGGACCGATCGGAAGTGATCACGGAACTGATCGGGGTCACCTCGTATGGGTCTCGTCAGTGCGGTTCTGACGAGGTATTAGTTTAGGAGAGAGAAAGTCGTTGATTATTCCCCTCATTTGTCAGTTGGCCCGATTCACTCGGATTGCGCATTATGTGAAGAAAGTGTGTGCTTTGGTCGGAGTTTGCTATCAATTGGCCGGCAATGAATGAGAAGGACGGAACGGCGGATGGCATTTGCATAAAAGGACAAAAACAAAACAAATGCCAATGGCCAAGTGAAAAAGTGATTTTGCCATTGCCTTTGGTGGCACTTCGTTTCCTTTCTCATTTTTCATATTACGTGTAACAATCGCTCATATTTTTGTTTAAATGATTGTTTTATGTTTTTATGCCATACCTTCGGACAAAAAAAAACTCATAAACAATGGAATTTTGGCATTTAAAAAAATGATTTTTAATTGTCTAATTTGGCAAACATTAAAAAACATCTCATTGGCAGCAGAAGGGATTGAGAAGAATATGTCGGGCAAATGCCCTTCCGAAGAATTGCTTTTTTGGGATATCCGACACAAATGATTTCTGCCGGTGGCCCCAATTAACCCGAATTGTCCCAATGTCTGAGAATGGTTCCATCGCGGGAGTCACTTGGTAATTGCGCATTCGTTGGTCCCCCAGCCAACAGGTTATTTATTCACTTTCCCTTCTTTTGTTTTTCGCCTGCCCTCGCCTTCCGTCGCGCGACTCATCTCCAATCAATTTTATCAATTTTCTTTTCCAATTTTCGCATTCTTTCGCCCCAGGGGTTATTCCCGGCAATTATTCACGCAAAACTCTCCGACCGAAGTTTCCCTTGCCAAAATATTTTTCGTCCGTTCCCTTTCCAGCCGATGTTTCATAATCCGTCCTCCTCCGTCCATCAGCTTCATCCGCCCGCTTCTGTGGCCGATTATTTTGCCCACCAACCCATGGACATCGGTGGCGGTCCCCCGTCCGCCAGCGATTCGTTCGCTTTTTCCCATGCCAAAGTTTCGCCCGCTCCGTCCGCCCAAACGCCGCAAAGTCCGACTGTCTTTTCCCATTGGCATTCCTTTCAATGGCTTATTCACCGCTTAGGCCCTGTCGCTTTTCAATTGCCTGCCGAATTTGTGCAACGGCACAATGTCACTGCCGAAGTGTACCAATCGTTCAAAGATGACGTCGACATTCTCTTTTCGGGACAAATTGGTGCCGGAGCACAGAACGAATTGGTCGCACGGATATTGGCCACCGGAGAACATTTGGCCATTGCGATGGAAGCGGAGAAGCAATATTTGGTAAAAGGACGAATTTAATGGGAGGGACAGACAAAAGAAAGACGCATAACCATAGATGAGCGAAGTGTTGTGCAACTGGGCAGTCCAACAACAGAAATTGTCGGTGGCAACTCATTGGTAACAATTCGAAAGGAATTGGAAATTTGGCAAAAAAAAGGGGGGGGGGAGAAGAAAGAAGGCATTCGGCCAATTTCAGGACTCAGCAGATGAACTACGCCCTGCTCAGCTCCATCGACCTTCAGTAGGGAGAGACTGATCCGCAGAGCAAAAGATCGGCATTAAATTAATTTAAGAAAAAAAAAAATATAAATATGCAACGAGTCATCTTAGCCGATTGAAAATGCCGCTTTGCTTTTGCTGTTCAGTTTCCCAATTTCAATAATTCGCCTTTTGGCCATTACTGTAAGGTTTGAATACTTTGGCGAACTGTTGGAGCAAACTCTCAGCGGACTCGGCTTTCTGATCACAGAGTTTCCCAAATTTGGCTTCGAGCAGCAGCACCAACAAATTCGGCACTTGGCCCACTTGTTCCTTTTCTATTCAATTATCGTTTCGAAACAACCTCCGGCGGTGGTGGTGAAATGCGGCGAGGCGGAAAACCACCGGAGGAGCCGATTTTGGTTCAACACAGAGATACGGTAGGAGGGAAGGGGGAAAGAGTGGTGGTACGGTAGGAGAGAAAAAGGGAGGAAAGCCAATAATTAGCGCCTTAAACAAAAGACAATTTCAGTGTATTGGGCGGAAAAGCGTTTGGACTCGGAGCATCGGCAGAAAATGTGCAAGTTCAATGCCATTTGATCACCGACGAAACGGCCAAAAGACTTCGGAACAATGCCTATTACGAAGTGTACGGAAGGAAGGACGGAAATGGGCGACACTGAACGAATGTTTAGGAATGACCACGAAGAGTTTGTGGTGGACCCGGCAAATGCGCCGCTTAAAAACGTCGTGGAAATGGGCGGGGGAATGGCAGCGATGGGCGACGGGGGCGAAACGATGGCAATGGTGGCCAAATTTGACGACATGGTGGGGGGAGGGGGGGGGGGGGGAGGGACGAAAATCAAATGGCACTTTGGCAGAGAGTGTCGAAGAAAGAGCAGCTGAGGAGGGAATCGGTGGCACAGAAACGGTACCATTTGTGCTATACGGTGAAACTGAGGACGCAAAAACACCAAATTGAACTCGTCGGGAAGAAGGCAAGCGGACGAACGTTGCTTTTCCCAATTTCGTCATTGTCTCCTCATTTTGCATAGGTTTCCCTCCCATTCGCTATTCTCGTCGGCCCAAAGGCGGACGTAGAGGCCAAACTGTTCATGGAACGGTCTTTTGCGGATTTCGTGCGAAGGCCGGACGGAGAGTTGCCGAAAGTGGTGAACGGATTTGAAATGGTCAACGCATTGGAGATGAAATTTCAGGTGAACAAAATGCAAATCGAGGAGAAAGAGAGAGAGAGAGAGAGAGAGAGAGAGAGAGAGAGAGAAAGAGAGAGAGAGAGAGAGAGAGAGAGAGAGAGAGAGACAGAGAGAGAGTGCCATGGGAAGAGAGAGAGAGTGACATGGGCAAAAAGGGAGGGAAGAAATGATGCCGTGGGGAGAGGGAGAAAGGGAAAAGAGAAGTGGATAAGAGTTGTTGGCATCCCAAACGAACTGTCAGTTTAGGCATTGGTGGCGATCTCTCAAAAGTCAGACTCCGTCGCTTTGCAGCAGCCGCGCCCCTTTTCCGCGGTCTCTCGTCAGCATTTGCTCAACCGATTGAAACCAAACAGAAACGGACTCATTTCTGTGGACAGTTTTCTTAAGGCGAAATCCTAATCCTTTAAATTTCGTGACAAAAGACAGCCTAAATTTATTATTAAGAAAATGTTCAGATGCCTGCAGCGGAGGAATTTTGCATGGCAAAAAGCAAAACGAATAGCAAAGAGAACGGCGGCGGAGGGGGGGCCCAATCGCCGCCGGGAAGTGTGGCGAGTGGAGTTGGTGGGGGAACAACGGCGGAAGGCGAATGGAAATTGGTGAGTTTGGCATAATTATTGAGGGGGGGGGGGAATAAAAAATGGGAGTGAGGCAAAATGGGAAAAAGGGGGGGGGGGGGTCGAAGGGTCTTTCTGAAAGACTTTTGCAGGTGCCCTTCTACGAATGGTTCTTCAAATTGGCAGAAATGGTCAACAAATACTTCGCTCAGATGTGGAATGACGGGTACTGCTTAATTTCAAGCTTCTGATCCAAACTGATAATGCCAAGATTAATTCTCGGATTTTGTGGCAAAGAAGAAGCGGAACAGTTGCTGTGCCAATGCAATCAGCCGACTTTGCTCATTCGCTTCTCGGACATTGAATATGCCAAAGTGAAAATCAGCGTGCGAGATCAATACGGAAGTACGAACAAACAGAGAATCGATGCAAAATGAAAAGCCATTAAATGCAACACCAATTAACAGCAATTAGACACCATTGGTACGAACAATCGGAACTGCAGGGACGCAGTTTGGGCCAGGAACTCCTCCAGAACAGCAAATACCGCGACATCGCCAATATTTGGCCACAGACAAATTTGGAATTTGCCATTGGGACTCGCGAACGGAGTGTGTCCGTCTCCACAATTGCACAACGAAGGCCACGCCAACTGCAGCCATCGACCGTTTACTTCGACAATCAAAACGCGGGAATGGACGCGCATGGAGGCGCACGATACTGAAGAAAAAGGAGAAAACGATGACGGAAGACATATTTATTTATTAAAACAAAAAAAGAAAATGGCAGGTCATGTGGAGAATCGATGAATAACTATTTGTTTAATAAAAAAGCCAACAGAAATCCGCCGTTACGAATTCAGACCGTGAAATCGTTTCTTATTTTTCTTTTGCTCATTTTTGACCAAAGACCGAATCTTTTTCGGGAGTGTGGTAATTAATATATGTACACACTTTCCAATTAGTCAAAATTTGTTATCGCTCATATATAATCACATTCTTTGCTTTTGAAGGACCGGAATAAAATGGTGGAACCATTCATTCCACAGAAATGAATCGACATTTCTTTTTTTGCTGGAGATGATGGAGGGATACAAAAAAAAAAAATGTGTAGAAGTCGTATAGAATTCATATTTTTCGAATGCTTTTATCAAAGTGTTTGAGATTTTGGCGGATTTTGAAATTTCTCCATTTATTAGTTAGATAAATTCATTAAAATTTCAAGATTTCCGCCAAAAATCTGAATTTGTAATTTTTAGGTTTTCTTTTCCTTTATCCCCCCTCCCCTAATCATTATCCATCCTCCTCCTAATGCCTGGTCTGCACACTTTTTACGATGGCAGCCTTTTGCTCGCGCCTTTGGTCCCTTTCTTTGGTCTCGACACCTGATAAGGTCACTCACTCCGTGTCTTTTCCATTTTGTCACTTTCAAATGAGTTTAGTTGAATCTCTTCTTTTGCCAATTGTTCTCCGTTTTGCTCGCTTTTGCCTTTTTCAAACTTTTCCCCCCTCGGCAGTCCTCCGATCACTCCGTTCGGTTGTCCATTCTCGCATTTGTTGGAATAGCGCTGTGTTATTTTTGCTTTGGAAGGTCAGTCAATGAATGATGCAAAATGAGAATCTTTTTGTTACTATTATTATTCGAATTTGTTTGTTCCCTCTGATTGTTTACCTCATTCAGAATTTCGTTTATTAATTTTACATTTTTAATCCTTCCCCATTTTGTTTTCAATTCCTTAGTTCAGGGCCATCAAACACATCTTCGGCCTCCTCCTCTTCAGTTATGTCCTTCTCCGTTTTGTCCCCGTGCGATTTGTCCACCGCGCGGTGTTTTGCTTCGCAATGGGTTACCTCATATTCATTCATTGGTAGTGACGCAATTTGGGAGCATTTAGCCAAGCCAAATTATAATTTATTACCTCCTAAATTAATAAATCGTTTTGGATATTTAGAATTTCCATTTTTCGAGATTTTAAAGATTTACGAAAAAAGATATTGAAACAGAGGATTGTAGGACAAATTCACATCTAAAAATGAGTAAAACTGGAGAATCTGGGCGCCACCCAAAAATAATAAATAAATTGGTATTCGTTGCTGGTCATTACAATTGTGACTTTCTTCTTAGGTACCGTTGGTTTATTCTTCGCGATTATCACCTCGATGTCACTGTAAGTTTCTGTCAAAATTCGAATTTTCCAATTTTATTTGTGCCACGGGTCGGTTTCAACTCTCTCCAATTTTAGGGTCCAATGATGATTATGGTCCAAAAAGTGACCGTTCTCGCCTTTTCACTTCATGACGGATCAAAAAAGTCGGAGGAACTCAGCCGAATTCTGTCCAAAGAATCATTGAGGTGCGGTGATTCACTCGGAACAGCCAAAAACACTAATTGTTCAGCAAAGTGCCGCCAATTCTCAACTTTTTGGCGTACACTTTCCAATTCCAAACGGTTCTCACGGGGCCAATGGTTTTTTACTCGGAATTTATGGAATTTGTCAGCGGAGAAAACTTTAGCAAAGCGCTGAAAAAGGTGGGTATTTCTTGGACTTTTGTTAATTTATTTCGCAAAAGGTCGATGCCAATGGGGAAAGTGAATCTTCCGACGACAAATTAAACAATGCCAAAAACAAACGCCGCCGTTCCCCCGGCGGTGTTTCGTCCCTTTCAATGCCTTCGCCCGTCCGTGCCGTTCTCTCCAAATTCCTCTTCTCCGCTTTTTGTGCCATTTTGCTGCTCATTTTCGGAAATTCGTCTGACCCTGCCCAAATTGTGTCTCCGTGGGCTTGGCGAATGCCGTGGCTGCAATGGCTGCTTCTCTTTTGGTTTCTCATTTTCATGCAGCGCGTCCAATATTATTACGCGTGGACAATGAGTGAGTTCATGGACAGACTCATTATTCCAACAAATTTTTAGAATTTTTAGGAAATTTAAACATTAAAAATTAATCGTTAATAATCATGTTTGGGTTTTTTAAATTTTATTTTTTAAAAAAGGTAAATTTTCTTCATTCACTTTTTTGAACATTTTAATTAAATCCGAATTTATGTATTTTGAAAGAAAATGAGAAAATTAATTTTTTTTCCCTTGAAATTTCCTTAAGCAAAATTTATAAAATAATCCAAGGATTGGAAAAACAAATCTTTTTTTTCGACGACTTTTTTTTTTTGTCTCGGACACATTTTGGGCTTCACCGAATTTCCCCCTCCCGAATCATTTTGCTTTTGATGCTTTAGCCGATGCCATCTGCAATATTAGCGGTTTTGGCTTCGATGGGTTCACAAGCGATGGAAAGCCCAAGTGGGACTTGACCACCACAGTGGACGTGTGGAAAGTCGAGGTCATTAGAAATTGGATGAGTGCTTTTGGGGGGAATTGGACTGTCATTTCAGACAGCGCAAAGTTTCAAAGAAACGCTGGACGGATGGAATTTGAAAACGATGTTTTGGCTGCGTTACATTGCCTACGAAAGAATGCCGAAAAACTACAGAACATTGTCCACCTACGCACTTTCCGCCGTTTGGCACGGCCTTTTCATGGGTATCAAAATCATCACACTTTTCCTTTTTAATTCATTTTTTAAGGTTATTACCTTTGTTTTGCCACCGGTGCTCTGATAACAGTCGCCGGGAGAATGGTCAGTCGGTGGGGGAGGGGGGTAAAAAAGGTCGTCATTCCATCGTTTTGTCCGAATTCGTTCGATGATTTTGTCCAATTGCTTCTTTCAGTCTCGCCGTTGCATTCGCCACCACTTCCAACGGAATGCATTTCTTCACCATTTGTACAATTTGCTGACTTTTTTGGCCACCAAATTCGCACTCGCCTACACAACATTTCCATTTGTGACAATGCATCTGAACCCGGGCCTCCTCCTTTACAGGCACAGAATTCAAAGAAAATAAATATTTATTTGCCAATTAAATTTCTAATTTGCTCCTTCCGTTGCAGGCGACTCTTTTTCTTCCTGCATTTTCTCGCATTGTTCGCCATTTTGGCGCTCCCCCGGCTTTTGCGTCCGGAGAATCATTCGCCAAAACAAAGCCAAGAAGCGCACAAAACAAAGCGGCAAAGTGCCGTAATAAATTAGTCTTCAAAGTCAGCATTTCCATCATTTTTGGTCTTTTTATACAAATTTATTTTCCCATGCCTTTGTAAATGCGTTTTTTCACCATTTATAAGTTTCAACTTTGAATATTTAATGCCATATAATTCTTTACCTTGTTTTGTTTTTTCTTTTTTCATAGTTTCTTGCCACTGATTCTTTCGGCAAATAAATCATTTCATTTCTCTTACTTATGGTTTTTGCCATTCGTCGTTTCGTTGGCAAATGTTCGCCTTTTCCCAATTGTTTTTTGCTTCGTCCCTCTTCTTCTTCTTTTACCCCTTCCGATGGAAACACCGACAAAAGAGAAGATGCAATTCGACTTCCAATCCTTCCCAAAAAGTCGCGTTCCGCTGGACAGCCCTTTTCTTTTGTGGATTATAAAAGTGTCTTTTGCAAAGCGGGCAAAGGCGGGGACGGACGTGTTTCGTTTCTGCGTTTAAAAAACATTGAATTTGGTTGTTGACAATGGAATTTGCCCTGTAATTCCCTCTGTCAGTTAAGGGGGCCCCGACGGAGGCAATGGCGGAAACGGTGGCCACGTCATTTTCCAAGGTTGGCAATGCCAAACAAATGGGCTATATCAGAGCCGAAACGGATTTTGACTCACTGTCAGTTTCGGATTTCCTTATCTGATATCGATGAAAGGCGCCCCTTTGACAGTTTTTGATTCCCAAGGATTTTTGGGATCGAAATGCCAAGAAATTCTTTCAAATGCTTTATCTTTGGTCATTCAGCTGACTCCAAAATCACTGATCTGTCACAAGTCCATTCAATTCTCAATGCGCAGGACGGAGTGGAAGGTCACTTTTGATATTCAATAAATTTGAATTATTTATTCTTTTTGGTGGTTTTTACATTTTACCTCCGATTTTATTAGGCCGGGGCGACTGTGCCCATGGAAAGTGCGGAGAACACCTTTACGTGCCCGTCCCTCTGAACACTCTGATCAAAAAACCGAGCACGGACGAACTGCGGCCAAGCAAAGTGACATTGCACGAACTGTGCCGCGAGGGCGATTTGTTCATCGCGGCACGTGGAGGCGCGGGAGGACACGGAAACGCATTTTACGTGTCGAATTTGGTGAGAAAGCCGTTGAAAGCGGAGGAGGGCGGACAAGGCGAAGAGGTGAGCCTAAGGGGAGGCGGGGGAAGGAGTTACTGACAGAAATCATTCTTCCAAAATTGAATTCCAGATGAGCTACGACATCGAAATGCGCATCATGGCCACCGCCGGTTTGGTTGGCATTCCAAATGTGGGCAAGTCGTAAGCCTTCTCTTCCGCCTTAATTGGTCACTGTCCATCTCTCCATTATTACAATTAGCACACTTTTGCGTGCGATTTCGAGGGCAAAGCCTAAAGTGGCCGCTTATCCGTTCACAACTCTCAGCCCAAGCGTTGGAATGGTCCAATACGGCGACTTCTTCCAATTGGCAGGTGTTGTGACTTTGGCATGGCACTCCGCTTCCGTTCTTCTGACATCCCTAACAAAATGATCAGTTGCCGACATTCCCGGGTTGGTGCAAGGCGCACATCGCAACGAGGGACTCGGCTTCAGTTTCCTGCGGCACATTGTACGCTGCGAATGTGTGCTCTTCGTCCTTGACTTTACACAAGGAAATCTGAGGGAACAGTACGAATTGTTACAACATGAAATGACTTTGTACGACGACGAACTAAGCAAAAAAGAAGCGGCGATTGTCGTAAACAAAACGGACTTATTGGACGGAGAAAAGGCATCATTTTCCCTTTTTTGAAAAATAAAAATTGTTTGCTTAAAGGTTAAGTCAGCGATGGTTTCGATGTTTCCGGAGCAAAGAGTGTTTTTCGTTTCGGGAAGGCATCGTTTGGGAATCGAACCACTGCTAATGTTTTTGCGGGAAAAACACGAGCGGTTCTTGAAGGAGAGAGAAGCGAAAATGGAGATAGAGAGAGAGCAGTTGATGATGTGATCAATGGATTTGTTTTATTTACCTTTGCAAAACAGATAAAAACATTGCGTGTAATATCCATAATAAGCAATGAAAAGGCGTGTAAAAAGTACAATGATTTCATTAGGCGTGTTTTTTTGTGGTGACCCGCTTCTTTTAATATGTTGGTTTTTCTTGAGATCATTGAGGCAAACCATCGCTGTCTTTCCCTCGGGCCCCCCTCGTCCAAAGTGAATATTTCGCGCGATCAAAAGCCTTCCTCCGACTCTCCACCCGTGCCCAATTCAATTGGTGGCTTTCCGTTTGAGTGATGAAATTCGATTTACGGATGAGTAATGGGAGTTCTTTTCCCGCCAATGCAACGCAACCGGCCAACCGAAGATCAAACCGACCCGAATTCCGATAAACATGGTCGAGTTGGAAGAAAAGCACTGCAAAGCCAGTCATAAATGCGTCCATTCCTTAATTGTTTGCGTATTTTAATGTAAAAATAACCAATCCATTAAAAAATGAGCACCTGCCCGGTGGCATCCCCTCGACGTTGTCCAAATTTGCACCGTCCGATTTATTTTGGTCAGTGTATCCACGGAAGAGTGCCCAATTCCTTCTCCATTTTTGTAATTTTCTTTTGGTTTCTTCATCGTTTTTTCAGTGCGGTCGTCCGATACGGCAAAAAACGGCTCACTTTCCTTCGGGGGAGGGGAGGGAAGAGATGATGTTGATTGAAATGTCCATTTATTTCCTTTACCTTAGACCCTTCCCATTTCCGTTTTGTTCCGCCCTCCTTTCCCCTCTCATTTTCCTGTTCTTCCAATATTCTTTCCTCCTCTTCCCTTTCTCTTTGATTCTCTTCTCCGTCACTTTCTTCCTTTTGCTTTTCTGTTTCTTTTTTGCTCCTTCGTTTTCGCTCCTTTTCTCTTTTCAATTGTGCTCGTTTGTCCTCCAAATCGAGTAAAAGGTCAACGTCGTGCTCTTTGGCACAGTCCGTGCGGTTTCGACAGTGACCAAATCGCTATGATTTATTTTTTTAAATGTTAATCTTAATGATTTTCTTTTTACCGTATATGATTGGCAGAGCATTTCCTGGCGAATGTCGGCTAATTTTCCATTTACAAACGATTCTTTGAGGCCGCACTTTAAATGGCTAAACTTTGTGGCCTTTCGAGCTTTGCTTCGCAATTTTGAAAATTTGATGACCAAATGTGGCTTTTTGTTTTGGTAAAGCCTTTGATTTTCCCTTTGCGCCTTTCGGAAAACGTAATCCAAATATGAGCAGGAAAACTAAACAATTCAATTTATAAACGTTTAAACAACTAGCTGTACTTACATTCTTTGTTTGTTGGTGCTCCGCCATATATTTTGAATCCCAAAGGGCACAATCGATGGCATAATAATCATCAATCGTCTCCCTTTTGCCAAACCAATCCGCCAAATTAGCCGTAAATTGGTCACATTGCTCAGGTAGTGGTGCATAAAAATGTTCGTGAAGAAATGCCAGATCGGTCAGACCGTTGTGAAAAGCGATGCAAACACCGGAGGCGAGAAGCTCTTCCCAAAGAGAATGGAAAATGCCGCCACTCGAATCCTTTGAAAAAATTTATTTGCCGTGAATAACAATAATACCGTTTTTGAGTATCGTATTCCATGCGTCAGCAGACGATTGAAATCAAAACCGTGAGATGAAAGAAATCGCAACGCTTCCGGCTCAACAACAAATGGTTTTTCCTCAAGCGAAAGCATATCAAATACCTAAAAAATAATTCAAATTAAGAATGCCTCAAAAGTGAGCGTCGTATCACCCTGCATTTGTAGCGGAGTGCCCGCTGTTCCGTATCGATGCCGTCGAATTGGAAAGTGGCGATCCCAACCGACAAAATTGAACGCGTTTGCGCTGCTTCGCGAGTTCTCTTGTATCTCTCTGGCATTGTGCGCATGCATCCCGCTCTATCGCCAAGCCCACTCAATTCCTTAAAAGCAGACAATTTCGAAGTAAGCTAACAATAAGCCGGCTCTAATTCTGTTGATGAGCTTACCAAGTCAATGGAAACAAGTTGCGCCTTTCGAATGCTTTCAATAAGATAGGGCCAAATGACGTTCAAATTCTCACAATTCACTTCAGCAACGGACACTGTTTCAAACAACTGTTCGGTAGGCTCACAATCAGCAACGGCGGAACTCAGAGGGGCCATTGGCATGGAAGAAAAGCCTTTATTAATGATTGCACCAAATACATATTAAACAAACGGAGAAATATAAATGATAGTTGTATAAGTGCAAAATAAACATTTAATATTGGACGAACTGTATTATCTGTACTATAATTTAATTACAAAATTCGGAAAATAAAACAATTGGGGGAATAATCAAATGGACAATCAATCGCCCTCAAAAGCTTCGCTCAATTTCGCAACATCAGCCACAATTATCACCAGCACAGTAACATTATCACCACATCCCTTGCGCACTGCCGCCGCACTCATTTCGTCGGCAATTTTTGTCCACAGTCCAACAGAATCCTTCCCCTCATTGAACTCCGCCGTTTTAGCAAGCATTTTGTACTGTCCGATCACAAAATCAATCGCTGCGTCGGGCGAAAAAGCCTTCCAAAGGCCATCACAAGCCAAAATGATGAAACTTAATGCGAATAAAGAAAACTATTAATACAAATAAACACCGGAAGAGTTACAGATCGTCTGGGGTTAACGATAACTTCTTGATGTCGGGGGTGCAAATTACGCCATGTGCCTTCATTTGACCGTCACCAATCGAACGCGACACCTCTAAAATGCCAAAAACTCGGCCATCCCTACAAATGAAGTAGGAAATAATCAAAAATTTGATGAACATTCCTTGGATAAGACTGACTTGACTGTTCCGCCAGACTTTTGAATACGCATTCGTTCGTCAAAAACAAGAGGGTTGTGGTCCACAGTGATTTGCAGCGGAATGTTTGTGCTCTTTTCAGATTTGTGTCGACAAACAATAGCCTAAACAATGGTAATATACAAATAATTATTTTAAAATAATCATGCCAATTTAAAAAATATATAAAAAGATACCCAATTTCAATTTTATAAAGGCTTTTGGTTTGCAAGTTTTTTTCTTAGTTTGTGGTGTATTCCCAAAGGCTTCGTAATCGCTGATCACGAATTTGACACCCATTTAAAACAATTCCGAATAGCTACACGGATTAAGTTTCCTTTTACTCGAAAACGTATGCGATTTATGATCAGTAATTTTTAAAATACATCATTTTTATTAGCGCTAAAAACAATAACCTTCGAGTCGCCAATATTAGCACAGTAAAGCGTTTTATCCAATAAAAAAATGGTTGTCGCCGTTGTACCATCTTTCAGCGTTGGTTTCCTAATTAAATTTTAGAAAGCGTAAAATACATTATTTCTTACTGTCGTCTTGCTTCAACAAGGAAACCATCATCGATACCCTTATAAGTATCGACAAATATTTTACGAATGGACTTCTCGAATACTGAAATAGCACTCTTTGGGGGCACATCTGTATATTTAAAAAATAATTGATTTCATAGAAATTTTCCCACATTTCTTGGAAACAGCAACGAACAATCGAGCGAAATGCTCGGCACAATAATCAGCCGCACGTCGCCCGGCATGCCCATCGAACAAAGCGTACAAAGCACAACGCATTTTGCCTCTAAATCAGGCGCCCAATAGTGGGCATGAGTAAATATTTCGTCATGTCGAATCCTACACTCCTTGTGAATCGTCGGCTCGAACTGGCAGAGAATTCCCAAAACAACTTTCGAACGAATCCAAGGCCAAATGGCGGTCTTGCATTTCTTCTCGTTCCCCCTTCCGCTCAATACAGACGCTGTGCAACACCGAGTCCGATCCACTCGAAAAACAAACATTTGTTCCCGCTAAAAAGTAATAAATAATATAAGGAGATGAAACAGTACAAAAACCCAAAGTGTTCAAAGCTGGGGACACAGTAGACGGTTGTAAACCATTCGTGGAATTTTCTTCGGAATTTATGTCATCATGGATAGCTTTTTTTATGGAAGTTTTTGCCTCTTCGTCGGAATCATAAAGTGATAATGTTGTGGAGTTAGCTTTTCTTTTTTGTGCGAAGGAATGATGAGTGTCCACCATAATGGTACTTTGACGTTGACTAAATGTGGTAGTAAAGAATGATTTTAGGGTGTAAAAACTGCCAAAAAATATGGATCCCCCATTCTTCATGATTGCCAAAAACCCGGCGCCTAAAAATCGGCACAATCTCACAAATCCAAATTCCAGGTCTCCCAGGCCCAGGCAAAATGACAACCCTTTTTTTATTTAGGCAAAACGCCATAAAAGATTTTCGTTTTTTGGTGACCCCGGTTAAATATTGGTTTAGTTTTTTCCAATTTGCAAAAATAAGAGGTCTATTTTCAGCCTTTTTTTAATTTTTAAATAGCACTTAGAAGATTTGTAATTTTAGATGAATCAATTTCTGCTTAACTTGTCTTCTTCCTACTCTCAATGGATTTCTAAGGCTTTTGCTTCTACTGGAAAGGGAAGATGGTATGCACAGCCACTGTAAGCAGTAAAATGTTTTTTGTTGTGTTTACTTATCTAATCACATTGAGAGATGAAATGAGTCGACATCGGAGTCGTCCGCCTTGTTACGGCATGGCGAGGAGGTCGAAGGTGCTCTGCGTGGACAATTCAGAAATTGCCAAGGAAGCAAATATGAGTGGGAAGCTGGCCTATGTCATTTGGGTGTACAAAGACGGGTACCGCAAAAGGCACATGCCGAAGGCAGAACTCGGCGACAGGGTGAGAATGTGTTTGGAATTAACCTTTGCTTCCCTCGTCCATATTGGGATCATTAATGAAGCCATGAATGTTTTAGCAACCACCCCATTGAATGTTTAAGGTGTTGCTCTCAATTAGAGGGGAGATGAAACGTGCTGTCGTCGTCGGGTGCAAGCAGCACCTCGCCATCCGAAAGCATGGGTTGCCTTCCACCGACACCAACAACGTCGTCCTGCTGGTAAAAATTCGATATTTCAGCAGCTGAGCCTTCAATTTACTATGTTCAGAACAACGACGGGAACCCTCTTGGCAATCGCATTTTGGCACCTGTCCCTGCCTATTTTATGCGGTATCGCAAATGGCTACACGCTTCAAAAGTGTCGGCGTTAGTCAAGAAATTCGTTTAGAAAACTTTTTTTGAATTGATAAAAAGGTTGGCGTGCTCATGTCCATTGGTTATTTTCAAAAAAACCCTCTCAATGATAACTAGGGTTGTAAGTTGTATGCACTAAAAAATGCCAAATATGCGCATAAAATATGCACTAAAAATCCCCCAAATATGCCCTAAAAACCCGAAAAATGCCCAAATATGCACTAAAATATGCCTTAATGGCTTTTAACCCTAAAAAAATGCTAAAAAATTATGTAAAAATTCAGAATTGACTTAAAAACTTCAAAACACAGGTTAAGGAGCGTTTTTTAGATGAAAATTTATAAATTTTTATTATATGCTAAAACAAAATTACCTTTTTAAATAAATTAATTTTTTTCAAAAGTTCTTACCAAAATTTAAAAATTTTTCGATTTTAAGGGTGTATTTTTTAAAAAATTCCAAAAAGTCGATCATTAGGGGTGTATTTTTAATTTTTATTGCATTTTTCTTATGAAATTTGCCAAAAATGACCGAAATATGCTCTAAAAATGCAAAAATGGCCAAATATGCATTTATTCTCAAAAACCCCCAAAATATGCTTTTATATGCACTAAAAACCTTCACCAAATCAAAAAATTTTAATGCAGAAATGCTATTTTTGAGCCCCTTTCTTCATAGCATATGCGCAGAAAAAATATGCAAAATCATACAAATTATAACCCTAATGATAACACATAAATTTATTGTAAATGTCCAATTTTCTTAAAATTTATCTTCTATCAGTCCCGGATCTCGTCAATTTAATTTTTACAGTATATCCGAGGCATGGCGAATTATCTAAATTCATTCTGTAAAGTTCGGGTTTTTTATAAATTGAGTAAACGCAGCGGAGTCGGTTCCGCTCGTTTTCCTTGGCCCATCTTCTGCTCGGGTGGTGCTTTGGGTCGAAATATGGAAGAACACCAGCAAAAGAGGCAGGCACACAATCTTTCGGAATGGGCACTCTTTTTGGTTGTCCGATTTGTGCTTACCGCACGGCTTTCGTCTCCACATATTTGCCCAGTCGGGCTGCCAGCTGAGAAGGCGTTGGCCGGGCCCAAATCCCTCTGCCATTCCTGCAATTCAATTTTGTTGTGGGAGGGCTGCTTTTGCATTTCCCCAAAGTGGAAAATGTGGCACTAACAACAAAATATTTTTCTTTAATTTAGTTTTCCCAAAATCATTCCGATTCCGAATTCCTCTGCGTATTCTCTTGATTTGATTGGTTTGGTATGACCTATTATTAGTCCCATTTCATCAACCTTTACAACTCAGCGTTTCTTCTGGTCCTGTAGTCACTCCCAATTTCGCACAGAACCATTTGAATGCCTTTGGTTGGGTTAATTTGACTCCATCTGCCCCCCCCCCATCCCTTCGGTTACTTTTATTCGTCGGTTTTCCCCTCCCGGCCCTGGGAAGAAATTGTGAACGTTTTCTTCCTCGCCATCGCATTCATTATTTATCACCAAATTGGTTGGTCTAAATCGCGCAAAATCTAATTTGTTTGTTCCTTTTCTCGTTGAACTGTCTTTTACCCAAAAACTGATCCTTCGTAGCCAATTCGACGATTTCTTTTGCTGGGGACCCACTGCCCGGTCATTATCAAAAAATCAATGACCATAATTACTTGCAATAAGCCTCAATTAGCCAATTTTACCTCATGCATCGATGGTTTCGGGGGCTGTGGCGTGTTATAAAACCTTCCAATTGAAAAAATTATGCAAGGCAAATGAATGAGAAGGATTAACGGAATGGGCGGACCAAAGTGCCGAAAGCATTGCCAGCGGAGGGTCGAGGCGGGTTAGCAATTGGTTGGGCTGTTGTAGAAGGTCGACTTCAACGCCTTCAGTTCGAAGAAAATGCCGAAACTGAAAATCCTTCTGATCGTAAACGATTCGACAGTTCGACCTGCCCGTAATTGTAATTCCAGGAAAGCTAAACGGAAGAAAGATGTCGTGGATTGGCTTATTTGGTGGCGTTTGCCTGGAGGGGCCCTCGCCCGAAGTAACAGCCCTCGAAGGCACTCGCATTGGCACTCTCCGCTCTTTCTTTGCAGGGGTACCTTCCGTTTCTGTGATTGGTTCGCATTCTTTGCCATTGGCCCACCAAAAGTCCAATTCCGGCGATCTTTTGCAGTAACGTCCCGCCTCAACACATCTGTCCCCGTCTTTGAAAGTTTTTCCGTCGCTTCTGCCGGGGAAAAGCGGCGAGCGGGGGCCGCCCTCGAAGAAATGGTAAAAGGCGCCTCTGTAAAAGCATTCGGAGGCAACGCGAGGTGAAAGTTTCGAGGAGGAACTGCTGAGGAACGAAGAAGCATTGAAAGAATGGGACGGAAGAAAAGGAAAGAAACGCTTTTCGAACATTGGCCAATTTGGCCAAAGAATGGCAAAACTTGCCTAATGTCCGCCCAAAAGCAAAATTCACTTGAACAGGCGAAGATTGTTCTGTCCACTCTCTGCCAAAACGTGGGCGAAAAACGCGGCAACATCGCGCCGTTGAATTTCACTGGCATTGTAAGTGATCCTTCTGACGGATTGTGAGGGATTTGGAGTTGCGCCAAACTCGGGAAAGTAACGAGCGGCGATGATGAAAGCGTCGAAAGAGTAGGGCATGCACGGGTGCTCACCCCAGCCTTGGTTTGAGACCGGGAACAAATTCTGCTGAGGGTGAGGAGGCAATGCTTTTGCTTCAATGCCATTCCCTTGTCCCTTTGCGCACCTCCCAAAGCTCCCGAGTGAACCATTTCTCGAGACGGACTCTCGGCTTAAGGTTTGGGTCCACTGCGCCGGTGCATTTCGGCGATTGAATTTGTCCATATCGGTGAGTTTTTGGGCAAAGTTGAACAGCCGGAGAATGTTGGAAGGAAATGGGCAAAAGCAAAGGGAAGACGAAGGGGAAGCCTCGAAAAAGGAGCATTTCCAAATGCAAATAGACTGTGTTCGAACTCTAAGTTTTTTGAGACTGTGGGAAGGATTGGGGGGCGCGAGAGGGGGGGGGGGGGGGGGGGGGGACAACGGGCGAAGGGACAATGGCCACCAAAGGAGGGGACAATGGCCGTTCCGCCGGACCGTCCCCCCCCCCCCCCCCCGCCCCTTTCTTTCCATTGATTGTCCATCCTCCGTTTGTTGGACAGTGTCGAGAATATTCATTCAATAATCGCAAAAAATGTTCTCTTTGCGCTATTCAGCGGATAAGTGAGGGAATGCTTCTTCTTTTGCTAAGATAAGAAAAGGTATTTATCAAATAAATATTTACAATAAATGAAAACTATCGGAAGAAAATACACAATTAATTATTCTATTTAATATTTTTTTCTGCGCTTAAAAAATTTCTGAAAAACAAAGCGACGAAAAAAGTGCCGGCCGAAACAGTGACAAGAAAAGTGGAGACGGAGACGAGCAGAGCGAACAGAGGGAGGGACAAGCACATTTGGGGCACGGAGAGAGCGGTGGACGGGAGGAGACGCGGCGGACGAGCGGCTGACAGAGGGAAAAGCGGGGCAATTTGAGGAATAGGAGCGAGAAAGTGCACTGGTCCCGGAAGCCCCTTCATAGGGATACTCGAAACCGAATTTCCCGATATTTGACACCGATACCCCCAAATCAGGCATTTTCGTAGACATCGACATTCTCGGGAATCTCTACCGCACTCTCGAGCAATTTCTACTCACTCGGTGGGAGTCCGTCCCCCGCCGACGCTTCTTCGGGTCCTTCTGCCAAATCGAAGACGGTCATCTAAGAGTAATTGATCATTGGATTTGCCATTTTTCACATACCAGAGGGGAGTTTAGCTCCCAATCCATCGACGATTTGCTCATTCCTTTTTCGGCTTCGGGAGCGTTTCGTCCGATTTTGAGACGAATGAATTTGGTCGACGTTTGAAGCAAAAGCGACTTTTTCCGAGCAATTTGGAGGCTTATGAAAAAACAATGAAACGCAAAATTTGTTTTTGGCACTTACAGTGAATCCGTCGCATTTGCCCAAGTCGCGCATACAAACGGTAATGGAGCACTTAGGAAGGAGAGAAAGTGATTATGCAAAAAACAAAGAAAGCCAAATGGGGGGAGGACCTGAAAGCCGACTAAGTCGCCGTCAGGGAATTTAGCCACGGAAGAGACAATGGTGGCACGGAGGGAATCGGAAGAGTAGACGGGGGTGGGCAGAATCAACGGGTCCTTGGAGCAACTGAACACGGCCAAACTAAGCCAAACTGACGCTGCCCACCAACCCCCGGGTATTTTTATTTGATCATTTCCCCCCCCCCCCCCCCCCCCCGCTTTTTCTCCTCGGCCCACCCTTTGCTGTCCACCACTTTCTCTCGACGGCTTTTCCCATCGTCAACAAAACAGTCGTGCACCAACAGTCCAAACATTTGCGCCATTCTCTCTCCGTTGTCTGAGTTCCTCCGTTCGTCGTTCGCCTCCCTCCCATTGCAAATCCATTGATGCTCGACAATGTCACCGACGCGTACATTTCGCACCTTTACGGAACAAATAACAGCCGATGCTTTTTCAATTGCCAACTTGGCAATGCCAATTGGCATTTGATAATTTGCCCCTTTCACCTGGGCACCATCCGATTGTCCATGGATTCGATATTCGCATTGCGGTGACTCCATTTGATTGCTTATTTGTATGACTGGGGGAGAGCTGAACGAAATCAGTGAAAAGCCAAAACACTGGCGAAACGAGTTAATTGTACTGGCAAATTGGTCAAAATATTGAATAGACTTTGGTCAAATGAGCACAGTCCATGCTTAAACTCACCTCACATCGATTTGAGCACTGAGAATTCTTTCGGGTTCCTGCTGATGGCACTCATTAAAAAGCAAAGAAACGGAAAAAGCAAAAGCTTTCATCACCTGATAAGCACATTGGATGTTGTAAGCACGGTCAACGCCTGAAAGAGTGGACAAATGACAGAAAGGGAAAGAACGGACGACAGACGCGTGATGAAGTTGGGGTGGAAGCTGACGACGATGGTGAAGCTGACTTGCATCCCCGGGGGGTTGGCCTAAATAAGTAACGCAATCAGTGCACCGCCCAGGTAATTAGCCGTTTCCCACTGCCTCAATTACCATTCTGTCCCGTCGCGTGTTGCACTCGCCCAAGGGCACCTTCAGCTCGGCACTGTGCTCTTTGGCCAATCTCCGCTGTCTCCCGCCTCCGCCCGCCCCTTTCCCATTGCCTTCTTTGTCCTTCATTTCCTCACACGGAGGACACACCTTCAGAAGGGGACTTCATTCACCATTGGTCGGCCTTTGTTTTCTTCACCAATGGACATTCTCCGTTTGCGTCTGGGCTCAGTCGGCTGCCGTAGCGGCGAAAGCCCTGCCCGTCGAGTCCCGGCTTTCCCTTCAAGAAACTCCTCCAACGCTTCAGTTGGTCGGCGGAAGCGAAGCCGGGCAAATGGGAAGGGATTGTCCGTTGGGAGCCGTTGGTGTTGTGGTTGTGGCGCTTCTGCAACTCCTAAATTCCTTCCGGCACTTTGTTTGCCATTGTTTGGCTCGGACCAGCAGCAGCTGTCGCAGTGTCTCTTCAGTCCGCCGCCTCCTCCGCCGCGTTCGCTCTTCCGCGTGCCGTCCCTTCGCCCGCGGCTTCTCCCCCCTCCTCCTCCTCCCCCTCCGGCACTGTTCCGATTGGTCGCCATGGATTATGCTCGGATTGTCCAAAGTGTTCGTTCTCCTCTTTCAGACCTTCTCTTTTGGCCGGAGGATCTGAAGGATTTAACGGAGTGATTATTCTTGGCCCATTAAGCATTCCTCCGCCTCCCACCGAATTCCGTCTTCGGCCCGTTTTTCCTCCCGACTCCCTCCCGTCCGATGCCGACTTCTCCCTCCCCTTCCGTGCCATCCCTCGTCGTCCCCGCACTCTCCACACACTTCGGATTGCCGAATTCGCCTTTCACATAAACACGGCCTCCGAAAGGCTTAATTGCTTTCACTTTCAATTGTTTTCCTTTTGTTTCACCTTTTTTGTGACGACTTTAAAATGGACAAAATCTCGACCACAAATAACTTCGGGAGTTCCTTAACAAGAAGAATTTCACAAAATAAGTGAACAGACCAAAAAAGGACAGGACAGAATTTCAGCAATTACCCAAAACGCCGTTGTCAATGTCGGCGGAAGAAAAGGCAATTGGCAAATGGCAAAGCAAAAAGAGGACAGTCTAAAGAGGAGCAAACGGTTGACAATGTCCAATGTTTCTTGGTTATTCAGCTCAATGAATGTACATATACACTTGGTTTCCCCATTTGTTTCTTTTGCATTTTTTTTACCGTACCCTTTCCGTCCCACCGTACCCTTTCCACCGTATGCTCGCCTTCGGCCTCAAAATGCTCTTTTTCCCCAATCTTTTCACGGACTTTCTCACGTTTCTTTGCCTCGTCTCTCCACTGACCTTCATCACTCTCTTCCCCTTCTCTTTTCCGCTTTCCTTTCCCTTTTTTTGAGGTTAATTGCATATTATGAATGAGAAAAAGTCCGAAAAGCATAATTTCTTTTGATTTTCCAATTTCAGCAGAATATCCCAAATAAAATTGGAAAAGCAAATCCAATTTTATAATTTTATCATTGTTAAATCCGCTGAGTTCGTTTTTCGTTCGTTCGTCCTTTTTTCATCCGTTTTTCTCCCCCTGTGCATTTTTCTATGCCAAATCAAAGCCCCCGGCCCTCAACCCATTTATTTCCATTTGTTTGCCTTTTGTTGCTGAAGGGAGTCATATTTATAATGAATGAATGTGCGCTTTCGTCGTCATTTCGGTCGGTCGGCTAGTGACTGACTGACTGTCCATTCTTTTCCATTCCCACCCTTTCCAAGGTCATTTTGTCCGCCATTTCTTCATTTTGTCACTGACCAAAATGAGGGAATTTTGGACACCAAAGGCGGAGGGAGGGGGGGGGGGGGAGAGAATGGCCGACTGATTGGAATTACGAGGAAATAAATGCCAAAACGAACGAACGAACACCA
Source organism: Heterodera schachtii (assembly GCA_023374025.1). Classification (NCBI taxonomy): domain Eukaryota; kingdom Metazoa; phylum Nematoda; class Chromadorea; order Rhabditida; family Heteroderidae; genus Heterodera; species Heterodera schachtii. Next base: position 460,691 of record SIJG01000041.1, read on the forward strand.
AAAGAGGACAGAAGGGATGGCATTTGACACTTTAAAAAACAGGTTAACAAAGGATGTTAAGCGTAGGACGGAGAAGGGGGGGGGGGGGGAGTGGGTCCCTCCCTCTCTTTTCCCATGGCTTTTCACTCCCTCCCAATGCGTTGTCCCCCCCCCCCCCCGTGGATTTTAAGGATGTAAAAACCAAACTTAGCACTTTTTTACTCAGCAGAAGGGTAGGAGGCTTTGTGTCAAAGAAGAAGCAACCGGATGGATGTCTTCTTCTTGTGCGCTGTTTACTCAGTTTCTGTTAGCGGTGCACTTTAAATTCCAAATTTGGACAAATGCCGCCCTTTCCTTTCTCTTTCGGCACACGTGAGTTTCTTTCTCTTTCAGCAAGTGTTTGTTTTGTTCTGCTCCTCCGACCCTTTCCTTTGTCCCTTTTTCGGGTTAAGTGCGTTAAAAGAATTTTGAAAGTGCAAATCTTTTGAAGACGCAAATTTTAATTGGTTGCATTTTCAGACGAAACTCAATCAGTCAAAGGCCAACAATAACCTTTTCTTATTTCTAATAAATGCTAACAGATCAGCAGAAACTACACAAAATAACCCACGATAAAAGACGATGTTCCGATCGTTTCAGTGCCAATTCCCATTGGTTTTTTGTTGTTGGTATTATGGAGAAATATTTGGAGGAATAAATGGGAAAGGCATTGAGAGAAGGAAAAAATAAATAAACAATTTTTAGTCAAAGCTTAGCTTAATAAAGAAATTACCAGTGAAAAATGATATTAAATTTGTGAGATAAAACCTGCCAAAAAACAAATCCAAAGGAGCGATCGGATGAGAATGGAAAGGAGTGACCGTCCCGAATGTGCGGGGACGCGTAAAAATAAGGATGGGCAGAGGAAGGGGGGGGGGGAACTGAAGTGAACAAAAAAGGGGCGGAACCGACGAACGGATGAAAGGGGGGAGGGAGAAAAGGTGTGAAAAGGGGGTGGGGGGGGGGGAGAGCGCGAAAGAACGGCGAATGACAAAGTGTTTCCCAAAAATATCTCATAATTATTGAGTTAAAAATAATTTTATCTTTAAGAGCAAACAATTTCAACTAAAATCATTCATTACAACTTTCCGGAAATCTTCAACATTTGCGAGATTAAACCCATTTGCATTGTCCGCTAATCTCAACAAAAAGCCCATCCGGTCTTTGTTTTGGACGTCCAGCGATACAAAATTGACCATCCCATAACTTTCGATCATTTCGCAGAGGGACTGATTCAATTTTTTATAACGAATTAAGGCAGGATGATCCTGAAAACAAATCAAAAAGATATGCATTAAACTTTAAATTCAAAGATACATTAAGACAGTCGGTCAGATGCGTTAAATTGGGCAGCTCCTCGAAATATTCCAGCCGAAAAGGCGCGCTGTCCGTTAGCAAATCCACTTTAGAAAGGACGTTGATTTGTGCCACCTCGAGATTGACCATTGCCGAGAGGGCAGAAAGCACAACACTAATGAACTTGCCGGGGTCATTTCTAAAAGAAAAGAAAGTCTGATAAGAGAGCGTCAAGTCTGTAACCAGAAAAGAAGGTCGGTGAAACTTTTAAAAGTGGGCATTTTGAGGCATAGCGTAAAGCTTGAAAATCAAAATAACAGATTTTGATTTATCACAATGTTTTTTTTTGCCTCGAAATTTTCTGGGGTTTCTATGAAATTGCTCGGATTCTCCCCACAGTCATTCCTAAACGAGGCATAATATTAGTAATTACGTTCTGGTCGTTTTTATGCGTCCCATGGATGACCATCCTCAGTTTCTTAGGCCATAACTTTTTTTTCTTACTTGGGCAATACCTATATTCTTGGTATCAAACGAAAGCTATAAGTCTCGGGATTTTATAAATGCAAGAAAGAGCAAATACTGGCACTAAAAAAAATTACAATGAGAAAACACTGAAATTCAACTTTCCCGAGTAGCTATAATTTTTTGTCTATTGCCTTTAGCAAAAAATAAAGTTATACAAAAGCTTCTATAGACCTTAAGTTATGGCCAAAGAAACTGAAGATGGTCATCCATGGGACGCATAAAACCGACCAGAACCGTAATATTTTTCCTTTAATGACATCCTAATTTTTTCGAAACCATAAAATAAGTTTTGGAAATAATTGTAATGTAGGGTTGCTCCTAACCCTTCTAAGAAAACATCAGCAGAAAAGATTCCAATATTTCTCGTCATTGACTCACATATAAGTCGAGTCGCTGAGATGAATCGCACAAATGTGCCATCCCCACTCGGTGAACTGCTTAACCATCCTGGGGACAAAAACATAATCATAATCACGAACAAAGAAAGTTTATGAATGTTATTTCACCTTTTGATTGAATCATCGCTACAGTAAAGCTCCAACTGTCCAGGCATGTCAATTATAAGGTAAAACCCTCGGAACTTTTCGATGCGTTCTTGCAACCTATCGCAAAAGGAAGTTAAGCCATAGGGAAAAAAGCAAAAAGAAACGAAAATGACTGTCACTTACCACGACAAATTTGAGACCAAAGTTTGCATGCAATAACGCAACGCACCGTTAGGACCAAGTTGAAACTTTTCCATCACGTCTTCAATTGTAATTAATTCCCGGATGTCGATATGAGTATCTAAATTTTGATACTTAAGCTGTTTAGGGTTTCTTGAGGTCCTTAACCGAATGGTAATCCATCATTTGCCGGGTCTAAATTGATCACAATATGAGGCCGCTTTATCCCGCGGAAAATCTGCTGAAGACCAGAACAATAAGTGCTCTTGCCAGCTCCTGGAGCCCCAATTACCAATTGTCCATAAAAATCGGCCATAATTTTCAAAGATAATTTCAATACAGATTCTAAAAATATGACTTCTTTACAGTTATAGCGGTACACAACGCTTGTTAAAATGAGAGCTGAAGAATTTTTCATTACCAAGGGGGTCTTTTAATTAAAAAAAAATTTTTTGGCGCTATGTACATATTTAAAAATTTACAATTTTGAATTTTATTAAAAAACCAAAGGGACTTTTGGTTTGCAAAATCTTCTGTAAATTATGTTTAGTCATAAAAGTTGTCCACCGTTGGTTTTGGGGTCCCTGATCAATGATCACACTCTGACGTCTTTTTCAACCAATTTACTTCCTAACCTACATAAAATTGAACAAAAAAAATCGAAAAATTTGAATTTTCACGACTGGTTCGAGTAAAATATTTAACAAGCAATTCAGCTGAGATTTGGATAAAATATGGCAAATACAGTGGCAAAAATTTCAAGAGACGAACTGCTTGAGTTTGTACGAAATGAAGTGACATGTACAATCGGAAGTGCGGATGCACCAGTGGCTATTCCTGTTCTTATTACTACGTTTAGGTTATCCATTCTGATTTTAAAATTAATTACATATTAACTTAATTTAAGAGAGGACACTAATGAAGACATCCTCCAGCTGGCCAAAAAGTTGGGTTATCCTTCAATTGAGGCAATGTTAGACTCGGTGGAATTGTCCGACATTGTTGAGCCGTGTTTTACTGACCTTGCCAAGGGGGCCGGAAATGAAAACCCGAAAAAAGTTTTTAGTTACAGGGTGAGAATGTCGATAGGAATGTTTTTCACCTGAGTTTTGTGTTAGATCAAGAACATTCCAATGGTTACGCATATCCTCTCCAGCATCGAAGAATCAGCACAACATAGGGACAAAAAGGCGGAGAAACAGCGCCACTTCGAGGTTAAAGAAACACTCGGATTTGTTGGTGGATAAATAAATTTAAGATTCTCATCGGCGATCCGAAGTATAATCCGAAAATTTTAGCGGTATTCTTTATCACTAATGTTCATTTCATTTTAAAATTTAAAAAACGGACTAAATAAAACGAATGACGTCAATTTCAGGGAAAAGAACAATTGCTTTCTCTGATTTATAATTTGGGTGGCCAGGAACGCTTCGTGGACTTGTTAGAACTGCGAAAATTGTATGAACAGAATTATTTCAAAGAATTAAACAAAGCGGTGAGAATAAACGAAGGAGTGGGAGTGATTTGACTGATCCGAAGATTACAGGCACTGAAAGAGTTTTTCCCAACGGGACAGTTGAAAGGCATCATGGACAAATATCTGTACCAGGACATTGAATTGGCAACTGACCAAAACAAAAATGTAATTTAATCTGGGGGGCTCAGAATTGTAAAGCTACAAAAATGCTTTTCATTTAGGGATCTTTGCTCTTCAGGCTGAAACGACCTTACAATGGTTTTTGTAACACAAAAACAAAATATTTGGTAAAGGAAAAATAATTTAGACATTTGTGAAGAGATTGCGCGAATTACGAAAGAGAGAGAGGAGTATAAAGAGATACAGCAAAAGCTAACGCAAAACAAACGGAACAGCAAAAAACCCAAAGGGCCGGCGCAACAGCCGAAAAAGCTCAGAGTGATAAACCCTCCGCCACCGCCGAAGCCGGTTTAACAGGCGAACGGAGAATAGTCATACAAAGTGAATTAAGAAGCCAATCCCTTTGGTGAAGTCGATGGTGCAACGGAGGAGCGATTTGTACACGGACGACCCAACTTTATACCATAAAATAACGACGATAAGTGGCCGAGAAAATGAAGGCGGGGAGGAACACAACCGGATGAACGGAACTGTGGAAGAGGAGGAGGAAAGCGAGGTTTTTGTAGGGAATGGCAGAACATTGGTTCATTGTCAGTTAAAACAAATCAGAATGGGAAAACAATGAAATACACGACGAGAGTGGAAGGAGCAACTTACACGGACGAAGAGGAGGAAAATGTGAACGAAGCAGACGAAAGTGACACCGAAAATGAGGAGGAGGAAGACCAATTTGGGAAGGATGAGAACGAAGGGAATGCGCAAAAGGGCAATTCAATCGCTGTGACAAATACAAAATCCGAAAAAGAGAACGGCGAAATGGTCGAGGAAGATGTTTGTTTGTTTGTTTGTTGGACAATTGCATTGAAACAAAAACATCCGTTTAAAGAGAGCAGCCAAACGAATGGTTTTGGTTCAGAGGATGTTGGAAGAGCGGAAGGCATTCCACGAGCAAGTGAAGATGAGAAACGAGGTAAGAATTGATTGAAATTGAACATCACCATTGACTGACCCGCAAAAGGTGTCCGGAGAAGTGAAGGGAGTGTTCATGGAAACTAAGCGAACCGGAAGAAAGGCTCGTGAGGAAGAGGCGAGACGCGAAAGAGTTTCCAACCTCTTGGAGAAGATGGGAAAGATGGAGCCAATGGCAGTTGATGATCGGATGAACGAGGTGAAGGCAATTGGCTTATTCTACCAAAATGTATCAAATTCAATATTTTCCGCCCCCTCCCCCCATTATTTGAGTATTTTTGGAAAATTGAGCGAAATTTAAACATAAAATAAAGAAAAATAGATATTTGCCTTTTCATTTTAATACATATTTTATGAATATTAGGAAATCAGTGCTAAATTTGGTCACTAACCCAAAAAATCGAGCATTTCATACAAATAAACAATCGGACCCCCCCCCCTGTCTTGGAGTCGGGGGGGGGGGGGGGACACGCTATATACCGAATCTAATCATTTCGACATTTATTAGAAAAGTAAACGACGCATTGCCATACTTGTGGTTGAGCTGATCTGGGCTAACCGTGAGTTGGGAGTGAGTTTCCATTGCATCTCCCTTCTTGCCATATAACCTTTTTAAATTTTAGTTTTCCGAGGTAAAGAATTTGTTGTCTTTGCTGTTTGGCCATGACGTCCAAATCGATGTTGAACATTTTGTAAAAAATTATTGCAAATGTTTGAAAACAGTGAGAGCTCCGATCGAGGTAATTTAGGTACTGTCATAAAAACAATAAATGTGAAATTCAGCCTCATCTTGTTATCGCCGATGAAAACCGACGACAAATTGTGCAGGAAATCGAAGCACGGAGCGGGAGATTTAGCAGAAAGACTTTGATTAATTAGATGCTCTTTACTGTTATGTTGTTTAAGCTCAGATCTTTTCAAAACTGCTTTAATTTTCTTTTACAATTAACTTAGGTTTTTAATTCTACTTACCTCTATCCTATTGTTTAATTTTTCAAATTTTATTTTAAATGAAAGTAATAAAATTTCCAAAAACATAAAAGATTAAAAATTTGACGTCTCCATACTTTCAATAGCTCGTTCGAAAGCTTGGGCTCTACAATATATGTATGAGTTTTTTATGTTGCCGCACTCTAAAATGGTACCAGCTAGTGATCAGTGATCACAAATACCTAAATTAGGTCGGTTCTATAAATCATTCATTTTTGTTACAATTTTAACGCCAAAATAGTTGAAAATAGTTTTTTTTTTCAAAAATTTTTAGGTGCTAAAAAACTAGAAATCGTATCCCTAGATATAATACACGCCCTATTCATTAATAATTTCATAAAGACATATATGTAGAATCAAACTCAGAAAAACACTGAAGATCTAAAAACACCCAAAGGTTTAAGCGGCTTTTGTCCTTCTTTTGAATAATAAATTTGATTTATTTGAAAAATAGAAATGCATTTCCTTACCGGCAATGAGCAATCCTTCGATTCTGAGGGTCAAGAGGCTTTGCTTGACTCGGCACTTAAAGTGGTGAAAAATGAGTCCTTCGAGATGAAACGAGCGTTGGATCGGAACGAACTGATGGAAGGGCTGAAACATGCCGCACAAATGCTTTGCGAACTGCGGACTTCTCTTCTGACTCCGAAGTTTTATTACCGACTGTGTGAGTCGAAATTGAAAAAAAGAAAACCCACGGGGCGTACAGTCACCGCCTTTTTTGGCAATGCTTCGTTAAGACATCGACGTCACCAATGAGCTTCAACATTTCCTAATTTATCTGAGCGACCGATATTTGGGTGAAGAGCGGAAGTATTCAGTTGCGGAGCTTTACGAAACTGTCCAATACACGGGGAATATCATTCCGAGGCTGTGAGTTTGGTTGGGAAGGGAAGAGAAGGGTAAAAGGGCTCGATAATCAGCGATTGTTTGTTCCTTAGGTATTTGCTTATCACCGTTGGCACAACGTACATAAAGTCGGGCGAGTCTTCGACCAGCAACATTCTCAATGACCTCGTCAGTGCCCCCCCCCCATGGCTTTGCTGGGGTTTTTCTTTTACCATTCGCTTTTCTGTTTTGTTTCTTCTGTTTTTTGGACCCTGTCCGTCCCTTATTTCAACCAATTCCCATTTTTCAGGTCGAAATGTGCCGTGGTGTTCAGCATCCCCTGCGGGGTCTTTTCCTCCGCAATTATCTCCTCACTTCCACCAAGGAATTGCTGCCCGACATTCCCAGCACTTCGGCTGAAAAATCCGCTCAAAGTTTTGCTGCATCGGAAGAAGAAGAAGAGCAAAGTTTGGGCACGCAAATAAATGGGGGGACGGTGCGCGACACAATCGAATTTATCATGACGAACTTTGCGGAGATGAACAAATTGTGGGTGAGGATGCAATTTCAGGTGCGTTTTAAATCTCGAAAAAATTATTATTTTCTCACAATCAATTAAAGTCTGATTCAGGGGGTTTTTTTTTGTACCTTTTCGAGTACAATTAGATGTGTCCGGGGGAAGAAAATCCCACTCCCTCAAATCAAAATAAATTTTTCAAGAAAATATGGACAAATTTTTAGAAATTCTAGGCAATTTTCTTAACAAATTAAAATAAATTTTCAAAAAACGACAGCGCATAACTATAACTCCGGACCCCCATTTTACCACAACAATTTTTGGTATATTGACCTCAATTTCTATACAACAAAATTTTCAGACTTATAATTGTTTACAATTAGTCTATCATTTTAATTTGGTTTGAATTTAGGAATTGCTTATGTACAATTTAATTTTCCTGCATTTTCCTTTTGTTTTTATTGCCCAACAATAATTAATGTTCCGTTTTCTTCGTTTTTTAGGGTCCCAGCAGAGAGAGGGAAAAACGTGAGAAAGAACGTCGGGAACTGCGGATTTTGGTCGGGACCAATCTGGTGCGACTATCCCAATTGCAGAACCTGAACCTGAACTCCTACCGCAAAGTCGTATTACCCGGCATTTTGGAGCAGTCCGTTTCCTGCAAAGAGCCAATTTCGCAGGAATATCTGATGGAATGCGTGATCCAAGTAACATTTCTTCAATTTGTGTACACAATCACTCATTTTCCCAGGTTTTCCCCGATCATTTCCATCTGAGCACACTCAACGAATTTCTCGACGCGTGCACCGAACTCCACGCGGACGTGAAAGTCAAAAACGTATTGGGCACACTCATCGAACATTTGGCACTTTACTCAACCGCCGAGGATTCGCCGGGCATTCCGACGGATTTGAATCTTTTCGAAATATTTTTGGCACACGCCAACAAAATGATCGAGACTCGAGCTAAAATGCCCGCAGAAGAAATTGTTTCTATTCAGGTAGCACAAAAATGGACAGAGAGGATGTGAAGTTATGCCACTTTTAGATTGCTCTGTTGAATTTAGCACTGAATTGTTACAGAAGCCGTGCCGAATTCGCCGATTCGGTGTTTTCTTCCACGGCAAAAGCACTCGAAAAGCTGAACATTTTGCCGTGAGTATTTTACAGTCTAAAAGAATATACTCATTGAGTATTTCAGCGTGACCATAAACAGCGTAATCGGTCGCGAAGTGGCCAAATTGCTCAGACTGCCCATCGAGCAGTACAACAACGTGGTCACTCTTCTCCAACTCCGCTCCTTCGGCGAAGTCATCCAATTGTTGGACCGACGCGGACAGACGTCAAATTGCGGCATTTCTCATTCAAAATGCGATCGAAAATGAAACGCGAATTGGGACGGAGGAAGACGTGGAAAAGGTAAGCCAAACGAACCGACGAACGAAACCCAAAATTTTGCAAATGTTTAATACAAATAATTATTTCGCAGCGAAGGGAAAAGAAAATAGTAAAATTAGGCTATTTTCTTAAGTTCTTCCGTTTGATCGATTCTCTGCTGGCCGACCAATTGGAAGGACAGACTCAGCGCGTGTCCCTCGTCGGTGGGTCGGAGGACGGCGAAGGGCTGACGAACGGAGGTGCCGACGACCAAGAGGACTTTGAGGAGGAGCAGGGGTTGGTGGCCAAACTCGTCCATTTGGTACACAACGACGACTTGGAGACCCATTTTAAGGCTTGTTTTAACATTTTTAAATTGCAATTTTTTGGCTAATTTTAGCTGACTAACAAAGTACGAAAGGCGTTTGGTTCGGGCGGAAAGGCGCGACTTCGTTTTACGCTCCCATCGCTCATTTTCGCCACCCACAAATTCGCGTTGCGACTCGCAGAAAATAGGGAAACGGTTGGAACATTTTTATTTGCTAATTTTATTCCATAAAAAATAGGAAAATTTTGATGGAAGGATGGGCAAAGTATTCACATTTTGTATGAACACAATCAATGCGCTCAGACAACAGGCGGAAAACCCCGAATTGGCACTCCGATTTTACCTTAATGTGCGGGAGGGAGGGTCAAAAGTGATTAAATGCAATAATTCATTTTTAGAGTGCTTTGGTTTCTGACCGAATTCACTTTGATCGTTCGGCAGAAATAACTTATGAATTCATCTCAAAGGTATTCCAAAATAACTTAAAAACGCATTTTAAAGTCCGAAATGAAAAACACATTTAGGCTTTTTCGTTGTATGAAGAAGAGATTTCCGAAAGTCGAGAACAAGTCCAATCGCTTACGCTTTTGATCGCCACAATTACTCAGGTGAAAATGTGCATTTGTCATTTTGGCGGATGTTTGGGATTCTGTTTTTGACATTTTCGGCACTTCCCTATCAATTATTTATTGTGTCATTTAAGATTGAGCATTTGAACGACGAGTCCCACGAGCCCCTGCGCAACCAATGTGCCTTATATGCGTCAAAATTACTGAAACGGCCCGACCAAGCGCAAATGCTCTGTTTGGTGGCACGCGCTTTTTGGCACTCAAAGGTCATTCATTTCCTAATCATTTAAAATGCCATCTTATTATACTTCTTTTTATTTCATATTTGAATTCAGATTGCCGACTTTGGTGGGAAACAAAAATGCGATGGCGCGCGAGTGGTCGAATGTCTACGGAAGGCAACAAAAATCGCATCCCAATGCATGGAAGAAACGGTGCAATGCACACTTCACATTCACATTTTGGGAACACAAACGTACTTCTATGAACAGAAATGCAACGAGGCAAGTGAAGAGAGTCAATGGGGGAGAGAGAGAAAGAAAGGGGCGAAAGGGAAAGAGACAGTGATGCGGAGGGAGAGAGAGTGTTGAGAAAAGAGTATGGAGAGAGAGAAAAATGAAACGGGAAAATAAGAGACTAAATAAGTGGAAAAGGGAGAGAAACAACTGAAAATAGAGCGGGCAATTACAATAGAATTTGATGTTTAGGTCAGTCGAGAAAGCATTGAGCAAATGGCGACTAAACTGAGGGAGAGCCTTTTGCAAATGGACCCGCAATCGGAAGTTGACCAACTGAATGCCAATCTGACGGTAACGGAGCAATGATTACCGTACTGTCTAGTCCAAATGGGTCTTTCGCTTAAGCTTTATCTCTCCTCGTCCGTTCGCTTCCCTTTCAAATTCGATTCCCTTTTAGCGCATTGTCAAATGCTTCGAATTGCTTAACGAACAAAGGGAACGCGAAAATGGGGAAAACGGAGGCGAATAAAAGGGACGGACGACCGACCGAATTCCTGGGCATCATCATAATTCGTGCGCACTGTTTCACTTTTGGCCATTAAATTATTAATTCGTTCATTTGTCAACCTTTGCCGCCTTCCCCTGCCAGCATATTTCGACAACACTTTGTCATTTTACAACAGAATTTTCAAATGCTATTTTTGTGTTTTTTTAGATATCGTTTTACATTTTAAGTCGTTTATTTATCAATTTAATTTTGTTTGTTATTAATTTAAATTTCTAATTTGGACTTCATTTCTTATTTTATGTGTAAATTAAAAGTGATAAATGTTAAATTTAAAGCGATTTCTTGGAAATGTTGATTGAAAAAGATACAATAAAATAAATAACAAATGAACGAATGAATTCCTTGTGCCTTTGGGTACGGTAGGAAAGGGAAAGTCGAAAAATATTTACAGACCCAAAATAAAAAGAAATAATTAAATTACGTCACAAATTCTGTCAAATTTCGTTCCGTCCGTCCGTCCGTTCTCTGTTTATTCCATTGCCTTTCCCCGTAATGCGATAGGCTTTTTTGTTGATTGGTCTTCTGACGGTGTTTATTTTGCGTCGGCCGATTGAACGGACCTTTGGGGTGAAAAGGGCCATTCATTCATTTATTAATTCAAATTCCCTTCCCAATGCTCTCTCGCCACACCCTTTTTTTGCCTTTGTTTTTGCTTTTTCCGCTGCTTTTCCTCCGTGCCAATGCCATTGTTCGGTCGCAATTGGCCAATGCGCAGGAGACGAGGTGTCCTTTGTTTTGGTCCGCTGATCAGTGCTAATTGTAATTGTTTGTCTCTGTCTGATCAGATCGCGCGTTCTCTTCGCCGATGGAAATGTCCATTTCTTTGCTGGCCGTGGCCGTAACATCACTTTCCGTGTCTCCGACGGTTCTTCCATTCTTTTCGGCCTCACCGATGTCCAATCTTTGCCAAATTCGGTCCGTCCCTCCCTTTGCCATTTCCCTCCCTTTGCAAACCCCGACAGAGTGAAGTGAGTGCCGTCCGCGCATTGGTGGCAAATGTGGACAGTCAGCTGAACGGATTGGTGGAGAATATGGGACGGATGGAGTCGCAGTGGGGGGACAAAATCACACAGATAATGGCCAAAGTGAGCGAATTGCGGCACTTTGAAATGCCATTCCAATGAAATGCCATTTTAAACGCTATTCTTGACCCACCCCCGTTCACCTCATTAGCACCGACAATTGTCTCTGCAACTTTCTAACCAACTGAACACTTCTCTCTCCCGTGCCCGTGCCAACCGGCGCATTCGGCTGCTCATCCTGAAGCTGAGTGGTCAAATCGATCGGCTTTTCAAGCTGATGAGTGTGGACGACTGTTTGGCACATCCCTGCTTGAATGGTGCCACTTGTGTGGACGGATTTGGCAAATTCCAATGCCTTTGTCCTGCACATTTTGAGGTGAATCAGCGGAATCGTCGATGGTGTAAAACCCCGACAAATGATTAAGGGAAAACACTGCGAAAAACGGGTGGACGAATGTGCCCTTTTTGCGAACACTGACGTGGGATGCCAAAACGGCGCCATTTGCAGGAATAACCCAGTGAGAGAAGCAAAAGCGCAAAAATGGGCTAAAGAAAGTGATCAAAGCGATCGAAGGGGCAATTAGGCATATGCTTGAATCAGCTCAAGACTCAGTCAAAAAGCCAATGATCAAAATGCCAAAGTCATTCCTTCCGTCTGTCTCTTAGTCATTTGCCGGCTTCACCTGCAATTGCACTGCCGGGTGGCGAGGACGATTGTGCAATCGGAAGGACAATAAATGTGATCATTCGGCCGATTTGTGTGGGGAGCACGGACACTGTGTTAACAATGGTCAATCAGAGGTCAGTGAAAAAGATTAAGAGGAAGAGAAAAGAGGGTCGGAAAATAACGGAGAGAGAGAGAGAGGAAGTCAGACAAAAGGGGAATAACCACGAGACTCTCGGGATTCTCCGGATTTGGCTGAATCTTTCTCATTGTTTGGTCCCGATGTGCTCTGACTAATTTCCCAATTACTCATTTCAGCTCGGCTATCGTTGCTTCTGCGAGTCGGGCTTCGTTTTGGGCGGTGACCCTTCAAATCCGACTTGCGTCGATAACGACGAGTGCAGCACCAACAGCCCATGCCATCCGGCAAGCATTCTGCCAAACCAACCAATTCCGCTCATTTTTTTTGCAGGGCGTCAATTGCATCAATTTGCCGGGCTCCTTTAAATGCGATTCGTGTCCCACCGGGCTAATCGGTCGGTCTAAGAGCAAATCAAGGGCAATTAAAGGGAGAGATTCATTTGATAGGTAACGGAATTAATTGCTACGACTTCGACGAGTGTGCCAGTGACCTGACCAACGACTGTTCCAAGGAGCCACGGGTTGAATGTGTGAACACCCACGGGACGTACAAATGCGGCCCGTGCCCTCCGGGTAAGAACATTTCGGCTTTTGTCTAAATTTTTTATATCATATTTATCAAGATTTTGTGGGCGATGGCTTTACTTGCCAAAAGGTTTCACGGTGTGCCGATGGCCCTAACAAAGCGTGCCATCCGGAGGCCAAATGTGTAGAGGAACCGGAATTCCGTTGCGAATGTCCGCCGGGCACTGTCGGAGATGGCCTCGGGCCGGACGGATGCGAAGCGAACAATCGGACACTTTGCCACGGGGACAGCTGCTTGAACGGGGGCACTTGTCAAGTACTGATCAAAATAACCAATCAAATGATCGGCAAAAGCTGAAGCCCAACCCATTCGTTTCACTGAATGCCCTTCAAATCCCCAGGCCATTTCCGTCTCTGTGTTCCGTTGCAATTGCCCCGAGGGGTACCAAGTGAGTCGGACGGGTTGTGGTTTTTCAAATGGTTATCACTTAACGGGTTCACCACTTCAAAGGGTGCCCGATGCGAACATGCCAGTCCCTGTCTGTCTCGGCAATTCTGCTCAGGGCACGGCCGATGCCGAACCAATCCGTTGGGCTGCGACTGTTTCAGGGGCTTCTACGGCCCGCGGTGCCAATTTGAGGAGGACGGTGGGGGACGGCATTTGCCTTTTTGCGCCAATTAGAATAACTTCTTGATTTTAAGACTGCGATTTTCACACGAACAACGAAACGGGCGAAATTTTGTACGAACAAATGGCCGGACGAGGGCCATTGTTGAGCAGAAAAGTGTGCACGTGGCACATTCAATTGCTGGACACGCGCAAAGTCTCACCAGAAAGAAAGGACAAGAAATGGAAAACAATGCTAATCTCTTTTGTGGAGTGCTAATTGCCTCCAAATGGGCCTTAATTGTCCTCCTTAATGACCCTCTCTTTCGCTTCTTTTCTTGTCCTCCCTTTCCTTCTCCATTTGACACTTTCCTTCTTTTGTCAGGTGCTTCAGCTTCATTTTCTCAACTACTCGGCTCCCCGTCTTTTTGAAGTCACTTCAAAGGCATTGCTTATGATTTGTTTGGCCTAATGAATATCCCTTTTAAGGGCTGTTTGTCCGCCTTCGCCAATTTAAGCATTTTCGACGGGGACGAGCCGGGCCAAAGCCCCCAATTGGGACGCTCCCAAATTGCGCACTTTTGCCACGGCTCTTCGCCTTCTCCGCTGCTCCCTTTTCACACTTCAGGGTGACCACTCTCTACAACATTTTCTACTTGTTTAATTGTTTTGCTTTTCAGGCACAAGGCGACCGTTCGACTTTCTTTCCGTCTTTTAAGTGCCAACATTTTTTTGCATTTCAAATGGACGGCGGAGAGACCGCGTAAGTCAAAAATGGAGGAGGGGGGGGGGGGGTAAAGCAAATCTCGGGAAATCCGAAGGGAGTGCCAATGAATTACTCACTCTCTGACTAAAACTCCCGGAGAATGATTAGCCAGCCTTTAATGTCATATCTCGTCATTCTTGCTAATCCATGTTTTCCTTTTGCTCAGGTTGTGGTGGACGACTGTCCAATGCCAACGGCGGACGCATTGACTATTTCGATGCCCGGGGAGACGACCTTTGCGTTTGGTCTGTGCCGTGTTTTTCCGTTTGTTTTGGTGCCAATCTCTGATTTCTCTCCTCAGGTTCATTAGTATGCCGCCTCAATTCCACGTCCGCCTCAGCGTCGATGTGCTGCGTTTGCCTTCCGCCCAATTCCACAATTGTTCTGTCAATTCCCTTGAGGTCATTCGAACATTTCTCCCCAACCGTTCCTTTTTTCTCTTCCATTTTCCCCATTTCCTCACCCATTTTCAGCTTTTCGATGGGCCCTCTCCGTCCAATGGGTCCCGTGCCGTGCAGTTTTGCGCTTCTCTCCACTCCTCCGCCGATGGTCCGTCCGTCGTGCGCACTTCGGGCCCTTTCGCCACCGTTTACTTCCGTCTCGACACTTTGCTGCCCAACTGTTCTCTCTCTTTCTCTCTCCTCTCTCTTTTCCCTTTTCCATTCCCCCCCCCCCCTTTTTAGGCTTTTCCCCCCAATGCGCTCCCTTTGGCTTTTCGCTTCATTATTCGACAATTGAATGTACTTTATTTTTTAATCATTCACTTTGCAATTTCTCTCACTAAAAGTGCCTTCGGACTGCGGTGGTGAAATTTTTGCGGGCGAATTGAACGGCGCATCCATCGGTCGAATTGAATCGCCAAACTTTCCGCACACGTACTTCCCAAATTTGGACTGTCTTTGGGTGTTGCACAGCTACCAAAGACCAAACGCCACCAATGTCAATGGAATTACTGACAATGGCATTGGCATTGCTGACAATGGCACTTCCGCCGCTAGCGATGAGTTCGCTTTGGACGCGTACACAGCGGACACCAAAGTGCTGGTCACTTTTGAACAGTTTGATGTGCCAGCGACAGTCACTCAGGTTGAACTGCTGCGCTTTCTTTCGCCATCCATTCTTACCGTTTCACTTGTACAGTATGCCAACCCAATGCTTCGGCATGTGACCATCAGCTCGTGCTCTGGCGACTTTGTGCACATTTCCGAGTTGGACATGACCTTCTGCAATTTGCACAAGCCGCCGAAGACGGCCATTGGGGCGTCGCGCATTTCTCTGAAATTTCACAGCGACGCGTCCATCGGCGGTGCCGGCTTTTCATTGAAATATCAATTTGGTAATTAGCGATTGCTTTGAAAATGTTTAATCATTCGCCTTCGATCGGTCCTTTTGATCTTTTATCCGTCCATTTTCAGCGTGTGAGAAGGATTTCACTGCTCCGAATGGGACAATCTCTCCTCCGAACTTTCCTAATCCCTCCCCGCGTCCGTTCAAATGCACTTACCGAATAATTGCCGGGCCTCGCCAGGCCATTCGCATCAATTTTGACCAAATCGGCATCAGCACCGATTTCAATACGTGCAATTACCACCGCGAGAGACATGCGCAAATGGAGGATTATGTTGAAGTGAAAAGGGGGGGGAATGGCAAATTAAAGACGGAATAATTTGGTTTTTTTTATTAAACTTTTTCAGTTTTCGGGCGGTCACCCGTCCAACGAAGTGGCCAACAGACGGTACGTTTGTGCCCGTTATCCGTTCATTGCGCCGGACGGAGAAATGGTGGTGAGCAGCGGCACCCGTCCCTTTTCCATCACCTACAGTATGCCTTTGGGTTTTGTCCCTACCGTATCCTCTGCTGATACTTTTTCTTCCAATTCAAAGGCACAAGTGGAGCAGCCTCAAACAAAGGGTTTCTGCTCAGTTACGAGTTGATAAACATCGGATGCGGCGGTGTCCTCTCCATCGGATCGGACGAAGTGGCGGAAGAGGCGCCACAGCTGACCAGCCCCAACTACCCGGACTCGTACATGGCATTCATGTTTTGCGTTTACTTTCTCCAAGTGCCAACGGTAAACAAAAGAGAGAGTGAAAAAGAGAGAGAGAGAGAGGAGAGAGAGAGAGAACAGAGAGAGAGAGAGAGCGAGAGAGAGAGAGAGAGAAAGAGAGAGGAGAGAGAGAGAGAAATAGAGGAGGGGGAGAGGGAGAGAAAGAGAGAGAAAGACAGAGAGAGAGGAGAGAGAGAGAGAAATAGAGGAGGGGGAGAGGGAGAGAAAGAGAGAGAGAGCGCGAGAGATAGAGAGAGAGAGAGAGGGGGGAGGAAAATTGCAGGCAATCATAGCCAAAAGCCAAAAAAAATAATTTAGGGAAGGGCTGTCCGACTGTCTTTTGACGTGTTCGATGTTGAGAATGTTGCGCATAGAGACAACTGCGAATTTGACAGTGTGACGGTGTACGACGAATTCTTCGAGGACGAACAGAACCATGGCAAAATTTTGGGCAAGTGAGTGAACGGCGATACAATTAAGCATTTCCATGCTTACATTAATTACCTAATCATTATATGCTTAATTACCCCCACCAGCCATAAATTTCCCAATTTGCCTTCCTTAGATTCTGTGGCAAGTCTTTGCCCCCGCCGCTTCTTCTCTTCCGGTGCCCAAATGGCACTTGTCTTTCTCAGCGACCGTTCTCTCAGTGGCGCCGGTTTCGCCGCCCGTTTCCAAGCCGTCGATTTGGCCTCCCATTGCGATAGGACATTCACTGCCCCCGAAGCGCAGTTTGACTTCGATGCCAGTGAATTTGCTCAATCGGACAATTGCGTCTACCGAATTGTGGTCCTTTTTTATTTAAACATTTATTCATTTGCACTTTTTTGATCATTTGTCTCCCTTTGTCAATTTGTCCCTTTTTGTCAATTTGTCCTTTTTGCTCATTTGTCTCCCCCTCCCTCTTTCAGCTGCCCTCAAACCGCCGTATTCTCCTCTCCATCCTAAACATGTCCGTCCCTTGCGAATTTGGCACTTTGATGGTTCGCAACGGTCCTTCCGAACAATCGCCCGCTTTCCCCGGACTTTTTGGCGACTCCGAAATTTGTGGTATTCCATTCGTCCGTTTTGCCGTTTTATTGTGCCATTTCGCTGTTTCAGATGACCACCCCCAGCCTCGGCTCATCTCCCAGGGCAATCAGCTTTTCCTCAAATTCCGCTTGGCTTTCAGCCGTTTAATGCGCTTTTCTATCCGTTACGAACAATTTGAGAATGGTGAGTCATCCTCACAGTTTGGCACTCTTTCCTCGCTTTGTTTGTGCCGTGTCCATTGATATGCTTCCTGCTTTTCTTCTTAGGCTGTGGCGGGCACATCTCCGCCTTTGCCGGTGCCATTTCCTCGCCACAATTTCCCCACAAAGATTCGCAGTCGTTGCGTTGCCAATGGCTAATCGCCGTTGCGTTAGGTTGTCTAATTGTTTATACCTTTGTTTTGGCCCGTTAATTCTCTCTCCTCAGGGAACCAAGTCCGACTGCAAATCTCCGCCATGGACGACTTCGACTCGGAGGACAGTCAGGGCAAATGTTCACCGTTTGGGCACAATTTGCTGGAAGTGGGCGAGGGCAGCGATTGGACGGAGATGAAAGCGCGTCACTGCCGCAAGGAGACGAACCCGCGGCCCATCCAATCGGACGGAAACGCACTCTCCGTCCGATACACACAGCACGGCGGGGCACACCACGCGGCCATTTTCGGATTTATGGCACAATTCAGCACAGGCAAGTGCCATTCGAAGCAAAATGAAAAGAAAATCCCGGGGGAGGGGGGGTGACTTATCATTTTGTGGAAGAACATTGTTAATTAATCAGCAAATTGCAGAATGTACGGACATCGTCTTGGATGGGCTTAACGGAAACCTGCAGGTACAATGCCAAACCCATTGATCATTAAACTGAGTTCGCTTCTTTCAGTCCCCCGGCTTTTTGTCCCCCGTCGTCCCTCCCCGAGGTTCGTTGTTCTGATGCGTTCTTCCGCTGAACTGATCCTTTTTTCAAATTGCTCAGTCTGTCAATGGACCATCAGAACTTCGCCCGGAAGTCGGCTTCGGATTAATTTCCATCTTTTCCGTATCGCCAACTCACAATCCGTTGACGGCGTTCGCTCTTTGTTTTCTGGTCAACGGAAATGTGGCCGAAACTTTTTAGCGGTGGGATGACAAATTCATTCATTCATTCGATCACTAATTGGCCCTCTGCCTGATCAGACTGATCCCGACTCGATAAGTGAAATCAGCGGAACAAAAGAATCGGTGCCTTTTGTCTTCAATTCGTCCTCCAATTCCGAAATGCCTCGTCGGTACTGCTCGGAGTTGTGGCAGCCAACTGAACTGATCACCAAGCACAACCAAATTCGGGTCGATTTCCAGTCAAGAAATGAGCCGGAAAATCATTTTTGGCTGAGTTGGACGACAATCGGTGGGTCCAAAGATCAAATGGCGTTGGGCAATGAGTTTGGAATTTCATTTTAGGCTGTGGTGGCATTATCAGCGGAAACAATTCTCTTCTCACGGCAAATGCGTCGGAAGGCGCCGATTTTGTGCCGGGCGATTCCTTCCGCAAATGCATTTGGTCAATCCGCGCGCCTCCCGGGCATACAATTCGCATTTTGGTGGATCGAATGGTGCTAGACGAAGTGGCGGACCATCAGAAATGTTTTGAAATGAAATCGGACGGAGACGGAGGAAAGCCGAAGACGGAAATGCTCGACGGAGTTCAGGTGGGAAAGACAAGAGATAATGTGGAGGGGGAAGAGAAAGAGATGGACGAGAGAGAGAGTGGGAGAGAGAGAGAGAGTGAGTGGGAGAGAAAGAGAGAGTGGGAGAGAGAGAGAGAGTAGGAGAGAAGGAGAGAGTGGAAGAGAAAGAGAGAGTGGGAGAGAAAGAGAGAGACCGGACGAGAGAGAGAGAGTGGGAGAGAGTAAGTGGGACAAAGAAAGATAATGGCCAATGGCATTCTATTTCTTCAGTTTTATGCCGATTCCGTTCCCTTCACGCACTCTGACGGTGTTCAATTACCGATCAAAGCGTTGTGCGGCCGATTGCGCAACGAAACCTTCGCGTGGTCATTCGGCGAACTGACCGTTGTGTTCAGCTACCACGCTGACTCTTCCGCAAGGATTGCGGATGAAGTGGGGAGGGGGGGGGGAGACGGGCGGGCCAATGATTCGGTGGTTTTTCCGTGCCATTTTCTCAGATTGTCGGCATTGCTTTCGGCACCATTGACGAGTTGGACGATCACATTGTATTCAGTGCCCGCGTCAGCTTTCATCCGATTGCGGCAGAATCGGCCGAAGCAGTGGCAGCTGAAGGAGGCGCCGTTCACTGTTGGCATTGGCACTTTGATTTACCCCCCCCCCCCCCCAACAATGGCATTTTCAGTGGACCCGCGCTCGGACACTTTTATCCATTCGCCCTCCTTCCCCAAGCCGTACCCGAAGGGCGTTGAGGTTGGCTTTTGTCATTTTCCGTGCCATCGTCCCTCTGTCAGTTGGCTTGGCAATTCGAAGCTCCCGAGGGATTCGTCGTCGCCTTCCAAATTCTCAATTTGTCGAGCCCCGCCCCTTCTGTGTCCAATCTCGTGAAGAAGGAAAGAATGGTCAATTTTTCGGACCCCAACGAATTTTCCTGCGGTTTTCGTCTGATTTACCTGCGCGGCGGACTGATGTTCATCGACGGACCAACCAAAGCCAACCAATCGACAAATTTGTGGGCAAAATGCACCAATGTCAATTCGTTGGCACTTTAGGGGACAGCGGACGCGCTACCGAATTTGCCAGGATGTGAACGCGGAGGTAAATTATGACTTATTAGGGGTAATTTACAGTAAATAATTAATTAAGCCTCTCAACATCACAATGGGCGGGAATAAGGTAAGTACAAAGTCTATCTCTCTCTTCCTCTCTCTCTCTCTTTCTCTCTCTCTTCCTCTCTCTCTCTCTTTCTCTCTCTCTCTCTCTGTCTCTCTCTCTCGCTCTCTCTGTCTGTCTCTCTCTGTTTCTGTCTGTCTGTCTCTCTCTCTTTCTTGTCTCTTCCCCTCTCTCTCTCTCTCTCTCTCCCCACTCTCTCTCCCTCTGCTCCTGTCTCTCTATCTTGCCCCTATCTCTCCATTCCTTTCAGTCGGTTGTTCTGTTCCGCGGTGCACCCTATGATCAATTGGTTATCTCGGGCGATTCGCCTTCTGGCGCCAAATCAACACAAAAACCCATTGGCTTTCGGCTCAGAGTTTTTGCCAAATGCGGGGGGACTCTCGTGGCGAATTCGGCACGGAAAGTGCTGAACACGGCCAAGGCGCGAATGGGCGACGCGGAGGGAAAGTGCGAATGGCTAATCACGCGGGAGATCACTGATCAAAGCCGTGATTGCTTTCGATTGGCAGCGAATGATCGCGTGGCTTTTCCCTTTCAGCCGACCAACGCATTTTCGTCCGTGTGGAAGAAATTCAAATGACGAGGCAAAGCGAGCAAAATGGGCCTTCGGCCGAAGAAGTGCAATTGGAATTGTTCTGCGGGCCCCAATCACTTGGCATTGTCGCGCCGCAACCGCCGGATGGAACCGGCACTTTCAGTCCCAAACACTTCCGCGAGTTTTCATGCGACTCGGACATGCGAATAATTGGCACGAATTTGGCAAATCAGAAGCAGAACTTGTTTTTGATTTCGTACGACACGGAAAGCAAATGTAATAGAAGGAAAGCGGAAGGATGACAAAAAAAAAAGGGGGAAGGAGGAAAAAAATAGAGAGAGAGAAGGAGAGGGGAAGCGAGAAATTAGAGAGAAGAGACGAGAGAGAGAAGAAAAGGGAGGGGGAGTTAGAAATGAGAGAGAGAGGGAGAGGGGAAGCGAGAAATTAGAGAGAAGAGACGAGAGAGATAGAGAGAGAAGATGAGAGTGATCAATGGCTCTGAATTTGCACTTCCTTTCTCTGAGTTGGCATTTGCTTAGTTTGCGGAGGTTCACTCTTCGGAATGAATGGTCGACTCGCCCTTTCCCCGGTTCCGTTGCCCTCCGACTGCGAATGGACCATCGAAACGGTGCCCGGGGGTCGCGTTTTGGTGTCGGTGGAGCGCCTTTCTTTGCCGGTCTCCGATTTTTGCACAGATTCCTTCGTGGAGTTTCGCGAGAAAAATGCCACCGGCAATTTGCTCGGACATTATTGTGGCACAGCGCCGAGACAAGTGGAGAGTGACGGGACGATGTGGATAAGGATGAGACACAAGGCGGAGGAGGACGAGGGAGGGGAAGGGGACGGAATGCCCCGGGGGGACGAGCCGACGGCGATGGCATTGCATTACGCAAAGAGTGGGTGGGGGGGGGGGCACTGCCTGTCTGATCATTTCTGTTCAGCCTTCGGTGCCACTTCGTCCCGGCTGATCGTTTCCCCTCCGCCCGGCACCGAAGACTCTGCCATTTCCTGGCACTTCTCCGCGCCCACCCCCAACTCGTGGATTCGTTTCGTCCTCAGCGATTTTCAATTGCCCCAGTCGGCATCTTCGCTTTCCGTTTATCCCATTTGGTGCTCCGTTCGTCGCAATTCGCCGGTTTTTTCGTCTTTCTTCCGTCCATCCTTTCCTTTCTCTTCCCCCTTCCCAAAGAGTGACGAAATCTGTCGCGACTCCGACGCGTTGGCATTTCGTTTTGACGCCGCTTCGCCTCCCCAGCGTGGCAAAATGTACACTTTGCGCTCTAATCGTGCCACTTTGGTGTTTCTCCCGAATTTATCCGGGAAGTTCCGATTGACTTGGGAAGAGATCGGATGGGTGGAAGGAGAAAATGGGACACGGAGAGAAGAAACGGAGGCAAAAGGGAGCGAAGCGCCGGAGGGGAAAGGGGCGACGAACGGATTTAAATGTGGGGGAGAGTTAGTGCCAAGATGGACGGCAAACACACTTCGCAATCCGACGACCAACATGGGCATGTGGTGAGAAAGCGATTTGGCACGGGGGGAGGGGGGGGGGGGGGCAATTCGCCGCCGGTGGGACTCGAACCCACGACCCTTCCAACCCGTGGCAAACCGTGGAATGCCCTACCGAAAATACCATTACAATAGGTACCGTAACAACGAACGCTGCAAATGGACGCTGAGAAGACCAATGTTCGAAACAATTGTGATGAATGTGACGGCTATTGAGTTGGAACAGCACCCGAACTGTCAGTACGACTTTTTGTCGTTGAGCATTAAGAATTTGGAGACGGAGGACGAATTGAGGTCGAAAGGGGGGGGGGGGTAATTAGCGGAAATTAGAGAGACAATATAAACTAATTAATAATCGGATGAATCGAAAGATGAGAGAGAAATAATAACAGACAAAAATGCCAATTTCACCACAGAGAACTTTCTGACATCTCCCGAATATGCAAGAAAAGCGAAGTGCACAGCCAAGTGGAAGTGAACTCGGCGGAGAACGCATTCGTCTATTTCTATTCGGACAGGCAAATCAAAAGAACAGCAAAAAGCGACCCCTCCGCCCTTCCCGCCGAAATTAGTCCCGAAATTGCCCTTTTTAAGGTCCCGCTTCTACCGCGGCTTTTCCCTCAATTATTCGTTGGTCTGTGGCTCCACCGAAATTTGGCCCGTTCAAAACGGTCCCATGGACTCTGTGCTCAGTTCGCCCGGCTACCCAAACCCTCCGATGACCAAAAACCATTCTTGCCATTGGAACATTTTGCTCCTTTCTCGACGCGACTTGAACATCCGATCGTTGGACATGGACGTGAGTTTCCTTTTGTCCGTTCTTCCGTTTCCTTTTGTCCGTTTCCTTTGTCCGTTCTTCCGTTTCCTTTTGTCCGTTCTTCCGTTTCCTTTTGTCCGTTTCCTTTGTCCGTTCTTCCGTTTCCTTTTGTCCGTTCTTCCGTTTCCTTTGTCCGTTCTTCCGTTTCCTTTGTCCGTTCTTCCGTTTGCCTTTGTCCGTTCTTCCGTTTGTCTCACTTTGACTTTTCCCATTTTCCGTTGGCTCCGCGCGATTGGCAGTCCAACGAATGTTCCACCGATTCGCTTGACTTTTCCCACTTCCCTTTCTTCCGCGAGTCAGCAACGGCCAAAACGTCGAATTCGTTTTGTGGCCAAGAGCAGTTCAATCTGACCATCAGCGGTGGTTACGTTTTCATTCGCTTCCGCAGCACTTTTTCCAGGGGAAGGGTCAGTCGAAGAGCAAAGCCTTTCCAATGCTTTTTCCCCTGAAGGGATTCAAATTGGCACTCGTCGAAAGTGTCCACGATTGTGCCTCTTCCCTCATCCGATTGGATCAGCTTACGCCCCTAAGATTGCTTTCTTCGCCCGAATTTCCCCATTTGTCGCCCAATTCGCTCGATTGCCAATGGATTTTGAGTGCACCGCCAGGCAGACGGCTCAAATTTACCGTGGACCCAAAGACCTTTTTGCTTATGGGCACCCGAGACGACGATGGAAAGTGCGCAAAAGGGAGAAAAGGAAAGGGAAGGAAAAAAGGGGGAAAAGGAGGGACAGAGAGAGAGAGAGAGAGGAAAGGAGCACAATTGGGAAAAGGGAAAAGGAGCAAAGGAAAGGAAAGGGAGAAAAGAAATAATGGAAGGAAAAAAGGGGAAAAAGGAGGGACAGAGGAGAGAGAGAGAGAGAGAGGAAAGGAGAAACAATTAGGGAAAAGAGGAAAAGGAGACAAAGGAAAAAAGGAAAGGGGAGAAAAGAAATAATGGAAGAAAAAAGGGTAGAAAAAGGAGGGAAGAGCAGAGAGAGAGAGAGAGAGAAAGGGATCGAGAGAGAGAGATTGAGAGAGAGAGAGAGAGAGAGAGAGAGGAAAGGAGCAACAATTAGGGAAAAGAGGAAAAGGAGACAAAGGAAAAAAGGAAAGGGGAGAAAAGGAAAAGGGAAGGAAAAAAAGGGGAAAATGAAGGGATAGAGAGAGAGAGGAAAGGAGCAACAAGAAAAAGGACGGATTGAAAGATGCCATTCATCTGATGCTTTAAGTTGTGCGGAGGACTTTTTGGAGGTTCGGGACGGTCCCTCCGAAGCTTCGCCTTTGGTTGGCCGTTACTGCAAAAACGAAGCACCGAGTAGCATTTTTTCGACGGGAGAGCATCTTCACGTTCGATACGTAACAGGTTAAGCATGGGGAAGAGATGGACACATGCAAATTAGACTGATCAATGATCATTATTTGGCCGGTAATTGGTCGGTTGATCATTTGCCAATCACTTCAATCACTGGCCCATTTGTCCGACCGATTGGTCAATTAACTGGATTCGTTCTTTTATCCAACTGATTCAGATTCTGATGTTCGGTCCCCCGGATGGAATGCCACCGTCGAATTGGCCACTTGTGGAGGATCAATTGTGCTTCTCCAGGGTCAAAACTCGTCAATCCAATCTCCCAACTTCCCGGATGTTTTTCCGGCAAAAGCGCACTGCGAATGGACAGTGAGGGCACCGATCGGACATTTTGTGGAGGCAACGTAAGAAAAGGGACAGAATGCCAAACATCGCAAAATTAATTTAGCATTGAACACTTATGGGTAAGTGGCACATTTAAATGGACAAACAAAAAAAAACAATCAAAGATGGCAATAACGGACAACTGCAGCACCGAACATTTGGCCATTCGGGACGAGAACAGCACAGGTGGGAGGAAAGGAAGAAAGGAAACGGACGAAAGAGGAAATGCCAAAGGGACGGAGGGAATGCCGAGAGAAACGACGACATTCCCACCCACCCCCCTATTGTGCCTTTCTCATTCCTCTCCCCCCCCTATTGTGCCTTTCTCATCCCCCCCCCTATTGTGCCTTTCTCATTCCTCCACCCCCCCCCCCCCTTTTTTTTTGCCCTTCTTCCCCCTCTATTTCAATCCCTCCCCTTCTCTCCTCCCAATGGTCCCCCTTTCGTCTCTTCCTCCTAACTTTTCCCCAATATTTCTCCCCCCCCCCCCGCTTCTTCAGGCACTTTCCTCCAAAAGCCCATCTGTTCCCGTCTGATGCTCCCTTCCGTCCCCTACCGTTCTTCCCAACAATCTCTCCACGTGCTTTTCTCCGCCGATGGCAACTTTCCGGGCGTAATTCGCACTCGGTCCGTTTTCCGTTTCACTTTTCTTCCGTCTTTTGACTTCTCTCATTCGGCTGTTCAGTTTGTTCTGTCTGAATCGCAAGTGCGGCTTTCGGATTCGTTTGTGGTCCTCCAAATTCGCCTGCGGTGGCGTCGTTGACGATGACTCGGGCCAACTTTCCCTTCCGGGCTTTCCCGATAAGTTGGTGCCCAATCTGTTTTGCCGTTGGGACTTTCGTGCCGGGATTGGCAGCCGCTACCTTCTCGAATTGGAGTTTCCCACCGGGGGCATAAAGGTTAGGCCTGCGGGGCAGGGGGAAGGAGGGGAGGGTGATTGGCCACGGGGGGAGGGGAAGAGTGATTGGCCACGGGTGGAGGGGAGGGTGATTGGCCACGGGGGAAGGGGAAGAGTGATTGGCCACGGGGGGAGGGGAGGGTGATTGGCCACGGGGGAAGGGGGGAGTGACTGGCCACGGGGGGAGCGGGAGGGTGATTGGCTGTCCGCCATTGTCCGTCCCTTCGTTTAGCCGTCCCTTTCGCCGCTTGCCGACATTCTCTGGCGCTCCTCCTGCTTCAGTAATCTCGAGGTGCCACTTTCCACTCCCATCCCTCACTTTGGCTTTCTCTTTTCCATTTTCCGATTGCCAACGGCGTTTTGCCCGCGGGCATCAGTTCTTTGGCCGATTCGAGAATATTACTCCGCAAAAACGAACTGTTCTGTCCCAATTCGACTGTCTTTGTGTCCAGCACGGATTTGTTCTCACTTTTTTATGATGGGAAAATGGTCAGAGAAATGGCCATGGCAAGTGGCATTTCCATTTCGGACAGAATGGGATGGCTATTTGATGTGCCTTTTTTGATCAAATACACAAAGGTCGTGGTGAATTGAAGGGGTCGACATCGCCACCTTTAATTGCCATTTTAGGTGCCAAAGGATTTCGACAACTCATCTTGGTAACGGGTGTTTAGTTTTGTTGGCACTTTTTTACCATTCACCCAAAGTATGGCCGAACTTACCGAATCGGGCACTGTTTACGTTGAAAAGGCATCGGCTTCTTCCCAAAAGGCATTTTCGCATTCGTTTTGCCACTTGCAAATTCGGAAGCCGACTTCGGAAGTCACTGCGCAGTTGGAACTGCACGACTTCCGCTTCCAAAATGACATTGGCATTCTGCGCAACTCAAAGCGCTGTGAAGAAATCGACAGTCGCGGTGGTGATCACCGGTACTGAAAAGTCCCCCCCCCTCAAATTGCGCCGTTTCTCCGTCAGACGAAAACTCCGACCCGACTCCGCTGAGCACAGTGATCTGTCGCAACAATCTCCGAGGTGCTAACCGAACCTCACTGACCTTTCTGAACAACCAATTGGAGCTGTACGTTTACAATCGCTCTTTCTACCCGCTCAGCTTCAATTTGTCGCTCACTTTCCATGGTTTTTCATTTTGGCATTCCATTTGTCAAACTCTCTTTTTTCACAGAATGCGGCGGACTGATCGACGCGACCGATCGCGGAATGTCTGGCGAAGTGAGCAGTCCCAACTTCGGAGTGTCCAATTATTCTGACAACAGCGAATGTTTGTGGCTGTTGCGGGCGCCCGAGGGACGCGTCGTTTCGGTGAGAGAGGGGGGGGGGGGGGGGGGAAGGACAGGAGGAAAGAATGATCGGTGGGAATGAGCAAACGCACAGATCGAAATCACCTTCATGGACTTGGAGAGCAACTTGGAGTGCAACCACGATGTTCTGGAGGTTTCTTCCGGTTGGTCTTTGATTCCCTCCCGTTTTGCCCCGCTAATTCAGTCGCCCTTTTTGTCCTTTTTTTCTTCCAATTCCTCCCCCTTTTTCTGCTTTTCCCTCCTCCAATTTTGTTCCCCCCCCCCGTCTCTTTCTCCGCAGGTGAAAGCCGTTCCGCGGTGATCCATCGTTACTGTGTCCAGGAGGACGAAAAGCTCGCCGACCGTTTCCGTCGCATTCGCAGCGTCGGCCGTTCGCTGACTCTTTACTTCTCCACCGATTCGTCCGTCACCCGCAAGGGTTTCTCCCTCCAATTCGCCTTCGTCTCGCCCGAATTATCCACCGAATGCGGATTTAATGCCAATTCACTCAACGGCACCATTCAATCGCCCGCCTTTCCCGCCGATTATCCGCCAAATTCGCAGTGCGTTTGGGACGTCCAAGTGCCGATGGGCTTCCATTTGCTGCTCACTTTCGAATACTTTGACATTGCCCAATCCGTGGACTGTTCTCGCGATTTTCTAAGGGTACTTTTTTCCCCATTTTTCTTTATTTTTCCCATTTTTCTTTGGTTTTTTTTTAAATTTTTCTCCCCCCCCCCCTCAAAAAAAGGTTTCTGAAGAACATCAATCGCGTGCCGTTGCCCCGCTTCTGAATTATTGGTTTTACTTTGACCACGAATCCTCTGGCAAAAAACTGTGCGGAAATTCGCTCCCCGCGCCAATTTCCACCGAAAGCAACCGAATTCGGCTGAATTTCACTACGGACGCGACGAAATCCGCGCGTGGCTTTAAACTGCGCTGGGAAGCGAGTGAGCAGTGCCTTTGTGCCTTTGCTTCTGTGCCGCCATTTCCTTCAGTCCCTTCCCTTCAGTGTGCGGTCGGTCCGTTTTTCGGATCAGTCACGGAGTGATCACTTCGCCGCACTATCCCAACTTTTACCCAAACAAAAACGAAATTTGTGACTATTTAATCGACCCGAACAGTCCGCTGGGCACCGCTCAAGTGATCACACTGAAAGTGTTGGACTTTGACGTGGACGGGGAAAGCGGCAGCGGCGGCACCGGTGAGTACCACCGAACAGCCAAAAGGCCTTCAATCAAATGGGATTATTTGATTAATAATCCGCCCTTTTTTCCTCCCAATTTTCCATTTTTAAACAGGTCGTGGTCGTCCATGTTCCTCCGACTTTTTGGAGGTTAGGGACGTTCAGCGAAACACCACCGTCCAAATGTTGTGCGGCGCCACGTTTATTGGCAGCAGTGCCGCGACCATTTCCATAAAGGTGTTCATTTGTCAGTCCAACACTCACTTTTTTGCT
Source organism: Heterodera schachtii (assembly GCA_023374025.1). Taxonomy (NCBI): domain Eukaryota; kingdom Metazoa; phylum Nematoda; class Chromadorea; order Rhabditida; family Heteroderidae; genus Heterodera; species Heterodera schachtii. The sequence goes on from SIJG01000041.1 coordinate 489,226, forward strand.
TTTTGTTCCTAGCCGTAACCATTGCATTTGTCAAATGTCCTCATTTCTTTGTCCATTATTCGCTTCATTTGTTCCTTTTCCCTAAGGGTCCGATCGGCGTCCGTTTCGTCACCAATCAGTCGTATTCTCACGAACGAACGCACAAAAGTCACCGTGGCTTTAAACTGTCGTACGCTGTCTCTGACTGCGGTGGCACCATAAATTTGGGCGATTCAGCGGCACAAGGTCATTTCATTGCATGGCACTTTTCTGCGATTCCATTGCCAATTAAGCTAATTTTGCCCGTTTTGGCCAATTTAGCTTCGGCGACTATCACTTCGCCTGCCTTTCCGCTGCCCTATCACCACAGTTTGGACTGCCTTTGGAATGTGACGGCGCCTTCTGATCGTATTATCTCTTATAAATTCGTCGATTTGCACATTGAACAGAGTGCCGGATGTGCTTTTGATGCCGTGGAGACATTCGACGGGACCGAAATGAGCAATGGGACGAGACAGGTGAAGCACAGGGGGGGGGGGGGGGGGAGAAGCGGACAATGCCAAACGGAACGGCGAAGCGAAATCATTGCGCAACAATTGCAGACTATTCTTTGCGGAGACATTGCGCCAGAGGGCGAGATCAGAACGAGCGGGTCGAGAATGCTCGTCCATTTCCGAACTGACCAAAGTGCCAACTCAGATGGCTTTCGGATGGTATGGGCAATTAGTCAGAAGACAAAGCAAACGAATGACCAACAAAAGGTGCTTACCGCCACTTTGGGACCCGCAAAAGGCTGCGGGGGTCGGGCGAATGCAAGCGGAGAATGGCAAAGTTTGGAAGCACCGATTGACCAACGTACGGGGCGATACTTTGCCAATTTGCGATGCGAATGGATCATCCAAGTGGGCACGGATCAGAGAATGAATAGACAAATGATTTGACAATTGAAAAGGCACCCATCGGCAAAATGGTCGAATTGAAAGTGGAAACGATGCAAATGGAACAAAGGGACAACGCCAGCGCACGGGTGGCACCAGCGGACGCGGCACTTGCCGAGTTGGCCCCCTTTTGCTACGACTACGCCGCCATTTACGACGGGCCGAAGGTGAAGCGATGGCCAACCCCAACAGAAGGAATGGCCCGGCCCATTGCTTTTTCCCATGGCTTCTCCACCGTTTGTTCTCTTCTTTCAAGGCCACTTCGCCCTTTCTGATGCGGCCCAATTGTGCCCTTTCCTCTGATCCGACGGGCGATCAGTCGAAGCCCTCTTTTGTTTCCTCCCACCGTCGCGTCGATGTGTTTTTCGTTTCGGATTCGAGCACAGAAACTGCCGGGGGCTTTCAAGTCCTTTTTTAATTAATTTTTTAACTTTTTATCAATTAAAAGGTCACTTTCCGTGCCGTCGATGCTCCGTGCGGAGGCGTAAAATTGGCTTCGGAAGAATGGCAGGCGGTGGAATACAGCAGCGAAAAGACACTGACACGCACAAACCAACGCCACAAACGGTCGGTTTTGAAATGCAATTGAAAATGCCAAAAAAAGGTGCCGTTGGTTTGTCTATTCGGATGAGCGTCAGCCTGTGGAAGTGTTCTTCGAACAGTTCTCTTTTCCTTCTACGAGCGGAAATTGCGTGGACGAATTCGTCGAGTTACGCGACGTTGGCGCATTGGCCGAGTGCGAACATCCGTCATGTGCCAGGGAGGAGAGCCAACGGAAGGGCAACACCGTGCGGAGTTGCGGCAAATATGTCAGCGCGGAAGGGGGGATTAGGATTTAGCATAGCATTTTGAGAGGAGGGGAATGGATTTGGGTGTATGGAAGATGGCAATTTGAAATCCGGGGTTCGAAACCAGCCAAAACGGGTGCCATATTTCTGACCATTGTCAGAAAGACCAACAAAACTCATAAACTGAACTGAATCCATGTTCATATGTTAACACCATTTGGTTTTTCCTTGTTTAGGCTCCCAGTTGGCACATCTCTTCCACTTCCATCCTCCAAATCACTTCTTCCGTCATTTTGCAAAGTCAATTCTCTGCCAATTTCCGTCTGCGCTTCCGCGCGCTCTCCGCCTGCAACCGAACCATCGAAATTGATGGCAACGGTAATGAGGCATCAATTTAAGCATCCGCTAATTGCTTTAGCACCCGACGGCGTTAGCATCGCTTCGGGCCGTCTCACCTCGCCGCACTTCCCTCACTCGCCCTACTCCCACAACAATTCGTGCTCCACTCGTCTGTTAGCTGCTCCCTCACATCGCATTTTCATAGTGTTCAAAACGTTTCAATTGGAGCGCGGCCGTTACATCGCCCGTTTGTTGGCGAGGCCGCGGTGGACTTTCGACCGGAGTTGGCTCGACCGCAAGAGACGCTCTGTTCAGTTGCTTAGCGGCAGCAGCGGGCGACAGAACTGCGTGTACGACTCGCTGACGGTGGGCGTGGGGACGGACAGCTCCACCGCTTATTGAACAGTCATTCATTCGCCTCTCATCCATTGATTGGTCAGATCTTCACCAACAATTCGTCGCCTCCCGTCGGATTGTCCTTTTGTGGCGATTGGCTGCCTCCCTCCGTGCTGTCCGATCGTAATGAGCTGCTCTTAGAGCTTACAACTGATGCTTCGGTTGCCGGGAGTGGATATGAGCTCAGCTATTACTCCGTCTCTTCGGGTCGGACTGATTGATCACTTTTGGACTGATCACTTTCCATCACCCATTCTCCTCATTTAGTGTCCTCGCCTTCTTCGAGTCAAATTTTCGAATTGGCCCCATCCCGCGAACGTTCCGGCGCGTTGACAAGCATTGGATACCCCGGCACTTACCCGGCTTCCGCACTGATGAGGTACTCATTGGCACGCATTTCCTCCCCCCCCCCCCCAATTGCATTTTGCTTTAGGGCGACAATTCATCCCGCCCATTGGACTTCGCTGTGTTGCCGTGGTGCTCCGCGCTGACTTTGGCGGCGACTGTCGCGAGAGAGATGGCAGTGAGTGCCAATAGCGAACATTCCGAGTTCAACTCTCATTGCCCTAGGGTTCCCCGCTCGTTCCGCTTTTTCCCCTCTCGATTCGGTCTCTCGTGCGTATTCGGTGCCCGACTTCGACAGTTTGGACTGGGACCCTTGGCCTTGTTCGGTGAGTTGGCATTCACTTTGTTTCAGAGTTTAATATTTGCCCAAAGGTGGACACTCCTTTAAAATTGTCGATCCCCGCCGGAAACCAACTGATCGTTGAATTTCGCAGTGATTCGGACCCCGAGAATGACGGGAGCGGATTCAGAATGACGTGGGACTGTGAGGACACCCAATCAGTCCAACTCTAACAATAGACTGCTGATTATAATTTAACACTCCGCATTGTATTTACTCAGATGAATTTTTAATTCTAGAAAATAAAAAAATATATATATTTGAATTATAATTAATAAAGGAAATTAGTAAAGCTTTGAAGGAATTGTTCTCTGTTGATTATATGCGTTGTGAGCACAATTAATCGGAAGTCAAAGTCTTGTGCAAATCGGCGAAGGGAAGCAATTTCGGCATGAGTAACACCGCCAACGAAACAGACGAGAATGGCACGCCGGATTCTGTTGTCGGGTGGTCGCGCGTCCGGGTTTGTGCAGTGCACACACTTTTCACCGAACAATCGCTTCAAGTGCGCCTCGTCCCATCCCTTACAAATTAGGCATCGCTTTTTAGGCACTCCTGACTTATCCGGGGGATTTTTAAAACGATCGAAACTTGACAAATTTAGTACCATTCGAAAGCTCTTGATGAGCTAAGTCTAAAAATCAGAGGATGAAGTCGATCCGACAAGTTTAAACCGGTTTTTGAACCGATTTAAAACACAAAAAGTGAAGAAAATTGGGCATTTTTAATTAATTTATTTTTTTTAATGGACATTTCAGTACCAACGAAAAATGGATAAACAAAATGAAGTAAATTTTCGCAAAAGGGAGCATGCGAAGACGGAGCAAGTAGTGGGGCGAGACGGAGGGCGGAGGAAAAAGTCTGACGAGCGCCACAGGCGGTTGACTGCGGGGGCCCGAAGGGCCCCCGCCAATCAGTCAACCGCCTGCGGATCACGCGCGGACTTCTTCCGTAGCCCGTAGTCTCGCCCCACCTACTGGCCGCCGTAGTCGAGTGTGCGGTGTTATGGCCAAAATACACTCACCAATTCACTTTTAATTTGTACACTTTAGTCCATTACAATTTTTTTATTTGTTGAGGCTTTGAGGACCCATAACTTTTGACAATTTTCTTTTGTATCAAAAATTCTTTCGGATTCATCCTTTACATGCCGAGAGGAAGCGATTGATATCTATTTTGTTGCATTTTATGCGTTTTAAGGCTTTGGACGGTTCAGTCCCACAGTCATTTTTCCACTTCAGTCCCGGGCCCATAACTTGGCCCAAAGTGGTTTCCGCCAAAAAATTCTTTCAGATTCGTGCATTACAGACCGAGAGGCGTCGAATGATATATCATTCGTCCAATTCGGTTTGGTACACATATTCTTCAATTTTTCCAAAAAATGTTGGAAAAAATCCATTCCGGTGAAAAATATAAGCCATTTGAATAAATATTAACCATTTTTCTTTGCAAATAGTAAAAATATTGGATATACTTTAGTCAAGGCCCCGGAAAATAATGGCACAAATGATATACCAATCGATTCGTCTCGATGAGCTATGCACGAAAAAATAGGTCTCCAGTTGCGGAAATGCCAAAAAACCGGTTTTTGAACCGGTTTAAAACTCGAAAAATTGAGTGAAAAAGGGGGCTCCTGACCCTTTAAAACGGTCAAATTCGGACAAATTTGGTATCATTCGAAAGCTCTTGATGAGCTAAGTCTAAAAAACAAGGTATAAATTCGAACCGACGCCATCTGAGCACTGGGACAACTGAGTCCCAGTGAAAATGGACACTTCAGTACCGAAAAATAATAAACGGGAAATAACAATTTAAAAGCAAAATTCGCAAAAGGGAGCATGCGAAGACGGAGCAAGTAGTGGGGCGAGACGGAGGGCGGAGGAAGAAGTCTGACGAGCGCCACAGGCGGTTGACTGCGGGGGCCGAAGGGCCCCCGCCAATCAGTCAACCGCCTGCGGATCACGCGCGGACTTTTTCCGTAGCCCGTAGTCTCGCCCCACCTACTGGCCGCCGTAGTCGAGAGTGCGGCGGTTTTTTAGCGCAATAAGCTAATTCAAGCTTTATATTTGACGTTCTTTTCCCATTTTTCTGACTACTGGTTTAAAAATAGTTTTAACGATTTTGAGGACCCATAACATGCGTCGGTTTGACTTCATTCCCTGATTTATAAACTTAGCTCGTTAAGAGCTTTCGAATGATACCAAATTTATCAGGATTCGATCGTTTAAAAAAAGTTTTAGTGCAAAATCTCAATTTTTCGAGTTTTGAACCGGTTCAAAAATCGGTTTATACTTGTCGGATCGACTTCATCCTCTGATTTTTAGACTTAGCTCATCTAGAGCTACCGATTGGTACCATATTCGTCAGGTTTCGATCGTTTTAAAAATCCCCCGGATAAGTCAGGAGATTCGCTTTTTATGGGTTTTCCCATGGATTGCTTTTTGTTTGTTTGCCTTTGCCCCGCCCCCGTTGTTTTCCCTCACATTTGTCACTGTGCCGTGCACAATGTTCGAAATCAGCGGAATGTACGCCTCTGAGAACACATAAGCCAAGTTCCGTCTCTTTCTCTCCCCGTCGTCTTTCTCTCTGTCATTGCATTTCAATTCGACGTTTGATGAAACGCCCATCGTTTTGTGTTCGAAGTTTCCTTTTCGCTCATTTTCGTTGTGCGGTGGACACAATCGAAGTGCGCTGATTACATTTGGCAGTGGGGCGAATGATTGGGTCGGTTTGAACTCGTCAACCAATGGAGGGCAATCTGACGAAACCAAAGGGAAATATTGGCCAAATAAAAACACTTTCACTTGCGTTTTTGCCGAGAAATGGCAAAGCCTTTGAGCGGGCGATGGCACTTTCCTTCTCTGTCAGCAAAAAGTGCTGGCGCAGTTTATAAAGAACAGCCAATTTTTCAAATCCATATCTACATAAGTGAATTTAAAAAGGGATACAATTCAAATTTAAATCGAAAGAAAACCGATGGAGGAAAGTCTCCTGAAACTGCCGATAGAATTTGGACTTTAACCCCTGAGAGCGCAAAGACCAAAGACAGGCGATTTGCAGGACAACCCAATGGTTGCACTTCGAAGCGATCAATTTCAACAGAGTTTCGCTAACCATTTGGTCCTAAAGTTAAATCCAAATACAAATCCCCTCTTTTTACAATGTTTTTTCTCGTCATCACCTCAAATTCGCCACGTACAATCGCTTGTTCAATGCCAAACCGTTCGTTTGCTCCTCCCATCCCTTTCAAAATATGTTCACATGTAAAAATGTGCTAAACAATTACAAAAAGGTCAATCCCTGGCAATGGACAGAGAAACGACTCACAAATTCAAGCTGTTTTTGCTGCTCCTTCAAATTTCGAAGTTCGGAAGACACAAAGTTTTTCATTTCGTCCACCCTTTTAATGGCTTAAAATTACATTTTCAACCATTTAAAAAGCGCATTTAAACGACTCGCCGGACGCCCTGTCAAAGCTCGCCTGAAGCATTTTTGCCTTCGAGCTGAGAAAAGGGAAAACTGCGGTCATGTGGGCATTTCTTATTGCGGAGAATATCGGGTCGGAATTGTTCAGTGCGTAAACACCGCTCGGGTCGATTTGTTTCGGATTGGCACTTTCGGTCCCTGCTTTTTCCAACGCCTCTTTGAAAGAGATTTTGCCGCATTTGTAAGTGAACACATCGTCAAGGACCGACTCGTAAGTCAATCCGGTGAGCAAAACGGACGGAATGTCGCAGCGACGGTCAAACAGAAAACTAAAGCATGAGACATAAAGTCATTACAGAAACTGCAGAACGTACACATGGCTAATTGGCTGATCGGCTGAAGCGAAAGCCTCGCCCAATTCGGCAGAAAATTGCCTAAGTTGTTTTTCGATAGAACAAAAACACTGTCCGATCCCAAAAAAGGTTTGAATTTGCCCGTAAAGCACTTGCAACTTCCATAAAGACTTGGCCATTGGCGAATAATAACGGTCGAACATTTCGGGTGAATATTGCGGAAGCTCCATGGAGAACAGATCAGACTCTCTAAAATTATAAAAAAGGCAAGCAAATTAAAGCCTAAACAAACACTGACATGGTTACGAAGTCCAAGTCAAATTCCAAGAATTTAACGTTGTCAAAGAGTCCATTTCTCTCAAGTTCCCGATCGAAGAAATGTTTCCGATTCCCACAAATGATGATCACATAATTGTAATTCGGGCTTGATCGTATCAGTTCACAAATTTTGTCTGAATAATCCAATTTAAAAGACTGGGATAAAAAAGTGAAAATAATGAATGGATGGATTACATGCGAGTTTAATTGTGGGTCGTATAAAGAAAATCCGGTGGCAATTTTGGTCATCGCTCCAAGCAATGGGAAATTCGGGCAATAATTGATGAACTCTCACACAACCATGGCTTTGCAAGACTGACATGGAACACAATTTGTCGAGAGGGCGGAGAAGGCATTGCTCAACAACCAATTCTTTCTTTCCGAGCACTGAGAGGAGCAAATGGAGAAGTTTTTGCCGATTCAATTTAGAAACCAGAGAAAATTCATCAAAATCATTCATTAACAACTAACAATAAAATGATATTAAGAAAGTAGAAGTAAAGAAAAGGGTTGTGCTTTAAGGGGCGACGTGCATCAATTGGTGGAACCATCTAAAATCCTTGTTGTATTTCTGTAATCCCGTTTATCTCCTCGGGGAGCATTTTTTGGCTCTTTTTCAAAAAGGCCAAATTTTAAATTTTTTGGCGGTACGTTTTAAATTTATCAAAATGAGCTAAAGTTGATTTGCCTCGTTGTTCCGCACCGAAATGTTAGAATTTGTTTAATTGAAAATTAATTTTTACTCGATTCAATTGCTTAGGCTAGGCCTATGCTTTGGGCTAGGCTTAGGCCTAGGTTTCATTTTGTAATTATTGTACGAGTTGCCATTTACCCAATCAACCAAAAAATTATTTTGTTATATTGTTTTTTTCTTCAATTGTTTGTTGTCATTTTTTCTGTAAAAAAGACATTTTTATACAACAACCTAACTAGAGTTTATATACAATTAATTAATTGGGTGGCAAAAGTGAATTGGTATCATTTGCTCGCAGTTTGTGATTTTGTATTTAATTGGGCGTCGTTATCAACTAATTCCAATTCTTTTTCGTCTTCTTCTTCGTCGTCGTCTTTTGCATGTTGTTCATTGTCAGAAAGAAGTGCTGAACTCAGGCCAAAGTCATACTCTTTAGGCGGATGAATGCCCTGACGAAATCTCTGAATGTTTAAATTTAGCGTATTCAGTGGCATGGCCTTATAATATTATTGCAATATCTACGAAAAGGCATACTTTGATGAAATGCGAATTTCTATTTTTATTTTTTAAATAAAATAATTTCTTATCCCAATGACTTCTAATAGGCTCAGACGACGGTCCCCGTCTTGGCCAGCACAGCACATGTAGTAGAGGGCGTAGCCGGGGATCACCACCATGGAGCAGGCGGACAAGCAGAAGCCGAGCACTTCGGCCCAAAAAGGGTAGTCGACGCCCGTGGGGTAGCGGAGAGGCTCATACATCACCAAGCAGAAAATGAACAAAATCTAAGAAATTTTTGTAGTCAAAATTCTCTGCATTTAAATTAAATAGGGGGTACGGTACTTTCGGTGTTTGTTACGCCCCCCCCCCAATTAAATTTTGTTTATAATTTTTTCTAGGCTATTTTTAACGCTGATCACGGATAAGACCTTTATTTTTAGTTATCAAAACAAAATTGTGTCTTATCCTTCACACAGTTATCAAAATTTGGCCTTTTTACACGAGTCGTTAAAATTTTCCGATGTTCGAAACTCGGCTTTGTTCTTGACAACCCTGGTCAACTGGCAAAAAAAAAAACTCTTACCGATGCACTTAGCGGAGCCGTGTACTTCCAGAGGACGGTAAAAATGGGGAGCGGATAAATGCCAATCATTTGCTTCAAAGCAGCGCGGATACGTCGTGCGCCTGGTTGTATCATTAAAATTATTTTCCTAAGGGATAGAAATACGAACCGAATCCCCACGCCACGCCAACCACCTCGAAAAACACCACAAACAGAAGTGCAATGCCCGATGCTCCATAGGAATCCACCTGAGTTAGGTATTTTGTTTGGTTCGAGTGTTTCGAGAGCGAAATCTGTCCCCAGGCATATTTTTGAAAAAATGTAAAAATTTGGAAAATTACAAAACTAAAATTTGCTCAAGATGTTCAAATGAGGAATCAAAAATGCGATTTATAAAAAGTGTTAAATGAGTATTTTTAGACTTTATTTAATTATAATTCACCAGCGTAAGCCAATGTGCCCCGGCATAAGTGACCATCGGAATGCCAATAATGAAGAAGATTATGCAAGCAACAAGAAGAGAAAGCTTAATAATGAAAACATAAAAAAATACTTTAAATACTTTTACTTTTTTGTGTTTGAGTAAAATTGTTGGAAAAGTGTCCTCAAGAGCAGTGAAAAGTCCTTCCACCATGCAAACCTGTAAATTTCTGAAAAATAAAAATGAAAAAATTAGTTTTAAAGTGCCTGGCTGTCCAGCCCGAGAATTGTGATCATCAGAAAAAACAGAAATGCCCAAATCTGCTTGAACGGCAAGTTACTGGCAACCTCGGGATATGCCAAAAAGGCAAGTCCAACGCCTTAAAATTAAAAAATAATAATTAAAAATGCCAAGTAAAGCCAACCGGGCTTCACAATTTCAGCGATTGGTTTTTTTGCAGACTCGGACAAATGGCCAAGAACGGAAAAGATGGCAAAACCGGCCAAAATTGAAGTCATTCCATTGATGACACACACGACCATCGCATCGCTAAAATAGGTTTTTATGTAATTTCTCTCATTAAATATTAAAAGTAAAAAATTAAAATTAAAAAAGACAAATATTACTGGTAGCAGTTGTGGTTGAATTTGTTGTGCGAGCCGAGAGCGATCAAAGTGCCAAACCCGACGCCATAACTGTAGAACACTTGAGTGCCAGCATCTTTCCACACTCAAAATATTAAAATTTGATTTATTCGGTTTCTCAATAATTAATTGTATAATAAAATAATGAGACATAAATGTTAATTAATTATTAATATGGACCTGTCGTATCGGTCAATTTCGTGATATTTGGTTTCAGATAAAATATAATGCCTTTCCCAGCACCCTCCAAAGTTATGCCACGGATCAGCAAAACGAGGATCAGAAAATATGGGAACAGAGCACAGAAGTAGACAAACTTTAAAGTGAAAAACAAAAGAAATTTTATTTTAATAAAAAGAAATTTGCATTTTCTTTTGTGCCCAATTCAGTCCCAGTGATTATCAAAAAATTTACTAAAATAATTCAAACAAAAACTTTTTGGCATTTTTTTATTCGTTCACAAATCAATGGCATTGAAACGAAACGGCACCTTTCTCGCCTGGGTGATGCCCTTCCACAAAGCGAAATATACGACAACCCATGCCAAAAACATCAGTCCGAGCAATTCCCATTGGATGCCGCCAATGTCGTCAATTGACGCAGTTTGCTTTAGCACACGACGCCTGAAAAAAAACAATTATTGGGATTTATTGGAGAAAACTGACACTTTTTAGAGAAATTTCAAAGAAAGCCTAAATTTTTCTCCAAATAATTTTTAAAATGAAACTTTTTTGTGCTTTCCTCTAGAATGCTCTAATTAATTTTTGGTTGATTTAAAATCCAAAAGCCTTTTTTGAATGCCAATAAAAAATAAAAGTCAGTTATTTGAAAATTATTTTTATTTGTTTATATTTTTTGCTTTTTCCTTTCGCCGCTTACTCCCAAAATTGTTCAACGGATGACTCAATGGTCAATCCGTAGAAGGACAAATTTGACGAAAGTTGCTGTATGTCCGTCTCATTTTCTTTCCCCGACACACACTGGCCATTGTTCCACCAATTGTTGCACGTTTCCCCTTTAAAACACGCAAAAATAATTATTATTTAAAAAGAATTAAAACGAACATGGAAATGGTGAATTGAAGGAGCAGATCATGTAAAAAACGGCCCAAGAAACAATCACACAAAAATAGGCAATGCACATGAACGAAATGACCACATTACCAATGCCAACACCTGAAAAGGCAAAAAAAGTATTGTTTTTAAAAATAAAATGCAAATATTTATTTACCTTTGAAAATTGGACACATTTTCCACATTTCCATTGCTCCTGAAAATAATTTAACAAAAATGCTTCAAAGGCATACTGTAACCTACCTCTCTGTAGGTACTGACCGATCGTAACTTCCATGATGAAAATTGGAACGGCGCCAAAAGTGAAGAAAAGCGCATAAACAACGAGAAAGGAGCCTATGAGCAATTTAAAAGTTGATTAAAATATTTATCGAATTAAATCCATTAATTAACCTCCGCCATTTTTGTAACAAAGGTACGGAAAACGCCAAACATTTCCTTAACAAAATATTTTTTTACCGAAAAAATCAAAAACAATTAATTAATTAACCGAGGCCAACTGCGTACGCAATCATACTCATCAGAAAATCAAACCGTCCTATAAAAAATGATGAAAATTAAACAGATTAAATTTATGTTCTAATAAAAATTTAGGTTTCATTGAAAAATTCTCTAAAATGTAGCGTATTTTCCTTGTCCATTTTGATTTTTTAAATATTAATTTTTCAACAGCTGGGTTGTCTGTCCAAAGAAATGTCAAGTTGTCTGTAACTAATGGTCCAGCAGAAGCCACAAATATTTTTTACGAATAAAACTTCGGCTCTACTGCAATTTACGCGTCCAATCAATGACCACATAGGCCATAACTTATTTCTTACTTGGTTAATACCTACATTCTTGGTATCAATTGAAAAGCTTAAAGCCTATAGAGTTTTCTATAACAAATTATGTGCTTGAGACAGTAAACAAAAATCTTCCAAAATATTGTTGAAAAAAACTGAATTTCGGATATTCTCATTGTAATCTTTCTTAATGTCTTTATTTTCTCTTTTCTTGTTATAGATTCCCGAAATTTCAAGCTTTTGTTTGATACCAAGAATGTAAGATTTGACTAAGTTAGAAAAAAGTTGTGGCCTAAGAAAATAAGGATGGTCACTGATTAGACGCGTAAACTCAGTAGAGCCAAAACTTTTGTGTAGATTAATAAAATCGGTGTGTAAGAAAATTAATTCATTTAAATTGCATTTTTTAAAATTTATTTTTTATGCTTTCTTTTCCAGTCAAAATTCCAAATAGTCTAAAACAAGGCACGCAACCTTTTTAAAATTTAAGGTAAAAGAATAAATTACCCATCCAAAAATATTTTTACCTTATTTGTAATGCTTATTGTTGCTTTAATTTTCCAGTTTTTAGTGACAATTATCCTTTCAGTTAATAGGGGTCAATGATTTAGTATTTTGCATAATTTTAATTTAAAATGTAAAGTTCAAATTATCAGAGTTTACCCGTCCATTGGCCTCGGTCAACCGATTCGGCGCCAGGCATGTTGCGTCCTTAGGAATAATGAACACAAAATCTATCGACAAAATAAAATAAATAATAACTCTGAGGAGAAATGAATGAGAGAGAGAGAGGCAAATCACGAATGAACAAATTGTAGGAATGAATGAAGGGAGAGCAAAATGTGAAGGGCACGGTCACTATTTATACACTCCGCTAGTGGTTAGAGAGAAAAGAATGTAAATGAGAAAAGTGAGTCTGTTCGTTTTGGCGCCGACGTTTTGTCGCCAAGTCAAACACAAAAAAAAAAAAAAAAAACTAAAACATCGAGCAGAAAATTCAAATTTTAAAAAGAAGGATCCATGTAAATTACACCAACTCGATCAGATCACTCCTTCATAGTGACCTGGACACCCTAAAATTCACTAACTAGGGTTCGACCTACCCTATTTGGCTTTTGGGTGCCCACAACTTTAATATTTGGGAAGGATTTCGGAATTGGTTGAAATTGATGTCAGAATCCTGATCATAATTCTGAAAACCTCTGTTAACGAATTTTAACTGTTTTTAAGATAAACAATGCAAACCAAAAGAATATTAAATAAACAAAAGAAGAACAAACATTATCACTAGGGCTCGGATTTATAGTTTTTTCACTATTTTTTTCCTGAGCTCCCCGTGGCCTGAAATGCACGAAAAACGTGTTTTTTTCGGCTGTTGTTAAGCTACTTTTCGAGTTATTAGCAACTATTTTCTAGTTTTTTATTTTTAGCAACTAAAAAACTATAAAAATTTTGAAAAAAAACTATTTTCAACTATTTTGGCCTTTTGCCCAAAAATTGTTAACAAAAATGCAATAAAAACGAAAAATACACCCCTAAGAATGGCTCCCTGATGTTTCGTCACTGAACCTTTCGTCACTGAACCTTTCGTCACTGAACTTTTCGTCACTGAAATAAATTTTTAAAAAATTAAACACTATGCCATACACTTTATAAATTTTTAGCCAAAACCCATTAAATTGTGCGGCAATCATGTCTTTTACTGGTCCCGAACAATTTTTTTTAAAAAGTTTTCTGAAAATCTAATAATATGTTTCTTGGGGTGTTTTTAGGCGCTGAGTATGAATCCGGCCTCCTTTTTGGCGAATTCCGAGCCCTGAACCCGAATTCGAACATTTTTCGAAAAAAATTTTTTGGAATTTAATTTTTAATTCTAAGAACGGTTTAAATGATTTATTTATTGAAGCATTGAGTGATGACATTAATATTTTTCAATATTTTAACCATTTTTAGATTAATAAATGAAATTCGGGGATTTGAGTTTTCGACCTTTTATTCAAATTCGGGTCCGGGTTTCGTAATGTTCGAAATGCATGCCAGATCCGTGATCAGCGGCCCCGAAAACCATTGGAAATGCGTTTTCGTGGCTTTCGGAAACAAAAAATTTTTTCGAAAAATGTTCGAATTCGGGTTCAGGGTTCGGAATTCGCCAAAAAGGAGGCCGGATTCGTACTCAGCGCCTCAAAATACCCCAAGAAACCTATTATTAGAATTTTCAGAAAACTTTAAAAAAAACAATTTTTTCGGGACCAGTAAAAGACATGATTGCCAAATTGTGCTAAATGGTATGAAAATTTCGGGACCCACTCATTTCGGCGCGCTCGTTTCGGCGCTCACGTTTCGGCGCGCTCGTTTCGGCGCCAGCTCGTTTTTCCACTTAAGCTTTTTTCTTTGGCATCCAAATCCAACAATCTTGGTATCATTCGAAAGCTCTTATCATGCTCTATTAGCCTTACAAAAAGCGGATAGATTTTCAAGCCTGGAAAAATTTTTATTAAGAAAAAACTTGAAAATTTAGACTTTTTCGCAATTTGCATGTATAACTTTTTTTGTATTTGTCTAATCGTGAAGCAATAGCTTAGAAAAAGCTTCTAAACAGATTAAGCTTTCGAATGATATCAAAAAAATTGGATTTGGATGACTTGAAAAAAGTTATAGAAAGCTATAGTGGAAAAACATGCTGGCGCCGAAACGAGCGCGCCGAAACGTGAGCGCCGAAACGTGATCGCCGAAACGAGGTGGACCCGAAAATTTCACTTAACACACCATTCCGAAAATGAGCTTCTGAAAGGTTTTAACAACCAAATTGGAAAATCTTGGTATAAATCGAAAGCACTTGTTGAGAAGCTTTTTCTAAGCAAATGCTAACCGGATTCATGAGTTGAAAAAAGATATGGGCGTTCGGAAATTTGTTTTTTGATTAAATTTTCAATGGGTCTTGTTCTTCAGGTTGTTTGAATCCAGCAAAGAGTTGTTACAATCCCATGACATTTTGTGTCCATGGCACGGATGGTCCGATGCCCCAAAATTAGCCTGGAAATCGGAATTTCATGCCATCCCTGGTCCATGGTATTTTAGCCGTACTAATAACTAAGAGGAAACCTATTTTTTTTGTCCGGTATTCAATAATCTTTTTTAACTAAAATTTCGTTGTTAAACCTAAGGCACGGCTCCCATCGTCCATGCTCCGTTTCCAAGGACGGGTATGCCGATTTGCAAGGACATAGTGGGGAAAATTCATGAAATCCAAGGACATTTAATATTTTGGGTGTACTTTAGTCAAGGCCCCGGAAAATAATGGCACAAATGATATACCAATCGATTCGTCTCGATGAGCTATGCACGAAAAAATAGGTCTCCAGTTGCGGAAATGCCAAAAAACCGGTTTTTGAACCGGTTTAAAACTCGAAAAATTGAGTGAAAAAGGGGGCTCCTGACCCTTTAAAACGGTCAAATTCGGACAAATTTGGTATCATTCGAAAGCTCTTGATGAGCTAAGTCTAAAAAACAAGGTATAAATTCGAACCGACGCCATCTGAGCACTGGGACAACTGAGTCCCAGTGAAAATGGACACTTCAGTACCGAAAAATAATAAACGGGAAATAACAATTTAAAAGCAAAATTCGCAAAAGGGAGCATGCGAAGACGGAGCAAGTAGTGGGGCGAGACGGAGGGCGGAGGAAGACGTCTGACGAGCGCCACAGGCGGTTGACTGCGGGGGCCCGAAGGGCCCCCGCCAATCAGTCAACCGCCTGCGGATCACGCGCGGACTTCTTCCGTAGCCCGTAGTCTCGCCCCACCTACTGGCCGCCGTAGTCGAGTGTGCGGCGGTTTTTTAGCGCAATACTCGATATTCAAGGCTAAACGATTTTCGCGTATTATATAAGAAGAAAACTTTTTTTTTTGTACTGAAGTGTCCATTTTCACTGGGACTCAGTTGTCCCAATGCTTAGATGGCAATGGTTCGAATTTATACCTTGTTTTTTAGACTTAGCTCATCAAGAGCTTTCGAATGATACCAAATTTGTCCGAATTTGACCGTTTTAAAGGCTCAGGAGCCCCCTTTTTCACTCAATTTTTCGAGTTTTAAACCGGTTCAAAAACCGGTTTTTTGGCATTTCCGCAACTGGAGACCTATTTTTTCGTGCGTAGCTCATCGAGACGAATCGATTGGTATATCATTTGTGCCATTATTTTCCGGGGCCTTGACTAAAGTATATCCAATATTTTTACTATTTGCAAAGAAAAATGGTTAATATTTATTCAAATGGCTTATATTTTTCACCGGAATGGATTTTTTCCAACATTTTTTGGAAAAATTGAAGAATATGTGTACCAAACCGAATTGGACGAATGATATATCATTCGACGCCTCTCGGTCTGTAATGCACGAATCTGAAAGAATTTTTTGGCGGAAACCACTTTGGGCCAAGTTATGGGCCCGGGACTGAAGTGGAAAAATGACTGTGGGACTGAACCGTCCAAAGCCTTAAAACGCATAAAATGCAACAAAATAGATATCAATCGCTTCCTCTCGGCATGTAAAGGATGAATCCGAAAGAATTTTTGATACAAAAGAAAATTGTCAAAAGTTATGGGTCCTCAAAGCCTCAACAAATAAAAAAATTGTAATGGACTAAAGTGTACAAATTAAAAGTGAATTGGTGAGTGTATTTTGGCCATAACACCGCACACTCGACTACGGCGGCCAGTAGGTGGGGCGAGACTACGGGCTACGGAAGAAGTCCGCGCGTGATCCGCAGGCGGTTGACTGATTGGCGGGGGCCCTTCGGGCCCCCGCAGTCAACCGCCTGTGGCGCTCGTCAGACTTTTTCCTCCGCCCTCCGTCTCGCCCCACTACTTGCTCCGTCTTCGCATGCTCGCCAAGGCGGGCGCTGCGCGCCCTCATAAATGGATTCCTGACAATTATAAACCAAGAGGAATACCCATTACAATTTTTTTATCAGGGTCATTTTTTGAGGCTTTGAGGACCCATAACTTTTGACAATTTTCTTTTGGATCAAAAATTCTTTCGGATTCATCCTTTACATGCCGAGAGGAAGCGATTGATATCTATTTTGTTGCATTTTATGCGTTTTAAGGCTTTGGACGGTTCAGTCCCACAGTCATTTTTCCACTTCAGTCCCGGGCCCATAACTTGGCCCAAAGTGGTTTCCGCCAAAAAATTCTTTCAGATTCGTGCATTACAGACCGAGAGGCGTCGAATGATATATCATTCGTCCAATTCGGTTTGGTACACATATTCTTCAATTTTACCGCAGTTTTTAGCAACTATAAATCCGAGCCCTAATTATCACTCATTGGCAGTTTAAATTTTCTTTATTTTATAAACAAATTGGTGAGGAAATTGAAGAGGGTTTTATGGAATTGAGTTGGATGTGATAAATGGCACAAATGTTTTCCTTCGGGAATTTCAACCAATCGACTGTTGGGCAAATTCTTGAGTTTGTTCGCAGAATTTATGCCTAAACGGAAGAATACTAATAGGTTATCATCAAAAACTCGGATAACCAATTGATGTGTCGAAAGCGCCCCGGATGATCAGACAGGGACTGAATTTGGTTTTTGTTCAAAAATTTTTTGGTACTTTTACAGTTCTGTGGCTATGTATACAATAAAGAATTTTTGGTCAAACCCCACGGTCGCTTTCCAAGTTTCTCCATATTAAATTCCCTAATGCCCCCCACATCTATTTTACAATTCCGAACCCGGAATCAAAATTCAAATTTTCGGATAGAAAATTTAGACTTTGGACCTTTTTTAATAATTCATGCCTGGAGTCCTGAATTGATCGAAATGGGTACCGTTTTTTAAGACAAAATCATTCACAAAGCATTTCAATTTGTAGTCACAGTACCAAAAAAGTGAATGTCCAACAATAGTAATTCTTACATTGGGTTATTGACCAATTCTTCCACTTTCAGTCGGTGAGTGTCCGACACGCCAATTGCAATGAATGCTTTAACGCGGAAATGAATGTCCTTTTTCTTAATTCCACGAGAAAGGAACGGAATGAGGTAAATGCCGGACATCGAACTGGCCACAAGCACAACTTCACGTGCTCCGATATGTGAAGTTAACTTCAGCAAAAAATTTACATTTTCCTCCTCGTCAAAAACAAAATTTGAGAGGTGAGGCGCAACACAGCAAAAGCCGGAAGCCGAAAGAATCTTAGGAAAAGCGACTTAAACAAAGGGAGGGGAAAGTGCGCACCTGAAGAGTTCTCCGCCAAACATTGGCATCATTTGTTTGGCTAAATGACTTCTTTAAAATCGTGAAAACAAACGGTGCCATAGCAATTCGTACAGTTGAAGTAATATTAATTTGTAAGACCATTTGTTTTTTTGGTACGAACTGCCATTGACCCACCAAAACGCACTCGTGCAACAGCAAAATGTGAAGAGGCAAAATGGGGACGGAGACTGGCGGGAAAGAGCGCAGGAAACGAATTGTGCCGCCGCCATTCTGCTGATCCAACAAACAAATCAATGCCAATATCACCAGAAAGTTTTTGGCTGACCCACCACCATTCCCAATTCCCACCCATATTTTCTTCCACCTCTGTAATGGCCTCTTCCGTGACATTCAATCCGTCAGCCAAGCAATCCAAACATTTAGGCAATTCAATCTGAAGGTCGATTGACTTAATCGTCGTGCTCAAAGTTGACTCTAATTTGGTGTCATTGAGCATAACAAAAAAACGGCACAAAGCTGTATTTTAATCATACACATAAATCGGGAGTTGAGAAGACAGAACAAGCTTTGGTAAAAACACGGCAACTCATAAAAAAACGAACATTCGAATTTTTGAAAATTGCCAAATGAGGAACGGACAAACAATTTTAGGCTAATTTGCCGGTGATTGTTCTTCACTTTTGTCAAAGGCTGTCTCGACAAATGATGCGGTGACGGACTTTTCTTCGCCTTCTTTCTTTTCTTCGCCTTTGGTAATGTTTCTAAACAACAAATTTGGTTGCCTGAACAAACGGTGCTTCTTTTTATGAAATAAAGTCCAATAGTTTCGGATGCACTCACTTTTTGGCCTTCGATGGACACTTGCGCCGGTGTTTAATGCAGTGGTGGTGGCGCAAATGGTGGTGGCATTTGCTCCGATGCTGTCTTTTGCGCTGGTCCATTTCGGCAGCAGTAACTTTCAATTCGCCATTGGCCGGCGCTTCGCCCTTAATGGGGTCCTCCCGACTTCTAAAAACACTAGTCATAAATGCATTTGCAATGCCCGACTCGGGTTCTGCCGTACCGTTCGCCCACCTGTTCCGGTCTCGGCTTCGTCTGTTTCTGTCTCGGCTTCGACTTCTTCCCCTCCTTTCTCTGCTGCGCGACCGTCGCTGCTCCCTTTCCTTCTCTTTGCTCCTCGACCGCCTTCTTTCGCGACTCCGCGACCTTCGTCTCGCCCCTCCACCGTATCGTTCGTCCTCATAGCCATACAATTTTGCACGTTCGCCAAATTTGCTTTCAATGTCCTTTTGGATTGGCACAGGAATTCGAGGGAAAAGCGTGCCATAGAAATCCAGCTAAAAACGTACGTTTTGATAAACAAAAGTATGTTTATAGTTTAGGAATAATTAGTCGCCATTCATTGATTTTTTCGCCAGACAATTCGAAGACATTATTATTTTTAAAACATACTAAAAAACAACAATGTTAACGCAATATCCTTTAAAAGTTAAAAGTGAGCTCAATTTTCCCATATTTTTGTTGGTAAAAATATAATAAACAAATCTGTTTTAATTTAGAAAACTAAATTTTCTGTCCATGGTAAAAATGTGAGGAGGGGACGATGTTGCTCCCCGGCACCGACGGGTCTAAAACTTAGTAGGAATTTTGAAGAATAAAGCGCTCTAAATTTTATTTATTATTTGAGCATTTCTGTGCATTTGCCTTCGAACTTTTCCTGTCGACCTTGGTGAGCATCATCCTGACAAGCTGTCCCATTTGCATTGTGTCACCTCCTCCCGAACGTGGGTCAATCTCTGCGTCGTCGTCCTGCAAAAAGTGCACATTTAAACAAACAAATGCTAATAGCAGACCAAATAAGGCTCCATCCACGCCCAAAGATCGGCAGGTTTTTGCGTGTATCGGATGTACATAAAGCCAATTCCTCGCAAGTAAATCGACTGACGACTGTTTATCATGGCCACCAATTGTTTCCGAGTGACTCGCAAAGTAAAGAGTTTGTACAGCAGACAAAACGCTGTAGAGATTACGCCTCCCGCTCCGACACCACGGACCCTAAATTTGGGGGAGAGCATAATGGAGTTGGCATTAGTGAATTATTATCTAAATGTCACACGAACCGCCCATAATGATTCAGTTCGGAATAAAATGGTTAAAATTACTCTCATGAAATTTAGAAACTATCCCTTCTAAATAATGGATTTTGCTATAGAAACAAATAACAATTTTGTTGCCTGTTTTTGCTTGAATTCTGATGTAAAATCAGACAATGAACATCTCTTTAAAGGATAGGGCCAAAAGGGGCCCATTGAATGTAACCTATTGCTTCCGCTCACCCGCCACACATTCCCGTCATCCCCGTCGTTCGGCGTGTGCCACGCTCCCATGGCTCGAGATGTTTGACCTGAAAAAAGGAAAAATGCATTAAAGCATAAAGAAATTGTAAGTGAAAATAGATAAGACGAAAAAGTACATTGACAAAGACTTCGTCCGCAACTTGCTGGTAAGAGGTCACTTCGTTCAGATAGTTCTTCCAGTAAGTGCTTTGCACCACATTCTCCAGCACGAGAGTGTTCAGATTCATCGTTTGCACATTGCCCCAAACCGGCAAAATGTTGTTCTTCTTCGTTATTTTCTGAAAGGTATTGTTTCTTTCGTAAGTCCTAATCCAACAACTTGGATGTCGGGAATGCTCGTATCTGTTGCATCGTCCTCGTAGAAGACTTCGCTTCCCGCGTTAAATCCCATTACATCTTTGAACGTACTCGCTTCTTGAATGTCCATTGAGAACGGTTATCTTATTTCTAAACCAATTTACCTAATTTAAATATTTTATGCTTATTGTTAGTTTTAAGGTCATAAACACACGACTCCCGGGATTTTGGAATGGTTAATCGGCGATTACGAATCAAAGGCCGAGTTCAATCAATTCCGAACAAGGAATGGGCGAAATTCACACCTGATTCACGTTCCACATTATATTTTTATGACTTTTAAATAATTATTGTAGTTTTAAAAACAAAGCCAAAATATTTAATTTGGAATTATATTACGGACTAAAATTTTTTGAAAACAAAACGGTCCCTCCTTTGGTTTTTCGGGGGCCCATAACTTTAAAATTCGGGAAGGATTTCGGAATTTGGTTGAGAGTGATGTCAGAATCGTTATCCGCAATTATGAAAATCTCTGTAAACGAATAAAAAAAAAATTTTGCAAACCAAAAAGTTTTTGGAATATTTAAAGTAAAAGTGCCAAAATTTTGGTAATAGTCAAATTATTTCATTAGATCAAAAAGAAATGCATTTTTAATGTATTTTAAACAATTAATTGATTGATCTTTAATTTTTTTTAACAATTTCAAAAATAAAAACAGGCCAAAGCCCGTTTTTCTCCAGGAAATTCAAGTCCAAAATAGAAGACAGGCCAAATCCAGACTTTTTTCAAACTGTCGAATTCTAGTAATAATAGAAATGGAAAAGTCAAAAATTTATCTTTCAAAATATATAAAACAAAAACATTATAATTTTGATTTCTCATGATTAAAATAAAAAAATAAATAAATTAGTCATCGAAGAAAGTCACTGGGCGTGTGTCAAATTGGTCCCGTTATGTGCGTGTCTACAAATTCTCAAAATGCGGCCAGACAACATCTGAAAATTTACAAATACATGGTATTATCGAGAAGTACCATTACCGTCCCAATTTTTAGTCCAATCGTTCTTCTTTGCCTCTTCCTTGACATTTTTGGTGAGATCAGTAAGCTTCTGCAATTAAAGAATAAGATAAAATGATTGGAAAATAGATAAGAACCGAATTTCCAGGAAATCCAAGCGAAAGGTCGGCCAAAAGATTTTCCAATTCTTCAGGCGTATCAAAGAGGAGCCCATTGGTCCCATCGATGAGTTCACCGATGGCGGGAAAGTTCTTGGCCAACACGGGGACACCGCTGCCGAGCATATCCACGACTTTCATCGGCAAATCAAATCCTTAGGGAAACCAAATCAAACGAGTCCAAACTCATCAGCTATTCACCCGAGGTCGACGTATGAAGAGAAACTCCAAGGTCGGCACAGGACAGAAACTGAAAAGGGGCAAATAGTAAATAGAAAACTAAGCATTGGTGGGAACCTTGGGATAGTCATCCGCCGACAACCAAGCAGTGAAAATGCGCACTTTCTCCCATTTGGTATTCCGAATGCGTTCTTCATAGAATTCCTTCTGCGGCCCTTTACCAGTGATGACCACCACAATTTTCGGGTGTGTTTTTGACGTCCCCTGCGTTTCCACGTCGGTCATTCGTTGGTCGAGGCGGACAAGCGCATCAAGTAGAATGGAGAAGTCTTCGTCAGGAGTCCAGCTAACAATAAGTGGTTCATTGTGAAAGTCCCAAGGTGAATTTTGATCTGTCCCCCGCCCCACCGTCGCCGGAAAAATGAAAAATTTTATTTTCTTCGGGTCCGGAGGGCTAAAGCCCTCTAGCACCCCTTCCCTCCCAGTGAATGGATTGGTGCATTATTCCTTCCATTCATACCTTGTGGAAGAAACAGCGAGAAACGGCCGATTTTCACGAAGCGTGAGAGTTACATCAGCTTCTTCGCGAACAAATTTCCATTCTAAAAACTGAATTTAAGTAAGCATAAAATGAACTATTAGCAAAACAACTTACCCTCGGTGAGTCCGCTCAGTGTTTCCGACGTAAAGCAGTGCAAGAATTTAATCTTTTCTTCGGAGCTCGTGTTTCTTAAAAATGGATCAGACTTTGAAAATGCTAACAGATTTACTTGGAGAACCAATTTGGCGGACGGTCATAAACGGTGATAGCATTCACACCCCAACGGCGTTCCAAGTCATTTTTCATCGCATTGGACACACAAAAGTTAAACGAAGCCCTTCGACCGAAAAATCCTTCGATCAAACCGACCAAATAAGAAATCCTAAAAAAGGGAACCTTTTCGGTAGTAATCACTTTTGCGGGTCCTATAATTAATGAATTTTTGGAGCTTGTAAAAAGATTTTGGCATATCATTAGCTTTATTTATGGTTAGTCCACTTGGTTTTATAACCGAAACTCAAAATTTAAGTCAAAATTAACTTACCACGAGTTGTCGAGCATTGAACTCGAATAATTGTGCCAATCGACGACAAAAGTAGCGAAACGAATCTTTGCCAACTGAAAATTTATGTAATTTTGGAAGGTTAGGGAAAATTACCAAGTAGCAAACGATCATTGCAGGAATTCCGGGAGGATTTTGCACCATAATAAGCTGACGGTGCCTATGTCCACGACAAAGCACAAAAAAGGCGTATGGAATAGCAAAGAGAAGCCAAACCATCTTGACCAAACGGATCAGAAAGCGACGGAAAGGATTGTCAGAAGATGAAGAAATCGGCGGCTTTGGAAGTGCGACGAAACTTAAGCAAAATCACAGTGTAAAGGCATTGAATAGAGCTCAAATGCTTTGCTGACTTTATTTGTTCGCCAAAAACATCTCCATGGGGCTGATTGTCCATGTAACCGACCAAATTCACATACGCCCCCTGCCGGGCCAGAGAATAGGCGTGGTAACCCATGCGAGGACTGCGTCCGATATCGCCAACAACGAAAAGAGTCGCATTCGCATCTTCCACTGAACAGTAAAATGTTTTCAAGCAACAAACAGTTTGTATGTGACAATTTGCTAATGTATATTTCACTTTTTAGTTAAGCGCAATCCTATTTACTTAGGTATGTACCTTCACTGTCCATGATACAATTCTCCAACAATTTGTGAAAAGTGATAAGAAAGTTGTCAATTGGATTTACAGTCTTTGTTTATTTAAGCAAAGATCCTTAATCAAATACAAATTAAAGTTTAAAACATTGATACATATGCAAATGCATGTGTATTAATTAAATGGATGCATTTGAAAGCGAATTAAAAATGAAGAGAAAAAAAGAAAGGGAAAGTGAAAAACATACCTAATACATTTTTTAAAATTATTTTGTTGGTGAAAAGAATGACCAATTTACAAATGGAATTCGAAAATGACGGTCAGGGTCGTTTTCGTACCGCCATTTTCGTACCACCGTTTTCGTACCGCCGTTTTCGTACCGTGGACGTTTTCGTACCGCCGTTTTCGTACCGGGGACGTTTTCGTACGAGTTCTTGTACAAGCGTCAGATTCGATTTGAATAACTTAAGAATCCCATTCATAAAATATAATATAGAAAATTCATAAATTTAACAAAAATAACAAAATTCCGGGACACAATAAGGTCGCATCTCATAGTTTCGGGAAATACCGTCGAGAAAATTGTCAATGTTCTCGGGATTGACATTGGCTGGTTCATTTTGTAGTTAATAAAAGCTAAATTGTCAAAACATTAAGAGATTCTTCCAACAATTAAGAAAAATCAGCCAGGTTTCATTGCATTTTTATCGATCGAATATTATTTTTCGGAATTTTCTTTGTATTTTTCGGCATGTTCTTCACTAAAACCAAATTTTGCCTCAAAAAGTCAAACTCCTCCATTTAGAGTTAGCGAAAAAAAAGTCATTTGACTTAAATTCCCAGCCCTAGTAATTACTTAGATAAAAAAAATAATATAAATGCAATTTTTTTTTGCATATCCACTGGTACGAAAACGGCGGTACGAAAACGTCTCCGGTACGAAAACGGCGGTACGAAAACGGCGGTACGAAAACGGCGGTACGAAAATGGCGGTACGAAAACGTCCTGGCCCGCTAGTAATTACTTAGATAAAAAAAATAATATAAATGCAATTTTTTTTTGCATATCCACTGGTACGAAAACGGCGGTACGAAAACGTCTCCGGTACGAAAACGGCGGTACGAAAACGGCGGTACGAAAACGGCGGTACGAAAATGGCGGTACGAAAACGTCCTGGCCCGCGAAAATGACCCAACTCATTTGTCAGTTAATTAAAAAATGATGTTTTGAGTATCGTTTCGCCATTTTTTAATTACAAATTTAAAAGCAGTAAAATTCCATTTCGAGTGGAGTTGGGTGACTAATTTATGATACCTCACTATCCGCAAGACTATTTTAGCGATACGGTATGTCTATTGAAATTTGCAAATGGTCCTACTAATTGAAGGGGGCGGGGGGCGAAGAATGCCATGGCAACACACCGTGGCTTTTCTTTTATTTTGTTTATTCCCTAAATTTATTTGTTTCTTTTTCGCGATGAATTCTGAGGGACTTCGAATCATTGCCGACGGACTGAGAGGTGCTCCATTTAATCGGAATTTAACCATTGTCAAGTTGGACTCATTGAGTGCCAATGCGCTGTTGCAAACTCTGTCCGATGTCATCGGTTGGGTGGAGGGACAAACGGCGGCTGATTTTATAGACATCCGATCAGAGGCACCGGATGAGACGGTGTGTGATCAGCAGAGCCCGTATAGGAGGAGCAATTGCTTTAGGCTGGGCTCACTCCGATTATTTTTTTTGGTTAATTAGCGTCCATTACCATTCTTCCCAGATGACGCGTCTTTTGTCTGCCCTTCGCGTGTTAAAATATCCGCCCCCGCGGGACATTGACCAAATGTATGCAAATATTATTTGCTGTTGATTATTTGTGCTTCTGTTGCTTTGTTAAGCCAACGATGGCGGCTTGAACTGCTCGAAGGCCAAAAGAGTGCCGTCTTTCCAATCCTCGAGTGGGTCTTCGCCAACGTCGACCGATTGAGAGAACGCGTGTATTTGGCTTCCTTTTTGACCCGAGTTGAGGTTCCATTAGAACACCAACAGTCGCCGGAAATCATTCGTTTAATAAACGCAGTGGAGCAGAAAATGGATGAATTTAAGGTTTTCCCAAGGGAATAAATGCCGCAAATCCGCACCCTTCCCAAACCTATAAATAGGAACTGCATACGCAAAATGTGGATGCTCGGATGGAATATATGCGAGCGATGGATGTCAGCAACGATTTAAAGGCTATGGACGAGGAGCGAGAACAGCTCCAGCGCAAAATTGAGAGATGCAAGCGACGGCTAGCAGCCAGAAGGCCCGACCTGAACACTTTGCTGAGTTTGGCAGGTGCCATTTGACAATGCTCAGAATTTAGCGGTGATAGACCAATTTCAGCGCAACTCCGTGCGGAGATGGAACGGAGCGAAGAGTTGAAGATGCAGGGGCAGGACCAGCAGAAAGCGGTGGGCACGGAAATGGGGACATAAAACAAAGGGAAGGCAAAATGGTGGGAGTAAACAGCGGGTGGCAGACGAACCCACACCCCATCCAACTCGCTAAAAAGTACACTTTTTCTTCAGATTAAACATGCCGAGCAACGGATTGTCAGATTGGAACGCATTTTGGGGGAGGAGGAAAGACGGGGAGAAAGTGCGGACCCACGGGCAGCCATTCAGAGAATGAAAGTGACGACGAAGCAAAGACAGGCCATTAATGACCGACAGTGCTTTAGAGAGAGACGGAAGTAAACAAATATTTGCTGAATGAGAAGTTGGAGCAGGACTTACGCACACAGCGAAGTAATTTGGAAGTGGTACAGCGCATTTTGGCACAGAAAAACGCGAGCAAAGCCGATGTGGACAAGTTGAAGGAGCAGGTGGGGAAGAGGTCGGAAACGGCACAACAACACCCCCGGGGGAAACATTCAGATTGAGCAGCTGAACAGCGAATGCATGGAATTGACACTGCAAAGGGACCGTCGAGACGAATCATCGGAGGACAAATTGGTGGTGTACCGGCACCAAGCAGTGAACACGCAACGCAAAAAGACAAATATTGCGAACGAATTGCAACAGACAAAGTCATTGGAACCCATCGCAAAACATTAAATAGGCAAAACAATTAGGCACGAATTGGAAAACATTGAGAATTTGGTGGCAACGAGGAGAAAGGAATTGGGCGAACGCTTGGGAAAGGACGAAGTGATCACGACGGTGCAATACCGTACATTGTTGAACAAATTGCGCAACAAAAGCAACGCGTACAAACGGAGGAGGACGGAAATGGAGCAACTGAAGGCGGAGCAGCAAATTTTGGAGAGAACGCTTGAACTGTTGGAGGAGAGATTTGAGCAGATCAAAGAAGCAAATGTTAGTATTTGGGGGGGGGGGGGCTGAAGAGCAGAGCAAATGCCGGAATTGCAGCAAAACGAAGGGCGCGGAGTGATCGATCAGCTGAACGGAGACACTGTGAGCCAACGGCCCAAGACGGCGAAGCCGGACACGACGGATGTGCAGACACTGAAGCAGATGGTGGAACAGATCAGCGAACAGATCAACGGACAAAGAAGCGAAGTGGCGAGACTGAACGCACAAATAGAGACATTCCATTCGGAGAACAAAGCGAGCGATGACTCAAAAGAAACGGACAGTCATTGCTAACTATGTTTAGACAAAGAACGAAGAATTCTATTCTCTGAAGGCAGAGATGGACACGTTGGAGGAGAAAAGCTTAAAGGACAGAAGAGAGACGGAAGAGGTGGGAGGGGGAAGACGAACAGACAGGAGGAGAAGCGGAGGGGGAGAAGAGGGAGAGGAACCAGGGAGGGGGGGGGGAGAGAGTTGGGAGACAAACAGGAGGAGAAGCGGAGGGGGAGAAGAGGGAGAGGAACCAGGGAGGGGGGGGGAGAGAGTTGGGAGACAAACAGGAGGAGAAGCGGAGGGGGAGAAGAGGGAGAGGAACCAGGGAGGGGGGGGAGACAGTTGGGAGACAAACAGGAGGAGAAGCGGAGGGGGAGAAGAGGGAGAGGAACCAGGGAGGGGGGGGGGGGAGAGGGAGGGAAGAGCAAATGGGGGGAGAAGCGGAGGGGAGAAGCATGAGGGAAAGAGAAATGGGGGGAGAAGCGGAGGGGGAGAAGAGGGAGAGGAACCGGGAAGAAGGAAGAAAGGGCAAACGGGGGAGAAGCTGAGAGGGAGAAGCCATGGAGAGGGGGCAGGGAAGAGCGTCCCCTTCTGCTGGAGGGGAACAAGTTGAAATGGGATTTCATTTGCAGAAAATCGAAGCAATCGAACGCAAGTTAGCCGGAACAAAAAGTGAATTGGAACAAAGCAACGTGGCGATGCAACGGCACATTTGGCTGGCCGAAAACGGCACGAGCGTTGAGCAAGCCGAATACGCACTGCAGCAGTTGGAAGTGCGGAACATTAAATGCCCAATAGCCAATATTATTGCCTTTCCAACAGAGACAGCGAAGTGAGTGCACTCAGCAAATTGCGCATTTGAAAAAGGAATTGGCCAATTTGGCCGAACGCACGGATTTGGCGGAACAGACGCAAATGTGGCAGAACCTTTTGGAGATATTCGAACTCAAATTGCAACTGAAAAGAAACGCAAATAAGTAAAAATAGCATGGGAAACAAACGACAAATAAAAGAAAGCCATGGGACGAAAAAGGAAAAGGAAAAGCGTTTTAGGGGGGACGAGCCGAAGCCATGGGGCGACCGACGAGCCTTTTGATGGACAGCGGAGAATGGTGTTGTCAATCCAGAATTTGAATTTTATTACCCATAAACAATCACGAAACAAACACCAAAAATGCATCAATTACTGTAGGTACAAAAAAGTAAAGTAGTGACAATTACGGTACATACAATGGTATTAAAAATGTTAAACGTCGCCTACGGCACTTTCTCTCATCGGCACGTTATTTCGTCATCACTTTGAATGGCGATCCATTCGCAGTCGATTTGTGTGTAATAATCTGTGAATGTCGAGATGAATGCTCAGAAATGGTTTCCCGAGTTGGTCAGTTAATTACCGTGCAACGGCGCGTCTTTGCCGTGGCATGGTCCCCCGGTGAGTGTGCCGAGTTGGACCCATTGTCCCTGGCCCAACGCCAGCAGCAAAGGACCACCGCTGTCCCCCTGAAAGAGTTCCAAATTTGAAAAGATTTTTGATGGTCGGTAAACGAACACTTTCCACGACTGTGTGTGGCTCTTTGTCACTGATCACGCAAATTTTGTCCGCCATTTTTGCCAAAATCCGCCGCTTCAATTCGCGCTCCTTCCAACTTCCGTCTTTGAATGCATTCGTTGCGTCTGAATGGTCCGTTTGGTTTTCCCTCCCCCATTTGCTTAAATTGTCACTTTTTTTGGCCATTTGCTCTTTGTACCATCGGAATTCCAAGTCGACACATTCGTCGACTGGAAACAGTCGTTCTCTTCCGAATTGGAGTTGTTCTGGTATCTTCGGATGAGTCAGCTTCCAAATGGGCGACGATTCGCAATGCGCTGAAAGTCAAATTGCCAAATGGCCCGGCAGTTGCGCCCGTACGTTTTGTGTTGCCCCAGCCGGCCACCACCACTTCGCCCTGCTTGGCCTTGGCCAATCCTTCGCCGGCGGCCGAAGCGGCGGATTCCTTTGAGAGGCCAATGGGTTGGAGCGTTTCGGAGAAGTTTAGCGGCACAGACAGCTGCCGAATTGGGGAAATGATTTAAAGGAAAGAGTCCCTTTACTTTTAAAAGTGCCATGTCGGCCATTGTCACTGAGCCAATGTAATCGTCGTATCGGTCGGCGTATTCACTCCGCAACATAATTCGCTCAACTGCGTGCGGAATGGCATTGCTCAGATTCGCCGACCCCACGTAAATGGTCACTGATCTATGAGAATTTTATTATTATGAAACTAATCTCTCCAAATCAACTGCATTTGGGGATACGCTTTACCGATCAGTGCCACCCACGGCTTACTCTGATCACTTTTCCGATCAGTCCCACCCTCGGCTTACTCTGATGGATATGCCTTTCCCCCTCCTGCATTTACACAATGCCCTGCACTGAGCACATAATTTCTGCTGATTACGGTCGCTGTGCAAATGGACGGTCCCAAAATAAATGCCATCCACGGAAGGTAAGTGTCCAACATGACGGTTTCGCCGCGATAAACCTTTAGGAAGGACAATGAAAATCGTCAAAAAATTGACACTAACTAATTGGGCATCTGTTGGCGGCTCTTCGGGGAGTTGAGAAGAGAATTCGTCGGGAGAGAGGGGCAAAACGTTGTCAATTTCGGGAGGGGAAGAAGAAAAGACATCTTTGACGATGAGCACGGAAATTAGGACGATTGAAGCTGAAGAAAACATTCGGACCAATGTGAAGGAATGAACGGTTGAGGGACGGACTGATCAGATTTATAGCCAATTGGTGGCCTAATGGGCCGTTGATCGGCCGTCGTCATAAATGGCCGCTCTTTTCACACTTCAGCATTTATTGCCTATTCACTTTCCTCGTCTTTTTTGTGTTCCCATTTTATCGCCGTTGTCACAATCGTCCGTCTGCCGAAGGAATGGACGGACTTTTGCGCATTTCGTCCCCCCCCCCCCCCCTTTCTTCTCTTTCTTTCCCGTACTTTTCGTTTTGGTTAATCATTTTATGCTCAAATTATAGCATCTTTCTTTTCTGTTAGCCATCCCTATAAATTTTATTCATTTACTGTACAAATACAGACTGAACGGCTCACTTTGGCACGGGTATTTTGGCGCGCATTTTGGCGCCCGCCATAAAATATATTTGGTAAATGGCGCGCTGTCAAAATCGCGATGGGTCGAAATCCCGAAACTGATCAAATGCAAAGAGAAAATAAAGTGATCAGAGGGAGAAGCCCACCGGGGGAAGGAGTTGATCAAATGCAGAGGAGAGAGGAAGTGACCAGAAGATGCCTTTGAAAATTTTCTAAAAATTATTTTGGCGTTTTTACTCAAAATTTGTTAAATAAAAAAGCAAAAAAAAAAAAAACGAAAAAGACACCCCTAAGAATCGACCCAAAATTCTGAAAATACACGCCCTAGAAATGTAAAATTTTCTCAAAAATTCATCTCCAAAATTTATTTATTATTTTCTTAATAATTTTGGTTTTAAAAATTATGTATCTCAATACTGATTTGGTTTAATTTAATTGTTTGAAATTTACACACACAACACATAATGAGGACTTGAACCTGGTACAACTGTATAAAATGGTTTCCGTTTCTTGGGGCGCAATACTTTTGACCTTGACTATTATATGTATTAAAAATGATTTTTTTAGAATTTAGCCTAATAAAAAACCGGTCGCTTTATTTATGCCTAGTCATAATCTGAACTCACGCGAGGGACAGAGCGCAGCTTTTGTGGGGAAATCGACCACAGGCCGAAGAACGCGAAACCCTTCGCAAATCGCTGGAGGAAAGCATTCGCAAATTGGTGCGATCTCCGAGCGAAAAGGCAGCGAAGAGAATATTGTCATTGAGGTGCAATTTTGAGTTTTATTGCAATTTACCGACCATAATTTAAAATTTAAAGCGCTATTTTTCTAAAAGCATCCAAATAAATAGATTTGAACCCCAGACCCCC
Organism: Heterodera schachtii; assembly: GCA_023374025.1. Classification (NCBI taxonomy): domain Eukaryota; kingdom Metazoa; phylum Nematoda; class Chromadorea; order Rhabditida; family Heteroderidae; genus Heterodera; species Heterodera schachtii. The sequence continues at coordinate 520,647 of SIJG01000041.1, forward strand.
GCCTAATGGGGCCCTTAATAAATAAAGGATCAATAATTAAATTTAAAAAATCCTTAAAAACTAAAATTTAATTTTCATACATTTAATTACTCCTTTCTAAGGCTATTTATGAGTTCTTACCATTCAAGTCCCACAAACAAATTTTTAGAAAGATTAATAATTTAGGAAAAATCAAGTATGATGTCAAAAATAAAATCGATGGTTTTGCAAAATTTGAGTTCAGATTCGTGTTCATCTCTTTTTTCTATCCTAGAAATGTGCTTAAATTTGTAAATTTATTTTTCGCAGAAACCACAAAACTGCACCATTGCCGAATATAAGAATAAAATTTCAAAAAAAATTGGTTTGTTGCAAAAAAGTTATAGCCAGAAAACTTCAAAAATTGTTTTCTAATATTACCCGGGTTTATTTATAGTCTGGATTTTTTTATGGTCATGCTAACTGCTACAGATTCTTTTCCAACTAATCGCAATTAAATGCCCTTCCAAATGTTTTTAGCGTTTCCCTGGCCCAACTTTATGCCGATGGCCTTCTCAACAATTTGGAACAGAAACACAGAACGAATGCCGAACAGGAACTGTGGAAAGTTTGCTTTTATTCAGCGGTCGAAGCTCTGCGCAAACAAAGCGGAAGTGCCGGCCCCCATTCGTCGGTGTTCCGTCGGTACCTTCTCAGTTTGGTCCAACAGGTCGAGTTTTAGCGAGAAAATAGCTTTTACGCATAATAACTTCACAATTACTTTATTTTGTTCAAAACATAAATATTATTTTTAACTGTTTTTGTAGGCTATTGACTTTTATGAAGAATTGCTGGACAAATACGAGCGAAAATTTGGAGTGAATTTCTCGTCGTATTCGCGATGGCCTTCCAACGAAAATGGGTTTCCATCTGAAGATTTGGCTGACTGTTCCATTTCCAACTCCGATCCACCTGTCCACGATACGAACGTTTTGCGCTCGGCCCAACGGCACTTAATTTATTTGGGAGATTTGCATCGTTACAAAGTGCAAAATCAGCAGGAGACAATGGCCAAGGACTTTTCGGAGGCACGGAGGTTTTGAAAACAATTCAAATGGACTTTGACAACCATTGGATTTCGATTAAGATTTTATTTACGCGCGAGCAGTTTGGAACTGTTAAATGGCCATCCGTTCAACCAACTTGCGGTCATCGCATTTTATGAGGTACGAGCGAAAATAAATTAAATGTTATTTTTCCAAATTGCTTTTGTGTAACCAATCACTGAAAAACCGGAGCAGATCGTTCCCCCCCACCACCCGAAATTAAAAAAAAAAACAAATCCGGGGGAAACGACGGGACGGGTAATGAAATGCACCTTTGAAAAAACATCTAAAAACGAATTTGTATCATAGAAAACGCCAGTGGAAATGCTGTTTTGGTACGTTCGCGCCCTTTCCGTCCGAGTCCCTTTTGAACCTGCGCGAGACTCAATTGAAACTGTGTTGAACAATTTCCGTGGCCCGGTATTATTTTTAATTTGCTGACGAAATTCAACGAAATGCTCTGTCACTTTTAGGCTGTTAATTTTGAGCGTTGGATTTGGGAACAAATGGAAAGCAAAGAGAACGAAATGCGAGGAGCGCAAAAGAAAGGGCTCAACGGGGCAATTCCGAACGGAGAGAAACGGGGAAAAGACGGGGTTAGGCCGAGGAGCAAATACATCCGGGAAGTTTGGATTCGACCGAGGGAAGAAGCGGACAAAGGCGAAGGAGAAGCGGATGCCGAAGGGAGCGGAAGGATTTGCGAAGGGCGGGGGGAGAGACGGACGGACGGAGGAGCGATCGGACGAATATTTGTGGGGGAGCAGGCGAAAAAGGCGAGTTGGACGGATTAATTAATAGAAATTGAATTAATTACCAAAATAGCCGAGGGAAAGGGGATGACCTTTTGACAGTAAATGGGAATTTTGGCTCTAATAAGTCAGCAATAGTTTAAAATTTTCATTTCACAGAACCAAAAACAAGCAGTCCAGCACATTTTGAACACTGCCGGCATTTTGATCTCGAACATTGGGACGGAACAGTTCAAACGAAGTGCCGAATGTTTGCTGATGGAATTGACTGCATTCGTTGCAACCGATGCCATTTTGCTGACCCCACTCAAATTTTTGCAAATTATGCTCATTTATGCTTTTCCGGCGCTAAGTGCAAAAACGGGTCAGTGATAAATGGCTTATAATTAATTGGTAATAAAAAGACGGAATGGTTTAATTAGTGGAAAATGAAGTGATATTGTAACAAATGGGTTTAAGGAGCATCACAAGCACTTGTTGCTGAACAGAAACAGTCGGCATTTTCCACCATTTTGAACATTTTGGAGCGATTTTTGGAAATGATTTGCGATGACATCGACCAAATCGGCCTTTTCCTTCTGACAGGCAAATTGAGCAAGAAGGTCGGCTCATTTGCTTCTTCCCTTCCCATTCCTTGGCTTCAGTTTTCCCGTGTCCTTCCCTCGGTTTGCTTTGTTTTGAATTGGCTTTGTGTCCAACAATCGCTCCATTCGGAGTTTTCTTCCCAATTGCCTCTCAACGACAGACTTTGGCATTTGTTTTCGGTGCTTTGTAACAACTTGGAAAGGTTGCGAGAAGGGGGCGAACTCTTTGAGTGCTCATTGGAACATTGCAAACAGCATGGTCAGTAGTTTGACTGATTTGTTGAGGAAAGTCTGAGAATTTGTGTAATTTTCACCCCTTCAGACCGTGTCAATGTTCTCCTTCCCGAATTGGTCGTTGCTTCGCCCTTCTTTAAAGTCCTTCCGAAAAATCCAAGCGCCATCTGTTTTCGTTCATTGCCTGATGAGAATTTGTCTGATTTGGTGAGTTTTCGTTTTGAAATTCCATGGGTTGCGTTTGCCTCCGTTGTATTTTCTAAATGAGTATACCTTTTTTTTGTTTTGGGTTTTACCCTTTTGTTTTGGTTTTGATCCTGTCACAAATTATTTTGTCAAATTTAGCAATTTTTGGCTGTCCATGCCCGATTTGGACTCCTTTTGCTGATTGGCAAACGATTTGCGAGTGATGAGGGTTTTACGCCGTTAATCTTTGGCTTACACGGATTTGAAAGTGTCCCCTTTGGTTTGTCTTTGATGGCACCAACAATTAACTCAATAAATTGTAACTTCCTCTTCAGAATTGGTGCCGACAGCGACTGATTTTGGGGGAAATCATTTGAGGCGACCGCTGGTGGCAGAAGAAGTGGCGGACTCTCTGGCAACGGAATCGACTTCGTCCCGCGAACTTTCGACGTCGGCGGACGAAAGCGAGTTGAAAAAGGTGGCGGAATGAATGATTTTGGCATTCGTGCCGTCCTCCTCCCTTTGTCATTCCATTCATTTGCTCTCACTTCCTTCTCCAACATTTCCATATGACTTTATTTTTGATATTTTAATCATTGTGCCTTCATATTCCTTCCCTGTGACCTTTGACCATACCAATTTTTGAAACGGGGATAAAGCATTGACTGTAACCATTTCTTTTTGCAGAAACTTCTCATGGACGAGCAAAGTTCATTTACGCACCATTGGATTATCGAAATTCGACCCAAATATTTGGGTATTGTCCTTAATACTAGTAATTACCTAAATGAGCTTTTCAACCCGTTTCCAAGTTCAGCTTGTCTCGGACTTCCCACCCCTTTTCTCAGTTCCCGACACAAACACTTTCATCGACCATTTGGGCCATATTCAGCGGCTCGTCCAATCCGACCAATTCACTGTTTTAGTCCCGACCATTGGTAAGAAGCGAGGGAATGGAACGGGATTATCTAACGAAAAAGGGATGCCTTTGCCTGTCCCATCATCTCCCACTCTCTCCCCTAGTGATCGATGAGCTGAACTGTCTCGCGCTCGGCGCCCCCATTCCGCCGGGTTCGACGCTTTTGTCGCGCGAGCTGCTGACCCCCGAGGGTTCCAAAGCGGCGGTTGTAATGCAAAGGGCCAAAACGGCGATGGAATGGCTTCGCGAAATGGCGAACAGTCGGCGAAATGGACGGATCAGCACGGCAACTTCGAACGGGAACATTCTCCACAAATTGACATTTGCCATCGACGGTTCCACGGAACAGTTCAAAAAGGTGGCGGGGGAGGGCATTTCTCTCCGTCCGTCGGTCGCTTTCTTCGGCCAACCGTTCATTTGTTCAGCGGTCCAACGACGACCTTATCCTTTCCGTCTGTGTGCGGCTGTGCGACAAATTGGAGAAGGTCGGCGGCGGCGGAGCGGCGGCTTTGTCTTCGGTCGCTTCGTCCGCCGAAAGCACAACGCTGGAGAGAACGGTGGTGTTGCTGACGGAGGCAATTAAAGGGAGGGGCAAATGGAAGTGAAAGTGCACTCATTCCACCCAATTTGAAGGATCGTGGCTTAAGCGCAAAAGCCGAAGCGGAAAAAATCCCCGTCCGAACAATGCAAAGTTTTGTGCGTTGGGCACTGACGCCGGAGGAGGGACAGACGAAACGGAAGAAAGGGACGACGGAGGGGGGCTAATCGACGGACGAATTGGGGACCATCGGACGGACGGAAGTCGACGAAAGAAGAGAAATGGATGAATGGGAGAAGAGAACGGAAGAAACCCGAAAAGGGGGACAAAACTGTGGGGTCGACGGGGAACACTCACCGGCGGCGGTGGGCACAGAACGAACAAAGACAGCACAATGCTTGCTGTGAATGTGGTGATCACTGATCACTCCCACATTGGATTCTTATTGCTCACAAGCATTATCTCATCATTTACCTACTCTTTGTTAGCCATTGCTTCTTACCTCCTTTTTTCCTTTATAACCTCCGCCCATTTGTTTATCGGCCCCTTTATGTATTTAGCCCACTAAATTTATTATTGCCCTCTCAATTTGCTTTCTTAAGCTCTCCCGCCATTTATTCCTCTGATCGATTTCCTTCTCCGTTGGACATTTTGAAGAGCATTTGGTTTAATCTTAGCAATTGGTCAAAGGCTCAGTTTAAATGCCCTCGTAGAAATATTTGTGGCTGGAAAAAGGCCGGACACTCACCAGCAGTTTGGTTGTTCTCCGAACTGACAAATTCCCATTCTTTGGTTTTTCTTAAGCCAAATTTGGGGTCGAACCCCCGCCTGATTCTGTGGGATCTTAATCCTCCTACAAATTTAAACTGTCTGGTTCAGCAGTAAGGTACAAAAAATGAATCCCAATTCCGCAATCGAATGCAATTAGGGTTTTCTTGACTTGCTATACATAATTGTATTTTTCAATTTTGTACGGCATTCTTATTTTCATTTTCCATTATTTTCATTTTTACATTTTCCATTAATCATTCTACACATTTGTTTAAATGTTTTTTCAAAGAATAAAATTTTGATCAATGGACGCAAATGCTTGGTCATTAGTCGAAGGTGAAAATGCCGTGGCTGAAAATGAAGGGGTCTCCGATGAGGAAAGTCCACACATTGGCAACGCACTGGTCGGTGTCGTTGAGGGTTATGGGAAGCGAATGAGTAGCACCGCATTTGGCGGGACAAGTCATTCGGGGTCATCAGCGAGAGGACGCGGGTCGGATGTGAGTGCGGAGGAAGAAAGGGGGAGGGGAGAAGGAGGTGGGGTGGTCAGTTGCAGCGTGTTCAGATACTGCTCGAAGAGTTGGACGAAACGCAGCGATCGGAGAGTGAACACGAAATGATAAATGCGATGAAAAAACGGAAGAGTCGAAGCAAGTAAATACAAAAGAGAAGGGAAAGTTGGAAAAGGAAGAGGAAACGAAAAGCGAAGGGAAGAAATGGAAAAGGGAAGGGAAAGGAAAAAGAAAGAAAGAGAGGGAAGAGAAAAGCCGACCATTCGTTGAGCATTTGTCTGTGTTCATCTTCTGCTTCAGATCACCAGCCATTGACTCTCTGCGCCAATTCGGTAAATATTTCTTGGACAAAATGAAACGTCGTCGCAGTGATCCGTTGCATTCGCTTGGCCGGACGAGGGAATTGTCGCCACTTCCGTTGGACGAATTTTGTCGACGTCCGCGCGAATTCGAACGGAAAAAGGCGAATGCAAAGACACCAATGCTCGGGCGGAAAATTATGAGCGGACAATTGCTTAACGGAGCAGCGGAAAGGCGGGCGCGGACGAAGGACAAAGGGTCGGTCGGTCATTTGCGATTCGTTTCCGTTGCGACGGCACTTTTCCCCGCCGGCGTCTGTCAGCGTTTTCTGTTCGGCTTTTGCAGTGCGCATCTCTTTCGTCAAACGGATGAATCGCATTTGGCTGATGCTCTGTGCGGCTCCGAGACGCCCCTCCGCGTCCACGTCTACGACCCGTACTGTCCGGTGCACGGCTCGCGGCGGCGAATGCCGCGACATGGCGAACGCGTGCCGAAGCGACTGGTGGACATGCACTCATTTTTGGCCTCAGTGGACACGACGGATGAAGACGTGGACGAAAAGTTGAACCCGTACCTGGGCAGGTGCTTTTTGCCAAACTCATTCGGGCTGATTTCACAATTTCAGTCAAGCAATTTTGGCGAAACAATTTCGGAAAGAGCGCAGGGCCATCCTCCGCGAGACGGAGGGGCCCAAACTGAAGGCGATGAAGTGGAGGATCCGCACCGATCTGCTGGTCAGCAATGGCACACCTTCTCATGCGCCTTTAATCGCTCTTTTTATGTCCTCTCTTTGGCATTTCTCTTCCTTTTCACTGGCTTCAACGGCCTGCAAACTCTTCAGACGGCCGTCAACGGCGACATGGGTGCCGACTCACTTTGGTCAGTCCGCCGTGCCTCGGCGGCACTTTCTGTTCCGCTTTCAGTGTGCTTTACCTCTCTTTGGCCGTTTCCTCTCTATTTGTGCCGCCGTTTGTGCTCAATCGGCTCGGCTGCAAGCGTACTTTGGTGCTGAGCATTGGCATTCACGTGCTTTACTTCGCTGCCAATTTCATCCCCCGGTATTCGCCTTCCCATTTATCTTCCATTTGGTCAAAATGTCCTCCTTTCCCCTTTCAGTTATTACTCGTTGATCCCCACTTCCATCATCGCTGGAATGGCTGCAAGTTGCATTTGGGCATCAAAATGTGTGTACATCACCGAAAGTGCCATCAAATACGCCAAGCTGAACGTGGAGTCCACCGGAGTGGTCATCCCAAGGCATTTCCGTTACTTTGGCATTCAAATTCTGCTAAACCACCATAAACAAATTCAGATTCTTCGGCTATTTCTTTATGTTCTACCATATGGTTTCCTTTTTCTCTGTTTGCCAATGATTCGGTGGTTTAGGGCCAAGTCCTTGGCAACATTCTTTCCTCGTTGGTCCTCGGAAGTGCCATTGAGCATTTCGAACCCGAGGACAGAACGGACTATACGTGAGTGGCTTTGTGGGTCCCAAATGTGCCAACTCCGTTCCATAAATGCCAATTTGTCTCGGCTATTTGCTAATTATTTCCCCTCATCAGTTGTGGCCACAGTTTCCTCGTCCACAATCTTTCCGACAATGCCCGGCGCAATTTGTCCCCTCCTCCCCGTCTCGCTTTTTTGGCTCTAATTGGCATTGATTTGTGCTGTGCCATCGTCGCCTGTGCCACGGTGAAATTGTTTCTGAATCCGTTGCAAAAGCAGGCGACCGCCGCCAGTGGAAAGGGCCCTCCGCCGCCGTCGTCTCGCGACCCCTCCAAATTTTCAGCGCCAATTTTCCGCTTGACACTTAAAAATCTTCGCAAGCCAAAGTCGGATTTGCTTATTCCACTGACCATTTTTAATGGAATTGAGCAGGCATTTGCAGTTGGACTTTACACAAAGGTAAAAAGTGAGAGAACAAAAAAAAAACGAACGGAGGGGAAAAAAAAGCAAAAAGGAAAAGCAAATGGAAAAGGAAAAGCAAATGGAAAAGGAAAAGCAAATGGAAAAGGAAAAGCAAATGGAAAAGGAAAAAGGAAAAGCAAAAAGGAAAAGCCAAGTGATAGGCAAGAGAAATGATAGGGGAGGAGAATGACAACCCAATCAGATGATCAGACTTAACCAAACAAAGTGATGGACTGATCAGTCTAATCGAAAGTGATTTATCAAAAACTGATCAAAATATAACAAAAAATGAGAATTTGTCCAATGAATGTGTTAAGGCTTATGTTGGCTGTGGACTCGGCATCAGTGAAATTGGTTATGTGATGACGTCGTTTGGAGTTGCGGACGCAATTTGCAGGTCCTCCAACCCTCCCACCCCACGGAGCCATGACAACTCACACACAAATTTTTAATTTTGCTCGAAAATTTGAACAAAACAATTTCTAAAAATATAAATTTTTAAATTTAAAAAAAGTTCAGTGGAGAAATTTTTTCAAGTTTTTCTAGCAAAACTCTCTCCCCCTCTCCCCCCGTCTCTTTCTCTCTCTCTCTCCCCTCTCTTCCTCTCTCTCTTCTTTCCCTCTCTCTCTCCACCTCTCTTTCTCCTTCCCCCCCCCCCTCTCTCCCTCCCTTCTCTTCCTCTCTCTCTTCTTTCCCCCTCTCTCTCCCCCTCTCTTTCTCCCTTTCTCTCTCCCTCTCTTCCTCCCTCTCTCTCCCTCTTCCTCTCTCTCTTTTCTCTCTCTCTCTCTTCCTCCATCTCTTTCCCTCTTCCCCTGTCTCTCTTCCCCTCTCTCTCTTCCCCTACTCCGCCCTCCCTCCCTCTGTTTTCCAGCCTCGTGTTCGGCCCTCTGATCAAGCTCTTCGGTAGGATGCCCCTTTTGATGTTCGGTGCCGTGATAAATCTGTTGATGATCATCACTTTGATGGTTCGCCTTCCTTACTTCTTTTGTCCCATCATTTTGATCAATAGATTTGGGTTGTTAATCCCGGCGATCGGACTTTGTTTAACGCTGTCGCCGGTGTTTGGGGGATGGCAGACGGAGTTTGGAATACGCAATTGAACGGTAAGCAAAGGGAGGGGCGGCGGGGGGAGGGGGGAGGAAGATGGCCTATGTCCAACAACAGTATTCCCGGAATCCGTTCCCACCCCTACCTTTTGCGTCCCCTCCCCCCCCCCTTCCGTGGGTTGGCTCTGACTTTATGTTCAAGGCTTTTGGGTCGCACTGCTTGGTCCCGGCCGTGACCAATTGGAGGTGGCATTTGCCAATTATCGTTTTTGGATGTCTTTTGGCCTCGCGCTCGGCTTTTTTCTCATCCGCGCCACTTCCATAGACACTTTCCTTCTCATCGCTTTCGCCTTCCTTCTGATGGGCATTCTCGGCTATTTTTTGGTCGAATTGTTCGAAATCATTGCGGTAAAATCGAAAATTCGAATTGGGCTCAAAAGAAACATTTCTTCAGATGAAATTGGAATTAGAAAGAAGAACAACGGAAGTGATAAAGGAAGAAAAAGGAGAAGGAACGGAGGCAAAGAAGAAGAAAGGACAAGGAGAAGAAGAAGAAGCGGAAAAGGAGAGAAAAAAAGAGGAAGAGAAAAAAGAAGTGACAGTTGGAATGACATAGAAAGAAGAGGAAGAGGACGTGCAAAGGAGGAGGAGGGGGAAACGGAGGAAGAGAAGAAGGAAAAAGTTGAGAAAAGGGGAGGAAAGAATGACATAGAAAGAAGAGGAGGTAAGGAGAAGAAAGAAATCAGTAGAAGGAGAGAAAGGAAAAAAAGAAGAAGAGAAGAAGAGAAAAAGGAGGAGGAAAAAAAAGGAAATAAATGGGAAAAGTAAGAGAAAAGGAAAAGGCAGCAGAACAGGAGGTGTAAGAGAAAAAAGGAAAAAGGAGAATGATGAGGAAAGAGGATATGATGGGCAGAGAGAAACAGAGATAGCATCGCTCTCTCTTTGATGAATTTCATAAAAATGTAATTTGATGCGATTTGCCAAATATTTATTAAATAGCAAATTGTCCAAATTTGGTCACCGTATCGTCTCGCAATTTGAAAATGCCAATGCCAACAAATTATTCCATTTTATGGCCCATTCGCCAAAAACCCATCGCCCCATTCATTTTCACATGAATTATTCTGTGCAAAGTGTCGCCCACAATTGTTAAACTTTGTCAAAAGTGAGGATTTAGTGCCAAAATATTTAGCCAGCAAAAAATAAATAAACATTTTTCAGTGAGTGCAAAGCGGGGAAAAGAGAGAGAAGCGGGGAAAGGGGGAAAAGAAAGAGAAACGGGGAAAAGGGGGAAAAGAAAGAGAAGCGGGGAAAAGAGAGAGAAGAGGGAAAAGGGGGAAAAAGAAAGAGAAGCGGGGAAAAGGGGGAAAAGAAAGAGAAGCGGGGAAAAGAAAGAGAAGCGGGGAAAAGGGGGGAAAAGAAAGAGAAACGGGGAAAAGGGGGAAAAGAAAGAGAAACGGGGAAAAGGGGGAAAAGAAAGAGAGGCGGGGAAAGAGAGAGAAGCGGGGAAAAGGGGGAAAAGAAAGAGAGGCGGGGAAAGAGAGAGAAGCGGGGAAAAGGGGGAAAAGAAAGAGAAACGGGGAAAAGGGGCGAGCGGGGGGAAGCCATTTCTGTGCTGGGCATCTTCACAACTACGCTAACAATAAAGCAAATGGCAACAGTACATAGTGGTTCCGATCATCCCCCCCCCCTCTGTCTGTTGGCTTTTTCCCCTCCCAATTCCTTCCCTATCCCTTGGCCCCTCTTTTCCCTCCCCCAATCCCCCCCCCCCCCCACATTTTTCCCCTCATTATTTCCCATTCTCACGGTTTCATTTTCACCCCCCCCCCCCCCCTCCTCTCCCTCTCCCCCTATTAATGTGATTAATAATGAGTCCCCTTTTTGCCCTGTGGCCTTCCGCCAAAAGCTCTTTGTTTGCTTTTCCTTCTGAGGCTCTTTTTTATTTATTTATTTGTATTTATAGCACTAACATTCTTCTCATTCCTTGGTTTGTCCTCCGTTTTTTTTGTCTCCAAACACTGAAATAAAAGAAAAACCCAAACCAAAATTTCCATGGGAAAATATTCATGAAAAACAATTATCAAATATTTGTTTTTGAATTTTATGTAATTTATGGGCTTATGTCTAATGTCTGTTTAGACTGTGCTTTTCCCCTTTGCTTTTTCTTCTTCTGCTTTTTCCAATTTTGATGCTTTTCCGTTTGTTTTTCCTTTTCTTTTTCGTCCTTTCTCTCTCCGGCCAACACAGAGAAAAGGCCTACAGAAAGAAATGTGCCATATGACAGGTCGTAAATTTAGACGGATTGCCGGTTTGGCGGTTGTAAGCGATCGGAGACGGGTTTTTTGAAATTTTCAAGAAAAGGTGCTCCCAAATTGAAAAAGTTTTGAGTTTTATAGGAGGATTTTTGTGTAAATTTTCAAAATCAGAAATATTTAAATAATCAAAAATTTCATCCATTAAATCCCTTATCGATTGATATGAATTGTCAGTTTCACTCATCGGAAAAAGCCCCCGCAGCCGCGTCATTCCCAGCAAATTCCGTCCCAATTGGCCACGGAATTTGTGCCTTCGAATGGTTCGACAAACGCATTGGAGGAGGAGCAGAACATAATCCAACGATTGCTGCACAGCGAAAACAACGCGGCCAAAGAGCTTTACGGTGGGAGCACAGAAAAAGGGAATTGGGGGAGGGATTTGGTCGAACCGACCGAAAGATTGGAGGGTCAGACCACGAGGGACAGTGGCCGCACTCAGTGGCAGCCAATGGAGCGGCGACTTTGACATGCCGGTGATGGTGGACGTGAACATGTACTTGAGGTGAGTGAGTGAGTGATCACTGATCACAGAGAGAGAGAGAGAGAGAGAGAGAGAGACAAAGAGAGAGAGAGTGATAACTGATCGTGAGATAGAGACACAGAGCGAGCGAGAGAGAGAGGGGGACGAGGGACAAATTGAGTTGGCATACTTCGAGATTTTACTTTCTTTCTTAAAATGTAACCATAATCAAGTTTGGCAGGTCAATTTCGAAGGTTGACGACGTAAGTGCAAAAAAAAGGACAGATGGAAACAACAGTGCCTTTTGTTTAGGTGAACATGGAATTTACCATGTGAGTGATGCATTTGTCGTCCATTTGTCGTCCGCCATTTTCGTCCATTTGTCCGTCCAATTCCCCCTCCCCCTCAAGGCATTTCACCTTCCGTCAGGAATGGACGGACGAGAGGCTGTTCTTCCTCAGTCCCTCGCTGGCAATTCACTCATTTAAATGCTAATTGCTTTGCTAATTACCCTTAAGGCTTACATTGTGTTGGTTTCCAGCGAACATTCGCAACGCATTTTCCTCCCGGACACTTTCTTCCAGGCATTGGCACCTTTGCTCACAATTAGTTGGTCAATAAAAGCCTTTCCCAGAATGAAAAGGACGGCAAAAAGCACGACGTGGATAAGCCCAACGTGTTCATCCGCGTGTACAACGGCACAGGAAGGGTTTTGTACTCGAGCAGATTGACCCTCACTCTGTCCTTGCCCCATGCATTTGGTCAGCCGATGGCATTTGACACGGCTTTTGCTGGCCAACCTTTGCTCAAAGTGCCGTCCCCCCCTCCCCGCTTCAGCAGGCGTACCCTCTGGACACTCAGACGTGCTTCATTGACTATGCCAGCTACGCTTACACCACCAAAGACCTGGAGTACCGGTGGAAGGCGGGCGACCCCATTCAGATGAAGCCGGGAATGCGTCAAAGTCTTCCCTCTTTTGTGCTTTCGGCGGTGACCACGGGAAACTGCACGTCAGTGACAAACACAGGTCAACACAACGGCACCAATTGGTCACAAATTGCAATTTCCCTGCTCAGGCACTTACAGCTGTTTGCGCACCGTTCTCCGTCTGAGGCGCGAGTTCAGCTATTATTTGCTCCAATTGTACGCCTTAAGGGGCAATTAAGTGCAATTAGTGCTGATCAGCGCCCCACTGATTTGGCTGTTTTGATTCGAATGCAAATGTTGTCCCACTATTACGCTCTCCCAATTGCCTCCGTAAGGTACGTGCCCAGCTTTATGTTGGTCGCCGTTTCCACCGTCAGTTTTTGGCTGGACAAAGACTCAGTCCCGGCGAGAATCACTCTCGGTACCCTTTGAAGCAAACCAAAGAATGCTTTCTGAAATGATTGTTTCTTAGGCACTACCGTGCTTCTCACTGTTACTACGATGGTTTCTTTTCTTTTTTTTTGGCGTCTTTTTCTTTTCTTTCTTTCATTCCTCCGACTTTTTTAGGCCTCCGGCATAAATGCCAAACTTCCGCCCGTCAGTTACACCAAAGTGAGCCATCCTTTGGTTTTGCCCTTCTTTCATTTTGCCCCCAATTGTGCCAATGCTTCTTCTTCCCCCTCAGAGTGTTGACATTTGGATCGGCGTTTGCACCGGCTTCATCTTCGGTCTCTTTTGGTGCCTTTCTTTTCACCAATCTCCGCTTTTGTTAGCCGCTCTTTTGGAATTCTCTTTGGTCAATTGGGCCGCGCGGAAGGAATCGTCGACGATGGCCAAAAGCAATCGGCGGATGAACAATCCGTTGTTGTCAGCCATGTACAAATAACAAAGCATTGGCGGAGGGGATGGCGAATTAATTGACCGAATCCCGTGAAATAAATGGGTCAGGCAAGGGGGGACCGAAACTCGGGACTGAGTCTCGATATTCTCGGCTTAACTTTGTCCGTCTGTCGCCCTCCCCCCTCAATTCCATATTTCTTCTATTATTGTTATCCTCCCACCCCATTTTGGTCATCACCATCGGGAACACCAGCGCAGACTTTCCGTAATGGACGCCGCCGCCTACGGCACTCATCGGCCGTTTCGTTCGGCTTCCGCCTTCAGCACTTCCACGTTTGAGCCGGGAAAATTTTCAGGGGTTCAAGTATTATTTTAGCCGGTACTACTTGGACGCCGACATTTTGAAAAGACTTCGAAACCGAACAGGACTGATCGGATGGTGGTACGATGGAAAGAGTTGGCATTTAGTGGACAAAGTGTTTCAGAGAAAGAATTAGGCATTGGGTGTATTCGGTGCCAAAAGAGTGACTGAGCCCGAGACTGAAAAGGGTGCCATCCCCCTCCCCGCCCCATCTCCCGCCCTTTCTCTGATTTTGCTTTCTTTCTTTCCCAAGGTGTGAGTTGTGGACGGTCCGCTACCGCGAGAAGAGCCGTCGCATTGACCTTCTCGCGCGCGTTCTCTTCCCGCTTTTCTTCGTCCTCTTCAACATTATCGTACCTTTACTCCCTTTTAAGCCTTTCTCCGCTCCCTTTTCAGTATTGGATTTGCTATTTGAGGCCATATTTGGCGGAGGAAATGGAGGAAAACTTTGCCAAAGGGAAAGCAAACGAAGGCACAACAAATTGAGGGAAAGACATTAAAACAGCGAACATTGGAGTAATGGCGCACAATTAATTAATGCCCAAAATAAATTTGTGACGTTTTATTCGCGTGGAAATGCGAAAAACGCGTCATTAAATTGGTGGGGGGGGGGAGGGAAAGGTGCGGGGTTTGTCAGTATATCCTGCTGAATTGGACATTTGCTGCTGCCCGACCCATTTCATTCTCAACGTCATCGTCCGCCGAAGTTTGGCGAAATATTCGGCCAAAAACGCATTCCTTCCGAATATTTTTAAAACTCTCTCTGCTGCACTCTTCGCACTGTCATTGGCTGTGTAGCATTCCCTCCCCCCCCCCCCCCCCCCCCCCTCTGTCCCTACACTTTCCCCCCTTTTCCCCCCTTTCTCAAGAGTCAATTCCCTTTGTTACCCCCCCCCCCCCCTTTTGCCCTTTTCCCCTCGTCATTTTTGTAATAAGCATGACCAAACAAACCAACTCACACCAATCAGTATAAATAGTACACCTTCGATGCCCTCCCTCTCACTGTAAATTCGACCACCCCAACCAATTGGCCCAATGCTTTTGCTCTTTTTTGCCCGAGAAGCGACTCTGAAAACTGCCGCTGTAAAATTGCGCCGAAAGACCGACGACTGATCGGTTGCCGGCGCTTCGAATAAACTGCGGAGAGAGTGATTTTTTGGGCGGCGGGGGGGGGCAACATTTTGAAGGGGTTTTGGACCGTACGAGAAAGGGAAAAGGGAGAGGAGAGGAGGACGACATTCGATGACATTTCTTTGTTCTCCGACCATTACGCAACCCCTCCCCCCCTCCCCCTTCCCCTTCCCCCTCTTTCCCTCCTCCCCTCCTCTTCCCTCTTCCTCCCCTCCTCTTCCCTCTTCCCCTCTTCCTCCGCCCCCCAATTTACTCCCTCCGCCAATGAGACATTTTGACCTCAACAGTTCATTCCTTCACATTAAAGCCTGTTGGAGAAGTTTGACTCGATCGCCCCGGGGCAGCTTTAAACTTTGGTGGGAGCAAGTTTGATAAACAGAGGAGAAGAAGAACTATCCGACCGACTCGACCCACTTGTTCCATTCCAACTCGGCCCACTTCACCCAATATTTTGAGTTTGAGGCGTGCCCCCTTTTTTTGCCTTTCCCCCCTTTTCCCCTCCGTGTCCTCCCCCCCCCCAATTTTCTTCTTCTCACTTTTCCGTCTTTTCTCATCCGTCCGTCCGCCGTTTGCCTTTCTTTTGGGCCCAAAAACATTTTAATGACTTTAATTAATTAATTAATAAAAAAAATAAAAATATTTCAGTCAAAAAATTTTTATGTTTATAATAATAAATTTTGTTTTCTCTTTCGTTTTCGTTTTCCTTTTCTTTTTCAACATCTCTTCTTTCTTTCTTTCATTCATTCCGTTTAATTCTTTGGCAATTTTTAAATTTTCTCATTTCTTCAGCTCATTCCTCTCGTCTCTTTCTCTGTTTTAATTAACCCTCGAGATTTATTAAATTTAAAAACAAAAGCAATTAAATTTAAATCAAATCAAATTTCCCCCAATTCATCCCCCCCCCCCCCTCCTTCAAGTTTTTCTCTTCTCTTTTCTTGGCTGCCAATTCACTTTTTAATCCCGTCCGTTGTCAGCAAATGATCATTCACCTTCACCTTCCTTCCATCACATCCGCTCATTGTCACTTCCGCTGACCTTCATCCGCCCTCTCCCCCCTCCCTCTCTCTCTCTCTCTCTCCCTCTCTCTCTCTCTCTCTCCCCCTCTTCTCTCTTTCTCTCTCTGTCTCTCTCTCTCTCCCCCTCTCTCTCTCTCTCTCTCTCTCTCTCTCCCCCATTCTCTTACCTCCTTTCCCTCTTACTTCTCCCACTTTCCCCTCATTTTTCGGTAATCACTTTATAAATTACTTTTGCAAGAGTCTCTCCCCGCGTCGATTTATGTGAGCCCAAATCAGTCCAATGTTTTATTAGCCAATACCACGCATTGATCTCACAAACCCTTTGATAATTCCACCGTTTTTTTGAGTTTTTCAAATCTAAAATTGAGGTCGAGGACAATTTGGCGACGAACATCCGCAATAGAAGATGAAATAAGAAGTCAATTTTAAATTGGATAATGACACAATTCGTGGTCACTTAGTTAATTATGTCATCCATTAGTTAATTGCCCAAAGTGATTCCCTTTTCCTCAATCATTCGTATTCATTTTTTGTTCGCTATGATCAGTGCCGTGCCGAGCTTGATTCAGTCTTGGCACATTCAGTCTCGAGTCAGTCTCGTCCATAACCAATGCTTCTTCAAATGCTTCTTCCCATTCTTTGCCGTCACTTCGTTGTGCCTTAATTTTACCTCGAATTTCTAAACGGCTGATTGCCTTTTTGTCTTTCTTCGCATTGCAAAAGGAGCAAAGACTTCCAATTACAAATTGGAGGAAAGGCGAAGGGGCGGTGGGTGACGCGGTTATTTTGGAGAGAGAGGCCGAGGAAATGAGCAAAAAATGCAACCCAAAAAGTAATCCCATTAAATTCAATTAGTGCCTTAAATGACCAAATAAAAGACAAAAAAAAACATTACCGAGAAAAGTAAAGGGCCGAAAATCAGAGAAATTCCCTTCAAACAAAAAAATATTGGAGGAGAAAAAAGGAATGTTTTCCTTTCGGATGACTCCGAATTTTCGGCTTTTTCTGATTCCTTTGGCTTTTCCTTTTTTGCTTTTCCTTTTGCCCCCCCCCCTCCGCTCTCTCCGTTCTGTCGAGTAACCCCTCAACCGCGCGCCTTCGTCCCTTCCCCTCTCATCCTCCGATATCCCTCTCAATGGTTGCTTCATCCCCCGCCTTCCTCCGTCTCCTCCCGCGTTCCACTTCACCAATTTTCACACCCACACACATTGCGCCCCGTGGGCTATCATCTCCCTCCCCCCTCCCTCTTCGATTCGTCCTCACTTCCCTTCCTCACTTCCCTCCCTCATTTCCTTCCTCACTTCCTTCCCTCACTTCCCTCATCCGCTTCTCATCCGCCAGACCCCCCCCCCCCCCTCCCCCGTCGGCCGTTCGTCTCCCCTCCCTTCCCCAAACCGCCGACACTTAGCCCCCCCCCCCCAACAATCGATCATCTTCTTTCCTCTCATTGAGAAGGCACTAAGGAACAAAAGCCGCGCAACAACAAACAAAAACAACAACAACAACAAAAAAATAAATTGAATTTTAAAATAACTTCAAAAGGCACAAAGGGCATTCAGAGAATAGAAAGAAAGAGAAAGAGTGGCAACTGAAGAGTAGCAGACAGTCAGAGAAAGGGCAGAGAGCAAAGGCAAAAAGCAACTGACCGATCAGAGAAAGGAATGCTTACATCTGCTGAACAAATTAGAAAAAAGTGAGTGGACATCCCAATTGAAAAAGCATTCTTTGTTCTCCCAAATCGTGGCCTTTGTTTTTTTAATGTTTCCAATTCGTCCCCTAAATTACTAATTACCTCCTCTCCCTCCTAATTACCCCCCCCCCCCTTTTACAGTTTTCTCTCCCATTTTCCGTCCTTCTCCCACCGTCGGAGAATGACAAATGTTTCGGTTCTGTCTTTGGCGGTGTTCGCCTTTGCTTTGCTCAACAGTTCGTTTTTGCCAACTCCCTATTAAAGCTGATTTCCCTTCAGTTTGCTACGCCCAATTGGCTCCTCCGACGACGCGAAACTTTCGCTGCTTTTCCAACGGCTGCTGTGACCAACACGGTGAGTTGGATTTTGTTAATTTACGAAGTTGGCATTCGTTTTCTTGGCATGACGTAATGCCATTATAAGAATCGAAGCATTTGATGAGTTTCCCCCCCCCCCCCCTCCCCTCAGAATGGTGCCGTTTCTGGGCATCCATCGGCGAATGCCAATCGAACGCAGATTGGATGGCAATAAACTGTCAGTTGGCTTGTTCAACTTGCTCCCGCGCGAATTCCGCGTCCGCCCCTCCGACGCGTCCTCCGCCGCCTCCCGCGCCGGCTGCGACTCGTCCATTCATCACAGAAACGGCAACAATGGCAAGCGTAACGGCGAGAACATCGGCAGAGAGGAAAAATACAGTAAGGAGGAAAAGAACGAAAATACCGGTAACCAGAAATGGCGAAAGATACGGTAGCGAATAGAAAGAAAAATATGGGTATAAAAGTCAAACAAACTTAAAATATGAGTCTGTTTGCATTGGCTTTCCATTGTTCGCCTTTGGCAGGGTCCAATCGCGGGTTCCTGCGAAGAGATTTCACGCAATCCGTCCACCGCCGCCACTCAACTGGCCAAGTCGGGGCTGCTGAATCCGATCGAAGAGTCGCGCCAGAGTCTGTCCCTGGACGACATCACCCGCGCGGTCAGCTCGGGCTGTGTCCCCGAGGTTTGTGCCGTGGCACGTCCCCCCCCCCCCCCCCCCGTCGCTCTTTTGCCAATCTTCGTCCGTTGTTCAGTCGTCCCCCGGGGACTGTTCGCGTTCGCTGTGTTACCATCTCTCCTTCCGAACAATGGACGGAATGTGCAACAACCTCAACAAACCGTTGATGGGGGCTTCTTTTCGCCCTTATTTGAGGTGAGATTGGAGAAAAGAACAAAAAAATAGGGCAGAAAAAGAAACGGAAATGGACAAATTGGATTAAAATATTAAAGGGATGAGAGAGAGAGAAGAAGAAGAAGAAGCTTCCCCGAGAGGAAGATTAATGGATCAATTGAAGCGACAATTGATCATGTTTGATTGAGCAAATCGGGAATTGAATGTTGGTAGTTTAGCTGGCAGAACACTGTCTGGAAAGCCAGAAAAAGCCGGCTTAAAGCCGCTCCGCCCCATAGTTTTTCCCTTAAAGACTTCCCATGCTCGTTCTTATATTCACGGGCTTTTGGTTGGAATGGGAAAAGCTTTTCGCCATTCTCTTCTTTTTCCGTTGCCATTCTCTTTCTCTTTAGACATTTGCCGGCCGAATATTCCAATGGCTTCTCTGAGCCGTCCGGTCGGTTCTCCGTTCGGCCTTGCCCCCATATTTCTCCAATGTTCATTTGGCAGGTGTGGGCAAACCGAACGCGCGCGAGGCGTCCCGTCTGATTTTGGCGAGTGCGCAAGTCGTCTCCCACGACCAACTGAACTCGCTGCTGATGCAGTGGGGACAGTTCATCTCCCACGACATGGCCAGAACGGTCAGTGACTGTCCTCCTTCCGTCCCCTCCTCTCTCTTCCCCCACTGAATGATCGCTTTTCACAGACTCTCCAGCCGACGGTCACTTGTGCCACCTGTGACCCCATCCCCAGCAAATGTGTGCCGGTGCCCATTTCCAACCAGGACACCAACTCAATGTGACCGTTGTCGGCCCATTGCGTTGCATTTGCCCCTCTTAGGTTCCGCCAGAAGGGCTGTCTGAAAATCTCTCGGTCCGCCCCCGTTTGTGGGACGGGCGTTTCGGGAAGGCCTCGGGAACAACTGAACGAAAACACCGCCTTTGTGGACGGGTCGCAAATTTACGGCTCCTCCTCCCGAGATTTGTGCGTTATTTGTGCTTTTCCTCCGTCGCTTTTCCATTTTCCTTTTTTAGGTTTAAATTCCGCGACGGTCGCACCGGCTTCCTGAAGCTGTCCCGCTTCAACAATATGCTGGTGCTGCCGTTCGACGACTCGCGTTGTGCCAGTCTCAGCACGTGCACCGCGTCCTTCGTGGCCGGCGACATCCGTGCCAATTTGGTACTTAATTACTGCCAATTACCCATCGGCGACTGTTTAAACTCTCCCCCCCCCCCCAATTTCAGTTCCTCGGCCTTTCTTCAATGCATATTGTTTTTGCACGGGAACACAACAGGTCACTCCCATAATCACATTAATTCATTTCCTATTAATGGCATTTACTCGCCCATTGAATCCTTCCCAAACAACTTTTTTTCCTCTCTCTCTCTCTGGGATTTATTCCCCATTCCCTCCCGAATTTTTTCTCTGCCCCCCGCCGCGTTGTCCGCCATTGGCTTCTTATTACCCCCCTTCCAGGGCTGGACGAATTACCGATTCCGTTACTACGGCGTTTTTAGACCCACTGTAATTACGGGTCATAGATTTCCGTAATTGAAAAGATCTCCGTAATTACGGGTTAGGATTTTCATAATTGGAATCCTTGATGTCCAGCCGTGCCCCTTCTCTCCTCTTCTCTCCCCGTTCATTTTTGTTCGTTTTCCTCACAGAATCGCCCGTTCTCTCCAGTCAATGAATCCCGGATGGAGTGGCGACCGTCTCTTCCAAGAGTCGCGCAAAATTGTCGGGGCTGAGATTCAGGCCATTCTCTACAAGGAATTCTTGCCCCGCGTGCTCGGCTCCACCTTCGACCGACTGATCGGTCCTTACAACGCTTACGACGCCAACGCGGACCCTTCGGTGGCCAACGAATTCACCACAGCTGCGTATCGTTTTGGACATGGAATGATTTTGGTAGAACACTGTCGATCAACGGCCATGGATTGAACATGAGTCCCCTAATTAGGAGCAATACGCTCGACTGGCCGAGAATGGGCCAATCCCCGCGGGCCCTTTCCCATTTGGCGAAGGTAAGCCGCGACACGGCACAGCCATTCCAATTCTGGCACTCACAAGGTGTGTTCAAGTCGCAGAAGCTGCTCTTCGAGGGCGGCATTGATCCCGTGCTGCGCGGCCTGTGGAGCACTGCGGTGAAGGTGCAAAGGGAGGGAAAAGGGAAAGAGTCGTTGCTAATTAATAATCACTAATGGATTGGCATAATTAATAATTAAAAGGGATAAAAAGGAACAAAACGGACTCACACCTCACTTCCAAATGCTGAAGACCTTCCCTGTGCCATTCGGAGTTTACTTTTGTTTGTGCCTTTAAGAGGCCCCATCGGATGACTCCCGCCATCACCGAAAGACTCTTCTCAACGTTCGCTTTCCTTCCCTTTTCCGCTTTCATTTTGCCATTATTATCTCTTCCAATTAGCACTGATCTCGGCTCATTGAATATAATGCGCGGGAGAGACCACGGCGTTCCCTCGTACAACAAAATGAGACATTTCTGTGGGCTGAGTTCCGCCACTTCCTTCGACGCTCTCTCCGATCACATCTCCGACCCTTCGGTCCGCGCCATTCTTTCCTCAAATTACGCTTCTCCAGGTCAGCCCCTGAAAAACGGAGGTGATTTGTTGCAGCTTTTTGTGCTTTGTTCAGATGACATCGATTTGTACGTCGGCGCAATGGTCGAAGACCCCGTGGTAAGCGAACGGCGGCCATTATTGGCCAAGTGTTTGATCGGTTGGCCAAAACAATTTCAGGTGGGAGGGTTGGTTGGCCCAACGATTGCCTGCATAATTGGGGACCAATTCAAACGGAGTCGGGACGGAGACAGGTCGGAAAAGGAGTGACCAAACTCGCATTTGCCAATCTCTGGCCCATTGCAGGTTTTACTTTGAGAACCCCGGCATTTTCACCGACGCTCAGACGACGGAACTGAAAAAGACGAGGTGAGTCGGCCATGGGCAGGGGGGGGAGGCATCAGCAACACCCGCCCCCGTGGGGGGGGATTTGGAAGGACCCATCGTTTCGGCTAAGCCAAAAAGGCATTTTTTGCAGTCTTTCGCGCATTCTTTGCGACAACGGCGACCGCATCACCGAAGTGCCGTCCCAGGCCTTCCTTCTCCCCTTCTCTGCTGGCACTTCCTCTTGTGCCTCAGTCGTCCATTTGGACCTTTCCAAATGGCGAGAACAGTGAACAAATCAAAGGAATACATTTTTCTGGCACATTTTCCTCTGTCATTTGCCATTTCCCCGTTGCCCAAAATTTCAGTCATTTTTTTACAGTCAAAGTGATGACAGATCGAACTCTCATTTCATTTGTCAGCTCACTTTTCTGTCCTCCACAATTCGTTCGCTTTTTTCTTGTCCATTTGCTAATTAATTGCCATGTCCGTTTTCTCTCACTTTTTTTCTCTGTTTTTCCTTTTCCCAATTCACTTTTCAATTTTCTTCTCCCCCCCCCCTCCCCTCTTTCTTTTCAGTTCTTTTACGGGTCTCTCTTCTCTCTCCTCGCCTCTCTCTCTCTCTCTTCCGCCGTTTTTCCAATTAATTACATAAATTTCTCCTCAAATAATTTGTAATTTTTGTACAAATCAGAAAATTACGATAAAATTCGATAATGGTTAAAACACAGAAGTTCGAACAGCAAAAATTCATAACAGATTGCTTTTTGGATGAGAGTTTTCGCCCTTTGGCTGAAAATTATACTGTATTGGAGTTCCAACTACTGTAAAAGTGCTAATGGTATACTGTAAGTATTAGTAGTTTTTTGTGGAAATTCAAGCTTTAAACTTTACAAATGATTTATTTGCTGTTTCTTTTTTTTGCATAATTAAAAAACATTTTTCGGTAAAAAAAAATCTGACAAAGACAAAAGTAAAAAGCCTATTGTAATAATAATAATAATTTATAATCACTTTCATTAAATGTTATTTTGATAATTATTATTATTGGCATGTCAAATTCACTGGGCAATTGGGGCGACGGACGCCGCGCCGCTGGGGAAATGGTGGGGCAGGCAAATTCTGTCCAGCACATCCCGCGGAATATGTTCTCGGAGAATGGCATTTTCCGCCTCCAATCGAATCACCTAAAAGGGAAAAGCCTAAAAAGTGAACAGAGTCAAATCGAGAAAATAAATTGCCAAATGCCAATTTTAAATTTAATGAAAAATAAAAATAAAATTCATCAAAAGGAAGAGAGTGAAAAGAGAATAAATAATTATAATTGCATTCTAATAGAAGTAAGGAAATATTAATAAGAAAACTAACAAAGCCAAGCGTAAAGAAATAACAAATTGTTATTTTATCGGAGACGATGAAGCAACAAATCAAAAAACGCCAAAAAACAGAAAACGAAAAGTTTGTACTTCCGTGGAATATTGATGTAGGAAACATTTAAATCTTGAAAAAAAACATTTTAATTGGTCAAAATTTTTGATGATTAAGAGTTTAAATTTTGAAGTAAGAAAATTTTAAAAAAAATACGGAAAAAGAAAAAAAAATTGAAAAACCTCGAACCCGACCCTGAACGATTTGGTCAACCCCGACCTTTATGACCGCGACAACCCGACCCAACCCCTACGGTCGGCAACCAACCCATTATTTAACTATTGCCCCCCCCCCCTCCCACCAACCGTCGCCTCCAAATGGACAATTCGCGCACGTAACAGTTCAATCTCATCACGAACTGCGTAGATGAGGTGGCTTTTCACAAGGTCCTTGGATTGGAAGTTTACTTTTTGTTTGGATTTGGCCTTTTCTCTTTCCCTTTGGCTTTGTGCCATTCGCTTACCATTGCCTGCTCAATTTTTGAGTCTATGGCCACCACTCCGTCGCCCTTTTGAGCCGCCGGAACAGCGCCAGTCGAGGCGGAAGAACTGCTAAAATTGGATGTACATATCCAGTGCCATTTTAGGGAAGCCAAATTATTCCCGATTTATTATTTTTTATTCCCCCCCCTCCCCACCGGTAGACCCAATTTTCAATGGTCCTTTTCCAATCACTTTATAAAATGGCACGAATGCCGTTGGGTCATCAGTTTGCTGTTGGTGTCCGAGGAACGGACATTCGGTCTGCCGAAAACCCGAACATTTGCCACTCCGTCTGAGCCCCCTTTTGTCCCTCCGTTTTCCGTCAAAGTGCCGTCCTCTTCTTCCTTCTCTTTTCCTTCCCAAATGACTCCGTCCAATGCCAAAGAGTGGCGACGGCCAAAAATGAGGTATTTATTGGGGGGAAGTTGAGTTGGCACTCGTTGGATTAACTTAGGCATTGAGGGAACACTGGGAGAAGAGGAGGAGGAAGAGGAAGCCAAACAACAATGAAACGGAGGAGGACGAGAGGAGAGGGACGGCAGAGGATGGAGGGAATTGCGCATTTGGGGAGGGCGGAGGGTGGTGGGAGCGGGTGAGAGATCACTGATCAGCGGAGGGCGAGTGACAGTCAGAGAAATGGCGGAAGAGCGAAATGAACAAGTATTTATTGCGGTTAACACCTTTTGATGTTTACGTTTGGTTTATATTAAACAATTTCTATGTATGTAAATATGATGAAAAGGGGAAGAGAGAGGGGAGAGAGAGAGAGAGAGAGAGAGAGAGAGAGAGAGAGAGAGAGAGAGAGAGAGAGAGAGAGAGAGAGAGAGAGAGGAGAGAGAGAGAGAGAGAGAGAGAGGAGGGGGGGGGGGGAGAGGGGAGAGGGAATGGACGAACGGGGAGGGAACGATTGGAAGAGATTAATGGATGATCATTGTCATTGTTTAATATTTGGGGAAATAAAAATATGTTTGGGGTTGAGGGAAATTCTAATGAGGGACGAATATAGAAAGTGATGGATAATTTGGGGAAGACCAAAGGTGATGGAATTGTGAATGACGTGGGTGGGGGGGGGGGCGATGATCGGCTGGGCCGATCACGGGGAAATCGGCCAGCCGAACGGAACAAAGGGCGAGACAAATCACCGACTTTTTTTATTATTACTCATTCGACTGACATTTTGACAAAAGATGAGCAAAATGGAACGTGAGAATTGGCGGGAACTTAGCCCACACCCGCGCCATTATTAAGTCAATCACTCATTAGACGAATTGCAAAAGGGGAACAAAAGGCATTTGAGGAACAATTTGAAAAGGGAAAGGCGGGAAAAGATCAAAACAAAGAAAGGGGAGGGCATTGGAAGAAGAAGGATTTGACGAGATTGAGAACACAAATTATCAAATGATGATGAAATGCTTGCTCATCTCATATCTCTGCTATTGGCACAATGATTTTGAAATTGGGATGACTTAATGCCGAACAATTTGGAGTGTTTTGTATATGTTTCTGTTGGCCCTTGGGAAAGGACATAAAATCCCTTCCAATGCCAACGAGGGATCTGTGCCGTGTCCATTTCGCATTGCCTTTTTGTGCCATTGAATTCCATCGCCCTTTTTGCCGCCCACTCACCGTCTTGCAATCGCTGCGCGTGTCTCTCCGCTTAATTTGCGGTTCTTTTGCTGCTCAAATTGCATTTGGCCATGCGCAAATGATGCGGACAGCGTTTGCTGTGTCGTTGGCACGGGCGACGAAATGCCAAAAGTCGTCGGCCCACCGCCGTTCATTTGCTGCTTTTTTCCGTCGTCAGATGAAGCGGAGCACGGTAGAACATTCTCCATTCCGAACGACAAACTCTGTTCAAGACCAAATTGGTTGAGAAGCATCGCCTCGGGGGACGGAGGGGAGGACGGAGAAACGGCGCGAAAGTCGTCGGAGGAGCAGCCGAAAAGGGAAGAAAAGGGATGAGTAGAGGAAGAGGAAGTAAGGGAAGGGAAGAGAAAAAAAAGTGCCAAAATGGCAAAACAAATGAAAAGTGCGTGGGAGAGAGACTAATCGGTCAATGCTTCGTTTTTGCGTTTTTTGCGTGGTTTGTCCATTGTCCCCCCATTAGCCCACCGATTGATTGCTTTTTCTCCGTCTCTTCGCTCTCTCTTCTGTTCCCTGTCCCTTTTTGCTTCTGTTGATCACTTTCCTTTGCTTCCTCCTCATTTTTTGGCTCCACAATTTGCGGCGTCGTCGTTCTGCTCAAATCGCTAATTGTGGTGGTTAATTGGTCGGGCGACGGTTGCGAAAACAATTGGAAATGGGAGGGGAGGGGACGGAGGGAGGGCGAAGGGAGCGCCGGGGGCAGTGCACAGCAAAGCAGCGTCTGAAGTGACGAATTTGGGTTAGCCAATCATTAGGCAATGGCAGTCACGGCTTTAGTGTCAGCCCCCTTCGGGAATAAAACTTTCACGTTCTCTCTCCGATCACTCTCTTCCCCCTTACCCCTTGCCTCTCTAACCGATCACTTTTTTCCCCACATTACTTACACCCTCAGATTAATCCATTACCCCCTCTACCCCATTAGCGCCTATCCGATCACCCTCTCACTCTCTTTCCTTTCCCTCTCTGTCCGATCATTATTTTACCGCGTTACCTCCCTTCCCTCTCTCATTCCTTACCCCTTCTACACCATTCTCGCCCATTCGATCACTCTCTTCTCTTTCCCTCTCTCCCCGATCACCCATTACTTCTTCCCCTTGTGCCCACCTTTGCTTCATCTTCGCACGGATATCTGCTCAGCTTTTCCTGTGAGGTTGAAATAGGCTCTGATGCATTGCGCAGTCCCTCAACGATATTTCTGATTGTGATCAATTGAAATGAGTTTCGGCGCGGAATTTGCGGCGGATGGCACTGACTCGCCAACGGAGTCTGACCCGCCGGTGCCGTGGCGGAGGGACTTTGGGGAAGAAGCAATTGCGAAGGGGGAGAAAAAGGCGGTGGCGGAGGAAGCTCTGCTTAATGATCCGGTCAATTGGGAAGGAAAATTGAGTAATTTGAATCCAATTAAGGCAAAAACAGCTCTATACTTTTTGGTGCCGTAATAATGCCGATTTTTCCTGAAATCCCTTCCGGGTTAAATTCGTGGATGCTTCTCCTCAAGGATCTAATAATAGGGGTCCCGTTGTGAAAGTCCATTCCCCCCATCCATTGGGCTATTTGCCTCGCCCATTAGGGTAATTCCCCCCCCCCCCCCCCACTGACCCCCCGCTGCTCCTCGTCCTTTTGCTCGCGTGTTAATTGTTCCTTCTTCGTAATAATCCCAAACTTCCCATCGGCCCCGCTTGTATCTGTTCTCCACTGGGGTTATCTTCAATTGTATACGTTTCCTCTGATCACTCCGCCCCCCCCCCTTTGTTCACTTTAAATCGTGTCCCTCCAAATCCTCCCGCAAAATCGGCTGCCAATGGCATTTGCAACGGCAAAGGCTTTTCAGGCGGTCGCTCGTCGCTTTTTTGACGGTTGGGAAGGCTTCGATTCCACACCAAAAGCTCACTGCTGACAACGAATTTGCAAATTTTGAACGCTTAAATAAATAATTTTAGGGGAAGAGAAGAGAAAATCAAAACATTTCCAAGAGAAAATCAATCGGAAAAATGAGAAAAACGGCGAAAAAAGGGGGGAAATGGGAAAGGCATTTTGAAAAACAAATTTAAGATGATCAACTGAATAATTAAGGACAAATCCGTAATCCGTATAATACGGATTGTTGAAAAGATTGTTTTTCTTTTGTTTGATTGCTTTTGGACTGATTTTACTCCCCAAAAACAATTTTGGATTGGTGAGTGATCTGCTGATTATCTGCTGATTGATAAGTGAAAAAGCTACTGATAATGAAAATGGTCGGTTATAGCAAAATATCTTTAAAAAAATTATTCACAGAAAATGAGAGAAAAGCGATAATTTGAAAAAATTAGAAAAAGCGAGCTGAGATTCTTGAATATTTTGAAAATGAAAAGCAATTGGAAATAAACAAAAGAATGCCCCAAT
This sequence comes from Heterodera schachtii, assembly GCA_023374025.1. Classification (NCBI taxonomy): domain Eukaryota; kingdom Metazoa; phylum Nematoda; class Chromadorea; order Rhabditida; family Heteroderidae; genus Heterodera; species Heterodera schachtii. The sequence goes on from SIJG01000041.1 coordinate 548,189, forward strand.
TTTTGTGCTTCAAACCCATGCATAAATAGTTAAGGGGCGGGGAGTGTTCCGATCGCATTGATCGTACTAATTACCCCCCCCCCCACAAATCATTGCCCCCCCCCTTTTTTGTTATTAATTAAACCTAATAGTCCGTTCGTCGGTCCTTTCGTTGTCCCTCACTTTTCACTTTTGGTCGTTTCTTTTCCTTTTTCTTTTTCTCCATTTAATTCCTTTCAATTTTCATTTTCGTTATTTTTTCTTTCATTATTTTCTCAATTAATTGCCCATTGATTATTTTTAACTGATAAGAGACGCAGAATTTGTGAATGAAAAGAAAGGGACGACGGAGGAAAAAAGAAAAAACGAAACGAAAGGGCACAAAAAGAGAGAAATTTGAAGAAAAAAAGAGAAAAAGCATTTGTGGCATTCAAAAAAGAAACAGTCATTGAAATGGAAAAGGAGGGAAAGGACGGCGTCAAACTTTTGAAATTTCGTCTAAAAAAAGCTCACCCCAAAAAGTTGGAGGAGCGTGGGACTAATCTTTGCCCCCCCCCCCAATTAACGCACATTTTTTGCGCCGCTTTGTCTCCGCCGTCTCCGTTCTGTGCCGATTCTCCTCCCCGTCACTGATCGCTGCTGCCGCCTCTTCACCCCTCCGTCTGTCGAACCTAAACAAACAGAAATACCCCTGCTGCTGCTAATGCTGAAACTCTGCGGAGGTGCAATCGGCTAACACTCACTCCCCTCCCTTTCCGATCGCATCACTCACCCCCCCCCTCCCCTCTCGGCACTTGGCCAAAAGCAAATTGCCGGTTTAATCTGAAAAGTGACCCCTCCCATTTGAGCACTAAGTTTGTCGAGCTGTAACTTTTGATTCAGGACCAAACGATCCTCTCGTTGAGAGGAACTACTGATCGATATATGACGACCTGATTTATAATTTATTTTCTGAAAATCATCTAGACAAAATCTTTGCTTTTTGCGGTTTTGACGCCAGATTCTTTATTAGCGCATAAAACTACCTTAGAAAGGGCTTTCCTTTCTCGTGATCATGACATTTGGGGGGGGGGGGGGTAAACAAAAATTGCCCCCAGGGGATCATTCTGATCAGTCTTTGATGATTCACCGATCATTGCTCCTCGTCGCCCCGCCCCCTCCGTACCGTTGTTGATATTCCGCCAGAATGCCATTGCTTGGCAAATCCGAGGTGGATTTGCTCAGCTTGCGCGTTGCCATCAGTTGCTCTTGCTCTGCTTCTCTGGGTGTCTCTCTCCCGTAACGGTCTCTCTCCGCCTCTGTCTCGTCTCTATCCGTCTCTCCCGAGTGTTGCTCATCAGTCTGTTGGTCCTTGCCCTCTTCTTCTGCGCCGTTCTCTCCCTCTTCCGCGTCTTTAGCCCACTCTGCTTCTCTGGCACCCTCCTTTATCCACACAGTCTCTGCCACCACTCCGATTTTGCGTCTCCTCCGATTCCTTTCTCCGTTTCCTCTGCTGCTTAATCCGATTTTTTTTCCAAATGCTCACTATTTTCCCGCTTCTCTCTCTCTTTTCCTCCTCCTCCTCCTCCCCCATTTTCTTCTTCCGTCGTCCTTTTTCCTTCTTCCCTTTTCTTCCTTCGCAGATGGGCCCAAAAAACGGAAGAACGCTAAAGGAAAAAGGAAAAAAGTAAAAATTAAATTAAAAATTGAAAATAAATTAAATAAAATTCAATTATTTTATTGGCATTTACCAAAAACGAATTCCGTCCCTTATCAATTGTTTGTGTTTTATTCTTCTTTTAATGTGTCTTTTGACTGATAAGCGCCGCTGGACTAATTTTTCGAATTTATTAAATGTTTAAAAAATTCCTTCTCGGCGGATGAGACATTCCGTGGAGTGTTTCCCCATTTTTTGATCAAAGAAAAAGCAATGCAAAATCCAAATGAATTATTCCGATTAAAACCTTCTCCCCCCCCCCCCCTTTTTTGGTGACACACCTGGCAAAAGGCAAAATCCAAAAGCATTTCACTCTCCCCCCTCCCATTTCACTTCTTCTCCCCCCCCCCTACCCCAATAATTCAATAATCCCTTTTTTTGCATTTATTATGATTTTTAATAGTGGGAAAAGAAAAGGCTTTAGCTTTAAATCGGAGTCTTAAAACATTCGAACATTTTGCAAATCAGCAAGGGTTATTTAGAGATGCATTTGTCACCTAAAAATCACTTCTCAATTTGGCTCTTTTCGTTCTAATCACTCTCTCCCGCCAGAAAATGTCATTAAATCAGAAAAAAGATCACTTTTCTATACACACCGAGTCAAAAAACGAGACATGAACCAATAAATAGAGAGTGCAGAGAAAAATACTTTCTCTCATTTTGGCGTACTATTTCGTTACAGAGAAAGAAAAAACTTAAAAAATTACGATATTCAAGGACTATTTTTGAGGATTTTTGCCAACCAAATTGGACAAACTTGGTATCATTCGAAAGCTCTCGACAAGGATAAGCTTTTTCTAAGCATATCTAAAAAATTGGGCGTTATGTAAAAAAGTTACAGGAATTTTAAATTTGCATAATGGTCTCATGCAAAAATGTGATAGAAAAATCGTAAAATCTTATAGAACATTCGATGCAGATTTTTTTTCTCTATCTGTATGCAAAATCTGAAACGAATTTAACAAGTACAAAAAATTTTAAACAGGATGAAGTAAATTAGGTTTTTCTCTATTAACAGAGATAAAGAAATAGTACGCCAAAAAGAGAGATGTTTTTTTCTCTGCACTCTCTATTTATTGGTTCATGTCTCGTTTTTTGAAACGGTGTGTATACTATCAAAAGTCAAATTCTATGGCTTTTGTCATTTAATTTCGGCTAAATTTGTATTTAATTGGGCTTTCTCTGACATTTGACAAAATGACAAAAAAGGACAATTGGACAGAGCAGAAACTATCATTAAGCTTTTGATATTATCGTTTTTATTCATTTTGCATTTTCAAAAAAAACAAAAACAAATTGGGCATTTATTTACCTGCTGCAGATTCAAAATTACTTTTAATGAATGCGCATTTGCAAAGCCAACTTTTGGTCTCTTTTTAATTTGAAAATAATCAGTGGAAATTTGGGCCGGGGAGTGAAAGACGGGGGGGGGGAGGGGGGAGAATCGGAGGGATGGGAGGGACGACCATCTTCAGCAGAAGAAGAAGAGTTATTCCCAATTCATCGCCAATCCATCAATTTTTTTGGATTGCGATTCATTTGGGGGGGGGGAAGTTAACATATGATGGAAGGTAAAGAAAAAAAGGGGACGAACGGACGATGGTAATGAACAAAAGTACTACCAGAAACGGGAGAACAGCAGAGAGGCCATCAGCAGCAGCAGAAGGCGGAGAAGAAGCAGCAGAAGGAGGAGGAGGGGAGAAGGAGGGGAGAAGGAGGGGGAGAAGAAGCAGAAGGAGGAGGGGGAGAAGAAGCGGGAGAAGAAGCGGGTGCCGATTGTTGGTCCGCGCGAGTGGTGCCGACCACGTGTTTTGTGCTTTTCCTTTGTGCCGTCGGCTGAGAGGAATAGCAGCAGCACTGCTTCTCAATGCCTAATTATTCCCTCTCCATCCGCCATCGTTTCAAAGTGTCCCTTCCTCTGCTGTCCTCTTTTTTACTCCATGCCATTAATTGCCAAAAATGATGAGTTGCGCAGGACAATTGACAAAGGTAGGATAGATAAAGGGGATTCACTCCACGGCATGGGAAAGGGTCAAATCATTTCAAAATTCAATGCCAAAGTCTCGGAAGTCGTCTCACTTCGGTTGAATTATTGACGAATAAGAGACCAGAATTGGCAGTGACAGTAGAGAAAGTATTTGCGGATGCATTTGATTTGGTGGGGGGGGGGGAGACGACCCCCGAGGGTTAATCCTATTTTGGGCAGGGGAATTATCCCTAAAAAGGGGGGGGGGGAACGACCAATTGGAGGCGACGTCAAAGAAAAATGTGCTCAATCGAAGTGCGGAAATGAATGACTTATTGATCAGCAGCTGGTGGATTAAAATGTTGAAAATTAAAATAAGTTTTTGTAATTTTTCCCTTTGATTTCGCCGCTTGGCAATGGAAAATGCCCTAAAAATGCGATTAAATTGGTGTTTAGGAGAAAATAACCAGTTTTTAAATTATTATTTTTTTTTTTATTAGAAAATGACATTGCTTTTTGTAGGACCAAAAAAGGCATTTCCGCCGCCGCCGTTGGCGGAGGGATTGTGCATAAAAAAGCGCGCGGTGTTATCGGCGAAGTAATTGACAGAAAACGGCGCGATGGGCTTGCCGCGTTCGACGGTCACCGACGGAAGAGTCCGTTCCGTTTGCTTTTCGTGGTGAATCGAAGCGGACCCGGCGGAAGGGCCCAGGCGTGACTCGACCGTGGAGACGGACGAAGTGGCGGAGAACGGCGGGGAGGAGGCGGGCGAAGAGGGCGAGGAACAAACGCCTGGGGGTATCTGCCAAAACGATCATTTGAGAGAGCGAATTGTCCGAATTCTCAAAAAACCCTTCCGGCGAAATAGCCGACGGTGCCATTGCCCGCGGCGAAGCGGTCGTTTGCCATTGTCCGAGCGGCGAGAACACTTCGACCGGTTGGGAAACTCATCTTCGGCATGCATTTGCGAGAGTTTGGCAGCGAATTGCTGTCGAGAAAAGCATTCGGACGGATGCGAGAATTGCGACGACGGATGACCAAAAGGAGGAGAAGGGCCAAACCGACGAACTTTGAAAGTATTTTGGATGATAAATCGGTGGGAGGGGGCGGGGGACTGACCAGGCCGAGCAGAAATAATGCCGGGGCGGCGAACAGCCAACGGCGCCTGGCGGACGAAGTCAAAGTGCCGGGTTTACGCTCCGCTTTGTTCTGATCACTTTGCTCTCCTTGTCCGTTTCTGATCACTGTCTGTTGATTATCGGTCGACTGAAAAAGGGACCGCCCAATGTTTGCATTTCATCCGCCGATTTGAAGTCCTTTGTTCACCTCATTTGTGTTCTCTTTGGCTTGGCCCTCTCTCCTTTTCTCCTCCTTTTCCGTTGGCTTTTCCTCCGTTGGCATTTCCATTGTCGGCTTTGTTCTCTTCTCTTCTCTGTCCACTGTTGTCTCTTCCCTTTGCTCTTTTCCCTCTGATTTGGCACTCTCTTCCCATGTCCCTTTTTGCTCTTCCTTCTTTTTCTCTGCTTCTTCCTCCGTCTTTGTTTCTTTTCCTCTCTCGCCCCTTTCCTTTTCCTTTCTTCCTTCCTCTCCACTTTTGTTCTTCCTCCTCGTGTCATCTTCTTCCTCGTTCTCTCTCCTCCTTTCTTCCCCTCTCCTTTGTCCTTCCTCCTTCCCTCTCCCCACTTCCTTCTCCTCCCTTTCCTTCTCTTCCATTGTCTCTCCAACTTCGCTCTTTTTCACTGTCATTGTCTCTTCCTTTGTCGTTGTTCTCCTCCCCTCTGTTTTGTCCTCCTTTCCCACCATTTTCTTTGTCAATTCCATCGTTGTCAATTCATCCGCTAATGAATTGACCTGTTTTTCTACTTTTCTTAGATCCAATGGCATTTCCGTTTTGTGCTAAAAGAAAAATTGCGCACTTTTTAAAATCTTTGGCACTGCCAAATTCTTACCGTTTTTGAGTGGTTTTGTCGTTTTATTTGCCAATTTCTTCCCTTTTCATCGGTGTTAGTGTCATTTAACAATGAATTCGTTCTCATCACTTCCAAAACGGCAGTGTCCGAAGAAATAAAATGTACCGAATGATGAGGGGCCAACGAAGAAAAAGAAAAGGAAGGAAGAAAAGCGGGTGACGAAAACGGCACATTCGAAAGGGTGGATGAAGACGGCACATTCGAAGACGAAGACGGCACATTCGAAAGGGTGGATGAAGACGGCACATTCGAAGACGAAGACGGCACATTCGAAGACGAAGACGGCACATTCGAAGACGAAGACGCCACATTCGAAGACGAAGACGGCACATTCGAAGACGAAGACGGCACATTCGAAGACGAAGACGGCACATTCGAAGACGAAGACGGCACATTCGAAGATGAAGACGGCACATTCGAAAAGGGGGCTAAGATGGGCACTTTCTGGCGAAAAGACGGCCCATCTTCGCCGTTTTCATTGGCAGGCACTTTCTCTTGCTCAATTTTTGAGCAGTCAATGCATTCCTTCGATAAATTTGCTCCTCTTTCTGCCGTTTTGTGCTCGCATATTGTGCAAATGAATGGAATGATCGCCTCAGTGCGGAAGGGATTCGCCTCGCGGGGCAAAGGCGCAGCGGAGAAAAACGCGCAAATTTGGACAGCGTACGGAGTGTCAGGACGAACGCCGGACAACTCCAAGTTGGTCTGATTGCCGGGCACTTTCAGCTGAACGCCATGCGCAACGGACAGGGCAGAAACATTCTGCGGAAGAATTGGCGGCGAATTTGGGGAAAATGCCGAAAAGTGCCTGGGGATGCGCAAGTGGGCGATGGCCCACGGCAGTGCCTTCAGGCGGTGCCCCAATTGACAATGTAAAAGGATGGCTCTGTGTCCGCGCGGTGCCGCACTCTCTGCCACGCCACGACGACCCTTCCGTCGTCCCTTCCCCACAAATCCACGACATTCGCACACTTTGGCCCATTCTCTAAAACATTTTGGCAAAAGGAAGAAACATTTGCTGTGAAAGGTGTTGCCTTTCTGACAGAAGGAAAGGTGCGGAAACATTTGGCAGTTCAAATCGACCGAAATTTTCACGTCGAAAGGGTCAATTCGAACGCATCTGTCCAATTGAAAGGGCGGCACTTTCGGACAAAATTATGGCATTTCACCTCGGCAACACCCGCACTTCCATGTAAATGTGGCACTGTCCCCGGAGAACATCCGCGGGAAGGGCCAAATGCATTTTGGCACCCCCTTGGACCAATTCGAGTCTCGGTGAGTCCAAATGGTCGTCCACAGTTTGGCACCGCTTCGGATAGGCTGTGGGCGGTGAATATCCGTATACATCGGCATCGTCATACCCCGAGGGATTCTGTGACATTGGCATTGGCACAACTCCAAAAAGATAAGACAGTCACTGACCTGCCAACTGACCGAAAGGTGTACCGTCCGCTGGTCATCCGACTGCTTGGGCAGGGCAAGCAGAATCTGAGAGCAAAAGCCGTTATGGAAATGCCAATAAAGGATAATAATGCCAAAATTGAAACCCAAACCGATTCTTCTGGCACAATGAAAGCCGGGAATTGTGGCGGAATGAGCTTTGGCCGGAAGACAGTTAACTGTTGGGTGACATTAGACGAACGGAGAACGACGATTGTGCGGAATTGGTAGTCTCGGCAGGCATCCGGCACGGCGAAAGTGATTTGGGGGGAGGAAGAAGCACCCTGACAAATGGGGGAGTGATCACTGATCAGAGGCAGAAGAGCACCAAACCGCAAAGGTCCAAATGGGCCGGTCGAAACTCTGTTGGATGGAAAATTCGAAAATGTAAATGAACGCCCCGGGCACTGGCGCCACTCTCAGCCAAATGGTCCGCGAGTCTTTGTAGCCGCTGTCCGATTCGATCAGTCGCTTCCACCGTTTTGTCTTTATTTTGCTTTTTGCGTTTGCTTTTCATCGACGGCACTGACCGGTCAAAAGCTGTTCAGTGACGGAATTGCACTTGGCATTTTCAGTGGGTTGAAGCAGCGGACAATTGCAATAAACGGCCAAAGGCTGAAAAGGGGCAATCAGAGAAAGTGATCGGCTCTAAAGGACAGACCGTTCCAGAATTGGCACAATTGGTAAAGCATTCAATGGAGCACCTAAAAAAGTATGTGAAAACAGTGCCACGAGGACGGACAAATGCTTTTAAAAGCATTACTCATTCGCTCACTTTGCCCTTCGACTGACAAAAGCATCGACGAGAAAAAGGAGCACGAGGAAGAGAAAGAGGAGATGAAAGGTGAACAGACGGAAAAACATTGGCACTGAAAATAAAAGAGAATGGCAAAAAGGAAGGGAAAAGGGAGGAGAAATGGCCAAAAAGGAGGGGAAAAGGAATCAGTAAAAAGAAAAAGAAGAACGTAAAAGGAAAAAGATTCATAGTAATAAAAGGAAGTGGAACAGAAAAAAAGAGGAGAAGGAAAAGGAAAACGGAAGACGAAACGAAGACAAAAACAAAAGTGAGATTTTGGAATTACTTTGTGAGGGCGATTAAAGCATAGGGAAGGGGAGAAACGGTGGATGGTCAAGCGATGGTAATTGAGGAAGAATAATTAGGAAAGGGAAGGTGGGGGAGGAGGAGGGAAGGGAGATGAAGGGAGGGACAGGGAGAAGAAAAAGCATGGCGGATGATCAAGCAAGGGGCGTGGAGCATTTGATCCGTTGAACTCACTCATAAGAGAGGAGCAGAGAGGGCTAATTGAAAGTGGGGATATTCCGGATAGAGAGGGATGAATAGGCATGGATAAAGGAAAAGGAGATGAGAGGGGAAGAGGAGGAGGAGGAGGAGAGAACACGGACGAACAGACAGACCAGGGAACGTGGCAGGGCACGTCCGACGCAGAGAGTGTTCGACGACGACAGACGGAGCCGAAGCGCCTTCCCTCCCCCCCCCCCCCCCCCTCCCCTCCCCTCTTGACTCACCCCGTCCCACTTATTAAGCACAATTCTGCTCAATGGATGTGCTCCTTCCTCTCCTCTTCAGCAAAAAATGTGGAAGAATTACCACAGACTTAAAAGGGAAGAGCCAACGAAACATACAAAGAAAAGCCGACCGGGGGAAGGACTGATCAAATGCAAAGAGGAAAGTGATCAGAGGAAGAAGCCAATCAGGGGAAGGAGCTGATCAAATCAAATGAAAAAGGAGTGAAAGTAATCAGGAAATAAGAATGGAAGCGATGAAAACTTGAGCTGATCACAATGACGTGGACATAAGTGTGCGTAGTCCCTTAAGTGGAGGATGAAGCGGCCCTTTGGACGGATCGAAGCAAACAGACAAAGTGCTGATTTTGCATAATTTCTTATGAATAAGCCTCCTCTGCTTGTGCTCGGATTGGATTATTTGTTTTTGGGATACTCAAAAAAAGAAGTGATCAGTGGGCGATGGACAAATGATTAAAAATGACAAAAATTCAACAAAAATTTATACATATTGGAATGATTGCCCATTTTTGAGCTCTTTTGCCTTTTGGCATCATTTAATGCGCCTTCGTCTGATCAGTGCCAACCGTCCGTCCAACGACCGAATTCCCTTGGCCATTCGATCGTTTGCCAAGTGAAATTCGCCGTTTGTTCCCTTTTCAATTTATTCCATTTGTAATATTTTGGCCAATTCTTCGTCTTTCTTCTCTTGTTCTTTCGCCCTTTCGCTTTCTTCTTCCAAAAGTTGCTTTTCCAATTCGCGCGCCATCGCTTCGTCTCTCAGAGTTCTAAAAAAAAAACATTATTCATTCCTCTTCCTTTCTCCTAATGTTCATCCTTTTTCCCTCCTCTCTCTCTCTCTCTTTTTCTCTCACTCCCCTTCTCTCTTTCCCTCTTCCCCCTCCCTCCCCTCTTTCTCTCTCTCTTTCCCTTTTCCCTCTCACATTTGTTCCTCTCTCTTCCTCCTCTCCTCCATCGGCTTCCGTTCTTCCTCTCTCTCTCTCTCACTCTCTCTCTTTCCTTCACTCTCCCTCCCCTTCTCTCTTTCCCTCTTCTCCCTCCCTCCCCTCTTTCTCTCTCTCTCTCTCTCTCTTTCCCTTTTCCCTCTCACATTTCTTCCTATCTCTCCCCCTCTCTCTCGCTCTCTCTATTTTCCTCTCTTTTCTCCCCTCCCCTTCTCTCCCTCTCTCTTTCCCTCTCACATTTCTTCCTCTCTCTCCCCTCTCTCTCTCCCTCTCTCCTCTTTCCCGTCCCCTTCTCTCTCTCACATTTCTTCCTCTCTCTCCCCTCTCTCTCTCTCTCTCTCTCCTCTTTCCCGTCCCCTTCTCTCTCTCACATTTCTTCCTCTCTCTTCCTCCTCTCCTCCATCGCCTTCCGTTCTTCCTCTCGACTCAATTTGGCATCCCCCGCAACAGTCACTCGTTGGGTTCGGTTTTTGGAAAAGTGCGACTGATATTCTTCTTCTTGCATTTTCATCGCCAGTCGTAAATCCTCTCCTTGGCTCAGTCGGGCGGCAACTTTAAAAGCAAATGAAATGACCGAAACATTGGCGAAATGCCTCGTTTTTTGCTTACTTTGCGCGACATTTTCTCGCCGACATTCTTCTCTTTCATCACTTTGAATTTGTGAAGGAATTGGAGGAATGAAAGAGAAGGCGGAAGAAGAGGAAGAGGAAGAGAAGAAGAGAAGGCGGAAGAGGAAGACATGGTAGAGGAGCAATTGCCGGGGTTTGGCATCGTCCGAAGTCAGACTTTGCTTTGTTTAATTCGGCGGAGATGGAAAGGAATTCAAGGCAAATGTTTCTCTCTAATTATGTGTTATTTTACTAATGATATGATAATGGAATGATGGTAAATGATGTATTTTAATTTATGTTCGGTTGGCATTCATTTTTTTGATTCATTTCCTTTTCTAAAGTTTGTTTTGGCTTAAATTCACGTTCATCAAAGGAAGGCTGAAGAGAGGAACAATTAAGTGGGACCGGCGGAGGGCGGCTGCTTTCTGATCGATTAATTTTTGAGTGAAACGGAGAGCACTGATCGACGGAGCGGGGAAAGGGAGGGGGAGGAAATGAGAGGTAAAGAGAATGGAAGAGAGAAAAGAAGAAAAGAGGAAGAGAGAGGAAATGATAGGAAAGAAGAGAAGTGAAGAGAATGGAAGAGAAAGGAAGAAAAGAGGAAGAGAGAGGAAATGATAGGAAAGAAGAGAATGGAAGAGAGAAAAGAAGAAAAGAGGAAGAGAGAGGCTATGATAGGAAAGAAGAGAAGTGAAGAGAATGGAAGGAATGGAAGAGAATGGAAGAGAATAGAAGGGAAAGGAAGAAAAGAGGAAGAGAAAGGCTATGATAGGAAAGAAGAGAAGTGAAGAGAATGGAAGAGAAAGGAAGAAAAGAGGAAGAGAGAGGCTATGATAGGAAAGAAGAGAAGTGAAGAGAAGTGAAGAGAATGGAAGCGAAAGGAAGAGAAAGGAAGAAAAGAGGAAGAGCCTTTGATGTACATAAAGTGGAGATTTCTTACAATTAAAACTTGGACAGGCAAAAAAGCTGAGCGGAGGAAGTGAAAATGATTTTTAATTTGACAATTAAATTATTTTGCTGAAAGGGAAGAAATTTGTGCAAATTACGGGGGGGGGGGACAATGGCATTTTATTGCCAAATGAGTGCTTATGCCTTCCGGATCCATTGGACAATTATTCGGAGTTTGCCGGACCATTGACAAATTATGGCCCTCATTGAGTCCAAGCCGAGCATATTGGCCCAACCAACTTCCGCCCCCCCCCCTAAAGCGTTTGGCGGGTCCTTTGGTCCTTTCTTTGCGACCTCTCACATCGCCCCCACTTTGGAGGGTTCTCCCGGCGACAATAAAAGGGAATGTTTGGCAATGCCGTGGCATTTCGCCCCCGCGGCAAAAGAAAAAATGACACTTTTGGCAAATGACACACAAATCGCATTTTATGAGAAATAAGCAAATCTTTGAATAATTCTCTGTCCATTTGATGGTTTTCCTTGCCTTTATTCCCATTTATTTGTCCCTTTTTCAATTCACTCTTTGTCCTCCCCTCCCTCCCCCCGCCCGTCTCTTTTTGACTAATTTAATTTGCCATTTCTCCGATCGGAAAAGCCCCCCCCCCTCCCCCCCCCTCCCTCTGACAATGCTTTTGCCCCCCCCCCCCGCCGCTTTACGCCTTGCTTTGGCTTTGTGTTGTCCATTCCAATTGCTAATTGTTTTACATAATAACTCAATCTCAGCCCATCTGTGTCCCCCCCCCCCGATGGGCTCCTCCTCCGCTGCCCATGTGGCGCTTCATCTCCGCTCGCATTTTCCCGTGCCAATGATTCCCCCGCCGGTGCCCGAACTGTTGCGCTACTGCAAAACGGGAAGAAAGTCAATCACAGTGACCACGAGCACAGCAGCAACTCCGCCGACGGAGAGAAGGACAGCGCAACAGCAGAACAAAACGGGGGCAGCAGCAGAAGCGATGTTGGGAGGTGAGCAGAGAAGGGAAAATGGGAAAAAGGTGGGAAAAAGGGGAACAAAAGGGGTACAAATGGGACAAAAAGGGGTACAAATGGGACAAAAAGGGGTACAAATGGGAAAAAAGGGGTAAAAAAGTGGACAAATGGGAAAAAAAAGGGGACAAATGGGAAAAAAGGGGTACAAAAGTGGACAAATGGGACAAAAAGGGGTACAAAGATGACAAATGGGAAAAAAGGGACAAATGGAAAAAAGGGATACAAAAGTGGACAAATGGGAAAAAAGGGTACAAAGTGGACAAATGGGAAAAAAGGGACAAATGGAAAAAAGGGGTACAAAAGTGGACAAATGGGACAAAAAGGGCGACAAAAGGGACAAATGGGAAAAAAGGGGACAAATGTGAAAAAAGGGGACAAACGGGAAAAAAGGGGACAAATGGGAAAAAAGGGGACAAATGGGAAAAAAGGGGACAAATGGGAAAAAGGTGGGACAAATGGGAAAAAAAGGGTACAAAAGTGGACAAATGGGAAAAAAGGGGTACAAAAGTGGACAAATGGGGAAAAAGGGACAAATGGGAAAAAGGGGTACAAAAGTGGACAAATGGGAAAAAAGGGGTACAAAGTGGACAAATGGGAAAAAAGGGACAAATGGAAAAAAAGGGATACAAAAAAGTGGACAAATGGGAAAAAAGGGACAAATGGGAAAAAAGGGGAACAAAAGTGGACAAATGGGAAAAAGGTGGGACAATTTGGAAAAAAGGTAAATGGGAAAAAAGAGACAAATGTGAACAAAAGGGGACAAAATGGTAACGTGGATAAACAAAGAGTGATCAGAATGGAAGAATGACATATCAACATGCTTTGGTTATCTGTAGGAGAATTAATGATGGCATTGAAAAATTCCGTAAAAAGGTTAATAAATTAATTTTAAAAGGAATCGCAAAGGGTTTAATTAATGCCATTTATGAAAATGCCAATTTGCCCTTTTATTTTTGTTCAATGCCTTTTTCTTTTCTTTATTTTCATTTGGACAGAGTGAAACTTTTGGGTTTGAGGGCAATCAGAAGAAAAAGAAGCGGACAATTGGCCACGGGAACAATGAAAGGACGGGGGAGGCGAGCACAAGCACATCGTCGGGAATAATCCACCCTCTCACTTTGTCTCGGCTCGGCAATTTGATTTGCGTCCCTCGCCCATTAGCACCCAATGCCATCCCTTCCCTCCCCCCCCCCCCCCCCTCTCTCCCCCTCTTTCTTCTCACCTGTTCTGCTTGCAGCTTTTCCTCCTCCCCCACTGCCCAATTGACGCTTCTTCTTTCTTTTTCTTTTCTTTTGCTTTCACTTCCACTGCTTGTCCCACTTTCTTTGCCACATCCCTTCCCTTTATAATTAATTTGCTGTGGCCTCAAAACCCTTGGCCACTTGAGCTATCCCTCTCTCTCTGTCTTAATTCTCCTTCACCCGCACTCCCTCTACTTTTTCCCATTCCTTTTACTCTTCCTCTTCCATTTTTTCTTCTTCCTCTTCCTCTTTTCCCTTTCCTCTTCCTTTTCCTTATTCCCCCTTTTCCTTTCATTTTCTTCAATTTGACTCCCAAAATGGGCTCCACCGGTGCAGCGGCTTTCACGCGTCGCCTCACCGAAGCTTCGCTGGATCGCACTTGGTTCCATCGGCACCCTTCGATCGCTGCTTCGGTGGTTCCGCCGCCTTTGCCACGGTCTCGGTCCGTGTCACGCCTTTCACATGGCGGTAATTTATTCATAAGTAATTTTATCCATTTGAATTGCCCCTCTGATCGCGCCCTCCTCTCCTCGCCTTCCTCTGTCGCTTCCTTTTCCTTCATTTCCTTATCCGTTCTTCCCACCCTTCCCTTTTCCTCTCCTTCAACCTCCCCTTTTTCTTCCTTTTCTCCTTCCTCTTCTTCTTCCTCCCCTTCCTTTCCTCTCCTTCAACCTCCCCTTTTTCTTCCTTTTCTCCTTCCTCTTCTTCTTCCTCCCCTTCCTTTCCTCTCCTTCAACCTCCCCTTTTTCTTCCTTTTCTCCTTCATCTTCTTCTTCCTCCCCTTCCTTTCCTCTCCTTCAACCTCCCCTTTTTCTTCCTCTCCTTCAACCTCCCCTTTTTCTTCCTTTTCTCCTTCCTCTTCTTTTCCTCCCTTCCTTTCCTCTCCTTCAACCTCCCCTTTTCTTCTTTTCTCCCTTCCTCTTCTTCTTCCTCCCCTTCCTTTCCTCTCCTTCACTCCCCTTTTTCTTCTCTTCTTCCTCCTCTTCCTTCTGTCTTTTCCTTTCCTTTTCGTCCCATTCGATGTCCGTCTGTCTCTTTTGCTTTTCCAAAAGGGAATAACTCCCGGGGGAACTTAACTTTCTTTGTTCGACCCCAGTGAATGAATGTTAGCGAAGTGAAAGGAAAGGCGACAAAAAAAGATATTAAAGGCAAAAAAACAATGAAAAGCAAAGGGCAAAAAAGAAAAGATTAAAAAAGAAATAAATTAGGAGGAAACAAATTAGGAATAAACGGGAAAAAGCGAATTGAAATGGAGAAAAGTGGCGGAGATTCGGAATTAGAGGGAGGAAAGCCGAACCGAATTGGCACAATCAGACAAAAGGATTCTGTTGGCATTGGCATTGGTTTTAGTGGATGGCATTATGGTATTAGCATTGGCCAATGATTGTTGGCACGGAAGGGTTGGAATTGGCATCGGTTAGGGAAAACTTTGACTTTCCTTAGTGTTGGATTTCCTACCTCGGCAGACGTAAATAAAAGAATAAATTTGGGAATTGCCCAAAAGAGGCAAATAAACGTGGGAAAAGCGAAATCCAAGGAGAAGGCATTTCACTTTTTCACTTTTAAATTAGTCGGAAATTTACTCACCAAAAAAGAAAAAACAAATAAAAAAATAAATAAATACAGAAACGCCGTCTTTGGCACCAATCCGAGGAGTGAAATGGAACGACGAGTTCAGAAGAAGATACGACGAATTTGAGGAGGGAATGAGCGGAGAACAGGTGGACTAAAGGGTGGGGGCAAAACGAAAAAAAGACGGAAAGTGCCAAAATTTAACGGAATTTCGCCTGACGGGAAGGGCCAAAAAATGGGGGAATGCAAAAAAGCCCTATTTGTGCCTTTTTTGTTGCAGTCGTCCGGTGAGCACGAGACAGTACTGCAGAAGACGATGAAGGTCAGTGTGTGCCGTTCCTTTGGCCTTTCGTCTTCCCTGGTACTCATTCGTCCCCTTTTCAGTACCTGAAAATTCTTTTACCGCACGGTTAGCACTTCACAAGTCCATTTTATGATGCCAAAAGTGTGTGTGTTTAATGCCGACTTTTGCAGTTGGGCTCAACATTTTGCTGTTCACTTACATTTCGTTGGGTGCCATCGTTTTCATCTTTTTGGAGGCGGACAACGAATTGGAGCAACGACGGAGCAAACTGTCCCAAATTTTGCATATTTATGAACTGATAATGAAGGAAACTGTTGCTATTTGTCGCTCTGCCGGTGCGACTTCCCTCTCCGCACTGAACGGGTCGATGGTCGGTGGTGGGCACCCAAATTAGGAGAGAAATGCCGAGGATCGCCGACTAATTGATGGCATTTGTTGGCAAATGGCATGTTAGAAGACGTGCTCCTCCCTTTGACATTGCCTCCCCCCGGGCGTTTCCCTTTTCCTTTTCCAATTTCACTTCTCAGGTCGAACGTCGAATGCGTCCCCTCCTCTCAGTGCTTTCCCGAACTCACGAATATGACGAAAGGTTCACGGCCGAGGCGCAAATGTGGAGCGATTCAGAGCACAGTTTGGCCACAAAAGTACGGGGAAAAGAAAAGGGAAAACGAAAATTTAATTTCAAAAAAAATGCCTAATTTTGTACATCCAAATGCCCAATTCGCTGACCAATGCCCATTTTTGCCGCAATTTACCCATTTTTCCACTCATTCGGACTCTTTCAGTGGACTTTCGCCGCTTCCAGTCTCTACGCACTGACTGTGATCACTTCCACAGGTAAGAAGCATTGATCGACAATGACAGTCCATCACTTTCCCTTCTGATCACTCCCCCCCCCCTTTAGGGTACGACCATTTGGTAAGTCTTTTTGGTTTAATTGCTCTTCCCCCCCCCCCGTTTTTCCATTTGTCCTCCCTTTCTGCTTCAGACTCCGTTGACTGATGCCGGACGAATTTTTACTGGTTTGTAGGCATTTTCAACCTCCCGCCGAATCATTGCTTTTCAGTATTTTACGGTCTTCTCGGCATCCCTTTGATGTGTGTTTTTGGCTTTGCCTTTGGCTTTTCCCTCTCCCCCCCCCCCCTCCCCTTAAGGTTTATCACAGCGGCGGACATTGGCAAATTCCTTTCGGATTTAGTGATCAGAACTTACGGGAAGCTTTTGGGCATTTGCACTTGGGTAAGTTGTTGTTTGTTGTTCAGCATTTGCCAATGATTTGGCACTTCCTTTGAAAGGTTTTGTCGCTTTTCGATGCCATCAAAGATTACATTGTGCAGCCGGACGATGAGTCGATTGAATCGCGCAAACTCAGAGAAAGGCGCAAACGGCGCAGGAGGCGACTGAACGGCGACGACGACGAGGAGGACGAGGACAGGGAAAGGCTACAACTGCCCATTTTCAGTTACTTTGCGCTTGTGGTGGGCTATTGTGCCTTTGGGAGTTTGCTGTTCAATTGGTGGGAGAAAGGCGCCGTTTGGTGAGTGAACGAAGCGAATTCAAAGGGAATGAGCAGAGAGAGGGGGGAGGAGTGAGGGAGAGACAGAGAGAGAGAGAGAGAGGAAGAACGGAAGGCGATGGAGGAGAGGAGGAAGAAAAAGGAAGAAATGTGAGAGGGAAAGAGAGAGGGAGAGAGGGGGAGAGAGAGGAAGAAAT
The DNA here is from genome assembly GCA_023374025.1 of Heterodera schachtii. Lineage (NCBI taxonomy): Eukaryota > Metazoa > Nematoda > Chromadorea > Rhabditida > Heteroderidae > Heterodera > Heterodera schachtii. The sequence goes on from SIJG01000041.1 coordinate 565,105, forward strand.
GTGAGAGGGAAAAGGGAAAGAGAGAGAGAGAAAGAGAAAGAGGGGAGGGAGGGGGAAGAGGGAAAGAGAGAAGGGGAGTGAGAGGAAAAGAGAGAGAGAGAGAAAGAACGGAAGCCGATGTAGGAGATGAGGAAGAGAGAGGAAGAAATGTGAGAGGGAAGAGGGAAAGAGAGAGAGAAAGAGGGGAGGGAGGGGGAAGAGGGAAAGAGAGAAGGGGAGTGAGGGGAAAAGAGAGAGAGAGAGAGAGAGGAAGAACGGAAGCCGATGGAGGAGAGGAGGAAGAAATGTGAGAGGGAAGAGGGAAAGAGAGAGAGAGAGAGAATCCCAGCCTTAGTGATCAGTTCAGCTAATCGCCAGCTTTTAAGGTCGTTCATTCACGGCCTCTTCTTCTCCTTCAACACCATCACCACCATTGGGTCCTTTTTTCGACCATTCCCTCGCGATTCCTTCCCTTTTTCAGATTGGGCAATATCCGTGTCACCAATCGTGGTACTTATTGTGTTCCCTCCCCCTCACTTTGTACTCTTTTTTTACATTACCCCCTCCCCTTTTTTCAGTGTATCTCGCGGTAATTAATCCCTCTCCCCGCTCTTTCCCTCATTTTCCCCGTATTCCTCAACAGTTGGTCATTCTCTACGTAATTATCGGACTTGCAGTGATCACAGGTGGGCAAAGAGTGCCGTGGCACTGACAGTCGGCCCAATTGGCGCTTTCTTTCCCACCCTTTTGATTAGCTTCGCTTGACTTGTGCTCCTCAACCTTGAAAAAGACCTTCACGAAGTTGCATTACTTTGGGCGTAAAATCAGAGAAATCCATGGCATCCACGGATTAAGGCAAAGCAAAGGAAGGGAAAAGCAAAACACAACTCAAAAGCCATTTTAGTAGGGACATGCGGGAAGCAATGAAGATCATTTCAGCAATGAAAAAGATCAGGTGGGGGAGTAAAGAGACAATGGCACTTTTGAAAGAAAAATTCACTGACTTTCCAATGCCATCGCAGAGGCAGCAAAGAGCGAATTACGCTGGAGGACCGTGAGTCATTAACAGCTAATTGATTGTTTTGTTAACGGCGTTTTGATTTAGTCAAAAGGTTTTTGGAGGTTCAGGAGCATTTGCTCAGGTAGAAGTGAACTCTGACAAAACAAAAAAATGGCATCACTTTTTGCATCCTTTTTAAGGCAGCCTTACGTGCCATACGACGTGCACATCTTCAAATGGATCGAAGATGCGGTCGGCATTCCCTTTTCACATGATAATCGTCCGATTGGCATTCATTTCCCTTTAAATGCTTCAAAAGCATCGCCCCCCCCCCTCCGTTCAGTACATGCAATACTGCTTCAACAACGAGGAGTCCGTCTCCCTCGGGGGGCGTTCTGCGCATCAGTGCAAAATATCCTCCGGCAAAGAGCGCCTTTTGCCGCCGCCTCCGCCGCCGACAATCTCAAAACTGCACAGAAGCTGCACTGAAGAATCATCGGCTCAAAATTCGGTCATTCTCTACTGAGAAAGGAAAAGCGTAGCGAAACGCACCAAATGCATTCATTCATTTTAATTGTTTCATTTTGCACATTTTCCAACTGACTTGCTCAAGAATAAAGCACACACTATTTAAAAAAGTATAAATTTCTCTTCTCGACGCCACCGACAAATGAACATTTGGTAGATTAATGGGAAGGAACAGAGATGGTGCCAGAATGTAAACTCTAATTCTAATTTGTAAGCATATGAACATACTGTTAACTCGGTTCTGTTCTGAGGGTACGGTGCGCCTGGCGAGCGATAAGCAACATTATTTTACAATTCGATTCATTATTCAAATATTTTATAAACATTACGCCAATTTTTAAATATTTTGGAAATTAAGAAGATAGGTGATTAAAGTGGGCAATTATCTGTCTGATAAACTCAGGTGTCTAATGTAGTTTGCAAGCTTTTAACTTTCTTATGGTTTGCTTAAATCGCTTAACACTGGTTAAAATCATTTTTGACACCCCGAAAATCAAAAGAGGCTCTGAGCACAAATGACAAACGACCTAATTCTTTTTCTTTTTATTTTATTCTTTTTTTAAATTAGCATTTGCATTCTTTTTTAGGTATTGTTATTGTTTTTATTCCATTTGTTGATCTGGGTTTATTCATTGATTTCCTATTTATTTCGCCTTTGATAACGAAATGCCTGAGAAAAAACCGACGAAATGCCTTTCAAAGGGCAAAGAATTGCCTTGCGGACGTGAGATTATTCAGGATTTTGTAATGGTATCTTTGCTCAATTGTTTCCGTTTTGTTATTTGCCCTTTTCAGATGATGCCCGGCTCCATGGACAAATACAATCAGTTATGTTCCATTCTCAGCTCATTCGAATTGTGGAGTGAGGAATCGCGCACTTCCTTCCTTAGCCAAGTCCGTCTTTCGAAATATCCTTTTTTTATTATTTTTTTTTAGTTTTTGGATTCCTACGATGTTTTGGACGTGAATTGTTCAGACTTGGTGCTTAAATTATGCGTGAGTTTAAGGGAAAGTCGCAAAAAATTTTTCGATGAAATTCAGAAAATTCGTTGGCATACCGTTCCTCCCCAAATGCTTTCGCAATTTACTGACTTTTTATGCGCTTTGGCCATCAACCATGTCCACCATATCAATTCAGTGTTCAATTGCTTCGTCGACCATTTCTTGCCAATTGGCAATTCGAAAGGTATGAAACAAAGGCAATGTTTTTAATTACGAGTCCAATTACACACACAATTTCTTTAAATCTGCAGATTTTCTAGCCCATTGAAATTTGCTTTTCCATTTTCCCAACTTTAAGATCCTTCAAATTTTGAGGCGCATCGTCCGCCAGCGGTGGTGGACGACCATTTCCAAGAGTCGCTGTACGCCTTGGCCAACCTTTCCATCCAAAACGTTGTCTCCTGCAACCCTTTGTCCGTCAAATGTCACTTCTTTTTGATTTGTTTTCCAATTTTTCAGGACGACGCCTCTTCTGCTCAAATGTTTTGTGAAACGCTTTCCGCACATAAAACAGCCGTCTCCGAAACTGCTCGCCTTTATGCGAAATGTGCTCCGTTTTGCCGATTGGATTAGGGACGAGGAAATCTCTGCCGAAATTTGGTCGCTTATCGTCGAGAAACTCCTGCACATCGATGTAATAATGTTTTTCTTCTTCTATTTATTCCGGGTCATTTTAGGCTTTATGTTTTGAGCGGGAGGAAGAAGAACAACGGCCGACTCATTCCAATCATTTGAAACAGAAAAAATTGGACAACGAAACTGCCAGCGAAGAAACAACAAATCCGATGAGGGAAAAACTGAACACTTTGGTCGAATTCATTCTCAATTATTTGGGGGACGGCGACGCCAGCAAAGTGACGCTTATCAGAGAAGGTAATTTTCAGCGGATTTAAGGTTTTGACCCTCAAAATAAGCACAAAGTCATCGAAATAAAATAATCACTCGTGAGCCATGCAAAAAACATTTGATTTAAGATGATCGGCTTTCTTTCCTTCAAATGATGCGACGTTTTTCGCCCGAAAAACTGCAACCGGCGATAACAGAAGAAAAGAGGAATGAAGTGAAAAATGTTGGGAATATGGCAATGGAAGAGGGCTATGAAGAGGAACTGATGGCACTATAACAGTGAAAGAAGCGCCAGAAAAACCACCATTATGGTCCCATTTGTTGTTAATGTTGTTGTTTATGTTTATTGTTATATATAAACAAATAATAATATGAGAAAGGCAACAGAGATGGACAGCAAAGAACCTAAAATACGATATGACAAAATGTCCATTGGGTCCCTCCTCTTCGCAGCGTCACAAGAAACGCAAGGCCCACATGCCAAGCACACCAACGGTCAATCCGAACCTGAACAATAAATTGTGGTATTACGGAAGAAAAAACCTATGCTTAGCGTCTGGGAATTTGTCATTAATTTTTGCGAATACAATTAAATATTTTCCCAAATCAGAAGAGCCTATGTTTTGGATGGGGGGAGCTTGGAATGTAATCTGAGTTTTGCTTGCTCACCATTGGACCATGTAGCTGTAGTGCTGGTTTCGCAGGACGACAATGGTCTGTCCGCCGATCGGTCCGTCTTTTTCAGTCGATTCGAAATCGGCATCCACAATAATTGGGACGGCGTCGCTTTGCCTTGCCATTTCTTCCAAATCCTTGAAGGCCCAAATTCCCTTTTCCGGGTTGTTTTTGACGAAAGGAGAGCCCTGAATTTAAACACTAAATCTAAGAAAAACAAAAGATAAACGAATGGTTGGGTTAACATAACGCAACACTTGGCCCACCTTCTCAGCACTTCTGACGACCGCGTTCAAATCCTTCAGCTCGGACTCCCGCATTTGCTTGCCCTTCTTCAGTTCGGATTCGATGTTTTCGTTTGGAACCCATCCTCGGTTAACCATAATTGTAACGCTAACAAATTTAGCGATTAGAGTGGGGACAATTTGGCTTTAAGTAGTTTTGAGCTTCGACTCGAATTCAAAACAAAAACGAAACCCAATTCCGAAATTTCTTTAATGCACCAAAAGATGGTCAAACGCCGAAAGGTTCCCAAAATTACAATAAGAAAAAAACAATTTATGGTCATTTCTTATATTTTTGTTGCAAAAAGTGAATTTCGAAAACTAAGGTGAAACCGAACAGAAAAGTACTTTGTGCCCTCCAGTCTCATCGGAGTGATCACATACGCCCCATATTTTTCCGAATTCGAAGTGCCGGTATTTGCGGGGTCCAACCGACAGCGCCACCGAATGACAAATTGGCGGTCGAAAAGGTAATGCCCTCTGACGTGCACCTTGCGAAACTCCATATCATCAATCGCGGACAAACTGCGAAAAGGGGAAAAATTGACAAAGAGAAAGACAAAGCGCCCCGAAACAGCGCAAAATGTCGCTGGGACAAAACATCGCAGTGGAAATATATATTAAATTACCACGAGGACCGGGAAAATTATTTCAATGAGACAGAGCACCATAGATGAACAAAAATTGAGCTGCTCCCCCCCCCCCCCCCCGTGTCTGTGCGCCGGAAACTATCTCACATTCTATGTAGGTAGCTGGCCAATCATACCTTTAAAGGATGAGAAGCGAAAAATATTATGTTTTTTAGTTCATAAATTTTGGAATATATTTCCCGGCGATGTTTTGTCCTGCTCCGGAAGAACTCACTTGTCCACAGGGAATTCCACAGGTGCAGTTTTTGTTGCAATTTTCAGTTTTTCGATGAGTTCGGTCTTCCATTTGTGCCTTTTCCATTGCCAACAACCCAAAGCAAAAGTGGCGGCTGGGAATAACTGGGGAAATTATGCAAATTAATGGACGAAAAATGCCAGTTGCCGATGAATGAAACACAATTATTAAAGCGAAAAAAGTTAGATACATACACTAATTTTATATGAAAAAGTAGGAACGAAAATGTACCAAAGCGACGTACGTGCCGAAGAAAGACCTCCGAACACGTGTTCGCACGTCCTCTTCCGCATTGGAGGGTAAATTAAGCTGAAATCACAACAAAAGATCGGCTGGAAAGTAACGAAAACGGACTGACCCAAAGAGTGTTCGATTCGGGCGCCTTTACATCTGACTTTGAGTTCAATCCAGTTTTATGCGAATTTGATGGGATGGACGAAACAGAACTGAGCTGCCAGAATTCCGGACTTAGTGCCCGACCAGAAACGGATGCAAATTGCAAGAGACGGTATTTCCGAGGAGAGAGCATAAGTAAGTTTCTGATTGAAGTGTGTAAAAAGGAACATAAAGAACTCAAACAATTTAAGGAACAATTCTGGCCCTTTATTTTTAGACAAAGGAAGTCGCTGTCCAGACTTTTATCGAAAACCATACATTACAGAAATAAACAAAAATCCAACAATGCTGCCATCATAACCTAATTTCTTCTGAATGGGCATTGCCACAATCGCAGCGATCACCACGGCCTCTTCGGGGGGCCGAAGTCGATGTTGGCCGTTTTGATGCGCTGGTAGAATTCCTTGTCGAAATAGTCAGATCGGCTGTAGTCTGTCAGGCCAAGCTTAAGCGTCTCCTCATCGTGGTCTTTGACAAGCGCATAACGCTCCGGTCGATTGGTAGTGGAAAAGCCAATTCGTTTTTGCCAACTCTGCAATGATTATAATAAACCTTTACTATATTTATGGAAGTTTAATTAAAGAAAATAAAATTTTCAAGCACCTTCGATTCGTATTTCCACACGTAGTAGAAAAATTCGAATGTCAAAAAGAACCAGAAGAACTTGGGAACATAGACACGGATAATCGTTGCCCAGTAATTCCCAAAAGTTGGTCGCAAGAAATGCTTGTAAAGCTTGTCCATTGGCCATCGATAAAGCACTCTGATTGGATTCAGTTGGCTGAATTTTTCTAATAAGATACATTTGATTGAGTTAATAATTTCGAAATGTGTAAAATAGAACAAATGGCTACCGGTGGACCGCGTCGACATGGATAGGCTCATCCGGATGCATACTCTGGTCATGAACCCATTTTCTAAAATAGATATTTGAATAACTTTTTGTTGGAGGAAGTTCTAATTGCCACTCACTCTCTCCACTCTCTCTCCGCCTTCGAGAGTCCCGCAGTCCGAACGCGTTCATCTGTGGTAATTCAAATTCAAATATAGCATAGGGTATTAATACCCGCCATATGCAGCTGCAAACTCATCTAAAGAAATATTGCATATTCCCAATTGCTTAATCAGGTGGGTGGGCGCACGCGTATATGGGCAAGAAAGTGGATTTAGAGTAAAGCCTAATCCGTTAGTTATTGTTGCTCTTACCGGGTCATTGACTCGGTGCATCGGCATATCCTTGTCCTTCCTAATGACCAATTTAGGCGGCGGCGCCCCAGAACGAGTGCTGCAGAATTCTCGGTCATTTTATTTACGGAAGAAACAACTTACAAAGGGTTCTGCCCCACTCGTTTAGGAGGACTGTAGTAATTTCCCATCTACGAATTTTGTAAAACAAAAAGTACATTAAAAAGTAGACATTGGAATAATAATTTTTAGTTTAAACTGCAAAGAGTGAGAGAACTCCTGAATATATTCATGCCATCGGAAAAGCATTAGTGCATCATAACATAATGCATTGAAAAGAACATGAAGACATTGTGAGAAACATTGATTGACAGATCCATTAAGGTGTTCATAGAAATGATACATAGCGGCAATTTAACTCTCCGCAATTAGAATATCGAATATATCATGCCGCCCGCAGTTCTTACATCCCTTTAAAGTCCGTTTTGTTCTCAATCGTGGCCTGACAGAACTCCCATTCGTTGCGCTCGCGTCCCTCAACACAATGTTTGAGCAGAATTTGGCGACGCTGTTCCACGTAACGGTATTTGTCTTGGACCTGAAACAGTAATTGAAGTAGAAAAAGTAAAGAAAACAAACGCACCTTTTGTTTGACCTCAGCAACTTTCTCATTCGGAAGCTCTCTCTCCAAATATTCACTCAACTAAAACATAAACATTGTCACAACAATTAACTAACATTAAAATTCACTTGTTCAGTCGCCAGCTCGAGGTCACTTTGGTTGTCTTCAAACATTTTGGTGATGTTATTCTGGACAAGGTAAAAGGCGAACACGTAACTGAAAATACGAATTAAACCTTTATTTAGTTTATGAAACTTACGTGTACATCAAAGTACGCCGGCATTCGATAAGAATTTCAACCGCCTTCTGCAAAAACTGCGTTTCAATCCACGAAAAGCCGAGCACCTTTAAAGAAATTCACTTTTTTATTTAGAATTGCTTTTTTCAACGTCTGACCTGCATTTGTTCCATTTTTTCGCTCACTTTTTCAAAGAGCTAAATTGTAAAAATAGGAATATAAGTGTCAATGAATTTTACCTTTCTCTCCAATTTGAGAGAGTTCTGGTGGTTAGTGAAGCGTGAATAGTAGTGCAGATAGCGCTGAAGTGCCGCCCTGGACCTTTCCTGTGAATCGCGAGCCCTCTTAGCCGCGTCATCGTCATAACGGTTGCAGGAGTACCAACCGGAGCCTGAAACTGAGAAATGACCATCATTAGAAATATGAATATTTCATGCTTTAAATTTTTATTGAACTCACCATGCGGGGCCCAAGGGCCGAGGCACATCCAGCAAAATTCAAAGCGACAGGATAAGTTTTTGCAGGTCATGTGGTTACAACCTCCGTCTTTTTCGATGGTCACCTAAACAAAATGAGTGACGGTGTTTTGTAAAAATAAAACACTTGGCACTGCGGGCAGTCCTTGGTGTTGGCACTCAACCAATTCGATGTTTCACTGTCGTCGATGCATTTCTTCTGCCACTTCTTGAGAAGGTCACAACTAAAAGCATTATTTATTTCCTTCCTTTATTTCGAGTGAATCCCATTACCTTATTGGCTCGTGCCATTGCTATAGAATTAAAAAATGATAAAATTACAATTAGAATAAAGTTTTACGCCCACCTGGCCGCAGCTGAAGCAGAAAAGGCACCCACATTTGCACAGAATTTTGCGCGGCTCTGAATGAGGCACTTTGACAGCACGACCACATTCGGGAGCGGGGCACCATTTAATCAAGGTGTTACACTAAACAAAATTTGTAGCTGAATGCTCCCAAAGATACCAACCTCCACAAAAGAGTTGAGGACCAATTTGTGATAGGAACGCAACGCTTGTTTATTGTCGACATTTTTGAGCACAAATTCATCATCCGCAACAATAGTACATCGAAGTTCAGGACAAGTGACATAAGGTCGACCCTCGTCGAGAATCTATAATAAACAATTAATGGTTAATTATATGTTTTAAGCACCTTGCACGACAGGTAATTGGACCAGCACTGACGGCAAAACAAATGGTTGCACAGCAATCCAGTCAGCTGTCTTAATTCGTAGCAAATCTTGCAGTAATCAACCTTTCCCTCGATTTTGGTATGCTTTGTAGGATCGAGAAGATTTGCATTGCGGAAGAATGAATCGGTGTTTGAAGTCTCAGGCAATTCGTAGAACCTGGATGTTAATTGAGTCAACAATAAAGAAAATTAGCTACCTCTCAATTAGTGTGACTTTGTTCCATTTGAAGTGATGAAGAAGTGCCTTGCAAATTGAGCCATTGAAACGCAACACTGCTGAAGTTTCAGAGGAAAGCTTATTCAGTTCGTCGACCAACTCCGTCTGAGAAAGCACCTGTAATTTCTGGCATTATTGTGAACTTCTCCTTTAAACTCTACTTGGTAGTCCCTGATTTCTTCGTTAGATAAGGCCCCAGCAGTAGAAGTGCCTGCATTGGTGACTTCCTCCATCGCTACTTCGTCACCCGAATCGGATGAAAGGTCTTTAATGTCATCAATGTCGTCATAAATAATTAGGTCGTCCTTGTCATTACTGTTACTCATTGTAACCTAGAAAATAAAACTTAAAAACTGCAGTATTATTTAGCCAGAGAAATAACATAACAAACGAAGGGGTAACCACTTAAATGTTGGGTTTTTGTAACAAATGATATCAAGTCCAACGCGCTCTCGGCTCTAGTGCACTTTAGACACGTACAATCAAAATTATCCTAGGTTTTAAATCATCTTTCTACTTGGTCAATACCTACTTCTTGGTATTACCGGTTCTTGCTCTCTTTTCTTGTATTTATAAATTATTGATTTAAGCTTTCGTTTGATCCAAGAACTGACCCAAGAAAAAAGTTATGGCCAAAGAAACTGAAGGAAGTCATCGGTTGGATGCCGAAAAGCCAATTGGATGTCTAAGTGCACTAGAGCCATGCTCTCTTAAGACTAAATTTTATTTTGATTCATTCATTTTTTAATTCTTTTGAAACTGTCAAAATTTTAAACACTAAAGGACGGACCCCTTTTTGACTAAAAAACATGTTGTTTTTTTTTTGGTGAAAGTCACAAATGACAAAAATAAATTGAGAATTCATAATAAACCACCTTTAAATATGCAAGTAATTTTTTTTGTTGCAAATCAAAATGATCCCCCTTTGGTTTTCGACCCCAACTAACTGTATAAAAGTGGCATAATTTTAAATGTTTATTGTACTACCTACATAAAAGTTACCTTTTACCTATCTTGGCTAACTTTTGGTGACAAAAACATTTGGCCAATTATCATACTATAAATTTAAATAATAAAAGAATTCAATAGCATTGTGCTTTGTAAATAATTTGGCCGAAAAAATGGGTATTCTTGCGGTATAACAGGCGAAGTTGGACATTTTCGGACGGACAATTGCAGACAATTTAGAAAAAAAAATAGCTTGAAAAAATATTTTTAAAGCAATCAGGAGAGTGGGCTTCTTCAATGTGGCTCTTGCAATTATCGTCCTAAAATAAGTAGATTTTTACCACTTACATACATATATTCTTATAGGGCTTTCGAGATGCATTATAACCCAACTGTTGGCACTTCCCATGATATTTCATTGTCTCCAATCACTGTCCGTATCCATTGCGATAATTCAATTAAAAATTGTTTCGGCAGTTTGTTGGATGATCTTCAAAATTCTTGTGAAGGTTTCGACTCTTCCGTCGTTCTTGTCGGTTGTCCGAAAATGGAGAACATCTGTCATTCTCATGATATTTCCTTTAGGGCCATTACGGTTTCTTTTTGGTTCGTACATTTCGGTCAGATGAAACCGACTTCGCCATTGTTATGCAAATTTTCTTTGTTGACAAATCATCTCTTTTCGCTTCAACATCTCATCAAATTTTTTCTTTAAATGGGATGTTCGCCAGTGCCAATAAATTGAAGGATGGAGAAAAGGTGGGCGAAATAAAAAATGAGAAGATTAGTCTGTCCAAATGTTAGGTGGAAAACGCAGAGCGAGCTTAGATTAGACCAATAAAGGATGGATGAGCAAAAATCCTGATTTTGAGACTTGAATGCAATTTGTCTATTTTTTTGCTAATTTTTCAATTTTTTTTCCTTGAATATTTTTTAATTAGTGCAAAAATCCCGACTAAGTAACGAAATCCCGTTTCCGTACTCGAATCTCGGTAGCTCAATGGTCACGGAAGCGTGGAGACGCTGGTTCGACTCCATCAATGACCAACATTTTCCCATTTCTTGTTTGTTAAAATGTAAAAGCATAGCTTAAGGTATTTTTACATCCGCTCTCTGAAAATGCTTTAAATCGTTGTGAATCGGTTGTCATTAATCCTTTGGATAACGGCGACTGGGAAAAAATTGTAAGTTTTTTGGAAATTCAAAATGTTTCTATGAAAAGGGAAATTATTTTGCCTTCATTTGCAGCTATTTAAAGGTGTCTTCCACCGAACAAATAGAAGAACTCCTCCTCGGACAGCTCCGCGTAATTCAGACGAATATGCGAATTTGTGTCCATTTTAAAAATGGGCAAATGGCCAATTTTACCATTGGAGGTATTGGGGCGAGAAAAGCAACATTCGGCGAGTGCCATTAATTAGCATTTGCTCAGAAATTCTCCCCCGCGTTCAAATGGCCAATTGCTTCGCAAATGGAAATTCCCTTTCTCATCCGCCCGCTTTTCTGATGGCTTATGGCACTCGTCTTCTCGTTAATGCACCTCATTCTGCTGCTGCATCTGATGAGAAATTGGTGGAGGGAAACGTAAAAGGAATGCGAAAAGAAAGCGAAAGGGCGGCGGAAGGGACGGCGTCACTTGGAAGGGCTTTTGTGCCGGGGATGGGTTCCGAAGTGTCCGACTGTTTTTACTCATCGACGGGTGAGTTTCATGTGTCTGATCAGAATTGCATAAATCGCTAGAAACAAATTCGATCCATTTTTGCTCATCCAATTGATGTTCCTAAGTAAACGCTGCTGAATGTCCTACAGTAATTCGTTGCCTCCTTTTCAGTCCCTGCTGCTGCCCATTTCGATGTCTCTGCTCGGGCCCTTTGCTGTCCCATCGTCCGCTTTCTCCCCCTCGCTCCCTTCTCCTCCTCCTCAAACCCTTTCTTCTCTTCTCACCGCCGACTTCGTCTTTTGCTCAACACTTTTCCGTTCATTTTTCTGCCTCATGGAACACTCATAAAAAAGAGCGAATCGCACGAACTTCGCTTCTGTTGCGTTTGTGTGCAATTTGACGATGGAGAAGGGGCAGCAGAAAGTCAATTGGCCGAAGCTGTCCTTGTCACTCTTCCCAAAGAGGGGCAACAAACGACGACGCCATTTGGGCATTTCTGTGAACGACTGGCACTTCTAATTGAGGTGATCAGCGGGTGAATCAGTCAATCAGCGGAGCAAATAAACGAGCAAATTCATTTAATTTGGCCTGCCATTTTCAGCGACTTCGCCTTTCTTCCGGCCTCCTCCACTGTTGGCTGTCTCCGTCTCTCAGCCGTCTTTTTTCTCGCTCTGCTGATTTGCGATGGATTAAACTTCGCCCAATCCCACCTGATCAGCTCAAGAACATTGACAATTTAGTCATTTCAACAAATCGTGTCCATTTGGCAGAAGTCAAACAAACATTCATGGATTTGATTGCTTCTGCTCGACAATTGAACACCCCGTGGCTTTTGTCAGATGAAAAATCCCATTGGAATTTACAATTACCAAAAGTTGAAGTGGAAGATAAGCTTAACCAAAACAGTAAAAACTAACAAATCAATGAAAGACTTTCAATAATAATATGTATATACATATTCAGAAATAACTAAACAAATTGTTGTGAAATTAATGGATGGTGAGGAGAAAACGCATTTAAATGCCAACAATCGAATTGGGACTCACCGTCTTTTTTGGCCTCTCTCGCCTAAAATGAGCATCAAATTCAGGGTCAAGCAAGTGTAAATTTCAAAATGTCATTTCATTTTGTTCAGAATGACGACGAAATGAATGGACATTTGCCAAATGAAAGTCATTCTGAAGCCAATGAAAAAGATGAAGCAATGACGCCATACCATCAAAAGTGTGTGCAAATGGTCGATTTCCCGTGGGTCTTTCATCCGTCGCTTCCCATTCCCTTTTTGGCATTTCGTAGTGCTCAATTGTCCGTTCTTTCCTCTCTTTCGCATTCCATTCGAACGTTTTTGCGCTGTCGCTGCTTACCTTCCGTTGTTGACGCAAAAGGTCAAAGTGCCGGCGAAGAAGCGGCGGTGCCATTGGCACTTTTGTTGGAGGGACCGTGCGGCAGTGGGAAGTCAATTTTGTTGGCAAAACTTATGAGCAAACTGCGAACAACTGACGAAGACAATGCATTTGTACCAGTCGCAGCGGATATTGTCGATTGTTCGGATGCTGGTGAGCGATCAAAAAAAAAGAGAATGCCAAAGTGCCGTCCTTTCTTTGTGCCATTTTTTCAATTCAAAATTTGCGAATTTTTGGTCCTTCTTTGAATTCGGTTGACTTTTTCCTCCTTTAAAAGGGAATTCGCTTCTTCGTTTTGTCGATTCCGTTGATTCTGCGATGGCTGATTTAGTCAATCGGTGGCCTTCCGTCCTTTTGCTGGATAATTTTGACATTTGTATTGGGAAATTTTCTAACGGAGGCGACCCTTCGTCGATGCAAAACGAAGAGCAGACGAAACGTTTGATTTACCAAAGTGGCAAAGACCAACAACTCAAGAGAATTATGTGTATAGTTCAGAAATATTCGGCAGATTATTTGGAGAATTCCGACGAAGGAAAGTGCCAATTGTTTGTGCCATTTCTGGCGGAATTAAAATATCCGAAGAGATTTCGGCATGGGAAGGACCGCCTTTGAAGTGGGAGACGCACCGAATTGGACCAATCGGTGAGCGTTAATTAGGATTGTTTATTTTGTTTTACAATACGCAAATATCAAGACAAATGCACACAAAAGGAAGTATTGAACAAATTATCAATGCACGGATACATAATGCGAACAAATCTGCGAATTGAATCAGCGAATTTCGGCACAATCGGTGAACTGTGCCGTTTGGTGGAGAGATTGGAATTGCGAATTGGCACAAATCGAACACCCGCGGGTGAATTGGGGCATTTTCATAGCCTTACGATTTTAGCCGGTCAATAGAATCAGTCGGAAGACATTCTCTCTGTCGCTTCCATTTGCAAACGGAACGAATTCGGCGTAGGAGAGTTGTCCATTCGTTTTGACCAAATCGCCGGATTGGAGTCCGTTAAAAGCAAACTGACCGAAATTTTCATTTGGCCTGCCAGGGTACCCATTTGTTTTGTTTTTTTGTTGCAATTACCGTTTTCTTACAGTATCCATCCCTTTTTGGATTGTCTGGCGTTCGCGTGGGACACCGCGCAATCCTTCACGGGCCAAGCGGATGTGGCAAATCGATGTTAATAAGGGCATTGGCCGGGTCAATGGGAGCCACTGTGTTCAGTGTTAGGGTGAATTTGCTTTTTCTTAAGGGTGCCCACCAATTAAATTAAAGGGTCCCCAATTGTTGTCTAAATATGTTGGCCAAAGTGAGCAAAACATTCGCCAACTCTTTGCCAAGTGATAATTTTGACTTTATCATCCATTAACTTTTCTTTTAAAGGGCAAAGGCATCAAAGCCGGCGTTGATCATTTTTGATGAGGTATTTAATGTTTTTAGAGATTTCATTTAATCTGTCAGATCGATGCCATTGCGCCGCAACGAGGCAGTGACAATTCGCACGTGACGGATCGAATGGTGAACCAAATGTTAACGGAATTGGACGGATTTGAGGGGAACACCGAAGGCATGGACAGCAAATCAACCAAAACATTATGTAACATTGGCACTTTAACAGGTGTTTTTGTGATTGCGGTCACAAATCGTATTGATCTGATCGACAAAGCGCTTCTCCGACCCGGCAGATTCGACTTTAGGCTTCGCATCGGACTGCCGGACTTTGTGGGTTTTCACCGTTTTGGTCCTTGCGGAAATGGGTTTTTTCCATTTGAAGGGGCTTCGATTGGCAGTCCTTCGCCTTTACTGTGTCACAGAATGGGGTGTTCACCTTTCTGACAACGTGAATCTGAAATTAATTGCGCAACAAACGGAAGGTTAATCTTCCCTCCAATGCCAACCAATCCCTTTATGTTATCTCCGAATTTCATAACAATTATATGTCATTTTGCTTAATTTCTAAGGTTTTTCTGGCGCTGAAATGCGTGCTGTTGTACAGAATGCTCTCCATGAGTCTGAAAGAGAACACAAAAAAGACGAGAAATTTAAATTTGAAAATAAGCCAAGAATTTGCCAAAAACATTTTAATCGGGCAATTGAGCACTTTGAGAAAAAAGGAAAGAAATATGATACAAAAGAAGCAGAAGGTGCGAGATTAAAGCAAAGATTGACTTTTAACAATTAAACTTTTGTTTTCTGTTTTTTACACATACACACTAAATGTCTTTTGTACTACTCCATTACTTTTATGCTTTTGTTGTAAGTAATTACATATTAAAAGATTGTGCATTTCATTTTGCTATGGAAGTGATTGACCCTCGAAACACTTTATTGTCGAACCAAGAAGTATTGGAACTTCTGAATCAAGCAAAGGGACGTCATATTCCAACAAAGGGTCAGCTAATGAATTCCAATTAAATCTCATTACCTTTTTCGAAATTTATATACCTAATTGCCCTTCCATTTTAGATTCTCAGAATCACAACACAATTGTGTATGAGGCACTAAAGTATTTGAATGAAACCCCCGCGACTGCGCAACGTCGACAGGACATAATTTCATTGATTAATGCGCTGAAAAAGTTCAAATTGACCGGAGCAGAGGTCATCGTGCAAATAAAAAGCAACTTCTTTTGACACTTATTAGAAATCCTGCATCATTTAAATCATTTATTTAGTAAATTTCATAATTCGAAAACTGACTGGTAATAGTGCAGTTCATCCCCCCCTTTCGAAAATTTTATGTTTTCAAAAGTCATAAAAATATTTTGTATAGGGTTTTCGGGGTCGCTGATCACGAATATGATATCAATTTCGATCCACGGACCTGAATTTGAACAGAAAGTCGAAAATTCAAATTTTCATTTTTAATATTTTTGGTTAAAACTTTGTTTAAATAAACGGAAACGAACTGTAATTCATCATTGCTTCAATAAAAGAAACATTTGAACCATTTTTAGATTAAAAATAGAAAATGTGGATTCTCGACTTTTGGTTCGAAGTCGGGTCAGGGGACCGGCATTGATCGAAATACCGGGTTCGTAATCAGCATTCACTTCACAGATAAATCAAATTGTAAATCTACGACCAAAGCAAGCAGTCGAAGTGCAACTGATCGTCGAAGAATCGGAGGAAAGGCTTACGGAGGAGCAAGTCGATGAATTAGTTGAGACAATCATCAACAGTTTACCCCGGAATTATTAATGGCCTTTTAATATTTTAATTCGAATAAATCATTAAATATAAAAAAGAAATCAAAAGATTATTTACCAAATGTTTTGTCTTTTATCGTATTTCAATTTTGTTCTTATATTATCTTCGATTATTTCAGGCAAATGAACAAAAGAACTCTTTGGCATATGCTTCTCAAAAACAAAATTTGCAATGATTGTCTGCGACGTATTATTTTGGATGGCGCGAGAGTTCAATCGACCTCCAGTGTTTCAAAAAGGTGGCAGGGATCTATGTTAGCAGAAATGTGCCAATTTTATGACTTCTACCCCTTAAAATGCATTTTTTCCTGCGGGCATTTTTTAAAAACGAAAGTTTGAAAACGCTTATTTTTATGCATTGAACGGCATATTACTGTTAAATTTGTGTGTCGAATGTCCCCTTGTTATTTTTAGCTTAATTGTGCATAAACCAACACGGGAAGAAATTGCGCAAAGAGTGACGAAACTGCTGAGAGAGCTCCACTTGGCCAAGGAATGGCAAACAATCGAAGGCATTGGCAAGGAACTGAGGGAACAGTTGCTGAATTACCCGGCCAGTCGAATGGTGGTCATTGAGGTGTTACTCAATAAGAAAAATACCCAAAATTGCCTTAGTTTGAAGCAAATTTAGGACCGAATCGTAATCAAAAATATTAAAAGATGGTCAAAACGATGTTCGAACGAGCAAACCAAAGCATTGTTGCAACAGTGTTTGGCATTGTGTGGAACGGTGCCGGAAACGAAGAACCCGGATGGCATTTCCGTGCTTTCAATTGACGGAGGTTCATTCAAATTAAAAAATAAGCAGCAGAGAAATTTGGCGTTTCATTTAGGAGGAACTCGCGGAATTTTAGGACTCCAAATTCTAAGTGAACTTGTACATATGCATTTTCCGACTAACAGTTCGCGAGGTTCCCTTATCAGTGGGCTACGCTTTTGAAAAATTTGACCAAAATTCTGGATACAAACACAATTATTACCTTTTACTACTTGTTTTTGTTATTCACTTTAGACCGTTGGATACTTTGGTGCCGGGAAGTTTATGGTATCGCTCAAGGAATTACACAAATATGGCTATGAGTTCTTCATGCTGCTTTGGACCAATTATCTTCTTGTCCTCCGTACGGTTTTGCCACACAAAAAGAATATTGTTGTACGCCCGCTTACAGCAGTGGAACAGCCGGTATGATGGAGTTTGTAAAACTTTAAAAAAATATACCTAAATTTGGAATTTATGTAAAAAAGTTTAAATATATGAAATCTTTTGAAATGAGATCAAAAAGATTGGGTTTGTTTTACTTTAGCTTCCCATTGCTCCTCTCTTTCCTCCTTCGCCACTTGCACTGCGACTCGGCAATTCCCGTCGCGGGCGGAAGCAATTAGGCCAAGCCATCGCCGCTTTCATTAGCATCGCACCGCTTAAGTCAGTCAGTCACAAACCGACAAAAGAAACGGCAAAATTCTCTCGCACATTATTCAGAAAAGTCGAGGTGAGTTGGCGAATTGTGTTGTTTATTTTATTCATTTATCGGGAAAGGCTCTGCCAAACCTCCGAACAGCGAAAAATTCAATCGAAAAGAGAGTCTCGAGGAAAGGGAGCCGAGAGGGAACGAGCAAAAGGGACGGCACGGCGAAACACCACGGCACACGCCGGTCGATGAGGTGAGACAGAGCGAACAACGACAAATGACCGAACCATTCGCCGCATTGGCAGATCGGATCGGGATCGGACTATTTCAGCGACGAATTAAACGTTGACGGCGCCTTTGCGATGAACATGGGCATGCCCGCGGGCGCGACGGAAGTGCCCGAGGGGGTCGTGCAGCTGAATGTCGGCGGGACTTGTTTTCTGACCACATTTGACACGCTGAAAAGGGACAGCGGAGCATTGCTGTCCCAATTGTTGACGTTGGAAGGGTTGGAGAAGAACAGCAAAGTCAGTCAGTCCAGGGGCACAGCGACGCCTTTGGTCACTGATTAATTTGGAGGTGGCAAAGCGAATGAGCAACGGCACCATTTTCATCGACAGAGACGGCGAACTGTTCGCCTATGTTCTGGATTACCTGCGCACCGGCAAATTGCTTCTGCCGGAGAATTTTCGCGAGTTGGCACGCCTTCGAGAGGAGGTGCAATTAAACAATTAAAGTGGCAAATGCCTTCTCAGTTTCTTTTGATTGTGATGAGGACAGTCATTTGTCAATTCGTCAACATTTCAGGTGCAATTCTACCAAATCGACGAATTAATGCAGCAGCTGATCCCCTTTTACAACCTCAAATTCCCCCCAAAGACACCCACCGGCCAAAACAACGGAAGCGTCGCTTTGACCGCTGCGGTGGCGGCCGTCGTGGCGAAAACGAATGCTTTGTACGAAACCGGTGAGGAAAAAGACGGATAAAAGTCAAACATGAACATTTTGAATGCCATTGCTAACACCCGAAGGTGGCTTCATCACTCTCGGCTACCGCGGCACTTTTGCATTCGGACGAGACGGACAAGCGGATGTCAAATTTCGAAAATTGCACCGCATTTTGGTGTGCGGAAAAGCCCAATTATGCAGGGAGGTGATTGGCACTTTACTCAATTTGAGAATGCCAATGAGTCAGTTTTGAAGGTATTCGGGGACACTCTGAACGAAAGTAGGGACCCGGACAGAGAGTTGGCCGAACGGTACACGGCACGGCTTTACCTGAAGCACCAGTGCCTGGAAAGAGTCAGTTTGGCTAATGAGCATCGCAAATGGCACTTAAAGAACGATGTTTATGGCCCCTTTAGGCGTGTGACAATTTGGCAGAAAAGGGCTTCCGCTTGGTGACAGCCTGTTCAAGCGGGGCGAACGGACTGGTGACAGCCGCCACTGTGCAGCCGGCGATCAGCGGAGCGAACAATTACATCTTCCATTAGTTGGTCCAATAGACTTTCGAAGCTTTTGACGGCATGATTCTCACAGATTCAGAGGGAAAGTGGCGACATGGAAGAACAGAGATGGGCCCATTACACCGAATACGTTTTCTACAGAGAACCCCAATTTGCCGTGTTCAATTCGCCCGATCAGAGCCCACGAAGTTAGACAAAGCTTCGGCTGACATCGGCGGAGCGAAGGATTAATTTTGGGAAGAATCGGCCAACAAATGGCCGCGCTTCTTTCCCTTTTGTCTTCTCTTGCCCGATCTCCCCTGCTGTTGTTCGTGTCCATTATTGAGCTTCTTCTCCATTAGCAAATTGCTTCCATTCCAAATCAATCAAACAATTAATAATTGTAAAGAATGCTTTTGTGATTAAATTGTCTTTTATGATTGGTGCCATCATCAAATGATGATTTGTCATCGCTTCTTCGATCGTTCCCTTAATCTCCGGTCATTTGTCCCTAATTTTGCTGCTCCGTCTCTGTTATCCCCTCCTCCTAAACGTGTTTGTACTTGGTGAACAGTGCGTGCAGCACTCTCAGCGTGCTCTTCAGGTCGCCGTTGACAATGTCCGCCGGACGGCACTTTGGCTTGGCCATGCCCGCCTCCTCCATCAGAAAATAGGCGAACTGCACATTCTTCAGCTTCTCGTCGTTGTTGTTCACCTCAATTAGTCGGCTTTAGGGGCGAAGGTCAAAAAAGGGGGAGAGATCACTTGGAGATGGAATTTGTAGAGGGGCACGAAATAACCCTCGAGAAGACCCATCAAAAGGATGAGGAAAACGCCGTCTTGGAATTGCGTCTCCAAGTCGGTCACCTCCAAGACAATCTTACGCTCATATGAAAGTATTTAATCATTCAAAAAGTCTTTTGCCAATTTTGGTCAGAAATGTCTTCTCGTGGAACCAATTTGGGTGCCGATGAAATGGGGAGCCGGAAAATCCGACACCAACTTTAAATTAAAATTTTTTAGTTTGTTTGAGTTAATATGTATCTATCTGCCTAGGCTTAGCAAGTTCTCGAATTGAATTTACCGAGAATATTTTTATTTTTTTGCATCGATTTTTTCACGAATGATCTGATCAACTTCTGTTGCCTGGAGAGGATTAGGTCCAGGTGAATTCTCATGAATTTCGCCTCTTCAGAAGACATTAACAAACTCAAGGGGTGGGGTAGAACCGAATTATTCGAGAACAGAGGACGGAATAGCATTCAAAATGGAGAATTAGCTCATCCATATGTTAAAAATTGTTAAGCCTATTTACATTGACGTTTCACAAGGATCACATAAATTTTTTTAACTATTTTTTGATATAATCAAAAAAGGGCATACGAAAAATATTCATATGCCTACCTAGATAGAATATGGCCATAAAAATATTTATTTTAAATCGTGGTGCGACTTTTGTGGACCCGACATTTGGGGACCGAACGCATTTGAGCAAAAGGCACTTAGGGAAACCACCGACATTTGGCAACCCGACATTTAGTGATTTTAATAAAACAAAAAAAAATTATTTTAAAATTTAATTTTAAGCCCAAAATTAGATAAAATTAAGTCTGCTTTAGCCAGAGTTAATTCCATTGCAAGAAAAAAATAATAACATTTTAAAAATTAACTCTGTTTCCGGACTCACCGCGAGGAGTTAGCAGAATTTTGCTGTTAAATTGCATTCTTAAAGCCAAATGGAACCCTTCTTGGGCGTTATTTGTGCGCTCCAAGTTCTGAAGAACACTATCATGGTGATTCCAGATATGAACAGGAAACAGTGGAGTTCTTCCACGAACAAAGTCACACGAAAGATAAGAAACCGAAACGTAACCTCGGCATTTTGTTGCTGTACGCAATTAGACAGCAAAGTCGTCTGGAATTTTTTGAATGCCCTTGACGGATTTCTGCTCCCGTTGGCCCTTGGGAAAGGCACTGTTATTTAATTTTTTCTTGCAATGGAATTAACTCTGGCTAAAGCAGACTTAAATTTTGTCTAATTTTGGGCTTAAAATTAAATTTTTAAATAATTTTTTTTGTTTCATTAAAATCCCCAAATGTCGGGTCCCTAAATGTCGGGTTGCCAAATTTCGGTGGTTTCCCTAAGTGCCTTTTGCTCAAATGTCGTTCGGTCCCCAAATGTCGGGTCCCCAAATGTCGGGTTCCCTAAGTGCCGGGTCCCCAAAAGTCGGGTCCCCAAAAGTCGGGTCCCCAAATGTTGGGATCCCCAAATGTCGGGTTCCCTAAGTGCCGGGTCCCCAAAAGTCGGGTCCTCAAATGTCGGGATCCCCAAGTGTCGGGTTCCCTAAGTGTCGGGTCCCCAAAAGTTGGGTCCCCAAGTTGCAAATCCCCAAAAGTCGGGTAGCCATTTTAAATAACTTCAGTACTGTAACTTTTATTATATGTATTTTAAATAATAACTCAAAGTATCAAAAATTATTTTTAAAATTTAAAGTTGGTGTCGAATTTTCCAGTGCCGGATTTTCCGCTGAAAATATTGATCATAGTCCCCAAACTCAAAAATGCATAAAAACGGTCAGAATCGATGTAAAAAGGTTCGAAATGGGTTGGATACATAGAATTAGGGGCGCGCTTGCCCTTTTTCAAGCTGAAAAAGTGCCGGAATTGGAGTGCCAAACTCAGCTGGGACTCAAATGACCGCACTGTAAAAAGCATTCAAAAGACATTTTAAATAATTTTCTAGGGTAATTTTTAGCGCTGATCACGAATGTGACCTTTATTTTGCAAAATTCCGAACCCCGAATCCTAATTCGAACAAAATTTTAAATTTAGAAAGGACGTAAAATATAAAAGTTTAAATTTAGCTTATTGCGCTAAAAAACCGCCGCACACTCGACTACGGCGGCCAGTAGGTGGGGCGAGACTACGGGCTACGGAAGAAGTCCGCGCGTGATCCGCAGGCTGTTGACTGATTGGCGGGGGCCCTTCGGGCCCCCGCAGTCAACCGCCTGTGGCGCTCGTCAGACTTTTTCCTCCGCCCTCCGTCTCGCCCCACTACTTGCTCCGTCTTCGCATGCTCCCTTTTGCGAAAATTTAGGCTTGATTGGAATTTTGTTGAAAATAGTCAAAGTTCGGTGTTCGAATTTGGTCAAAATTGATGTCATAACAGTGTTCAGCAACCTCGAAAACCACTAAAAATATTTTTCTTTTTAATCTATGAATTTTAAATTTTGTTCGAATTAGGGTTCGGAATTTTGCAAAATGAAGTTCATATTCGTGATCAGCGCCACAAATTATCCTAGAAAATTATTTAAAATGCCTTTTTAGTGCTTTTCATAGTGCGGTCACTTGAGTCCAGCTGAATTTGGCACTCCAATTCCGGCACTTTTTCAGCTTGAAAAGGGCAAGCGCGCCCCCAATTCTATTTTTCCGGCCCATTTCGAACCTTTTTACATCGATTCTGACTTTTTTTAATGCATTTTTGAGTTTGGGGACTATGATCAATATTTACCTTTTCCGCTAGTGTCGGATTTTCCAGCGGTATCGGATTTTCCGCTTGTGTCGGATTTTCCAGTGTCGGATTTTCCGGTGTCGGATTTTCTTAGAGCTCTTACGGCGTTGTAACGGTTCAAAAAAGCAACAAGTACACCTTTCGCTTGCCTCCCACACTACTTGCGGAACGAACAGAACAAAGCGTTTCAGAACGGGAAACCGGAAATGCCACAGGACGAATTCGTGCCGCTTTTGTATTTGCCGAAGGCGTTGCATGCTGATGCTGCTGCAGTTGAGTGCCGCCAAGCACCTCAATTTCGAGATTGGTCTCCTGGTCGACACCAAACGCTTTTTTCCGAAATGCCGGCCCACTTGCCGTATTGAAAAGAGTCGTGTCTTTTTTCAACGGCCTTAATATTTGCTGGAATTAATTTTTCAGGATATAACCACCTTTTCAAAAGCCAACATTAAGATGATGTATTCTCAGTTGCTCGGCGTCGGCACTTTTACCGCCTGCGGCACAACTCAGTCTTGTGTTGATTCGGAATCAGGAAAGTTTGATGCTCCTTATTTGGCTCCTTTTGATTAGCCAAGGTGCAATCCAAAATGGTCTCGCACTGCTGAAGTAAAGGCGCAAAAAAACGCGGTCACCAAAGAAGTTGAAGAAATCTATTTGGGGGACGATGAAAGCGAGTGACCGGCTGATAATTACATGTTTAAAAAATGTTATTTTTGTTACCACATAATAATATATTTGTTTAAAAATAAGTGTGCTTTTTTTATTTTCTACGGTTTTTAGGCCGTACAAAAATTTGGCATTTAGGAAAAACATTTTTTTGGGGGAAGGGTTATAATTAGAGACCGGATTTTTATGTGATAAAAATCCTGAAATATGTAATAAAATATGTGCTAAAAATGCCGAAATATGTGCTAAAAACCGAAAAAAGCCAAAATATGTAAGAAAATATGTGCTCAAAATTGAAAAAATCAAGTGCCGTTATGCATAAAAATCCCATAAAAAGCTCATTCTTTATCTTTTTCGCTCGCACAATTTTAAATCAAATACATTTCGAGGTGTTCTGGGGTTAAATTGGTCCTTTTTTCTGATAAAATTCTTTTGTAAATTGAAAAGCTGCGTTCAACATCACAGGAAGTCACCGGCGCATATTTCATCGATGCCATTGCTCCCGGTTCCATTTCGATGTCCGCATGCCCACCATTCAAAATTTTGGCAAGGTCAATCAGTTTGTGAAGCCCGGGGTTGTTTTCGAGGACTTTGATTCGTTTTTTTGATTTTACTATTTTACTTCTCTGACTGCTTCAAAATGTATGGAATAATATTCGGCCGTTTTAATCCACGTCGTCCATCTTGTAAGCACGGGCTCCGGCGTCAAAGGAATGTTTGGGCAGAATCGTCTGAATTTGGCAACTCTCGAGGGCGCTTTGAGAAATACTTAATTGTAAAATTAAAAATAAATTTTCTTTTCTTGTAAAATTAATTTGCCTTTTTTGTATTTGAAATGAGCATGTCAATGTCCGGGAATTTTGAGCGGATTTCTTCTGCGACCCTGTGTATACCATGACAAACACAGGTTACATGGATCATTCTTGGGTATAATGCCGATAAAACATCCTTTGCTGCTTTTTGCATGTAACGGGCCGCGTCCGTTGAAAGCAGAAGCAAATTCTCCGCAACACCGAGATTCCCTAAAAAGCGAACAGATGTTATACAAAATAATACAAAAAATTTTTTTTAGTTAAAGCTAAATTATATTAATCAAAATTTTCAAATCGAATTTACTTCAATTATTTCAAATATAATATTTTTTTCAAAAAAATTTTGGGAATTGGGGGGGGGGAAGTCCAGCGGTTCCGATAGGCGCCGCCCGGAAAATTTTTGAAAATTTGAGTCAGTGAGAGTACAAGCACCGAAATATAGGAAGAGAAAAACCCAAAATGTCTACTAAATATTATAAATCTCGAAAGAAGTAAAAAAACACTTAATGAAAACATGTTTCTACGGGTTTTCGGGGTCGCTGATCACGAATCCGGCATCCATTTCGGCCAATTTCGAATCCCGGACCCGAATTCGAACAAAAAGTCGAAAATTCAAATTCTCGAATTTCGCATGTTTGGTCCAATATTGATTTAAATACACGAAAACATTCGAAAAGTTCCCAATTTTGCAATAAGATCATTTTAAGTCATGTTTTGACAAAAATTGCGAAATTCGAGAATTTGAACTTTCGACTTTTTGTTCGAATTCGGGTCCGGGATTTTAAATTGGCCGAAATGGACGCCCGATTCGTGTTCAGCGACCCCAAAAACCCCTGGAAACTTGTTTTTAGGGTAAAAGAATTTTTGAAATTTTTTTTCCAAAAATGGAGGGGACAAACTACAGCATTACCAAAAAATTTTCCTACTTCAGGGCATAGAAAATTCCAGGAAAATATGTGTTTACATAAAATTGATGGAAAATTACTTTTGGATCTTAAAAAGGTCAGATAATATGTATAAGCGGTTCAGAATGCTTGCGAATCGTAAATCCTTCAGGCATGCCGCTTTTCATTTGTGCAATAAGGGGCGGCGTTGTTTCGGAAGTGTGGGTATGCACACATACGTGGAAACGTCGCTAAACAGAAATGAGAGCTGCAATTAATAGCTATTTTAATATGCAAAAATATTTGTTATTTATAACTGAGTTATTCGCACGTGTCCATGAGACTCCCCAATTGCTCTGGTGGTGCCTTCTGGCCATGTTTTGATGTAAAGGTGAGTTATAGGCTGTTGATGGAAAAGAACCCAAATCACTGACTATTTAACAACTTAAAAAATGTAAACAAAAAGGTAAATTAGTTGCAGAAAATTTTTTCTCAATCGGTATGCCAAATTAGTGTGTATTTAAATCCGAAATTGTTAACAATTTTTTCCTAACAATGAAAATATGGAAAAATGTAATGCAGTTTAAAAACTTTAACTTTTGTTTATTTTTTCATTTTTGTATTAACTTTTTCTAAGTGTCAAATTCGCATTTGGCAATCAATGGTCCATTGCAGGTTTTACTTTGAGATGTCTGTCCTTATTTCAATTCCAAACGGCTACAAAGTTGTATTATACTTGATTTTTTGCTGTTATTTGCTGTGTTTGTATGTCAATTCACAAATCTTTACTTTCGTCTCATTCTTTTTGCTGGGCTTTGTTAGTTTTCTTTAAATATTTTATTATTATATTCTTACTGCTATTTAGGCTGCGCGTAAATTTGGGTTTTTGGGAGCAAAACTCTTGTTTTTTTCGGTGAATTTTTTTTTTTTTAATTTATATTAAATTTACAGTTCGCAATCATTGGGCTTCTTTTCTTCGCTATTGTGACCGTGGCATCTTTTTTTTTTGTTGTTGCAATTGCAATAGTGAATTGTTTTTTGATAATTTTATTACTTGTTTTTGTTATTCACTTTAGACCGTTGGATACTTTGGTGCCGGGAAGTTTATGGTATCGCTCAAGGAATTACACAAATATGGCTATGAGTTCTTCATGCTGCTTTGGACCAATTATCTTCTTGTCCTCCGTACGGTTTTGCCACACAAAAAGAATATTGTTGTACGCCCGCTTACAGCAGTGGAACAGCCGGTATGATGGAGTTTGTAAAACTTTAAAAAAATATACCTAAATTTGGAATTTATGTAAAAAAGTTTTGAATATATCAAATATTTTGAAATAAACAGAATTTTGGCCATTGCTAAAAAATTAGGTTAATTAAGTACTTGTTGATTATTTTCGTTTGTACAGTTTTTAAATGTAAGAATTTTCGGTAATAATATAGATGGTACCCCCCCTTTTTGAAGAAAAATTTTTTTTTGTTCTGAAAAGTCTTGGAAACATGTTTATGGGGGTTTTCAGGGTCACTGATCACGAATATGACCTTCATTTGGACCAATTTCGAATCCCGGACCCAAATTCGAACAAAAATTCGAAAACTCAAAATTTTAGAAATTCTCACTTTGGTTCCTAAATTGATCAAAACATGCTAAATTTAGTTACAAATCATTGGAATATCAAAGATGGTCATTCTGTACAGCTACGAACATAAAAGTGAATTTCGAAAATTTTGAGTTTTCGACTTTTTGTTCGAATTTGGGTCCGGGATTCGAAATTGGTCCAAATGAATGTCATATTCGTGATCAGTGACCCTGAAAACCCCCATAAACATGTTTCCAAGACTTTTCAGAACAAAAAAAAATTTTTCTTCAAAAAGGGGGGGTACCATCTATAGTATTACCGAATTTTCTTGCTTTTTACATTACTAAGATTTTGTGCTTTCGAATGAGATCAAAAAGATTGGGTTTGTTCAAACAACATAAGCAACATTTGCACAAAAATTATTTTCGCTAAATGTTTGAATTTGAGTCCGGCGTTTGAAATGGGTCAAAACTTAGGTCAGATTATAAGTCAGCATCTCGAAAATACCTCTAGAGGTATTTTATGAATTTTTTTTTGAAAAATAGGGGCGAATAAACAATAAACTCCACCATTACCGAACAGCAGCAAAACGGTCCGAATGTCCACACCGAAAATCAGCAACAACAGAACGTTTCGAATGTCCACACGGAAATTCAGCAGCAGCAAACCGTTTCGAATGTCCAACCTGGCACAAAATCAGTTTCGTATACCCCCGGGGATAAGGAGGAGAGAATGAGCGGTTCGAGCGGTTCTGGAAATGAATGAACTGAGGAGGCGAATAAAAAAAAAAATGAAATTAGGTTATGATGGCAGCATTGTTGGATTTTTGTTTATTTCTGTAATGTATGGTTTTCGATAAAAGTCTGGACAGCGACTTCCTTTGTCTAAAAATAAAGGACCCGAATTGTTCCTTAAATTGTTTTTCATTTTTATGTTATTTATTTGTTTCAATCAAGAGCTTACTTATGCTTTCTTTTCGGAAACACCGTCTCTTGCAATTTGCATCCGTTTCTGGTCGGGCAATAAGTCCGGATTTCTGGCAGCTCAGTTCTGCTTCGTCCATCCCATCAAATTCGCATAAAACTGCGCTGAATTCAAAATCAGATGGAAGGGCGCCCGAATCGAACACACTTTTGGTCAGTCCGTTTTTGTTACTTTCCAGCGGATCTTTTGTTGTAAAATTTCAGCTTAATTTACCCTTCAATGCGGAAGAGGACGTGCGAACACGTGTTCGGAGGTCTTTCTTCGGCACGTACGTCGCTTTGGTACATTTTCTTTGCTACTTTTTTGGGTATTTTCCCGTTTTGTGGCACCATTTCCAAATTTAAAAAAGCCAACAAAAGGCCGTACAAATAACATTTTTCCCATGGACAATTTTTATCCACCTATTCCTTTACATAAATTATTGGTCGGATGGGTAGATAAATTTACCATTCATTCCCATTCTGTTTTTTCCCTTAAAATTCCCCTAAATTTCATTGCCATTTTTTCAAAAAATCCTTAAATTAATTTCATCACAAAATTTCTACAACAAAAAGGTATTATTCACACTAAAAGAACAAGATGGTGCCGCAAGCTTTTTATGATTTGTTGATTACTTTGTGAAGGAAAGTATCCTTTTTACAATATGTAATAAAGGAATTGGGGTGCTTCTACTTTTTTTTTAAATTTGCTTTAATAAATTATATTCATTTCGGAAACTGGTTCATTTTTCGTCCATTAAAAAATTAAAATAATTTTTGAAAAATGTTTGAATTTGAGTCCGGCGTTCGAAATGGGTCAAAACGTGGGTCAGATTATAAGTCAGCACCTCGAAAATACCTCTAGAGGTATTTTATGAATTTTTTTTTTGAAAAATAGGGGCGAATAAACAATAAACACCACCATTACCGAACAGCAGCAAAACGTTCCGAATGTCCACACGGGAACTCAGCAGCAGCAAACGTTTCGAATGTCCAACCTGGCACAAAATCAGTTTCGTACACCGCCGGTGAGAAGTCGTAGAAAAAAAGGACCAGAATTGTTCCTTAAATTGTTTTTCATTTTTATGTTATTTATTTGTTTCAATCAAGAGCTTACTTATGCTTTCTTTTCGGAAACACCGTCTCTTGCAATTTGCATCCGTTTCTGGTCGGGCACTAAGTCCGGAATTCTGGCAGCTCAGTTCTGTTTCGTCCAGCCCATCAATTTCGCATAAAACTGGATTGAACTCAAAGGCAGATGTAAAGGCGCCCGAATCGAACACTCTTTGGGTCAGTCCGTTTTCGTTACTTTCCAGCCGATCTTTTGTTGTAATTTCAGCTTAATTTACCTTCCAATGCGGACGAGGACGTGCGAACACGTGTTCGGAGGTCTTTTTTCGGCACGTACGTCGCTTTGGTACATTTTCGTTCCTACTTTTTTCATATAAAATTAGTGTATGTATCTAACTTTTTTCGCTTTAATAATTGTGTTTCATTCATCGGCAACTGGCATTTTTCGTCCATTAATTTGCATAATTTCCCCAGTTATTCCCAGCCGCCACTTTTGCTTTGGGTTGTTGGCAATGGAAAAGGCACAAATGGAAGACCGAACTCATCGAAAAACTGAAAATTGCAACAAAAACTGCACCTGTGGAATTCCCTGTGGACAAGTGAGTTCTTCCGAAGCAGGACAAAACATCGCCGGGAAATATATTCAAAATTTATGAACTAAAAAAAACATGATATTTTTCGCTTTCCATCCCCTTAAAGGTAGGATTGGCCTCCTATGGTAGAAAGTTTCCAGGACAAAAACACGGGGGGGGGGGAAGCAGCTCACTTTTTTGAATCCTTTTGTGCTCTGTCTCATTGAAATAATTTTCCCGGTCCTCGTGGTAATTTTAATATATATTTCCACTGCGATGTTTTGTCCCAGCGACATTTTGCGCTGTTTCGGGGCGCTTTGTCTTTCTCTTTGTCAATTTTTCCCCTTTTCGCAGTTTGTCCGCGATTGATGATATGGAGTTTCGCAAGGTGCACGTCAGAGGGCATTACCTTTTCGACCGCCAATTTGTCATTCGGTGGCGCTGTCGGTTGGACCCCGCAAATACCGGCACTTCGAATTCGGAAAAATATGGGGCGTATGTGATCACTCCGATGAGACTGGAGGGCACAAAGTACTTTTCTGTTCGGTTTCACCTTACTTTTCGAAAATGACCATAAATTGTTTTTTTTCTTATTGTAATTGTGGGAACCTTTTGACGTTTGACCATCTTTTGGTGCATTAAAGAAATTTCGGGAATTGGGTTCGTTTTTGTTTTGAATTCGGGTCGAAGCTTAAAACTAAAGCCAATTGTCCCTACTCTAATCGCTAAATTTGTTAGCGTTACAATTATGGTTAACCGAGGATGGGTTCCAAACGAAAACATCGAATCCGAACTGAAGAAGGGCAAGCAAATGCGGGAGTCCGAGCTGAAGGATTTGAACGCGGTCGTCAGAAGTGCTGAGAAGGTGGGCCAAGTGTTGCGTTATGTTAACCCAACCATTCGTTTATCTTTTGTTTTTTCTTAGATTTAGTGTTTAAATTCAGGGCTCTCCTTTCGTCAAAAACAACCCGGAAAAGGGAATTTGGGCCTTCAAAGATTTGGAAGAAATGGCAAGGCAAAGCGACGCAGCCCCAATTATTGTGGATGCCGATTTCGAATCGACTGAAAAGGACGGACCGATCGGCGGACAGACCATTGTCGTCCTGCGAAACCAGCACTACAGCTACATGGTCCAATGGTGGGCACGTAAAACTTTGTTTTCGCAAAAATTAATGATAAATTCCCAACGCTAAGATGGATTATTTTTCTGTTAATATCACAAGTTTATCATTCAGGTTTGGATTGACCGTTGGTGTGCTTGGCATGTGGGCCCTGCGTTTCTTGTGACGCTGCGAAGAGGAGGGACCCAATGGACATTTTGTCATATCGTTTTTAGGTTCTTTGCTGTCCATCTCTGTTGCCTTTCTCATATTATTATTTGTTTATATATAACAATAAACATAAACAACAACATTAACAACAAATGGGACCATAATGATGGTTTTCCTGGCGCTTCTTTCACTGTTATAGTGCCATCAGTTCCTCTTCATAGCCCTCTTCCATTGCCATATTCCCAACATTTTTCACTTCATTCCTCTTTTCTTCTGTTATCGCCGGTTGCAGTTTTTCGGGCGAAAAACGTCGCATCATTTGAAGGAAAGAAAGCCGATCATCTTAAATCAAATGTTTTTTGCATGGCTCACGAATGATTATTTTATTTCGATGATTTTGCGCTTATTTTAAGGGTCAAAGCCTTAAATCCGCTGAAAATTACCTTCTCTGATAAGCGTCACTTTGCTGGCGTCGCCGTCCCCCAAATAATTGAGAATGAATTCGACCAAAGTGTTCAGTTTCTCCCTCATCGGATTTGTTGTTTCTTCGCTGGCGGTTTCGTTGTCCAATTTTTTCTGTTTCAAACGATTGGAATGAGTCGGCCGTTGTTCTTCTTCCTCCCGCTCAAAACATAAAGCCTAAAATGACCCGGAATAAATAGAAGAAGAAAAACATTATTACATCGATGTGCAGGAGTTTCTCGACGATAAGCGACCAAATTTCGGCAGAGATTTCCTCGTCCCTAATCCAATCGGCAAAACGGAGCACATTTCGCATAAAGGCGAGCAGTTTCGGAGACGGCTGTTTTATGTGCGGAAAGCGTTTCACAAAACATTTGAGCAGAAGAGGCGTTGTCCTGAAAAATTGGAAAACTAATCAAAAGAAGTGACATTTGACGGACAAAGGGTTGCAGGAGACAACGTTTTGGATGGAAAGGTTGGCCAAGGCGTACAGCGACTCTTGGAAATGGTCGTCGACCACCGCTGGCGGACGATGCGCCTCAAAATTTGAAGGATCTTAAAGTTGGGAAAATGGAAAAGCAAATTTCAATGGGCGAGAAAACCTGCAGATTTAAAGAAATTGTGTGTGTAATTTAACTCGTAAGTAAAAACATTGCCTTTGTTTCATACCTTTCGCATTGCCAATTGGCAAGAAATGGTCGACGAAACAATTGAACACTGAATTGATATGGTGGACATGGTTTATGGCCAAAGCGCACAAAAAGTCAGTAAATTGCGAGAGCATTTGGGGAGGAACGGTATGCCAACGAATTTTCTGAATTTTATCATAAAAAGATTTTACGAATTTCGCATAAACTCACGCATAATTTTAGCACTAATTCTGAATAAAGTTGTTTATGGGTTTTTGGGTCGTAGAATTCGATTCTATATCTATTTCGGCCCATTTCGAACCCCTGACCCGGACTCGAACAAAAATTCGAATATTCAATTTTTGAAAAAAATTTAAGTTTTGAAACCACATGCATGAATAAAAAGGAGAATCGAACGCAATATATAGTATTTCGTGCATTTTAACCGGTTTTGTTGTATTTAGAATTTTTTCGAAAATTTAATTTTGAATTTTTGTTCGAATCAGGGTCAGGAGTTCGAAATGAGCCGAAATATGAATCGAATTCTACGCCCAGACAATCCATAAAACAACTTTACTTCGAAATTTTTTTTTTAATTTTCTTTTTCAAAAAGGGGGGGGGTACAAAGTACACTATTACCGAGGTACCTATGCGCATTCACGTTATTTAATTTGAAAAAAATGAAAAAAAAATTTCGAAAAGGTAATCTTTTAGACAGGATTTTTAATTTTATCAAAAACCAAAGGGGGGAGGACCCTTTTGTTTTGCAAATTTTTTTTTGATAAAAATCGTGAATATACTTTTATTCGCCATAATTATGCTATTAATACTTAATATTATTATGTGTAAAAAACAAAAAAACTTTTGCCAAAAAAAGTAAAAAAATATTCAAAATACTACGCTTTTAAAGTAGCGCCCAACTTGTTAACAAATTTTGTCCAAAAAGGACCAAAATTTAATTTGGCTAATTTTTAAGAAAAATCGGGGTTTTTTGGGGCCGGCGGTGCCGATTGGTGCCGCAAAGGGAAAATTTTTAAGACTTTATATGAATTTAGTTATAAATAAATTTGCCAAATTTTTTCAGAAATTTCCCTCTTTTAGATGAAAATAAGGCACTACCCCCAAATCAGATTTCGGTACTTATACAGTTTGACCTGACTCACATAAAATTTTTTTGTTTTATTGAAAAAATTTGTATCCAGGGGTTTTCGGGGCCCCTGATAATGAATATGAACTATATTTGACGAATTTCCGAACCCTAACCCGAAATTCGAACATTTAATTGAACTTAAGAAATTTGCTAAATTTTATTTGTTTGTTTTTTTGAGTATATGTTGAATTAGATGGCATCAACGCTTGGTCTGAGTCAATATAATATGAGCATCACATCGGAGAATCATGGAACACGCATTTTGGCACATTTAAACCGATTTTTGAAAAAAAAATTTTTCAAAAAAATGTTCGAATTTTGGTTTAAGGGTTTGGAATTCGTCAAATAGAGTTCAAATTCATGATCAGCGGTCCCGAAAACCCCTGGAAACACATTTTTATCATTAAAAACAAAATATTTTTTTATGTGGGTCAAACTATATAAGTACCCAGATTTCTTACAAATAAGAACTTATTACATACATATGTTTTTTTTATCATTTGCCCCTCTTAGGTTTCGCCAGAAGGGCTGTCTGAAAATCTCTCGGTCCGCCCCCGTTTGTGGGACGGGCGTTTCGGGAAGGCCTCGGGAGCAACTGAACGAAAACACCGCCTTTGTGGACGGGTCGCAAATTTACGGCTCCTCCTCCCGCGATTTGTGCGTTATTTGTACTTTTCCTCCGTCGCTTTTCCATTTTCCTTTTTTTAGGTTTAAATTCCGCGACGGTCGCACCGGCTTCTTGAAGCTTCTCAGCACGTGCACCGCGTCTTTCGTGGCCGGCGACATCCGTGCCAATTTGGTCCTTAATTATGCCAATTACCCATCGGCGACTGTTTCAATTTTCCTCGGCTTCCAATTTCAGTTCCTCGGTCTTTCTTCAATGCATATTGTTTTTGCGCGGGAGCACAACAGGTCACTCCCATAATCACATTAATTCATTTGCCTATTAATGCCATTTACTCGCCCATTTCTCCCATTGAATCCCTTCCCTCTCTCTCTCTCTCTCTCTCTCTCTCTCTCTCTCTCTCTCTCTCTCTCTCTCTCTCTCTCTCTCTCTCTCTCTCTCTCTCTCTCTCTCTCTCTCTCTCTCTCTCTCTCTCTCTCTCTATCTCTCTATCTCTCTCTCTCTTTCTCTCTCTGGGATTTATTCCCCATTCCCTCCCAAATTTTTTCTCCTATTGCATCGCCCCCCCCCCCCCCCCCGCCGCCGCGTTGTCCGCTAATGGCTTCTCATTACCCCCCTTCCAGGGCTGGACGAATTACCGATTCCGTAACTACGGCGTTTTTAGACCCACTGTAATTACGGGTCACAGATTTCCGTAATTGAAAAAATCTCCGTAATTACGGGTTAGGATTTTCATAATGGGAATCTTTGATGTCCAGCCGTGCCCCTTCTCTCCTCTTCTCTGCCCGTCCATTTTTTGTTCGTTTCCCTCACAGAATCGCCCGTTCTCTCCAGTCAATTAACCCCGGATGGAGTGGCGACCGTCTCTTCCAAGAGTCGCGCAAAATTGTCGGGGCCGAGATTCAGGCCATTCTCTACAAGGAGTTCTTGCCCCGCGTGCTCGGCTCCACCTTCGACCGACTGATCGGTCCTTACAACGCTTACGACGCCAACGCGGACCCTTCGGTGGCCAACGAATTCACCACAGCTGCGTATCGTTTTGGGCATGGAATGATTTTGGTAGGACACTGTTGATCCACTTCCATGGATTGAGCATGAGTCCCCTAATTAGGAGCAATACGCTCGACTGGCCGAGAATGGGCCAATCCCCGCGGGCCCTTTCCCATTTGGCGAAGGTAAGCCGCGACACGGCACAGCCATTCCAATTCTGGCACTCACAAGGTGTGTTCAAGTCGCAGAAGCTGCTCTTCGAGGGCGGCATTGATCCCGTGCTGCGCGGCCTGTGGAGCACTGCGGTGAAGGTGCAAAGGGAGGGAAAAGGGAAAGGAGTCGTTGCTAATTAATAATCACTAATGGATTGGCATAATTAATAATTAAAAGGGATAAAAAGGGACAAAACGGACTCACACCTCACTTCCAAATGCTGAAGACCTTCCCTGTGCCATTCGGAGTTTACTTTTGTTTGTGCCTTTTAAGAGGCCCCATCGGATGACTCCCGCCATCACCGAAAGACTCTTCTCAACGTTCGCTTTTCCTTCCCTTTTCCGCTTTCATTTGCCATTATTCTCTCTTCCAATTAGCACTGATCTCGGCTCATTGAATATAATGCGCGGGAGAGACCACGGCGTTCCCTCGTACAACAAAATGAGACATTTCTGTGGGCTGAGTTCCGCCACTTCCTTCGACGCTCTCTCCGATCACATCTCCGACCCTTCGGTCCGCGCCATTCTTTCCTCAAATTACGCTTCTCCAGGTCAGCCCCTGAAAAACGGAGGTGATTTGTTGCAGCTTTTTGTGCTTTGTTCAGATGACATCGATTTGTACGTCGGCGCAATGGTCGAAGACCCCGTGGTAAGCGAACGGCGGCCATTATTGGCCAAGTGTTTGATGGGTTGGCCAAAACAATTTCAGGTGGGAGGGTTGGTTGGCCCGACGATTGCCTGCATAATTGGGGACCAATTCAAACGGAGTCGGGACGGAGACAGGTCGGAAAAGGAGTGACCAAACTCGCATTTGGCAATCAATGGTCCATTGCAGGTTTTACTTTGAGATGTCTGTCCTTATTTCAATTCCAAACGGCTACAAAGTTGTATTATACTTGATTTTTTGCTGTTATTTGCTGTGTTTGTATGTCAATTCACAAATCTTTACTTTCGTCTCATTCTTTTTGCTGGGCTTTGTTAGTTTTCTTTAAATATTTTATTATTATATTCTTACTGCTATTTAGGCTGCGCGTAAATTTGGGTTTTGGGAGCAAAACTCTTGTTTTTTTCGGTGAATTTTTTTTTTTTTAATTTATATTAAATTTACAGTTCGCAATCATTGGGCTTCTTTTCTTCGCTATTGTGACCGTGGCATCTTTTTTTTTTGTCGCTTCCATTTGCAAACGGAACGAATTCGGCGAAGGAGAGTTGTCCATTCGCTTTGACAAATCGCCGGATTGGAGTCCGTTAAAAGCAAACTGACCGAAATTTTCATTTGGCCTGCCAGGGTACCCATTTGTTTTGTTTTTTTGTTGCAATTACCGTTTTCTTACAGTATCCATCCCTTTTTGCATTGTCTGGCGTTCGCGTGGGACAACGCGCAATCCTTCACGGGCCAAGCGGATGTGGCAAATCGATGTTAATAAGGGCATTGGCCGGGTCAATGGGAGCCACTGTGTTCAGTGTTAGGGTGAATTTGCTTTTTCTTAAGGGTGCCCACCAATTAAATTAAAGGGTCCTCAATTGTTGTCTAAATATGTTGGCCAAAGTGAGCAAAACATTCGCCAACTCTTTGCCAAGTGATAATTTTGCCTTTAATCCGTTAACTTTTCTTTTAAAGGGCAAAGGCATCAAAGCCGGCGTTGATCATTTTTGATGAGGTATTTAATGTTTTTAGAGAGTTCATTTAATCTGTCAGATCGATGCCATTGCGCCGCAACGAGGCAGTGACAATTCGCACGTGACGGATCGAATGGTTAACCAAATGTTAACAGAATTGGACGGATTTGAGGGGAACACCGAAGGCATGGACAGTAAATCAACCAGAACATTGCGTAACATTGGCACTTTAACAGGTGTTTTTGTGATTGCGGTCACAAATCGTATTGATCTGATCGACAAAGCGCTTCTCCGACCCGGCAG
Organism: Heterodera schachtii; assembly: GCA_023374025.1. Taxonomy (NCBI): domain Eukaryota; kingdom Metazoa; phylum Nematoda; class Chromadorea; order Rhabditida; family Heteroderidae; genus Heterodera; species Heterodera schachtii. Next base: position 601,566 of record SIJG01000041.1, read on the forward strand.
ATTCGACTTTAGGTTTCGCATCGGACTGCCGGACTTTGTGAGTTTTCACCGTTTTGGTCCCTGCGGAAATGGGTTTTTTCCATTTGAAGGGGCTTCGATTGGCAGTCCTTCGCCTTTACTGTGCCACAGAATGGGGTGTTCACCTTTCTGACAACGTGAATCTGAAATTAATTGCGCAGCAAACGGAAGGTCAATCTTCCCTCCAATGCCAACTAATCACTCCGAATTTCATAACAATTATATGTCATTTTCTTAATTTCTAAGGTTTTTCTGGCGCTGAAATGCGTGCTGTTGTACAGAATGCTCTCCATGAGTCTGAAAGAGAACACAAAAAAGATGGGAAATTTAAATTTGAAAATAAGCCAAGAATTTGCCAAAAACATTTTAATAGGGCAATTGAGCACTTTGAGAAAAAAGGAAAGAAATATGATACAAAAGAAGCAGAAGGTGCGAGATTGAAGCAAAGATTGACTTTTATCAATTAAACTTTTATTTTCTGTTTTTTACACGTACATAATAAATGTCTTTTTTACTCCATTACTTTTATGCTTTTATTGTAAATAACTACTAGGTCGTTGCATAAAAAAGGGCGCTTTGTAATTTTGAGTGAAAAAACTCGAAAGGTTGGTGTGGGAAAAATCTGCTTTTTTGCTATTTGATAGCCCTATCTGTCCGCTACAAAATCGCATTAAAAGGGTTTGATCAGCTTTTCAAACTGGCGAGAAAAAAATTCATGAACCAGTTTGGGTCGAAATTGCCCAAAACGGTTTTTCGGGTTTTAGACCCATTTACAGACCAGAAATTCCGGGGTTTAGACCCCCGTCTAATTGCCCTGTATATTCCGTATCGAATACAAAAAACCGCATCCGGATTCATCAACTCTTTGATTTTTTATGATTTTTTGAACTTTGGCTTGAAAACAACGAGAAATATGTTGTCTTTTTTCTTCAGTAATTTTGGAAATTTTGATCATTTTTCTGCTGTAAAATTGATTAAAAATCGGCAAAAAATTAACATTCAAAAAATCATAAAAAATCAAAGAGTTGATGAATCCGGATGCGGTTTTTTGTATTCGATACGGAATATACAGGGCAATTAGACGGGGGTCTAAACCCCGGAATTTCTGGTCTGTAAATGGGTCTAAAACCCGAAAAACCGTTTTGGGCAATTTCGACCCAAACTGGTTCATGAATTTTTTTCTCGCCAGTTTGAAAAGCTGATCAAACCCTTTTAATGCGATTTTGTAGCGGACAGATAGGGCTATCAAATAGCAAAAAAGCAGATTTTTCCCACACCAACCTTTCGAGTTTTTTCACTCAAAATTACAAAGCGCCCTTTTTTATGCAACGACCTAGTATTAAAGGATTGTGCATTTCATTTTACTATGGAAGTGATTGACCCTCGAAACACTTTATTGTCGAACCAAGAAGTATTGGAACTTCTGAATCAAGCAAAGGGACGTCATATTCCAACAAAAGGTCAGCAAGTTTAGCGCAGATTTAACATAGGGAACAAAAGCTACACATAGAAAAGTAATGTTGTTTTTACATTGTTAAAATGAAGAGATAGTACATAAAATTGAGAGAAACAGAGATGAAAAGGAAAATAAACAGAACGCCAATGATTATCCATAAAAATATTTTTTGGCATTTTTCTTTTTTACTGTCCATGAAGTGAATCCAGCCCAATTAAATCTCATTACGTTTTTCGAAAATACAATTCCCTTCCATTTTAGATTCTCAGAATCATAACACAATTGTGTATGAGGCACTAAAGTATTTGAATGAAACACCCGCGACTGCTCAACGTCGACAGGACATAATTTCATTAATTAATGCGCTGAAAAAGTTCAAATTGACCGGAGCAGAGGTTATCGTGCAAATAAATAGCAACTTCTTTTGACACATAGAAATCCTGCATCATTTAAATCATTTAGTAAAGATTCCTAGTTCGAAAAATTTGACTTTTTGTTCGAATTCGAGCCCGGTGACCGGAATTGATCGCCAGTGAGATTGGGTTCATAATCAGCGACTCATAAAAACTTCCTAGAATTTTTCTAATGATATAAAATTTTTTGAAAATTTTATTAAAAGAAGGGGGAGAGAAACTACGGTATTACCGACTAAAAAGTCCCTGTTTTTTTTAAAAGATATACCACTCGTTTTTTCTCATTTATTTCACTTTACAGATAATTCAAATTGTAAATCTACGACCAAAGCAAGCAGTCGAAGTGCAACTGATCGTTGAAGAATCGGAGGAAAGGCTTACAGAGGAGCAAGTCGATGAATTAGTTGAGACAATCATCAACAGTTTACCTCGGAATTATTAATGGCGTTTTATTCGAATATATCGTTAAATGTAAAAAAGAAATCACTGATTTTTACCAAATGTTTTGTCTTTTATCGTATTTTTAATTTTGTTGTTATATTACCACAGGGCTCGGATCGAAAATTTTTCAAAATAAGAATATCAAGGCCAAAAATAAGATTTTAGGGTCAAAAATAAGGACATTTCGTAAAATTGCTTCAAATCAGTTATTTTTACAATTTATTCGATCAAAAATGTATTAAATATTATATTTTCACCTCCCATTAATCGATTTTAACAAGTTTGGTGAGGAATTAAGCAAATCGTAAATTTCAGTGCATTCGGAATCAAAAAATCAGATTTTTAAACTCTTTTTTTGCGGCGCATTTTCCAAAAAACTTTTGGTGAATGGGCGAGGGGAGGGGGTCCGGCGGTGCCGATAGGCGCCGCCGGGAAAATTTTTAAAATTTTAATTGCGATTTGTTAACAGATTTTAATCAAAAAAGGTCAATTTTTGCAATTAAAAGTCAATTGACGACTTTTTTTCGCTTTTAAAAACGCTTTTTTACGGCGCGCTTCTTCCAAAAATTTAGGGAAAAAGAGGGTCCGGTGGCGCCGATAGGCGCCGCCGGGAAAAATTTTGTAATTTTTATGCGATTTGTTAACAGATTTTGTCCAAAAATGACCAAATTTTGCCTCAAATCTTATATTTTCTTAATAAAATATTGAAATTCTGCCATAAAATTTCAAAATTATGAATATATTTAAGAAATAAGAACAAAATAAGAACAATAGCCCGAAATAAGGACAAATCTTACAAATAAGGACATTTTTATTTTGTAAGATTTGGACCCTCCAAATAAGGACAAATCTTATAAATAAGGACAGATCCGAGCCCTGTATTACCATAGAATTGTTTCAGGCAAATGAACAAAAGAACTCTTTGGCATATGCTTTTCAAAAATAAAATTTGCGATGATTGTGTGCGACGCATTATTTTGGATAGTGCGAGATTTCAATCGATCTCCAGTGTTTCAAAAAGGTAGCAGAGATTTAAGGGCATATTCGGGTCAGCGACCGAAAACCCCAAAATGCATGTTTTAGTTACCTTTATACGAAAAAAAATAATAATTAAAAATCAAGTACAAATCGTGCCTATTTTATGACTCCTAAAAATGCATACTTTTCCTGCGGGCATTTTTTAAAAAACAAAAATTTGAAAATGCTTTTTTATTCATTGAACTTATTCTTGTGTGTGCCGAATGTCACCTTATTATTTTTAGCTCAATTGTTCATAAACCAACACGGGAAGAAATAGCGCAAAGAGTGACGAAACTGTTGAGAGAGCTCCACTTGGCCAAGGAATGGCAAACAATCGAAGGCATTGGCAAGGAACTGAGGGAACAGTTGCTGAATTACCCGGCCAGTCGAATGGTGGTCATTGAGGTGTTACTCAATAAGAAAAATACCCAAAATTGCCTTAGTTTGAAGCAAATTTAGGACCGAATCGTAATCAAAAATATTAAAAGATGGTCAAAACGATGTTTGGACCAGCAAACCAAAGCATTGTTACAACAGTGTTTGGCATTGTGTGGAACGGTGCCGGAAACGAAGAACCCGGATGGCATTTCCGTGCTTTCAATTGACGGAGGTTCATTCAAAAAAAAAAGCAGCAGAGAAATTTGGCGTTTCATTTAGGAGGAACTCGCGGAATTTTAGGACTCCAAATTCTAAGTGAACTTGAAAAGGCTGCAGGGAAAAAAGTGAGCGACTTGATTTTAAATATTTCAATATGAGAGAGTATTTTCATCTTCAGTGATATTTTAGATCACCGAATTGTTTGACATAATCGTCGGTGTCTCCACGGGGTCAATCATTGCGACTTTAATTGGTGCCAAAGGAATGAGTGTCGAAGAGACTAAAGAGGCGTATTTGCGACACTGTTCTGACGTCTTCAAAGGGTCGTCTTTTGACAGAGTTTGGTCATTGGGCGGACGATTCGCCAGTTTGAAGGACAACACAACTGCTTGGACCGCCATTTTGAAAGGGGTTCTGAAACATGGTAAAACCGGCTAATGTCATTTTAGTCTCTCGGCAGTGATTTTTGCATGATTGATTCGGCCCGAGACCCCAAAAAACCGCGGGTGGCTATCGTATCATTGATTACCAACACAAATCAGCTGATTCCATTCGTTTTCCGGTGTGTTTTATGTCATTTGAAGAGTTATTTTAACTGATAATCCTTTTGGTTATACTGCAGAATTTCAGTGTCCCCGTAGTTATTAATCTATGAACAAAAAATGCTTATTGGTCATAAATATTAATTCGGGTTTGAGAAATTTATATTTATTAATGGATTTTCACAAAATATCTGGTTAAATTTTTTTTTAATATCTCCTTGTCTTTTCGGGGTCGTTCGCTGTTTTTGAATATATTATTATTTTGAACAATTCGGGACCTCAAATACGAATTTGAACAAAAAGTCAAATTAAAATTTTTAAGATTAAAATTTTTTGAAATTTATTTTTTTTTCAAGCCTAGGATTTGATTACGAGCATTTGCTTTCTGCAGTATTATCTATCTTATTTGTTTTTTTTATAAGAAATTATGAACCGCCGACCTATGACAGTCCGTACCGTGGCAGTGCCAAATATAGAGTTTGTCTTCTCTTACCAAAACATCCAATGTGTTTTTATTTGTTAAGTTTTGGGAAGCAATCAGAGCATCCTCCGCGGCACCGTCTTATTTTGAGGAGGTTCGCCAGTTCGTTCCTTTTTTTCCAACTTTGCCTCTCCCTTTTTCAGTTTAAACTCGACGGGTTCATGCATCAGGTGTTTCTTTCCCTTTTCTTCTAATCCGTTTTTGGCTACGTCAAAGGATGGGGGCATTCTGCTGAACAACCCAATTTCCATCGCATTGCAAGAGGCCAAACAACTTTGGCCCCACAAGAATTTCCATTGTGTTATTTCAGTAAGAGATGCAATTGGTCATACATATATCTCTTTGTCTTTTTTAGATTGGAAATGGAAAATTTATGCCCGAAATCGACCCGAAAATCGACGAGAGACGCGACGTCACTCTTTCGACGCCGTATCAGTTGGGCGCATGGTTCCCTTGGTTGTCCAAACATTACAACACAATCATGGAGTCAGCGACAGGTGCACTTCCCTGTTGCATCCGAATACTTGTAAAACGTCTATTAATTCTTTCAGAAACAGAACTTTTTCATCATTGCGTCGCCAGTTTAATTCCCGCTGGTGTAAGTTTATCTGGACTTCAAGGGAGGGGAGAGGAAGCTTACCTTTTGAGTAGAGTTGTACGGGACCTGGACACGGACAACTGAGTACCAGGGTCCCGGTTTTGACCGGGAAATTCCAGGTTTTCCCAGCCAAAAAGTCCCGGTTTTTCAACCAAAAAAAGTCCCGGTCCCGGTTTTGCCCAAAATTCCCGGTCCCTACCAACCCTACTTTTGAGTGAAACTTTTAACAAATGGTCTGAAATACGTCATTTTAAAGCAAACTAAAAAGATTGGATAGGCGGCAAATGCGATTTCTGTATTAAAATGCTTTAGTGCTCTGTTGCACTATTAAATTTCACGTGTTATATCATTATTTATTAAGAGTTATTTCCGCTTGAACCCGTACGTGTCGCAGCCAGAAGGATACGCTCTTGACACCATAGACTCGAAAGTGTTCGAACAAATGAAAAGAGACGCAGAACTCTATGTCAGACGCAATCGAGTGAAAATAAACGAAGCGGCAAGACAACTCAACAAATCCTCCATGTTTACATTTAGTTGGAGATTTTTGCAACAATTGGCAGAAGAAAAATCCAATGATTATATTCATTCGGTCCCCAAAAACTCGCCCAGGGAATAATTCAAAAACACAATGACCAGCTAAAAAAGTTTTTGTATTTTCCTTTTTCATACGCACAAAAATTTACATGTATTGTAAGAATCTTTATTAAAGCTATTCGTTTTATTTTTCATGTAATTAACTTAAATCCAGTCATGGAAAAACCAATAAATAATGCAAATGAAATAAGCATTCGGAATTAATTTTCTATTGCACAGCCATTGCATCGAAGAACATTGTGGAATCGATCTGAAACATTAGTTTTAGCCAAAAATGGGTTAACAAAATCGTGAAATTAATTATATATAATGGACTTTTTTTGATAAATGAATGGGTTCTGATAAATACCAATGATTTTAAGTTGTCGAAATTGCTGTCCGATTCGGTCGCTCCACCGACACCCCGTTCCGCAAACTTAATATCGAAACCCGTTCCAAATTTGGCGTCGTTGAGACTTTCAATGGCTTGCATTAATTCTGCGTTTCGCACCTTAAAATCAAATGGATATATATTCCCTTTGTCGACGCATTGTAATAGCAATTAAAGGCTGCGTTCCCAAAATAATTAAAGGGAACCGATAAAACCATTTTGTGTGATACCGGAGAAATGAAGCCGTCCTCAGCCACAATCCAATTGCACTTTTGGAGTAACTCTTGCACAGTTCCGCTCGACTCGTCCAATCCCACCAATTGAGCGAATTTGGAAAGTCCAATTGAGGAATACGAATTGGTCATGGTGAACAGCTGAACGGAGGTCAGACGACGTTTGAGTTCTTCGACGTACGGCCTAAAGCCAGCAAATTTGCGCCATTTGTCCGTCTTTTCTGTTCCCAACTCACTGCAGCGCTTCGCCGAGTGTCGTCGCGTTGCAAATTCGCAATGCCTTGTCAAAGTTTTGCTTACAAATTGGGTCTCCAAACTCCCAAATTTGCATCAATTGTTGGTTTCTCTCGAACTTTTCGATTGCGCGTGTATAGCAATATTTGGCTTTGATTGGCTGTTTCTGAACGAGGAAACCGAGCAGAAGTTCCGCGTATTCTTCCACCGACAAACTCTCTCCAATTATCAGCTCTTTGCCCTCCAAATGGGCACATCTATCCTTTGGTTCTTCCATATTCCGGTCAAAGCAAATATTTTTATCTAAACAAACAAATTTTAGACATTTTCTAATTTAAAAAAGAAATTACTAATTTTAGGGCAAAGTAGTGTCTATGGTTTATATTTTAGACTCTAAAAATTGCCAAAATAGGTAGGCTTTAGGCTCTAAGAATTTTTTTTAATTTTAGGGTTGTTCTTAGGGGTGTATTTTTCTGAAATTTTTGGACTTGATTCTTAGGGTTGTATTTTTCGTTTTATTGCATTTTCTAAAAAAAATTTGAGCAAAGCGCCAAAATCGGCAAAAATAGATTTTTTCAAAAATTTTTAGACTTTTGGGTCTGAAAATAATAAAAACTAGAAAAAGGTCCTAATAACTCGAAAGTAGCTTAACAACCTCCAGAAAAAAATTCCGTGCATTTCAAGCTACTAAGGAGTTCAAGAAAAAACATAGTCACAAACAACAACAGACCCCTTTCAGGTTTTAAATTTTAATATTTATTTCTTAATTTGTTTTTACTGACAACACGCACAATCACAAATACCTATGGATGCTTCCCAAGAGCAACTGGACAGTGTTTCACAGGGTTTTCGTACCCCCCCCCCCCCCCTTATTAAACTTCTGAATTTACAGATGATCGACAGCAACTTTTACAGAATGCAAATTCATATTACAAGTGCATCAAAGATTTTCTTTCCTACAAAGTGACCTTCCTCGGCGTGTTAATTTGTCTCAATTTGCTTAATTACATAGATCGTTTTACTGTTCCCGGTTTGTTTTTTTAATTCTTTTTTTAAATCGCAGTGGAAATTGTGATGTTTTTTTTGTTTATTTTTAGGTGTTATGACGCTCATTAAAAAGGATATGTCTTTGGACGACCGACAAGAAGGGTCGCTTTGACTTTTGAAATAAAAAGTGCATAATTTAATATTTCAGACTTTTACAGACGGCTTTCATTGCTTCGTATATGTTTTTGGCACCTCTTTTTGGCTATTTGGGCGACAGAATGAGTCGGAAATTACTCATTCTCTTTGGGATGACTGTTTGGGTTGGTGCCGTGCTGATTTCCTCATTTCTGCAGGTGGCATTTTGTTTTCTACCATTAATTCACTTTTTAGCTTTTTAAGTCCTATTATCCATTTCTTATCATGCGAATGTTGATTGGCGTAGGCGAAGCAGCGTATTCAACAGTGACCCCGGTATTTCTCGCATTTTCTTCTTTAATTCTCCTTTTAGGCTATCATTGCCGACTTATTCTTAGGTACTGCTCGTACTCGGGCACTTACCGCCTTTTACATTGCCATGCCGGTCGGCAGGTATTTGCAATGAATATTGGACACTTCCAACTAATATGGATAAGGCTGGGAGTCAGAAATTTGCCTTTACTATTACCCCCCCCCCCCCATTTTATTTTTAATTCAGTGGTCTCGGCTTTATTGTTGCCGCTTCGGTGTCAGCTTGGACTGGCCATTGGTCGTGGGCCCTTCGCGTTTCGCCCGTCCTCGGCTGTCTTTTACTTGTCATATTTGCACTATACTTTGAGGAGCCGGCCAGAGGAGCTGCAGAGCACACTGATATGACGCCAACATCTTATCTCGAAGATATTCGGGAATTGTTCAAAATGTGAATTTTTTTTTTACGATTCCAGGGGGTGACCTTTCCGGTGTCATGGCAACTCGTACAATTTTAATGTATGTGGCCATAACCTTTTTTTAGTCGGCCAATTTCTTAAAACTTGGTATCATTCGAATGTTTTTCATGTTTAGAAGCAAGGGCGTATCTAGGGAGGGGGCAAGGGGTGAATTTCCCCCACTTCTCCCCCCGAAATGAAAATTTTTAAAAATTTTTCAGCCAAGAATGGAAAATTTTTTTGAATCCTCCCCCAAACGAAAAATTTAAAGTTTATGGGTACATTTTTGAATTTTATAGTCAATTTTCTTAACAAATTACACTCAAATTTTCAAAATTTTCCCCGGCGGCGCCTATCTACACGACCGTCCCCCCATTTTCCACAGTTTTAAGAAATTGGCCGACTAAAAAAAAAGTTATGGCCACATTTAAAATTGTACGAGTTGCCATTGCCCACCATTCCACAGCCTAAATCATTTTTATCGAAATCCGTTTCTCTTATTGGTACCCCTTTACATTACCCAAATTTGCCTAGTTTGTAATATTTTCCCAAAAGTTTCAAAATTATTTGGTGCAATCTGTTAAAAATTGGATAAAATGCTGTGATCGTCCCTGGGATTTAGACCGACGTACGTACTTATTGTCTGTGCTTCAATTGCTGTTTATTTCGTCACAGGTCAACAGAAAATAAAATATGCCAAGTTGTTCCTCAACCCGTATTTCTATTTCAGCTTAATTTTAGGTGCTTTGTCTTGGTGGACACCAAATGTCACTAAATACGCATGGCGAGTCGTTAACCGGGACAGTGTCAGTCCTGAATGGTTAAAGTTACACACTTTTTGCGCAATTAACCATCATTTTCAGGTTCTCTTCAATCGTCGGTGTCATTGTGAGTTTTTTGTTCCTTGTAAATGCGTTAAATTTGATTCTCATTGTCAGTTTATGTTTGGCGGTCTTTTTGGCGTCCCGATGGGCTCTTCGATTTCAAAATGCTGGGCCAACGGCTTTTCATTTCATAGTTTTCGCGTTCCACCAAATCCGCGTGCCGACCCGCTTTACTGCGCTGTCGGGCTTCTTATTGCCGTGCCTTTCCTTTGGGTCGGACTCCTTCTGATGCTTCATTTTGCCCTTCTTTTATCATGGGTATTAAAATTAGAATTTTTTCCAAATTCGGTCTTTCAGATTTGCACTTTTGTTGTTATTCTCTTCCTTGCCTCTAATTACTCAATAACAACTGATGTCATTTTGGTCACACCTTAATTTCCGTTTCCTTTTTAAATCCACCCATTTTAAGTATGTCACTCCGCCAATCCGTCGTTCTTCCGCTAACGCCATCCAAATGCTCATTTCCCATCTTTTTGGGGTGAAATGTGTTGTGGGAATTGCCCCACCCTTCATGTCCATGGCTTTAGGATGCCGGCTCTCCTTACATCGTTGGAATCGTATCAGGTCACTGAAAAATGCATGTCTCCTCCCTAACAATAAAAATATAAATCACAGATGGTCTCAAAGCTAGCCGTGGTCACGCGGTCCAAGCGGACATCTTCGAGTTTTATGCCCTTCGCGATGCGCTGTTTCTCGTTTCCCTTGTGCTTCCGATTGGCGCCTTCTTTTATTTCATGGCTGCGCTGCAAGTCGAAAAGGATCGTGGCAAGCTTGAGCAGTTGGCGGCAACAACACAAGAACCGTCACAGGAAAACTAAGAATTTGAAAATTCCAACTTTTGTATTTACTTTTGCATTTTCATTTCCACCAACACAAATCAAACATAAATAGGGAAATATTCCCATGAAAAATTTATTGCAACAAAAATCAGAAATACAATTGGTTAAAAGCAATAAGCGACTAGGACGATCACATCAAGAGAATGTTTCACCTAGGCCTCTTTCTCAAAATCGACGTGCGTTAGCACTTTGCTTATTTGCTGTGCCAATTGCGACGTGCTGGCGCAGAGAACCTTGCGGCTCATTAGATCGAATTCAGCTCCTAAAATGAAGACCATATATCACTTAAACTTAAAAAAGAGTAAAACCCGTCGGGTCGGTGACAGTCCCTCCTGCTTCTTTCACTATTACAACTGCCGCAGCCATATCCCTGAAGGGGAAAAACGAAAAAATTAATATTTTAAAATTATAGCAAACACAACTAAACGAACCAGGAATGGATGCCGTACTCCACGTAAGCGTCAAGCGAACCCTGAGCCAAGAACATCTTAAATTTAAAGCTAAAGGGGAGCCGATGATAGGATGAGTCAGACCATGTTGATGGCAGCGGAACCAAAAGAGCGATGCCTAAAAATCTTTTAAATTGAAGTTCGTGAACTTTAAGGTCCTCCATTTATAACCGACCCGTGCACATTTCGTTCACCCAGCAAAGTGCGGAAATTGGAAACGAATGAATTCATTTGGGCAGACGATCGATCAGAGCCGATCTGAGAAACGAGCAAAGCTTGCTCAAAATCTGATGGGTGGTAAATTGGGAATAATAGAGAAACAACGAAAGATTTGGAACTGTTTTTTTATTATTTATTGTTAGTCTGGGGAAAATTGGTTTTTTGCAACAACGAAATGCACACATTAAGCGTAAGTAATCGCAGACCCCCTAAACATGCACAACTTCAGTGATCGTGAAACTGATGACTCAAAAAACAACTAACGTACCCGTGGGTGCCCGAAAGAACTGCGGAGCGCAAATTGCCGAATGCATTGTCCAACCATTTTTCTCCCTTTTCTTTGATGTTATGCTGACCAAAAGTTTGACAAATAACAGATTGATCAAGTGCTAAACGAACAATGAAGAAAAGTGGTTAGAAATGCATAACAGCTGCGCTCATATAAGCAATTATTGTTGAAACCAAAATTACCTTTCGCGGATGAAACTGAAATTGGAAAGCCATTTTTCAAGGCGCCTTTCCCTTCAATTGCGGTGTACAGCTCATCAGTGATTGGATTGAAAACGATCCCAGCACAGAGAGATTTGTTGATAGCAAGACCAACACAAATTCCGATGAATGGGATGCTTTGGAAATAAATTAATAATTCCATATGATTATTTTAATTGTAAATTACCGATGTACGAAATTCGTCGTACCATCAATTGGATCTATTTAAACAGTTAAAGTGAATGAATTGAATCATCAATGTCTAATAAAACTTGCCAATAATCCATGTCGGCGCATCAGTCAATTCGTAAGTATTTCCTGCCGCGACATTTTCTTCTCCGATGAACCTGTCGAAGAACATATGTACTATTTGCCTTTCACAAATTTAATGTACTTGTGGTCGGGAAAACGTTCAGAAAGTCCAGAGATTAAAAGTTTCTCCACAGCCTGGTCCGTTTCAGTAACAAAATCGGTGGGTGAGCTTTTTGTCTTGACCACACCCAAAGGCTGAGCATATGCATTCTTCGCAAGCTAAAACCGTTTAAAAATGGTTTGTACATTTTACTAATATGGTACTTACATTACCAGCTTTCTTGACCAAACTCAACGCAACATTAAAATATAATTCAATTTGAGTAGGTGTGGCCATTATTCTGCAAGTTAAAATAAAGAATAGGTAGATTATGATCAGGGTACCCAGATGATATTTTAATGGTTATTTGACTGACAAAAAAAAAGCCTCAGTTGGGGGTCAAAAAGTCTCATTTTAAGTTTCCAAATGTTAAAAATCAAAGGGAATTGATGGGCCGGCTTTGCGGTTTTTGAGTCAATTTAAAAAAGGCCTTTTTATGATGAATTAATAATAAGCTTTGTTAGTTTTTTTACTTTAGAGAGCCGAAAAATAAAAATTGAATCTTCCAAATAAACAATTTTTTTTGTTTATTTTCTGTACTAAAAACAGTAAAAATTTCTGACTCTCAAGTGTCTTTTCTTCAGTCTAAAATATACAATTGTCACGTACACTTAATGATACCGAATCAATTGTGTACCGATTGGATGAGAGGTGAACAACTTTTAACTGGTTATGTGGAACGAGGAGACCTTGTAGAAATTCGCCGTGGATCTTACATGGTTTTTGCAGTTTTTTTTTTTATCTGACCATTTTTTTCTTAGCATTGGGCTGTCTTTATCGGACATATCAGTGGACAACCGCTTGTAATTCATATTTCGACAGAGTCATCCGATATGGGAATTAGCACAAAGAAGGAATTTGTCCGGAAGATGGCCAAGGGTTGTGCTGCTATTGTAATACTTCTCACATCCATCTGTTCAACTTTACAAAGACTCGTCCTTTCTCTCCGTTTTTTCATTTCTCAATTTGTTCAAGGTCCGCAGCGACCCTTTTCTGAATGTTATTTCGACTGACTTCTGTCGTGTCAATAATTGTTTGGATGCAAATCGACGACCGTTTCCACCCTCAATTATTGTCGAACGGGCATTGACTAAGGCGAGTTATGCCTATTTTCATAATTATGTTTAATTTACTACAAATATCCTTTTTAGCTTGGAACTGGTGGGTATAATCTCATCAAAAACAACTGTGAACACTTTGCTAAATGGTGTCGTTATGCTCTTCGAGAAAGCGAGCAGGTGGAGAGGTTTTTGTCATTAAACCAATTTCCATTTTTGACTCGCTGTAGAGCATTCTGGGCCATGCTGGGATGATCTGTGTGACGGCGATGGCTGTAAGCACTTCAATTCCTGCGGGCATCGCTGCCGGTGCGGCCAGTTTTATCGCGTTGAAGGCAGGCCAAGCATTGAGACGGAAGCGAATTGGGTGGTCAATCATTTGAATGTGCGCACGAAATTTTGTAAAATTCATTCCAAAACATTCCTTGCAATTGTCAGTTTATTTCTTATTTACCTATATCTATATATGTGGTCGTTTTTGGAAATAAATGCATGTACAACTTTGTAATTAAATTATACTTTTTCCATTGTCCAAATGCATCAAAATTTGCATACCGATAAAAAAAACATTCTTCATCGATGGTTCTTTTTTTGCTTATATATACGTTAGTTCAAAAGCTATTAAATAAAATTTTTTCTCTTTGGCGTATTATTTTTATATCTCTAACATAAAAAAAACTAAATTTCCTTTATTTGTGGTTTTTTTTTTAGCTTTTCTAAAAATTAACTGCTGCCAAAGTCTTCATCATGTCTTCAAAGCCTCTCTACGGAAAGGATGTTGTGAGTTTTTCTGTTTAAGCAGTTTAAATTAAATTGCTTATCACAATAACTTGCTAAATATTGTACACGAATAATGGCAACGTCAATTTTAACTTACAAAAATTTAGCTTACGGAAGGTTCGGAGATCTCGCGTGAATTGGAGGTAAGTAATTCATTCATCGGATTGCCTTTTCATTTAGTGGTTACCGTTAAAGGGCAAATTTTACAATAATCACTTCAATTTCAATATTTTTGTGACAAATTTCGAATGATAAAGAAACTGAAATAGGAGAAATTTAAAAATCAGAACGAATATTATATTATATTAGCGATCGAGGTAAGGACAATTTGCATTCTTTCGTTTATTAAATAAATTCCATTTAGAATTATAAATTATCATTTTTTAGGCACGTCATCGTAAGCGTAAGGCGGAGGACAAGCCCATCTGGTACAGCAAATACCTTATAAATGACCCGAAACTCGGCACCCGCTACTTTTGGACTTTTGCTGGGGTGACCACCGTTCTGTTCGGTGCATACATTCGCCGCTGTCTTCGCTGATTGGACAAAACGATGGGAATGTCTTATTTTCGGAAGTGTATATGTTATTTAGACGGAATAAATTGTTAGGATAATCTCGAAAGTTCTTTTATCTAGGAAAGGACATTTTTGGTTCACGTGTTATATATGTGTCAAATGACTGACTTTTCACTGTTCTTCCACATAAATAAAACAAATCGAGATAAAATGATTTGGCTGAAAAAATTGGGGTGAGGCTTGAATATTGGGTTGCAAAAATCGTTACAACAAAGACAGACATTGTGAAAAATCCCTTACTTTCAGTGTATTCTTTTTTACGATTGGTTCACTGTTGAACTTTTCAAATCTTTGGTAAATTTTCTATCATTTCATCTCATCAACCGTTTGTCCCTTTTTTTAATCCCTCCCCATTTCTTTTCGTCTTTTTTTCTTCGTTTTCCCTTGGCCATTTTCCTTTGCTATTTCTTGGCCTCTTCAATTACGGCCAATTCAGAAGGAAATGGACAAATATTCGTGCATTAATGGACCGTCCGTTGGCATTCATTCACATGCAATTTTTGTTCGTTATTTTTCTTGCACAACGGAGGCAAATTTCCAATTATTAAAGAAAAAGATCGATAAAACGAAAGTAAAATAAACGAACGAAATTTAAACATCTGTTGATTTACTTAAAGACAAAACAAATTACGTACTTTTGCCAGAAATAATAAATTTGGAGAGGAAAAAGCGGACAAATTAACGGAGGAGAAAAGGCCATGGAGGGCGGGGAATGAATTGAATTAATGATGGATCAGCGTGATCATTTTCAGAATTTGACCGTATTTGGGAGGGAAAATCGCTCTTTTTGAATTATAATAATTTTTTTGACAAATTATCACGACATTCGAATTCGGGTTATTAGGGGTGGGGTCTCCCCCCTCCCCGTCGGTTTGAAGGGATGAAGAATAGTGTTGGATGAGAGTCACTCCCTCCCCCCCCCCTCTTTCTTCCCGGTGGGTTCACGAAAAAAAAAAAATTTATTTTTGTAATCTTTTAGTTTTTGGACACATCTAGAGGTTTTTACACATACAGTCTCGAAATGCTAATATCTGTAATGATCTTAAAAATATGACCAAGACACTTAGTTTAGTATTTTCGAGCAAATTTTCGGGTCTAATCTCTGGCGCATGTCGCCCCGTCGTATTCGCCCATTTGTCCCTTTCACTCCCCCAACTTTGTCCTTTCCTTCATTTCATTTGTCTCGGGGCAAAGCAACTGCCAGTGCGTCGTTTATTCTCTTCCGCTTCAATCCGAATTTGCCCTCGCCCTCACCGTTGGTTTATTCCCCCCTTTTCCCCCTCTCTCTAATCCCTCCCTTCCCTTTTCCACTTGGCCAATTCTTCTCGACTTTTTCTCTTTTTTACTTCCGACACTTATCCCATTTTTCTGCCTTTCCCACCGAATGCCTTTCCCCCCCCCCCATCCATTGTTTCACCTTTTCTCCCCCTTTCGTATTAAAATGCAATTTGAAACGGCTTCATCAAAGAGGGCACCTTCCCCCTTTCTGCTTCCTTTTCATGGCTTTTCTTTGAAATTGTTTTGCCGAATATTTATTTCGTTTGCCCCCCCCCCCCAATAAATTCCCCCACCCCTCCCCATTTTGCCGTGTGTGCTTACATTACCCCCCCCCCCCCCCCCCCTCCTATTACCCCACTTCAATTCGCCAATTTTTCTCCCACTTGAAATCCCTTCCTTAAGGTTGGCTCATTTTGGCAATTCTTGACGAAATTTGAGCCCCTTCATTCATTTCACATTATTTTTAAATATTCAGTCTGCTATCCCCGTGGAATTCCCATTTCCCAAATTCGTCCAAATGTTCCCTTTTTGTTCTCCTCATTTTGTCCATGTCTTCCCATAATTAATTACCCCCCATTCGCCAAATCCCCCGGGGGTTTCTCCAATCCCATTTCATCATTCACATTGTCCCTTTCGGATATTTCTCGCTCGCATTCCTCTTGCTCTCCTATATTACATGGAAGGGTTTTCGTCCTTTATTTCTTGGCATTCCAAAAAGATGGACGGGCCAATCCAATTTGGGTAGAAAAAGGAAGCAAACGGACCGCCGAGGGGGGGGGGGGGGAGGGAACAACGGCACAATTCACTTGGATTAGTTTATTTATCAAAAAAGGGAAATGATGGGGGGGGGATATAAGATTGTTTATGTAAATGTACACCGAAGGAACGTTCTTTAGGTTTGTTCATTAATGAAACGGCATTCCCCGTCCCCTCAAGTAATGGCACGATAAAGTAGAAATGGGGGGGAGAGAAAAGGGGAAAATGGGCGGGGGAGAGACCACCCATTGCCGATGACGGCGGTGGGTTCCCGCATAAGGAAAGGACTAATTTGCCAATACGAATGACGGCATTCAGCCCTTTCTTTCTGTTTCCCATTTGTTAATGACCGTTTACTGATGGAATAAATGGCCGTCCAAAAGCCGATTAAAATTTCGTGAATTTGAAAGTGCCATTTCGATGGTTTTGTTTTTTTACGTGCTCATCTCTTCAAATCCCCCCCCTCCACTTGCAATTTCTCTCCTCAATTTTACTTTAGCTGCCCATTGCTCCTCTCCTCTCTTTCCTCCTTCGCCACTTGCACAGCGACTCGGCAATTCCCGTCGCGGGCGGAAGCAATTAGGCCAACCCATCGCCGCTTTCATTAGCATCGCACCGCTTAAGTCAGTCAGTCACAAACCGACAAAAGAAACGGCAAAATTCTCTCGCACATTATTCAGAAAAGTCGAGGTGAGTTGTCGAATTTCGTTGTTTATTTTATTCAATTCATTCGGGAAAGGCTCTGCCAAACCTCCGAACAGCGAAAAATTCAATCGGAAAGTGAGTCTCGAGGAAAGGGAGCCGAGAGGGGACGAGCAAAAGGGACGGCACGGCGAAACACCACGGCACACGCCGGTCGATGAGGTGAGACAGAGCGAACAAGAACAAAATGACCGAACCTTCGCCGCATTGGCAGATCGGATCGGGATCGGACTATTTCAGCGACGAACTAAACGTTGACGGCGTCTTTGCGATGAACATGGGCATGCCCGCGGGCGCGACGGAAGTGCCCGAGGGGGTCGTGCAGCTGAATGTCGGCGGGACTTGTTTTCTGACCACAATTGACACGCTGAAAAGGGACAGCGGAGCACTGCTGTCCCAATTGTTGACGTTGGAAGGGTTGGAGAAGAACAGCAAAGTCAGTCAGTCCAGGGGCACAGCGACGCCTTTGGTCACTGATTAATTTGGAGGTGGCCAAGCGAATGAGCAACGGCACCATTTTCATCGACAGAGACGGCGAACTGTTCGCCTATGTTCTGGATTACCTGCGCACCGGCAAATTGCTTCTGCCGGAGAATTTTCGCGAGTTGGCACGCCTTCGAGAGGAGGTGCAATTAAACAATTAAAGTGGCAAATGCCTTCTCAGTTTCTTTTGATTGTGATGAGGACAGTCATTTGTCAATTCGTCAACATTTCAGGTGCAATTCTACCAAATCGACGAATTAATGCAGCAGCTGATCCCCTTTTACAACCTCAAATTCCCCCCAAAGACACCCACCGGCCAAAACAACGGAAGTGTCGCTTTGACCGCTGCGGTGGCGGCAGCCGTGGCGAAAACGAATGCTTTGTACGAAACGGGTGAGTAAAAAGACGGACAAAAGTCAAGTGTATCATTTGAATGCCATTACTAACACCCGAAGGTGGCTTCATCACTCTCGGCTACCGCGGCACTTTTGCATTCGGACGAGACGGACAAGCGGATGTCAAATTTCGAAAATTGCACCGCATTTTGGTGTGCGGAAAAGCCCAATTATGCAGGGAGGTGATTGGCACTTTACTCAATTTGAGAATGCCAATGAGTCAGTTTTGAAGGTATTCGGGGACACTCTGAACGAAAGTAGGGACCCGGACAGAGAGGGGGCCGAACGGTACACGGCACGACTGTACCTAAAGCACCAGTGCCTGGAAAGAGTCAGTTTGGCAAATGAGCATCGCAAATGGCACTTAAAGAACGGTGTTTATGGCCCCTTTAGGCGTGTGACAATTTGGCAGAAAAGGGCTTCCGCTTGGTGACAGCCTGTTCAAGCGGGGCGAACGGACTGGTGACAGCCGCCACTGTGCAGCCGGCGATCAGCGGAGCGAACAGTCAGGTGGAGTTGGGGGGGGGGGGGGACGGCACAGCTCAGAATGAGGGGAATGGCAACGCCGGAGGGGGGGTGGGGGGGGGGGGGGTGGCGTTACGCGGAGAACGTATCTCAACGCCGAAATACTTTTAAATTTTTTGACGGGATGATTCTCACAGATTCAGAGGGAAAGTGGCGACATGGAAGAGCAGAGATGGGCCCATTACACCGAATACGTTTTCTACAGAGAACCCCAATTTGCTGTGTTCAATTCGCCCGATCAGAGCCCACGAAGTTAGACAAAGCTTCGGCTGACATCGGCGAAGCGATGGATTAATTTTGGGAGGAATCGGCCAACAAATGGCCGCGCTTCTTCCCCCTTTTGTCTTCTCTTGCCCGATCTCCCTTGCTGTTGTTTGTGTCCAATATTGAGCTTCTTCCCCATTAGCAATTTGCTTTTCCTCCCCTCCATTCCAAATCAATCAATTAATAATTGTAAACAATGCTTTTGTGTTAAATGTGTTTTTTTTGTCATATTATCAAATTGTCTTTTATGTGATTGGTGCCATTATCAAATGATAATTTGCCATCACTTCTTTTGGTCGTTCCGTTTGTCTCCGTTTACGTCGCTCTTTTGTCCCTAATTTCGCTGCTCCGTCTGTTCTCCCCTCCTCCTAAACGTGTTTGTACTTGGTGAACAGTGCGTGCAGCACTCTCAGCGTACTCTTCAGGTCGCCGTTGACAATGTCCGCCGGACGGCACTTTGGCTTGGCCATGCCCGCCTCCTCCATCAGAAAATAAGCGAACTGCACATTCTTCAGCTTCTCGTCGTTGTTGTTCACCTCAATTTGTCGGCTTTAGGGGCGAAGGTCAAAAAGGTGGGGAGAGATCACTTGGAGATGGAATTTGTAGAGGGGCACGAAATAACCCTCGAGAAGACCCATCAAAAGGATGAGGAAAACTCCGTCTTGGAATTGCGTCTCCAAGTCGGTCACCTCCAAGTTGATCTTGTTCAAGTGCTTGTTGCAGAAGGCGACTAGCGAATCTGCAAAGCAATAAAATGGAACAATCGGAGGACAAAAAGCGCGGAAAGACAACGAAACGGCGGAACATTTCCAAGGCTTTTCAAATGAATCACCGCCTCGGAATGCCTTTGGCGTAACGTCACAATTATTAATTTCAATTGCCCACTTTTCACGTGTTGCAATTTGTCCGGCCCATAGTCAAAAAGAGTATCAAATGCGTCACGTTCGCCCTGAATTTGTTTTTTTTCTTTTTTGGCATTCAATCCGTCCAAAAGCGCACTTTCGGTGCCAATTCCGTCTGTTTGGTGGTCAGCTGTTCGGTGACGATGCTTTTGCTGATTTGTTTGCCGTGCCGAGTGTAGATCAGAACCTGCGCCCTTCGGCTGTCATTGCCTTTTCCTTGCCCTTCCCCTAATTTACTTGCACATTGACATTGTTCGGGAAGCGAATCGGTGCCCGGTAATGCAGGGCGAGAGTGATCAGAAGGTGAAGGATGGCCACAATGTCCTAAACTTTGGTCAATAACCATCATTGAGCAATCACTCTCTGGCGATAAAATCCATTAATCACTCTAAACAATTGGATGAGCCGTCGTCCCTCTGATTAATCCCCTATCTGATCAACTAATTGTTTGATCAGCGTCCCTCTGATCATTAATTGGTTCTGATCAGTCGTTCTCATTCCTTCCCCGTCTCGCCTTCGCGTGGATCATTTCCGCTGTCCATTTTGGCTGTCCCCCCGGCTGATTTATGCTTTGTCCTCCGCCTCCCTCGTGAAGCGTTCGGTTCAATGCGTCCACAATTATGCGCCATTTTTGCTTTTGGCCTTCTTCGCTTTGGGAGACTTCCGGAACTTCAATCTGTGCTTTTCTTTACATTGAACGGATCAGGAAAGGGCACATTTTATTTTCATTGTCCTTAAAATCCCTTTTTTTGGTTAGTGCCAATAATTTATCATTTTGAATTCCTTTGGCCAAATGCCCCGTGCCCACCTTGACTTGTGCCAACTTCTCAGTCAGTTTTTGGATCACTTGTCCGTCATAAATGTCCTCCTGCAAATTGCGCACCACAATCCGTTCCTCCGCCAACTCTTCGTTCAGCCAATACAACAACAATTGGCAAATCTCCTGCACTTTGGGGTCGTCCCGCGACTCAATGGTCAAAGTGCGCAGACTTTGTCCTGCAATGAGAAGACTTTTTCATCGTGCCGTTATTTTTCTTTTTCTGTTCTCTCTTTCTCTGTCCCTGCCCTAACTCTCTCACTCCCCTTAAATCCCTCGCCCCAACACTCTCTTTCTTTCTCTGACCGTCTTCCAAATGCCGTAAGTCGGGCTGTGGCAGGATAAGGCATGAGTCTATGGCGTCCTTGCCCATCTTCTCCACTATTTCCGCTTCGTCCTCATCTTTGCGCTCCGTCTCTTCCGCCGGCCCTTCCCCCGCCGGTGGCACTGACTTTTTCCGTTTTGTCAAAGTCCCAAATTTGCTCAAAATGCTTCCCTCCTCCTCTCGCTGCTGTTGCTGCACTGCCAACATTTTCTTTTCTCCGATTAATTGCCCACCTTTTTACTGTTGCTGCCCAAAGTGCCCTTTTCGTATTCCCCTGCAGGCATTTTTAATTGAACCACAAAAAAGCGAATTTAATGGAAGGAATGTAAAATAATGGAAGATCGGAAGGGCATAAAGCAATCAAAGGACCGACCGATCGATCGAAATTAATCGATCAGTCCCTTTGCTCTCTCTCTTTCTTTGTTCTCTGCTGAAACATATGCTCAATGATTGGCAATACTTTGTTTATACGAAGAAAAGGATCTATTCGGTTTTGTGCCTTCCTCTTCTTTTCTGCTTTTGTCCATTTGCTTCGTTCGTTGCTTAAGGCGTTATTTTTAAAAGGCAGAATGCCATAAGGAAACTAATTTAAATTAGCAACAAAAAATTACAATAATTAATTTTTGGGATGGACGTATTTTATTGTTCTTCTCTTCCTTTTTGCACTTTTTCGTTCTATTTCTCCCCTTTGCTTCTTCCGCTCTCTCCGTCTTCAGTTCTCTCTTGTCTCTTAGCTTCTCTCTCCGCTCTCTCCGTCTTCAATTCTCTCTCGTGTCTCTTTGCTTCTCTTCCTCCCTTTCCTCTTCAGTGCTGCCCAATCTTCCTCCCTGAACTGTTTCTCCATCTCTTCCAATGTTTTGTCACGAGTTTCAGGCAGAAAAAGCCACACAAAAATAGTTGAAAGTGAAGTGAAAAGGAGAAGCAGCAGAAAGGTAGCAGAAATGCCGAGGAAATCCATTGCCAAGGGCAAGAAAAGGCCGTAAGCGAATTTGGTCATCCAAACGATGGCACTGCACAAACCCATGGCTAAGAGAGGCAAAGAAATGATCAAAAGGAGGGAATGCCAATGTTTTTTAATGATCGCAAGGGCAAACACTCACTGATCCCACGGACACGCAGCGGGAAAATCTCCGCGAGAATGAACCTTAATTATTAATTAATGGCAATTGGTGGGGGAGGGGCGGTGACAAAAGGCCGAACGGAACGCCAAGGGAATCAAATCAATCCACTCACCAAGTGACCTTAACCAGGGGAAACAGAAAGAAAAAATTATTTTAAAATTTTAAAAGTGCCAATTGTTTCCGACAGTAAAATATCCGCCAAAAATTATGTATGGCTAAAAATTTCAAAGGATGTCAAAGAAACAAAGGCAAATTTAGTTCAAGATTCTCGAGCAGCATGAAAAAGTGCCAAATCAAAACAAAATCATTTTAAAAGAATTTTGGTTTGGTATTTTTACATAAAATCCTTACCATTTGGACATAATAAATTAGAATTTCGCTATTTTTAAATTGCACTGTCGAAAGCTAATTGGCCATGGTTTCCGATCCGACCATCGGCGGATTATACCGAAGTGATGGCGCATTGCATAAAAGCACAGAAAAGCAGCAGCAAAAGCAGCACCACTACGCCTTTGGCATTTCCGCTGGGCATAAGCCAAAAAATGAGTGCGACCAGCAAATGGGAGAGCGAAGAGCCGACCATTCCCACCAAAAGCATCGGACGACGACCGCAACGGCCCATCAGCCAAATGCCAAATGCCATTGACACCAAGGAAACGATCTTGGCATAATTAGCACAGTAATTAGCGATAATGGGTGGAATGGACGAAGCACCCCGATGGCGATATTGACAATCATTGCCAATTCGATGTCCATGCCGCACCGTTCCAAAATGTTTGTGCCGTAATACATCGGAGCGGAAACTCCGACAATTTGTTGGCTGAGTGCAATTCCAAGGCCTATTAATCGTTGGGATGTTGTTTATTTTGGACCACTTTTCTGTGCATCGTATCCCAGAACACCCAACTTGGGACTTTGGCTCGGCATTTCCGTGCCAAATAATAATTTTGCTTTTTGGTTAACACTCCCCCCCCCCCCCCCTCCATTTTTGTTCATCCGTTTGGCTTTTCTTACCGATCATCACACAATTTCGAAGCCATCTCTCCCACAAAAATGCCGAAAAGGTGAGCGTTTCTTTGCCGCTTTTCTCCGTTTGGCTCTGTGCAATCTCCGCCAATTCTTCACGTGCTTCTTCCGCGTTGTGACGGATTCGGCACAGAACGACAAAGGCATTGTCCATCTGTCCGGAAGAGACCAACCAACGCGGGGATTCGGGGACGAACAGAAGCAAAGCGGAGAGCAGCAGAAGGGCAGGAAACAGCGAAACAGCGTTCATCCATCGCCAAATGTCCAATCTTGGGGGGGGGGGAATTGGCAAAAATCCCGACAATTTAGGCAATTCCGCGCAATCCGTCGCCTTACCGTTCCTCCCAAACGGAGCCCAAAAGGGCACCGACGACAAAAGCGAGCAATTGACCAGCGACTATGTTCAAAGTGCTACGGGTGACAATTTGAGCACGAATTGAAGACGGAGAAAGCTCAGAGAGAAAAATTGGGACGACAGAGGAAAAGCCGCCGAGAGAAAAGCCGAGAAAAATGCGGGCGGAGAGAAGCAACTTTAGAATTTTGGAGGGATGCTCAAAATTACTAAGGAAAGAAAATACGGGAAAAGTTGGAGCCAACGAAGAGCATAAATTGCCGACTATAAACAAGAAGCACAAGTGTGACCATGGCACGTCGTCGGCCGATCAAATCGGCCGCTTTTCCCCCCGCCAATGCGCCAAATGCGCCGCCAACCAAAAGAGAAGCGGTGGTAATGCCCTGACTTTGCTTAGATTGGAAAAGCAAGCAAATCAAAGCATTATTGCCTGAAAGTGTTCAGACGAAGGTCGGCTGTCATGAAGTGCAAGCTGTCACTGATTATGCTTGTTCCATAGCCAAGCAAAAGGCCCCCGAGGGCGCAAAACCAACTGATCAGACTCAAAAACAGAGTGGCGGAGGACGACTCGGAGTGATCAGAAGCAGCAGAGGACAAACGGAGCTGAATGGGCGAGACCGAAACTGATCAGCAGAAGAGAGAAAAGGGAGAGAAAGTAACAAAAACAAATGCATACGCAATTTGGGACAGCCAAAGAAATGCGGCCATTTGTTAATGATGGGCCAATTTCGGCATTTTTGTCCATGAGAAATGAAAAAGCGGCAAATTGAAGTTAAAGGTGGAGGAAGAGAAGAAATGAAATAGAAAATGGAAGGGGAATAAAATAAGGGACAAAGGAAGAGGAAAAGGAGAAAAGAAGAGAAAAGAGGGAGAAATAGGAAAGGGAAGATAAAAGGGAGGAAAAACACCTCAACTCGCATTCCATTCCAACATCATTCATTCATTCATTTGGCTTATCATTTTTCAATTTCGGAGGACAGTTCGTTTGCTTCTCCACTCCCCTTTTCTCTCTCAAAGCAAACAAAACAATTCATTAACTCATTCAATCACTCCGATTAATTAGTGTCCGTCCCATTCCCCCCCCCCCCCCCTCCCCTTTCGCTTTCCTCTCCACATTTTAGCTTTGATCCCGTATTTTCCTCTCTTTTCCCATGCCAATGTTGGCCCATTTCGGCTCTTTCCAAGGCCAAGATGTTTTCGAGTGCCAACTCCGCTCAGAAAGCGGAGTGGTCGTCAAAGTGATCAGCTTCGGTGCAATTATCCGCGATTGGCTGGTGCCAACGCCTCAGGGTCAGCTGCGGTCGGTGGTGCTCGGATTTGCCAGTTTCGAGAATTACGTCGAGCACAGCCCTTTCTTCGGTGCCATTGTGGGAAGAGTGGCGAATCGAATCGGAAGAGCGAGGTTAAAAAGCAGAGTGATCAGCAGCAGAGCAGGATGGAAATGAGCAGCCACCAACAAAAGTCATTTAGATTCACGGTTGATGGAAAGGAATTTTTGCTGGCACCGAACGAAGGGAAAAACCAATTGCACGGGGGGACAGAGACATTTGGGAGAAAAGTACGGCGGGGGGGGGCAATGGCAAATGAAAAGGAAGTAATTAATCTCAATGTATGACTTAATTAATAATATTAAATTAAAATTTTAAATAAAAATAAGTTAATGTCAATCGAAAACATTATTTGTAAATTTTCACGGGGACCAATGACTTCGGATGAGAAAGCAAAAGCTCAACAAAGGTGTGGAAGATGGAACCGTTGTGTGACAATGCCGCGGCCAAATGGCCCTCGGGCGTCCGTCTCTCTTTGGAAAGTGCCGACGGAGAGGGCGCCTTCCCCGGCAATTTGCGAGTGTCCGTCACTTATCGGCTGACCGCAAATAAATTACGAATGGTGAGAAAATGGAGACAAAGCTAAAAAATGACGAGGAGGGATGAACGGACGGACATTCACTCCCAAAATTTGATAAATAATTTTTTTGCAAAAATTCAACCGAAAAAAAGGGGGGGGCGAACTGTGCCACTGATAATCTGAGTATTTGGCCAGGACATTGAGGCCACTTCGGATTTGCCCTGTCCTGTGAATATCGTCCAGCACAATTATTTCAATTTGTCTGGCCACGGTGACATCCGCGAACATTCGCTGAAATTGGCCGCCGATTGGGCGAGTGATTTGCCCATTTCAAATCCATTTTAAACCATTTCCTTTAGTTCACACCGACTTCTTCTGATCAGATTCCCACCGGAGAAATACTCACCGTTTCAGGCACAGAATTGGACTTTCGGGAAGAGAAAAAACTCCAAACGAAAGACGGAAAACCGATTGAATTGGATCATAATTTTGTACTTAACAAGGGAAAAGGAACGGACGCACAAATTGCAGCAGTTTTGAGAGCTCCGGACAAGTGAGTACATTGAAATGAATGGAGGGCGAGGAGAATAAGTGGGAGACGTGAGAGGGGAGACGAGGAGGGAGAGATAGTAGGGGGGATGGAGAGATAGGAGGGAGAGATGGAGAGATAGGAGGGAGAGATAGGAGGAAGGGGGAGGGGGGACGGGGAAGCATGACCATTACCGCATATTAAGCCAGGTATTTTTGAAAGAAAACCACTTGGTCCTTTCCTTTATTCCCATTTTCGCCCGTCCGTTCAGTTCATTGGCACTTACTCTGCGCTCCAATCAGCCCGGTCTCCAAGTGTACACGTCCAAGTCGCTGTCCGTGCCCGTGCCCGGCCTTTACGGCCAACGCTATGCCAAATTTGGCGGAATTTGCCTGGAGGATCAGAACTTTCCGGACGCAGTGAACCACGAAAACTTCCCAAATTCAATCCTTCGACCAGGCGAAACTTATAAACATTGGGCAGAGATCGAAATCATTTAAAGGAGGAAAAACTCATTAGCAATCATTAGCTTAATTGATTAAATGTGGCACTGAAAGTACTTCCGAATCACTAAAGGACAAAGAAATGTCAATTTTTCTCTTTTTTCGAAGTTTCTTAAATTAAAATTTTAAAATGATAAAATTCTCCCTCTTCTTCGTCCTTCACTTTTCTTTCTTTCTTCCATCTGTCCCTTCTTTTCCATTCTTTCGCTTCCCTCCGCAACATTTTGCTCATTTACAAAAATCTTTTTATTTCGCGCGCACAATTTTTTTTTCGGCACTTTCTTTTATTCTCTCTCTCTCTCACTTAGTTCCATTGTAAAAGACCAGACAAAGAGAGAGTAGAGAAAAAGGAATGGCGAGAAGAAAAACGGGAAGAGGAAGAGAAAGGAGGAAAGTGGAAAAAGGAAGAGGAAAATGGAAGAGAAAAGAGAGAGAAAAAGCGACCGGAATTGAAAGGCATGCGCATTGTTTGTTTGCTTTCGCTTCTCATTGCTCCTTCCATTAACGACTAAACTTCAAATCCCCCCATTTCGGCTTTTTAAAAGGGAAGAGACGGATAAGCGAAGCTGGAGGGAAAAGGAGGGGAAGAGAAGGAAGGGAAGAGAAGGAGAAGGATGGTTGCCCAATCGAGGAGAGTAATCGAAGTGACGAAAGGTCAAACAAACAACGAAACTGACAACGGAATTTGGAAAAGCAAAAGGGCGGCATGATCAAAGGGGAAATGAAAAGCCAATTAAAAAGGAGAGAGAGACTAAACGATGGATTAAAAGTGAAAAGCATGACGCACTATTTCGTCTCACTCAAAGTTCGTTAAATTTCATTTCAAATTGGCAGATCATTCACCGTTCTGTCGCCCCCCCCCCAATAAAAATCGGATTAAACTCTCCGCCCCCCCCCCCACTCATTCGCTCTTCTCGGATTCAAAAGACCACCAAACTCAGTGGGAAGCCAATGTGGAAGAGATGGACGAGTCCATTGCGCAAAACAAAGCAAAAGACGCCCCAAGGCACGTCGCCCGGGGCAAAACGAACTTTGGCGGATTTTGTTGGGGTTGCGCGTCGTTTGATCCGTCCCATTTATTTGCTTCAAAATGGCGGCAATGAAAAGAAAAGAGTTGGAGAGGCACAACATACAGAAAAGAATGCGATCGAGTTTTGTTTTGAGCAAATGTTTTCGGGCAAATTACAGAAATATTTAAATTGGAGGAAAAGCAGTGAGAAGCAAATGGCCAAGGGCACTTCTTCCTATTTCTCTTCCTCTTCCTCCTCCTCCTTTTCCTCCTCTCCGCTTCTTCCTATTTCTCTTCCTCTTCCTCCTCCTCCTTTTCCTCCTCTCCGCTTCTTCCTATTTCTCTTCCTCTTCCTCCTCCTCCTTTTCCTCCTCTCCGCTTCTTCCTATTTCTCTTCCTCTTCCTCCTCCTCCTTTTCCTCCTCTCCGCTTCTTCCTATTTCTCTTCCTCTTTCTCCTCCTCCTTTTCCTCCTCTCCGCTTCTTCTTCCACTTTTCCCCTGTTTTTCTTTCCCTTTTCCTCCTCTCCGCTTCTTCCTATTTCTCTTCCTCTTCCTCCTCCTCCTTTTCCTCCTCTCCGCTTCTTCCTATTTCTCTTCCTCTTTCTCCTCCTCCTCTCCGCTTCTTCCTATTTCTCTTCCTCTTTCTCCTCCTCCTTTTCCTCCTCTCCGCTTCTTCCTATTTCTCTTCCTCTTTCTCCTCCTCCTTTTCCTCCTCTCCGCTTCTTCCTATTTCTCTTCCTCTTTCTCCTCCTCCTTTTCCTCCTCTCCGCTTCTTCTTCCACTTTTCCCCTGTTTTTCTTTCCCCTTTCTCTTTCTGTGCCTTTCTTATTCCTTCTGCTCCATTTGTCCACTTTTCCTATTCTAGCCCTTTTCTTCCTTTTTCCTTCCCTTGGTTCCTCATTTTCTCCTCCTCTTCCTCCTCCTCTTCCCTCCTTATCCGTGCCACTCTCCCGCCCCCCCCCTCCACCCCTCCCTTTGCCTTTCTCCTCTACCATCGCTTCTTCGCCGCGCACTGTCACCCCCCCCCCCCCTCCCCAGCCCAATTGCTCCGCCCTCTGTGCTCCATGTGCCGTCCCCCCCCCCCCCCCCAAATGCCATTTTTGGTATTCCACTTTTGTATTCCCTCTTTCCTTTCCCTCCAATTTCGTCCTCATTGCCCCCCCCCCCCCTTACAATTAGCCTTCCCTTTGCTGTTACTTTTTCACTTTTCTTCTTTTTCTGTTTCATCCCTTCTCTGATTGTCTCCAATTTATTTTCTAATTCTATTGTATTTCTTTCAGCTTTTTGTTCCGCTTCTTCTCCAATGCTTTCCGGCAATTGTCGTTTTTTCGAAATTGGCACTCACTCTGTGCCGCTTTACCACCACCACCCGCAACAGCAGCAACCGCGTCACTCGTCCTCCTCTTCTTCTTCCTCTTCCTCCTGTCTTTCCTCCTCTTCCTTCTCTTCTTCTTCTTCCTTTTCCAATTTGCAGTCGAATCCCTCCAAAGACAACAAAATCAAACAAAAACCATCCAAAAATGGCAAGAAGAGTCAATTTGCTTGCAAATTGGTGTCTTCGCCGCCGAAGACCAAACAGCGAAGTCGCGGGACGGGAGTGAAATTTGGTGGGAAGAAGCCGCACCAAGTGGCGAGAAGGAACGAGCGGGAGCGGAAGAGAGTGCAGCAGATGAACAGCGAATTCGAAACATTGGCCAGCAAAGTGAGCGCGGACGGAAAAGTACCGAAAGGGCGAATAAATGCGGGGGGGGGGGGGAAGTACACAAAATAAGTGATCAATGGAAAGTGATCAAAAGGGGCTGCACTCTCTGATCAGAAGCAAACGGTCTGCCGATGAGTTTCCCATCGCATTGCATCGCAATTGCCTTTTAATTACCCTTAATTTGTTTGTTTTTTGCTTTTTTAGCTCAGTGTCAGCTGTCAAGCGTTCTTTGACAAAAAGCTGACCAAGGCGCAGACTTTGAAGGCCGCCATTTTGTACATCAGACATTTGGAGCGCATTTTGAGCTCGGAGAAAGGGGAAGGGACGGCGGAGGAGGAATTTCACAGGCAATGCTTGGCAATGGCCGCGCTAAAGGACGAAGAAACGGCGGACGATGGCCAAGACGAGAATTGGGCGGAGGAAGAGGACGAAACCGATCGGCAACGGAACCAACGGCAAAATGCTCGACAATCTCGAACCGATGCCAATGCTATTGATCACTCTCCGTCTCCCCTTTCGTCGCCCGCCGATCACCCGCACTCCCTTTTGTCCTCTGATCACTCGTCTTCCCTTTTGTCCTCTGATCACTCGTCTTCCCTTTTGTCCTCTGATCACTCGTCTTCCCTTTTGTCCTCTGATCACTCGTCTTCCCTTTTGTCCTCTGATCACTCGTCTTCCTTTCCATCTTCCGATCACTCATGTTCCTTTCCATCTGATCAGTTTCCCCCCTTCTCTTGTGCCTCTTCCCCGTCTTTCGTGTCTCTCCCCCCTTATAATCACCGTCCTCCCCCTCTCTCCTCCCATTCGCTCCCTTCGCCTGTCTTTTCCTATTCCTCTTCTGTCTCTTCTGTTCCCTTTTACCAAATAACCCCAAATTATTAAAGCAAAATTCCCAATTTTAATGACATATTTTGTTTTTTGACCTAAATTTGATCATAAATTATTAAGCAAATAAAAGTGATCAATTTCCGCTTTCATATTCATTGTGTTTTGCATTTCCCCTGCCTTTTTGGTTTCCTGCTGTTTCCCCCCCCCCCATTTTCAGTGGCTTCCCCCATCAAAATGCCATTCTCTGCCCGGATTCCCATCAATGCCAAAATGTGCACCAAAATATTTTAGATGGAAAGCAAATTGATGAAGCAAATACAGAGAGAGGGGGGGGGGGGGGTAAAGGGAGAGGGGAGGGAAGGAAGGGGCGGATGAGGGGAGGGCGTGGGAGAGGGAGAGGGGAGGGAAGGAAAGGGGTGCCCTCAGCGAATGTCCAAATTAATAATTAAAGGAGGACATTGCACGAACAGAGCAAGCAGATCATTTTCCATTTTCCAGTGTCCCCTCCCCACTTTGCCCATTTTGGCGGGCATTTCCCTTACTTACCATCCGCCGTCCCCTCCCCCCCCCCCTTCCTCCTCATCATCCATTAATACCCTTTGGTGGTCCATTCCTCCCCCGCCCCCCTTCTCCCCCCCCCTTTCCATTCGATCAATCATCCCCGTTCGTCCCATTGGTCTCATTCATTTATGCCCCCATTTTTACGGTCACTCCCGTCAATTCATTCACTTCCGGATGGTTGCTCTGGAGACAAGACGAGAACGGTCATCAAAAGGAATGAAAAAGAAAGAGAGAGGAAAAGGGAGGGAAAAAAGGTTGGCAGTAGCATTGGCATTGGCAGTCAGTTTTGGCGGGCATTTTAAATGTGGGGACAAAGAATGGACAAATGGGAAAAGATGAGAGAGTAAGAGAAAGAGAGTGACCGAACAGGGAGGAAAAGAGACGAGAAAAGAAAAAGAGAAGAGGGAGAGATAGAGAGGGTGAGGAAAAAGAGAGACCATAAAAAAAGATGGTGGAGAGAGAGAGAGAGAGCAATGGAAAACAGAAGAATTTTTCCCCGTTCCATTTTCCCAATTTCTTCAATCTCGCCAAGTGTTTGTCCACGCAATGGCAATTGGATTAGCCCGGGGGATTACATCACCGGAGGGGGGGGGGGGGGATTAGCTATGGAAATGTATCTGAAAATGGGAGCATCGGATGGATGAGAGGGCCGGCCAATCCCAGCCAACCCAACCACTCCACGCCACTTCAGACAAAGCAAAGAATTGCCTTTCGTTCGCCTTTTGGCATCGCAAAGGCATCAAATCATCTCCTTTAAAAAAATTGTCTCAAATTTTTTGGTAATTTTCATTTTTTTTTAAAAACCCGCGGGGAATGGACAAAGAAAGGCATCGCTTTTCATTTTGTACAAATGTTTTTTCTTTGATGCCTTTGGCATTGAACAGAATGAGCGAATGGTATCCAATCCTCTCACAAAACACATAAGCCACGCGCCATTCCTTCCCAAATTTGGCGCCCCTCCCAAAAAAAACCCCAAAAAAAGGGAGGGAAAAAACTCCCTTTCCTTTGTCGGCTTTTGGTCACCGCGGGGAGCGAGCGATTACATCTTTTTTCGTAATCTTAGCTCCCCCCCCCCATGGGCCGATTGTCCCAATTTGACTACATATCATTCGTTTTCATAAAATAAAATGTTTTTCAAACTAAATTCTGATTTTTAATTACATTTTTGAATTTTGGATTGGATTTCATTTATTTTTCGTCATAATTTGCCGCATTTCCCTCCCCCCCCCCCCCCTTTCTCCCCCTTTTTTTGCCATTTGTCCGATAAAATGCAAATTCTCTTTCTCTTCGTTCTCCACCCATTGACCGGGCACAAAAATTCCATCTCTTCTGAGTATGTGTTATTATTCCATTATTCCTTCCTTTGCTCATCACATCATCCCAGCGGAGATGTGCCTGCGCGAGTTTCCGCATAATTACAACAAATTGTGAATTATGATTAAGAGGGGGGGGGGGGGGGCATGGGCACATGAGGATGACAATTTAATAGGAAATGGCAAATAAATACAATAATTTGGAAGAGAGGGAGGGCAACGAAGTTTAGGGACAACAAAAGGGGACGGGGATGGGAGGGGATTGGGGGGGGGGAAGAGGAGCAATAAAAGGGGGAGGAAGGAAAGGGGGGGGGAAGAAGCAGTTCGGCTTCTTCTCCTCTTTCGTCGCCTCCTCCTTTGTCACATTTTCGTTTGCTGCGCTTTTCTCTGCTGATTGATGTGGCTAATGATTGATTGTGCCGTTCGACTCAAATCGTTGCCGATGTTGCCATTGTCGTTATTTGCATATGCAAAGTCCGCCCGGAGATGAAATGAAATGGCATTGAGCGAAGGCAGGGAATTAAAAAACCGTTTAAAGGGTTGTCTTAGGATTGGCATATTTGACCAGGATTTTCTTGCTTTCTTTAAACTACAAATTCGGCAATTTCCGTCCTCCCACCCCACCCAACCGTTCCATTCCATTCGCTTTACACAATCCTTGGCACAAATTATCCCCCCCCCCCAATATATTCTCAATTGACCAGCTCATCTTCCTCATCTCCACCTCAATATTGGCCCTCACAATTATTTCTCGCGCATTGCGCAATCCCTCGGGTGCCCCCCCCCCTCCCCCGGGTGCCCTTCTCTCCCTCCTCCCGTGCCCTCCCCCCCCCCGGCAATTCTCGCCAAACCCTTCCTTCCCCTGCACAGGTGCACTGCTGCTGCTTCTCAGCATCCGAGAAAGTGAGGCGATAAAATTGCGCTGTTTGCCCAATTAGAGAAACAATTTTATCGCCTCTCCTCCCATTGCGTTTTTTTATTATTGCATTTTAATCCAATTTTTTCGCATACTTTCACATTTTATGTATTTCCTCACATTGTTTTTGCTATTTTTGCTTCACTTCTGACAAATTAATTTTTCCCTTTTTATGTAAAAATTTTGACAAAAATTACTGTGGGCAAAATTTTCGGAGATTAATTGTCCGGCGGGGGTAAGCCACCAACAAATAACCCACCAAAACACACGTCTCTTTCTCCCATCGCATCAAAATGTCTTCCTTATCCTTTCTCCATTCGCTTTCCGTGGCCATTAGCGGATTTGGGTGACGGGAGGGGGGGGGGGGGGGGAGGGGTCATTGTCATCACTCCCCCCCCCCCCCCCCCCCCGCCAACATTCATTTCAATCCCTGCCATTTGCCGGATTATTCGTCCGTTTGGCCAGGGAAAACAAACACTCATTTTGGCATTGAAGAAGTATTTAATTGATGGGGCCGAATACAAATAAGAAAGAAGAACATGCCATTTTGCTGCTTCCCCCGTGGATTAATGCCTAATTCTCTCCTCCGTCGTCGCTGTGTTCCTCTAAAATCCCTCCCACACTTTCACTTTGCCCCCCTCCCTTTCCATCTTTTGTTGTGCTTTTGCTGCTCCACTGCACTTGCGCGAAATCAATCCGGGCACAATTGGAGGGACAATTGAGAAGAGAAGGAAAAGAATGGACAGACAAAAAAGGGGGAGAGATCATTGGAGGGAATGGGAGGTGATAATTGGCAGATTGGGGTGAATGAACGAATGAATTGGCAGGAGAAGGGACGACGAACAGAGAAAAGCAATCGAAGGGGGGGGGGGAGCAAAAGTACGGCACGGCACAACACCCAACAAATACCAATGCCATGGAACATTGCTCTGATCATTCCCTCGTTAGTTTTGAAATGACTCACTCAATTATTACGCCCAAAAAGGGGCGATAACACCACCACAATAATAGCCACCAAATGAAATTTAAAATATTTTCTCGACGGCGTCTTTTTGCATTTTTAATTATTATTTTTCGGCTCACTTTCTTCTTCTGCCGACATATTTTCTTCTCGATTTGGTTGACGAAAATGAAAGGGTTGAGACATTTTGAGAAAGGGAAAGATGAGGACAAAGGCACAGAGCCAATTTGGGAAATGATGGGACAATTGGGCTGTTGAGGGAACGGATTGAGTTGCCTTTGTCGGTCGAACGGAGGGGGGGGGGGGGGGAGGGGTGAGGACACCTGACGAAAGAGTGCCGAAAGGGAATGCCGGGGGGGGGGGCACTCCATTCAATCCGCTCCAATGCCTTTCTTGACGAATTAGCCGGGGGTGTGCTCTCATCAATTGGATTCGGATGATTTGTCACATAAAAATGCTTCAAATTCCATCGTTTTTATTCATTGAATATAAAAAAAGCCACAGAATGCCAATTTGGCCAATTCTCTCCTTTCTCCGTCTGTCCGTTCGCTTCGTCCTCCCCTTTCATTGAACTCCCTCCGGGTCCCAGCAGTATTTGCGCCCGTTCTCCGCCTTCACCGCCTCAATGTCTTCGGCACTCACCCGAATTCCACCGGCACCAATGAAATTCGCTCGGATGTGTTCTCGACTCCGACTCCGCGGCAAAACACTCTTTGGAAAAAGGAAAATGAAAGGGAACGAATTTCATAAGAAAAAAAAGATAGGGAACGAATGGGCAAATGGAAAAACATTTTGCCACCAATTTCAAAATATAATGACAATGAGTGATTGTATCGTCCGTCCCTACCATTCCTTGGGACAACGCCCACGCCAAAAGAAAGTCGGGAATTGGACAGTCGTATTTGGCGGCCATTTCTCGAACTTTTGCGTCCCGAAACAATTCCCCGCGGTTGGATTCTCCGCCAAAACTACTGTAAGCCTGAAATTGAAAATTTGTAGTATAAAAAACAACAAAATGGCAAGTTAGTCTCGTCCTTTCTTTTATAATGAATTAAATTTCGGTTCTCCGCAGACGGAACTCCGTGCCATTCGAACATTGGCGGGGGGGGGGGGGGGGTAAATGAGGGGAAAATCGTTCGGCACCCCTCGCCAATGGATGGGGTGACCTGAAAGTGAATGCCATTGCGTGCGCAGAAGGCGATCAGTTGAGGCTGTGCCCAGTGGGGATGGCACTCGCATTGGTTCACCGCCGGCATCACTTTGGCCCACCCTCCGCCGATCAGTTGTTCCAAATGTGGCACGTTGAAATTGGACACTCCGATGGCCCTAAGCTTTCCCTCCCCGTGCATTTGCTCCATTGCCTTCCAACTTTCGGCCCTCAGTTGCGTATTCCGCGGGTTCTCTCTCTTCAGTCGAGAAGTGCCGGGCCAATGGATTAGTGCCAAATCCACATAATCGGTCCTCAGCAACCTAAGCGATTCCGCCAACGAATTGGCGCATTTCGCTGTGCCTTGGTTGGCCGGACTCAGTTTGGTGGTGATGAAAATGTCCTCCCGAAAATGAATCCGTCCACAATTATAGTACAAATGAGTTAAATGACTCCCGTCTTTTTTGAATTTGATAAGACCTTTTAAGCCCATATTTGGGCAACAGTTCCGTCAATGCATCGCCAATTTGTTTTTCATTTCGGTAAATTTGTGCGGTGTCAATGAATCGGTACCCAACTTCCAACGCGGCATCAATCACTTCAAAAATATCATTGCCGTGAATTTGGTAAGTGCCGACGCCAATCTTTGGCATTCGCTTGCTGACGTATTCGATGCCTTTTCTGTCCAAATGATTGGCCATTTGCCTTGAGTTTGGTATTCAATAAAAGACATCGGATGGATGGAAAAATGAACTGGAAATATGAAACCCATTCAGAAAAACCAACCAAATTAAAGCATTTTTTATTATTAATTGCGATGTTTGTACCAAATAAAAGCTGTGCCAATTGCAATCAAAATGTTACAATTCTGTCGTAAATACAATATTAAAATGACTATCTATCACCCATTACTGCAGAGATTAAGCTTGTTTCCTCTGCTAATTAAACTAAATTTCTATTTTTTGGTACTCCAACGAAAAGTCTCAAATTGAAAATGGCATAATTTGTTGCCCAATGGCACTCACTCATCCACTTCAGTGAGTGGTGAAGCTTAACCTCTGTTAAAAGCCTTTGCAATTATTACTGAGAACGATGGCGAGCCAAGTCCAATTTGTACAGCAATTCTGGCTTCAGCATGTTGGCCTTGTCGTTGAACCGACAAAGCGGACAGAACCATTTTTTGCCCTTCGGTTTGCTTTTGATGTTCACACAAGCGAAATGGAACCATTCGACAGAGCAAAGTTCGTAATCGCAACAGATCATCTCACCAAATGAGACCTTAATTTGGATGAATAGGTAATTGAGAAAAGGACGATCAGACCAAAAAATTTGACAATTTGTGAGGTTTTTGGTGTTCATTTGCCAATTTTTTTCCGATTGGTGATAAAAATATTAAAAATGTTCGCTTATTTTCAGTATAATTATTTATGTGTTAGCAAATGAGGAAGTCACCTGCTCACACAGACAATAAGTCGGCTCCGCCGCTTCGTCCGCTTTCTGCTGTCCGTCCATTCGTTCGGTTTCCGTCTCCTCCTCACCGATTTCCATTTGGTCGATTTCGTTTCCTTAACTCAACGAATTGTCCTCCCATCCATTCCCTGTTCGACATGCCTTCGTTTTGCTGGTGTTCCGTGACACTCGCCCGCCTTTTCCGCGGACTTTTGGCGTTTGCCATTCGCGTCGGTTCGTTTGTGCCGTGCTCAATGTCCGTTTCTCGTGACTTTTTCTTTGTCGCTCTCGTCCTCGGCGGTGAATGCATTAACTCCGATGAGCAGTTCCCGCTTGATTCTGCCCGTTGTGGTGAGCTCGTGCTCCCCCGATTTTGGCTTTCTTCGCTTAAGAGTGCCGGCATTTGGGCGATGATCGGCTGACTGATGCTACTCGCCACTTCTGCTCCCTCGCGTTGCTCCGCTTCATCGACATTGCGCTTTTTCTCCTCATCAAAGTCCATCAAACTGTTGCCCTGCGTTTGCTGTTCAATTGCCTTTGGCGTCTCAGTGCCGTCCTTCGTCGGTCGGTTCGCTGTTGGCACCGTTCGTTTCTTTAATCGGCCTCTTTTCGGTGCGTCATTTCCCATGGCGATTAGTTCTTCAAATTGCTCTTCCTGGTGGTGTCTGTGCACTTGACTGACTGCCAACAACTTCGCCTCCCTGGCGGGGATTTTGTTCAAATCGTCGTTTATCTCACCAACCAATCCGCCCAATTCATTCTTTCGCTTTTTCACGGGTTTTTGTTTAACTAAAAAGGGCAAATAAACACAAAAGTAATTCCAATTTTGATAAAATTCGCTGACATACTTTGTGAGGTGTCTCTGTCCAAGTAACGGATTGGGTTAATTGAAAATATGATTTTGGCAATGGCAAGCATCGGCACCTTAAGAATGCTTTTGATCCGTTTAAATCACTAGTAAAAATAGAATTTCGCCGGCCGAAATTAAGCGGAAAAATTTTGGGGTGCACCCCATACATGTGCAAGGGGTGGCTCAGTCCAAGGGCCATACGACGGACGATTGGGACAGGGGGGGTTTCTCGGGACCGATTTTTCATAAGGCCCAAATTTTTGCTCTGGGGTGACGCCTTTTTTTTGTTGCTTTCAAACCACTTTTTTTGCGGCACGTTTTTTTCCAAAAAAACTTTTGGGGAAGGGGGGTGGCGTCGCCGGGAAAATTTTCACTAAGTGTCGAGACACCCCTTGCACATGTATGGTGCACCCAAAGTTCTCACAATTTATTATGACAAAAATAATTGGGCGCTAGTGTAAAAGTGTACTATTCTAAAAAATCTTTATGCACTATTTTTTGTGAAATATAAATTTTGATTTTAGACAGTGATACACAATTCACGACATTATATAATCACAAACAAATGGGCGATTTTGGGTTAAATTGAAGCAAAAGGCGAACGAATTCATGGGACAAGTCAGGGAAAAACTGTGATTGATATCTCTTTCATTGAATTGTTACGCCATAATTTAAATATTTAATATTCATTTATAGGAGGGATTCGTTTTAGGCATAAAAAATCGTAAAAATCAAGTGCACAGAAATATTTTTTGCTTTGCATATCAAAAGGTACACCCCTTTTTTGATTTTTGATAAAACTCAAAAAGGACACTTGCAACTAGCACCATTATTTCTAAAAAGCATTTCACCTTCAATGCGTGTTCGACCAACTGCAGTTCATACAAATACTCCTCCATCTCCCCAATGAGTTGGCACTTCTCCTGCACATTCATTTGCAATTCCCATCGAAGTTGCGCCGTGTTCAGCTTGTCGAACAAATTGTTTTTCAGAATTCCCAATTTTCGTTCATCATCCAAATACTTTTCCAATAATTCCCAGTCAGTTTGACTAAATTTGTCTTTGAATCGCTGAAGAGTGTCGGATTGATAATTTATTAAAAACAATTTTGATGATATTGACGGAGAAAGAGATGAATCTGGTGCCTAAAATAAGAACATAAAATTTGTTTGTTAAATATCTAATTAAGTAATTACCATAAAAGGATTTATTATTATTAATGGCCGATGATGATGAACTGTGTTCTCGACTCCCAATAAAATTAGTATTTTCTGAAAAAAAGTAATGTAAAAAAGAACAGTGACAATTATTGACGCTAGTTAAATTAACAATTTTTAATTATATCCCAGGAATAAAATTTTCATTTTATTGGGTTGTTACATAATTAGTGACCGTTTTTTGGTAAAAATGAAATCTCAAAACGTTATGGCAAAAAATGTTCAAAAAACCAGTTTTTGAATTCTTCTGGTCTTCTTTTTTTGAACCCAATGAAATTTTTTGAAATTTTGCAGGCTAATAAAAGCCACTTAGGGCTATCGAATAATACTAAGATTATTGGCTTTTGATGGCAAAGAAAAATGTTATAGCCAAAAAATGTACTCATACGAACGGAAGCAGCTTGGTTCGATCTTTTGTCGGGAATGAATTTAAAAGAAATAAAACAAAATGCCAAAAATAAACAAAAAAATTTGTATAAAACTAGAGCTGACCATGAGCGGGACCGGGAGTTGGGAGCCCTGTATAAAGGCTTGTATTTGTTTGGGTTTTCTTTAACCTTTTTCCAGATTCTTTCTTTCTCATTTAAATCTGAAAAGTAGAACAGAAAATTTTTATGAATTTTTTCCAAAAATTGTTCCAAATTTTAAAAGTCGATTGGGCGCGTAAATTGCAGTAGAGGCGCTACTCTACATACATATTCACATGTACAACTCTGTACGTGTATTCTTTCTACAAGGATAATTTTGAGTTTATTATCAGTATTGTTGGAACCCAAACCCTAATTTAAAAAACGTAATTAAGATTGTGAAGTTAATAAGCTAATAAGAGCGCTAAAGAATACACCAAACCACACAACAAAATGGCGACAACAACACCAGCACCAGCAGCAGAAATCCCCAGAAAACCACCACAACAACGGAAGCGCGAAGAAATGGCGCAGCTTCTAGAGTCACGAAAGGTGTGCTAAATGTAAAACCAAACTTATTTTACATGATCCATGTTTAGGTGGATCAAGGTGCTACCTTCGTCGAGCCAAGAAAACCACCAGGAACAGCCGGACAAAAGGGGAGGATGAAACTCATCACAAACGTTTGTCTTTTTCTGTAGTGTTCAAAAGAGCCAATACTGTGGGTTTAGGCACACATTCTCAAACTGCTGGGTACGCAAGCCATCTACCACTACGAGGTGACCATCAACGCAGTGAGCAGTCGTTCGGACCGGAAGTTTTGCGTTTCAGAGCCGAGTGGTCCACGGGATAGGGACGAGTATGTATGCATTGCATGCTTGATCTAACATCTGTTTAGTTTCCCATTACTCAACCGTCGTGACAAATGCCGTGAGGTCTTCTCAGCATTCTACAGGACCATGGAGCAGTCACTGAAAGACACCGGGAACTTACTCTACTACGATTTATCGAAAACAATATTCACGTTGAAGAAGCTACAGATCGAGGTTTATGGCTTTGGGAGTTGGCATTTTAATGATAACACATCGTTTAGTCGGAAGGAAAGTTCATGTTTAACATCGGCACGGTGCCAACCGCAGAACGCCCAGACGCGGCACGGTACAAACATTATGAATTCATCATTAGGCCAGCGACGGGCTTCGAGGTTAATGACTTGTCCTTCATCACAAACGACGTGTCGAAAATGGAACGATCACTTGAGCAATTCCTTGACATTGCAACGGCGCAGAAGGCCAACATGGACGGGTATGAATTTATTCAAACCAATAAACATGTTATTTTAACAAAACCATTTTAACTATTCAACGGGCTAAATTCAGAGGTGTAGTCCAAATCCAAATTTCAAAAATTAAGGGGTCTTAAGATTTGGATTTAACCTAACT
Organism: Heterodera schachtii; assembly: GCA_023374025.1. Classification (NCBI taxonomy): domain Eukaryota; kingdom Metazoa; phylum Nematoda; class Chromadorea; order Rhabditida; family Heteroderidae; genus Heterodera; species Heterodera schachtii. Next base: position 641,789 of record SIJG01000041.1, read on the forward strand.
TAAGAACTCAAATGTCTTCTTATTCAGAAAGCAATTCATCGGGTTTTCTTCGTCTCGTGTTTACTTATTGGCGCCAACCGACTATGGGTTTGGAGCCAACGAGTGTCCTGTCTTCGATTCCAACCACTCATTCCTTGGTGTAGGAGTGAACAAGGGATGTCGAATCGTTGAAGGTTTGTTCTTTTTCTTTTAGTTAACTCATTAGAATTCAGGCGATCAAGGTCCTGGCCAAATGACACCTGCCATCGTCATCCAAACTAAAAAGGTTTATCTTAATGGGTTCCATCAGTCGTACCCATAATTAATTTATATCATGATACATTCATTGTCTTAGTCCGCCTTCCACATTCCGGACATGTGCATTTTGGACAAAGCAAAAACGCTCCTTTTCCGAGAGAATCAGGGAAGATTCGAGACAGGCGATTTTACTCAAAGTGACTACGAGGCGCTTTGCAATGGCCTTGTCGGTATGTTAATTATAATGCGTTTGATATGAATTATTTTATACCCATTCTCCAGGAATTTATGCTGAACCGCGCTATGGAACTTCGGGACGATTTTTTCGCATCAGTGACATTACAAAACCAAACACTGGAAATGGTCTTAACGCTGAGAACACATTCATCACACACCAAGTCAGCGGGAAGATCAGCGTCAAACAATATTTCGAGGATACGTATCGGAAAACGCTTCAGTGAGTCTATCCAATACGATTGCTTTCTTAAAAGAAACATTTTGGTAATTATTTCTCGATTTCAGGTACCCTAAAGCACCACTCCTCGTCAATTATCGCAGAATTGGGGACCCGGCGTATTATCCCATGGAGGTACAACAGGCAACGCAAAAATTTAAATTAAAACACTTTTAGGTTTGCTTTGTTTTGGATGGTCAACGCGTCAAAAGTTCTCAACAAAATCCTGAGCAAATTCGTGTAGGTGTTTAGCGATTTCATTTTTAATCGTCATTCTATTCCAACATTAACAAAAAGTGTTTAGGAAATGATCAAAGAGACTGCCATTCCGCCCACCGTTTTGCGAGTGCACAACGAAAGGGTGAAGGAGTCGCTTCAGTTGGTCAACAACGAATACTTGACAAAAGCGTCCGTTCATTTTGACACAACGCCACTCCATGTCGATTACCGTGTTCTTGGTCCGCCAGCAACTCTCTATCGGAACAACCATCGTGTCACTCCTGCCGCGTCAAACTGTGAATGGCGTCCGGGTGACGCTTTGGTGAATGCACAAATTGGCACCTGGGTAGCATATGCGTTTGGGAACCCTGCGGGTGACTCGGCGCGACGATTAGGCTTAACCGAAACGATGTGGAGGTAATTAGCGCTGAAATTCCTGTTTGGTTTTCCAAAAAATAAACTATTGCAGTAATATCTGTCAACTTTAAACAGAAATTTCGTGGACAAGTATGCAAGTGAAATGCGTAACAAGGGCATTGTTTGTGTGCCTCCGGTGCGTGTCTCTATTTGCTGGTTTACGTCCGCGAACGAGGTCTTGAATGTTTTGCACAAGGAAGCTCTGAACGGCGGCGTTGAGTTCTGTCTCATTGGTCATGCGAAAGGCTCTGAGGGTGATGATGTGCATGGTACCATTTATTAGCCGTTGTGAAATTTAAGCTCCTGATTGTGGTTATTTATTTAGTTACGATCAAGGCGTTTGAACAACAAACTGAAATTGTCACGCAAGCAATCACATTTGACGTTCTCAAGGATGTGCTCGATAAAGGCAGCCCATTGACTGTTGCGAATTGCATTCACAAAACGAACGTGAAAATGGGTGGTCTAAATTATGCTCTTCATATGGATGATCCATCGTGCGTCTTTTTTTCCTTTTTCCATATAGCCAATACAATTGATTTCAGTGTGGCCCAATTGTTCGACTGGTCAAACACTGTTTCTTGGTTTTGCAATGAACTTCCCGGGTGGATTCACTCCTTCCGAATCTGCTGCCCCTATCAACGGTGCGAATGGTTCTGTGCCTTCAGGAAGTAAAGCTGGACCAACTCCGCAAAATGGTGCGAACGGCGTCGCCGCTACTGGTGCAAACACCATTCCTCTCGGCTCAAATGGAAATGTGATTTCGAGTGCGCCCGTGCCACGAGTTGGCTCCTCATTGCCTCCTCCTTCGTGCATTGGGGTAATACAAAAAGGAGAAGAGCTCATTAATCAATTTTAAAGGTGTAAGTCAATTTCTAAAATTCCAGTGGGCCGCGACAATCGGAAAACGACACAAGGACGAATACATTGGTGACTTTGTCTACCAGGCTCCGCGACGTGAGGAGAAAATTGATGTCATTGCAAGCGTTGTCAGGAGATGCATTGAGTCTTTCAAAAAGAACAGGAACAAACTACCGTAAGTTTTGGACAATTTGCAATTTATTTGTTCGCAATGATTGCTCAGACTACGCGTGGTCATTTTGCGCAACGGATGTACCGAGGGACAATTCGAATATGTCATGAAGTAATTTTTCAAATTGATGAAATTATTTGAAAATGAAAATTTCTATTAAAATAGTGACACTCTGGCTCTTCGAAAATAAATAATGTGCCCTATTTTAAGATATGAAATTCCGCTGGTCAAGAAGGAACTGGAGGAATTGGGTTGCACCGCAAAACTTACTGTGATTGTTCCAAACCGACTTCAGGTGCACTTTCCCACACATCAAAACGGCACCGCCTCATGTCATTTAACGTTTTTATTTATTTCAGGATGTACGCTTTCTGCGTCAAGATGCCAGGCCGGAGGACAAGAGCAATGAGCAAAACATCCCCCCAGGGACTGTTGTCGACACTGGTGAATATTTTACTAATTTATTGCCCTAACGAGTTACAATTTTCAGTCGTTGTTCACCCCAAACGCTCCGAGTTCTTCCTTAACAGTCACATGGCGATCAAGGGCACTGCTTGTACGCCACATTACACTGTTCTGCGGGACGAGAACGATATGTCGATGGACACACTTCAAACAATGGTCCATTACCTCTGCTTTGGGCATCAAATTGTCACAAAGCCGACCTCATTGCCCTCGCCGGTGTACATCGCCGATGAATATGTGAGTCAATTCAAATAACAATAAGAAAACATAGACAGAGAATCGAAATCATTTAGGCGAAACGCGGTCGAAACATCTACTCACACTACGCCAAGAACGGTATTGACAACAGCAAAAATTTGCAGCTCTTCGCAAAGAACAAAGGAGTGGAATGGCCGCTGCGCACTTATGCGGACATGACCAAAGTCCTTTCTTTCCTCAACACCACCTACCTGAGGGAGCTGCGCATCAACGCCTGATAAGTTAGTGATGGATGGATTTTGATTGATTGTTTTTGTTTTCCATTTGATTGTTTTTCTTTTTGTTTAATTTTCGTTTTTTCGGTTTGCTTAGCATTGATACTTTTCTCTTCTAATATTTTGCTCAATTTGATTGTTTAACTCCTCTCACCTTTGCCTCTTCAATTCGTGCATTTGCTTTCGTTTCTTTTGGTCTTTCTTCGTGCATTCTCTTTTCTTTTTTGGAATGATTTTTTCCTTCTCTGTTTTATTGTGCCAATCCTTTTGTTGTTTATTATTTTGAGCTTTAATAAATTGAAAGGTAAAATTGAAGATTACCGCCAATTTTGATTTTGTATACAAATGATATATCATTCGATTCCTCATGGAGAGAGAAATCGAATGGAACCATTTTTAGAGCGCGGCGACAACTCTGAGCCGAGTTACAGACCCGGGACTGAAGTGTCCATTTACCACTGGGACTGAATCGTCTAATGTCTAAAATGCATGAATATTCAAAAAATTTTGTGGGACAGAACCGCTCAATGTCTAAAAGTGCACGAATGTTTAAAAAACGTTGTTTCGACCGAACCCTCTAGGATAAAATTGGCAATACCAAGCAGTTTTTCGTATTCAAATTTTATAAACTAATTCTTAAGGGCGCGCAGCGCCCGCCTTGGCGAGCATGCGAAGACGGAGCAAGTAGTGGGGCGAGACGGAGGGCGGAGGAAGCAGTCTGACGAGCGCCACAGGCGGTTGACTGCGGGGGCCCGAAGGGCCCCCGCCAATCAGTAAACCGCCTGCGGATCACGCGCGGACTTCTTCCGTAGCCCGTAGTCTCGCCCCACCTACTGGCCGCCGTAGTCGAGTGTGCGGTGTTATGGCCAAAATGCTAAGTTACTCTCGTTTCAATTCCAGTTTATCATTATATTTAGCCGTCTTTAGTTCATTTAGCCTAATTTTGTGAGTTGGACGATTCAGTCCCAGTGGTAAATGGACACTTCAGTCCCGGGTCTGTAACTCGGCTCAGAGTTGTCGCCGCGCTCTAAAAATGGTACCATTCGATTTCTCTCTCCATGAGGAATCGAATGATATATCATTTGTATACAAAATCAAAATTGGCGGTAATCTTCAATTTTTCCGTGCTTCAATTAAGGATCGGAATTATAAATAATAAGTTAACCGAATTCGCGGCATTGATTTTATAAACGTGATTTATCTTTCCATGGCGAAAAAAAGTATGTTTATGGCACGTCAAAATATGCGTGTTTGTTTTTAGTCGGATTTATGTTTCCATGTCCTAAACATGGTTAACACGAGAATCTGCTGGGCTCCACCCAAAAAAATTAAATTTTTAGTGAGATTTGTTTACAGAATTTCAAAAAATGACCAAATATTTGGTTAATTTGTGGGTTTTTAGGCTGTTTAAAAATAAAAGAAATAAAAATTGGAATATTTTTTATTAATTAAAATTTCAATTACGTAAAAATGGTAAGAAAATATGAAAAATATTCTATCCAAGTGGGGAATTGAACCCAAGCGAAAAATAATGAAAGGCAAAAGGTTTAGCCACTAGACCACACTTGTGAAGAATGCTGTAAATGAAATAAATATTTTAATTTTTTTCTCAAAAATTTCTCCACCAGTTCCTTCTCTTTTCTCACCCAGACCCCCTTTCTTACCAGTGCTTATTTAGTCCCGCCGGGACCGGTACTGGCAAAACCGGGACCTGGGATTTCGTTTTTTTCAAAAACCGGGCTTTTCCAAACGAAACTTACATTCTTTTAAAAACATTTTAAGTTGCTATTTTATTTATTTTTTACAAAATGGGAACAAGTTCTAACGGAAAGGTCAAATTTACGGGAGTTCGAGCTAAGAAACGCAATGATTTGGTCAGTGCTGAGGAAAAGATGGCATTGCGGGTGGGGCCTCAAGCAGAATTAATGCAAAAAAAGCGAAATGAAGACGAATTGATGCAACTGCTCATTGATAATGAAGACGCAATTTTGCAGAAACAATTACTAAAGAAACTGGAAGAAAACATAGTGAGTACTAACTCTTGTAAACACTCACAAAATAAAAAATGCCATTACAAAACGAACAATTAATTTTTTTTTTATTCAGTTGATAGTGAGTGAAACATCGTTGGAACTAATGAATTCTGCTGGTGAAGTGCACTATTTCACAGATCAAAATCTCGTTGAAGAAGCAATTGTTGGTTGTACTGCCAACAATGAGAGGCGAATGAGTCCAAAGGAAACTGACAAAGACGAACTGAACGAGTTGAGAAACGACGAAGTTGAAGCACAAACTCAAAACCAACAAGTTGGTTGTTCTTGCTAAATCAGAGTTCCCAAGTTTTTTTTTTCAAAATAAGACAAAATGGCTCAAAAACTAAGATTCAGACACCAAAAATAAGATTTTTTTTTCTAAGACTAATATTAGCGCGAAAGAAACGCAATAAAATACATGAAAATCGACTTAAAACAATATTTTATTAGCGTAAATCAATTGAATATTTTTTTTCCGCTGACCATTTTTTTCATTTTACCGCATATGCACTTTTTTGCGTCGCTTTTTTCCAAAAAACAGAGTAGGGGGGGGGGCAGGTCCGGCGGTGCCGATAGGCGCCGCCGGGGAATTTTTTTTTTGAAAATTTGAAGCAATTTGTTAACAGATTTTGCCCAAAAATTGTGATTTTTCACCAAAAAAATGACCAATTTTTACAATTTTGAGCCAATTTTTTAAGAAAAAAAAGATTTTGGGGCCGGCGGTGCCGATAGGCGCCGTCGGGAAATTTTTTTTGAAAATTAGTAATTTTGGTAGCATTTATATCAGCGAAATAAATCATTAAGCACAAAATTTAAAAAATTTGGGGAAGCCTGAAAATAAGGACAAATCTTACAAATAAGGACACTTGGGAAACTCTGTGCTAAATCCCTAATGTTCATTCGCTTATATTAAGACTGACAATAAACCAATCGAGTGGATTTTGCGAATTGTCGATGGAATTGCCAATCCGATCAGTCGCTTTCCGGAATTGGAATATGTTTGTTCTAAAAAAATATTGAATTAAAAGCAGAATTTAGCGCAACAAAAAAATCAGTATGTCAAAATCCAACAAAAAAACGAAAAGTGTCAAATTAAACTTCTCTCAATGTGAAGAAAATCAAATCAGTGCCTCCGCTGATTGTCAACAAATTGTGAGTGGAGCGACGACTGACCAAAACCATTTATAATTTACGGCACTTTAGCCAACATCGTCCGGGAAAAACTGCAGCATTCAAAATACCAAAGATGACGGAATTACTCCATTTAATTCCGATTGCGAGAAGGAGGATGCAAATTTCGAGATGAACGAAGAGGAACAGTTGATGAGCATGTTAGATTTGGCATACAATCTCGATGGGAATATCATCAACGAAGTGATGAGCACAATCGACAAAACTTTGAATGGCAAATGTGCCGTGGATGAACTTTCGAGCACATCCGATCCGACATCGCTAAATGGGGAATGTGCGGAAAATGGCAACAGCGGAATGATTTGCACATCCGACCCAACTTTGAAGGGCGACAGTTTTATTCTCGAAGTTCCATTTTCACCGATAAGAAGGGACGAATGCGTTGATGAAATGGATGATGGAGAGATTGCTGGTGATAATCAAAATGACAGCGGTGGTGATAATGAATTTGGTCGGAGAGCGATTGTCAGCCAACAGCAGGTGAAGGAAGAAGCTTATGTTCAGTGAAATGACTGTAAAACGTTATCAGAAATCAAAAGAATTTTCGTCAGTGCAAACGGAAGAAAGTGAGGGAAACGACGACGACGCTTTTGTGCCCGAGCCAATGACTCCGCCTCGTCCGACCACCCCGGCAGACTGTGAGACGGGCATTCCCTCACCAAAGACGCCGCCACCGGTCGCTTCCTCCCACCCGTCACGCATCAAAGAAGTTATCGAAATGCGGGAGAATGAACGGACCATGCGCTTGTTGGACATTATAACATTGGATTGTGACGATGAATGGTGATGATCCCTATTTCATACATTGTTTTCCAAACATTTTCATACGGTTATGCTTATTTGTCGAATTTCTATGTTTAGCATCATTTAATGATAAATTATTTAAGAAAAATTATTTTAAGAAATATATTGAACCCTAACATACAAATCTGGATTTTTCGGAAATTGATGCAAGATACGCACGAAAAATGTTTTTCTTTGTGGTTGTTAAGCCTACTTTTCGAGCTATTCGGGCTCAGTTTCTAGGTTTTATTTTTAGAGCCTAAAAATTAAAAAAAATATTTTGGCGTTTTGTCCAAGCATTATCAAAAGTAAAAAATGGAAAAAATTTCAGAAAAATACATTCCTAAGAATCAACCAAGTTAACAATTACTAATTTCAGCCTTATTTTGATATTTACTTTATTCATTCAATGGACGAATATTCAAGGGAGCCATGGTATCCGATAATTATAGCCATAAATCGGCTTTAATGAGTTTACATTCAGCCCACATCGGATTTATGCGGATGCTGGGAGTGCTTTTGCCATGGGACTGATCGGCGGTTCTATTTTCCACGGCATAAAAGGCTTCTCGAGTGCGCCGAGAGGACAAGGTTCTTTGACAAATTACATTTTTTTAAACCTTGTTTCGAGACAATATTTTTTGTGTGGATCTGATCTCTTCTAATTAGTAAATGGGTTTATTTTTGAAAGAAGCGCGCCGCAAAAAAAAGGGTACTAATGCACTTTACCCGACATAAATTTTTTTTCAACTAATTCCGTACATCAGAACCCGAAATCTTTCAAAATCTTTACAACGCTGAATAGAAGTCGAAGAACAACAATTGGAGACTTTGACTCTGTCTTTTTTAATTTTTGGTCTCAAGTCACTGAATTGTATCCATGCGAGCATTGATTTTCGTTGATTTTCACTATTTCATCTTGTTGAACTTTTTTTTGAATAGGACTTTGAAAATTTTCGATGTTCGACCCAGTTCGATTTCGGGTTCTGGACTACGGGATTAGTTGAAATGAACGCCAGATTCTTAATCAGCGATTCTGAAAACCCCCGGAAGCTTTTTACATGAATTTAGACAAAAAGAAAAAATTAATGTCGGGTAAAGTGCATTAGTACCAAAAAAAAGTCTTAAAAAGTAATTCATTACGAAAGCAAAAACAGGTGTTTTCAAGCTCCGTATTATATTTCAAGGGTTGCAACCTTGCAGTTTGTTCAAATTTCTCTGTTTTAAGGACTTCTTAACATCGCTCGAGAGGTTCGGATGCGCAGTCCGGTGACGGGCTCTCAATTCGCCGCGTGGGGTGGGATGTTCTCTGTGATCGACTGCGGACTCGTTTATATGCGTCGAAAGGTAAATTTCCATGGCATTTGCAGAAATTGTACAAACATTAAAAGCATCTTTTTTCTGCATTTTATGTGACTTATTGGAAGGAATTTTCTGATAATTAACAAAAAAAATTTCCTGGGTCACACCTTAAATAGGGGGGGGGGGGGGGGGTCGACCCGCTGCTGGGTTTGCATCTCATGAAAACCCAGGTCAATCTGGAAATCCAAACCCATTCATGAAAATATGGATTCATTTTTTAAACATTTTATCGTGAAAATCCCTAAAATTGGCGCGAGAAATTGTGATTAATTTTTTTGAATGATCAATTTTATAGGGATGAAAAAAAAGTTAATTAATTGGCACCACATTTACGGGCTGGCGCCAAAATGAATTGTTCCCAGGTTTTATGTGCATTTTTTTATAACAATCAATGTTTCTGAATCTATAATTTTTCTTGGCCGAGTTTGGCATGGAATTCATTTCAAGGCTTTTTCAAAAATATTTGTTTATAATATAATCAATACACACACTAATTATGCAATGCCTTATAATGTTAAAAATTAAGAACAGTGACAAACACCCAAAAATAGTGATCAAAACAGCAATTATTATCGTATTCTCATGAATCGGACTTTCCGTTTAGGAAGACCCTTTAAATTCGATCGCTGCTGGCGGTCTGACCGGCGGTTTGCTCTGTGCACGAATGGGTTGGAAAACGGCGCTGGTGTCGGCTGGTTTCGGTGCAGTCATTCTGACGATGATCGAAGGGGTGGGCATTTTGATGAACCGAGTGATGGTGGCGCAATCCGACGCAGCATTGGCACCTTCCCCCGCTTAATTGTCCAATTTGTTCATTTTGTTGTTTTAGTCCGGTTTTAAAGAGTAAACATTTTGAACAATTTCATTTCCTTTTTCGTCGTATTTCTGCGCTAATTCGTTCTTTTGTCTTTTTTAAGCCTTTTCCTCGTCCCTTTCCCTCCGCCGTTTTTACACTTTTCGTCACTTGCGTTTTGTTTTTTCTCCCCTTCTTCCGCTGGCATTTAACACTTCAAAGATGGCAAAAGTGCTCTTTTGACCCCTCCCCGTAAATTTCCTCTCTTTGGCATTGCCAATGAAGAAACATTCCTTCTTTCCTTCAATCTCTGCCACTTTTAGCTTTACGCTCTCTCCCTTTTTTTCTCGTTACAATCCTTTAATTTGGGTTCTTTATTTTACTTTATAAGTGTCTTGAATTTAAGCAGCAGTGAGGTGAATATTTTCTTTCCTGGAAACGGAGGGGGGGGGGGGGAAGTGACAAAAGCACAGACTGTGGAAGAAACCAACGCAAGCAAAAGACGAAGTGGAGGAATGGAAGGGAGGAAGTGGCGATGGGGAAAATGGTGGATAAACAATCAGAGAGGCGGGGGAGGGAGTGAGGGATCGAATCCGAATGGGGGGGGGGGTGAGCCGTTTGTGCTTTCTGTGCGCATCAATCGATGGTTGAGAGGGGAAGCGTTTCCGAGACGTGAAATTGGCCCTCTCTTTTGTCCCAACTTTCGATTCTCGCGCTTTCCTTCGGCTCGTCCCCTCGGATTTTTCGGCAATGTGTTCATTTGCCCGCATTTTCGGCACTTTCCCTTTTGCTTCAGGTTTCTCTCTCTCAATGTCGGCCTCCAATTCCCCCGTTTTTCGCCCTCTCTTTCTCCTCTCTTTTCTGCCCCTTCTTTTGTTCCACTTTTGTCCCTCGTCGACCTCTTCTTCCTCTGTCCCAAAAAGGATAAAGCCGCTTCCGCCTGCTGAAGAAAGCCCGAAAAGAGCGCCCGTTACCAATCGGAGCAGTGGCAACCGAATGTGCCCTTTAAATGAAGTTGGTCAATCATTGATCAGCAGAGAAGGGTTCTCCTTCTCTCCATTATGAGCCCAAATAAATAGCGTTTCCCTTTCTTTGAGCACATCGTGTGCAACGAAATGAGCGAATTGCAATCGGTTCGCTGTGTGTGCACAATGTTCGGCTCCGAAGTAATTCCTCGAAATTAGTTTTAACGGATTCTTCAACATATGCCAAATCTTTTAATGATCGCTTTGTCCTTTCAAAGTCACCAGCGCCGGAACAGACGTGCAGCAAATTGCTCAATTCGTCTCTGTACGTCGAGGCTTCCTCCGTTAAACTTCGCCTCAGCGATTCTTTTTTCCCCGCCACGCCGCCTTCTGCTGATGATGACCATTCGGCTGCTACGAGCAATTGGGCGGACAATTTTCTGGAAGAAAAGTTCAAAACACAGCTGGCATGGCACTTCAAAATCAACAAAGTGCGGAAAAGGATATCACAGAATGAGCCCATTCCCTCAACGCATTTCAGAAAAACATTCTGTTCCTCCGATTGCGTTGCCAAGAAGACGGCAATGTGGTAGGTGAAGGAAGAGGCACAAAGCAAAGCGAAATGCCATCATCTGATCCCAAACGGACAAACAGATTGTCCAGTTCATTGTGCTACGACGTAATCACAGAGAACAGCCGCCTTTTTCGGCAAAAGACGACCTAATCGATGCGGACACTGTTGTAAGACGAATCAGAGGGATGAGAGAGTTGCAGAACAGCGGTGGAGTGGAAATAATGCACGTCGAAAAGGCAAAAAGAGACACCCGCCGCCCATTGTCAGTCCAAATTCCATCCATGTCAGGTGGATGAACTCATCCCGGTCGAAGTGGACGTGGACAACTCGCGTTTGATTTTCCAAGCGGTCATTGTGAGTGTGGCAAAAGGAACAAAAGTACGAAAGGCCTCCCCCACCCCTCCTCCTCCAAAGGTGGGCATGTTCATTGTGCTGACCAGTCTCTGCGGGTGTTGGCTGTCGTGTCGAAAAAAACGACCCGAAGACGAAGGGTACGAAGACGTAGTACAACAGCCGGACAAAGTGTGAACGGCGAGGCACCGCCCAACGGACGCCCCGCCTTTCTTTTTTATTTAGATTTGTTTTCAGAAGCTCAATTACACCATAACACAAATACTCATTGCGATGTTATTGTTTTCGTTTCGTTGTAAGCAACCGTTACTGAATGTGAACATTGTGTGCGGTTTGGTTAATTTGGTTTGGCCTGGGGATTTTCTCCAGCAGTCCCTTGAGCTGAGTTTGCTCGTCAAAAGTCCGCCAAACACTGTACATGCTGAACAGCATTTGCTGAATCTCGAGTATCTGAACGAATCGTCGTTTTGTGGCGTTCGTTCCATCGGCGGATGGGTCGCATCGCCCCACCCAAAACGCACCTTTTCGTAATCGACATTAAGCTCGGCCAGCCAATTCTTCAGTTCCTTGTCCTTCTCATAACCGCCGCGCATCAATGCAGCGACCATTATCGCGGCTAAATTCCCTTTTGATCGCTTTTAAAAGGCAGTTTTCACCGATTGCGACCATATGGGGTGGGTACAGCAGTGCCACGTCACTCTTCAGACTGTCGTTGCACACTCGCCATGCGTCTTGGTAGAGATGTTCCGCATTTTGGACGGACGCATTTTTCATGTCCTTAACAGCAGATGTACAATTGTGAATATTGGCATTTAGAACAGTATTTGAGAATGTCCAAATAATATTTTAAAAATAACATTTCTGAATTGGAGGAGCGGTCGGTAAGGGTGGTAGACGATGAGGGAGCAGTCGAGCAGTTCAACCAGACAAAATTCCGTCTCGCTGATGTGGTGGTGTTTGATTTGTTGGTAAAGGGACATCTGTTGCGGGTCGAAGAGTGCCCATTTCTTCACTTAATGTGAATGATAGCCATCACTCTCTGATGAAGATTTGGCACCCACTCGCCCGTTGGAATGTCGCGGTCAGTTTGGTGTGTGTCAAATGGCCCATTTCCTCCACTTTGCTGGCCAAATTTGTGCAGGTCATCGATAACAGAAAGGGATCGATGTCTTTGAAAGAGCGCCTAAAACTGACCAAATTCAAGAGAATTGATGGCAATTCCCACAAATATAAGCAATCGTTTTAATGGAGCGGTCCCCCGACCCATCGAACCTCGCATAAAAACGTCTGAAATAGACACAAGCGGTTGCGATGGCCTGCATCCGTTGGATGGGTCTGTCCCGCGTGTTTTCGTTGCATTGCGTGCCCAATTCCCTCTCTTTGCATTGGCCCATCTCCTGAATAACTGAACGAGCGAAAATGAGAAAAATGGCGAAAGGAAGAAACTGTAACAGAAATCGCAAATGCTTACAATTGGTGAAAAAGATCATCAGCTTCTGGTACTCCTCCTCGCTGTACACCTTCAAATCCTCGCCCCGCTCTCGCAAAAGGTCGCCCTTATCCAAAATCCATTGTTCGCTGAATGGAAAAAAAGAAACGTACAGACAAATAAAAGTAGTAAGTGGGAAAACTCACAAATGGGAACTCTTCCAGAAATTGCCAGCCATTTCCAAAATTAATTAAAAAGGACAAAACTCATAAAAGTTAAAAGTAATAAAAGAATTGTACCAATAAAACTAACAAAATTTTTATCAATTGCAAGTTTTTACTTGTAGCCAAAGAAATTACAAAAGTATTTAAAGTAAAAATTACGAAAATGAAAATCCACGGATATTAATCCAAAAGTCGATTGACTTTTTCGCTCTCTTCCGCCGGTCAGGCCATGTCCATAAGCATCGCTCCGTATGGTTTCATTTCGATCGGAGTTTCACCCATCTCAAAATTCACGTTCCCATCTTTGCCCACGGCATCCGTCGACACGATAACTTTGGCCGCCCCCAATTTTGTTTGCTTCAGTTCATCCGGCAATGTTTTGTTGTCGAGTGCTTTTTGCTTGTCGCCCCAATTTACGACCAACACAAAAAATCCCCCTTGACTGCGTTTTATTTTGTAAAAGTCGAGGCCATCGGAGGAGGACGAATGCGACAAAACGCCAGAGAAGAAATTGGAATGCTATAATTTAAAAGACATTGGGGTTAAAACACCAATTTTACCGTACCTCGCGTAGCTTTGCAATTTCTTTGAACAACGCCAGCGGCGAATGTTTGTCATTTTTCTGGCTCTAATGAAACATAATAATAATTCCCAATAATTATCCGTGTAAATTACCTCGAAGTCTCCGTTTTTTGTACGTTGGGGGAAAACGAAAAACCCTTGCGACTGATTGCCGAATGTTTCGTTACTCCACGGATAGACAATTCGGTTGGCCAATTTGTTGGCTGTCGGTTTTCCACTTAACAGGCCAAGCTCTTCGCCGTAGAGAACGACGACGGGTTTTGGCATGAAAAGATGGACGGAAGTGAAGAGGGAAGAGATGCGTTGTTTCTGCTCATTGCTAAGAAAACAAAAGACAAACGGAGAGTCATTTACTATACGAAGAAACTGTTTTAATGCCAATTCCATTTTCGCTTACCTTTTTGACTCTTTGCCGAGGAGTTGGTCCAATCTTTGTCCACTCGGGTCCATGCTCCCCAATTGCCAAATTCGCGACTTATTACCCCCATTCTCCTCAATGTTTTTAATGCTTCCCTCCAGCATTTTCTTCAATCCGTTCACTCCATCTGACGGCACATCGCCAACCAAAGACGAAATCTCATAAAATTCAGTTGGCCCTTTCAAAGAGCCGCGTGCATAAATGGGACTAAAACAATGATTAAGTAATTTGTGTATGTTTAATCGCTGTACATTTTTTCCGCCTTTGGTATAGTTCGAATAAGATCGACAAGAGAACCCAAGTGGACGGAATTGGCAAAAAGGCCGTAATCGGTGATTGCCAATCCATCGACGCCAAAGTCCAAAAAGCGCACTGCCGCTTCTTTAAGTCCTTCTCGGTTTGCTGCATTGTCAAGGTCGATCAGGGCAATACCATCTTGAAAGTGTTTAGTCAGCATGGGATACCGACCCCTCCCACTTTTCGTATCAGAAGTTTTGTTGGCCCAATTTCCTTTGGCATTGACTGTCAATGGCAAATCGACGATCACTTTGATTTGGTTGTCATGCGCCCGCTTGATCAGTTTTTTGAATCCCTCAGCCCCGCCGAGTTGGTCCGACACTTCCAACTTTTCGATTGCCTCTGGGCCAAGCGCATTTTTATAGTATTTGAGCACGGGAGTTGGCCAAATTGCATTGACTCCAATTCCCTTCATTTGGTCCAACTTTTTCTCAATAACCTCAAAGTCTCCGAACCCATTTTTGGACTCAGAGTCTTTGTATGCGAGGGTGAAAATCTAAATTTGTTTGATGGTTTATTTGAGAGAGTATAAAGTGTTTGTCTCACTTTGTAAGCGACCATTTTTTCGGTCCAATTCACTTGCTGACATTTTGGGCTCAAAACAACAATCAGAACAGCGCCCACGAACATGGCCAGCCAAATCAGCCAAAAGGCGACGAAAAGTGAATAACTGAGCAAAGGAAGAAAAGACGGATAAAATGAAAAAACTTCAATCCCGGCAAACCCTTCGAATTTAATAGCCCATTTTACCGAATCGCCTTCCAAAAGGGGTCATTTCGGTACTGTTCCAGCTGCTCCTTCGTCAATCCTATCAATTTGGCCGTTGGCTGCACAATGTCAACGACTTCTTTGTCCTTTAAGGTATCATTCACAATCTCAAGACAACGAACACGACTTTTCTCACCTTTGTGAACTTTGCTGATTCGAGGTCATTTCCCACTTTGCCATCTTCGACCATTCCGTCCGTTGCTGCCATTTTAGTTAATTAACTAAAAAGCGACTCGGTAATTAGGTCGTTTATATATTAGTTAAGTGAATTCTTTTTATTTCCCGGTTACATGGAAACGAATTACATGGAAATTACAAATTATGGGTTTGTTAATCCGATAGTAAAAGAAGGCAGCTCTCTATCACTACCACTCAATTAATCCCTCAATTAATGGCTGCTTTATGCGAAAAGGCCAAGAAATAAATTTTATGAGAAAAGTTGTTAATAATATGTACACAATAATAAAATTTATTATATTTAATTGCATGGACTGATTCTTCATTGAGATTTTATGCCAATCAATCATCAGCTCACACCACTCCCACTCCTTTTCTATTCCTCTCATCGGTGCAACTCATTGTCAGACACGACCGACTAATAGCAACTCACCGTCCCGCCCCAGCCTAATCGATCGATTATCGAATGAGAAACAGTTTAATATGGATAAAATAACTGCATGGGTATACTGTATTATATCATAATGTGATTCGGTTTTAAGTGAATTTTTATACGATATGGCTTGAAATTTAAAAATCATGCTTGGCTTCTCGGTAAAGAAAAGGGCTCTATTCCAGTTTACGCGTCGTCCGATCATTTTTTACGCGTCCAATGAACAATTTTTTAAATTCAACTACAAGTCATAAATAGGGCGAGGATTTTTAGTGGCAAAAAACCCCAAAATAATTAACTAAATAGTGACAAAAAAATGCCAAAATAGTGGCAAAAATAGTGGCGAAAAAGTTCTAAATTTAGTGGTGTAATTTTTTAAATAGCTGTTTTTAATTTGAAAATAATTTAAAATTGAGGCAAACAATTTTATTCATTGATTGCAATTACAAAATATTTTCTTAGCAAATATTGAACAAGGAAAAAATAGTTGGGGTAATTTTGTGAAAATTTTCCCATTCTTAGGGGGTGTATTTTTGAAATTTTTAGGTCGATTCTTAGGGGTGTATTTTTTGAATTTTTAGGTCGATTTTTGGGGTGTGTTTTTTGTTTTTATTCCATTTTTTGGGAAATTTTCCAAAAAAAATGCCAAAATAGGCGAAGCTCCAAAATAGTGATTCCTAATGATGAATAGTGGCGTTAAAACGAAGAATTTCCGAGCTAAAAATGTGTTTTTCGTGCATTTCTCGTCGTAACTAAGCCGCAGAAAAAATAATTAAAAAACTAAGAATCCTCGCCCTAGTCATAAATAGGGATGTCAAAAATATATACAAAAAGTGGTCAAAATATGTACATAAATATGTAAAAAAAATCCTGAAATATGTAAGAAATATTTATAAAAACCTAAAAATCTTTTCTTAAAAAATTAGCCCAAAATCTCAAAATTTGGTATTTTTAGACAAAATCTGCTAACAAATAGCATTAAAATAACAAAAAAATTTCCCGGCGGCGCTTATCAGCACCGCCGGCCCTAAAGTTATGGCTAGAGCTAGCAATTAAGGCACCAAAAAGCGCAAAATACCGAAAAAGGCATGAAAAAAGGCATTTAAATTTTTTATTAATATTTTTAGGGAGCAAAACACGTAAAAACCAACCAAAAAACTAAATTTTGCTGATTTATTGATAATTCAATATTTTATAATCTTTTTCAATAAGGAAATTTTTAAACCTAAAATTTTTATCAAGAAAAAAAAATGAATTTTGGCGAACAAGTTTTGTGAAAATTTTTCATTTCATAAGGTAGATTCTCTGAATTTTTTTAGATCATTTCTTAGGGGTGTATTTTTCCGATTTTTTTGAATTTTTAATGGAATTTTTCGGGAAAAAAACGCCAAAAAAGGCACCAAATCGCTAAAACTAATCTTTGTGGTTTTTTTAGAATCAAGGAGCAAACACATTTTTTTGGCTGCCTTTTCTATCATTTTCCAAACCTTTAGTACACCATTCAATAGAGTTTCAATAGCTCTACAATTTTACTCAGAGGAGATTTTTGCTTTTTCTATTAATAGAATAGTTTATTGCTTTTTTTGGAAAAAATATAAAAATTCAAAAAAAAAAAACCGAAACCGAAACGATATACCGAAAATTTTTCTTCGGTTTTTTTCGGTTCGGTTTTTTTTCGGTTTTTAACCGAAACCGTTCGACCGAGAATTTTTTGCGTTTTTCGGTTTTTTTTTTCGGTTTTTTTTCGGTTTTTAACCGAAACCTTCGACCGACCCTCTTGTCCGGTCTCTACTCTATACGAGCGCTAGGCGCCGCTTCGCGGCGCCTACCGCTCGGGGGGGTTTTTCAGATAATTTAAAATAAATTTTGATTAAAATAAGTGAGTGAGAAAGAGCGAGGTGAGCAAGTGAAAAGGAGAAATAGAAATGTGAGGGGAGAAGAGAAGGGAGAGAGAGAAAGAGGAGAGAGAAAAGAGAGAGAGAAGAAAGAGAGGAGATAGAGAGGGGGAAGAGGGGAAGAGAGAGAGGTTGATAGAGAAGGGGGAGAGAGATTAGAGAGAGGGAGGGGGGAGGGAGAGAAAAGGAGAGAGAGAGAAGGGGAAGAGAGAGAATGATATAGTAGTGGGGAGAGGGGGAGAGAGAAGTAGAGAGAGAAGAAAGAGAGAAAGGGAGAGAGCGAGGGGGATAAAGAAAAAGGAGAAGAGAAGGTTGATAGAGAAGCAGGCCCGTGTATCTAGGGGGGGGGGGGGGGGGATGGGGGGGCACGTGCCCCCCCCCCCGAAATGAAAAATGAAAAATTTTTTAAGCAAAAATTGGCAAATTTTCTGAAAATTTTGCACATTTTCTTATCATATGCATTTAATTTTCCAAAAAATTTTCCCGGCGGCGCCTATCGGCACCGCCGGGCCCCAATTAGACCATTATTTTTTGAAAATTTGAGCCCAAAATGAAAAAATAGTGCTTTTTCGGCGCAAAACCGCGCTAGTATTTTTTGTTTTTTGGCTCCGCGCTGAAGATTTTGAAAATAACACTAGTACAAAAAATTTTTTGGCCCGAAGAGCAAAAAAAAAAAAAAGCTCTTCGGGTGCCCTCCCCGAAATTTTTTTCTGGATACGGGCCTGTAGAGAAGGGGAAGGGAGAGAGAGAGAAAAGGGAGAGAGACAAGGAAGAGATAGAGGGGGAGCGAGAGACGGGGAAGGGGGGAGAAAGAGAAGGGAGAAAAGAAAGTTGATAGAGAAGGGGAGGGGAGAGAGAAGGAGAGAGACAAGGAAGAGATAGAGGGGGAGCGAGAGACGGCGGGAAGGGGGGAGAAAGAGAAGGGAGAAAAGAAAGTTGATAGAGAAGGGCAGGGGAGAGGGGGAGAGATAGAGAGAAAGGGGAGAGAGAAGATTAGGGAGACAGAGAAGAGAGAGAGAGAAGGATAGAGACAAGGAAGAGATAGAGGGGGCGTGAGAGACGGGGAAGGGGGGAGAAAAAGAAGGGAGAAAATAAAGTTTATAGAAGGGGAGGGGAAAGGGGGAGAGAGAGAGAGAGAAAGCGGAGAGAGAAGAGAGAGAGAAGAGAGAGAGAGAGAGAGAGAGGAGTGAAGAGAGAGGGGTAGAGAGAGAGAAGGTTGATAGAGCGAAAGGGGGAGAGAAATGAGAAAAGAGCGGTTGGCGCCGCGAAGCGGCGCCCAAGCGCTAGTATAATTTAAACTAGAGTTGAGCGGGACCGGGAATTTTGGGCAAAACCGGGGGACCTGCCGTGACCTGAGAAGCCGGGACCGGGACCTCGATTTTTTTTCGGGACCGGGACCAACCGGGAAATTTAAAAATGCAAAAAATTTAAAAAAATTCAAAAAAATTTTTAAAAAATTGAATTTTAATTAATTTCAATTGAAAATAATACAAAATTAATTTTTATTTTGGTTTTTTATTTATGCTCTAAATAGCAGGAAAAACACTTTCTTTTTTTGTGTTTGCGAACAAAAATCGGGACTTTTATTTACATATTTCGGGGTTTTATACATATTTGTTACATATTTTGGATTTTTCTTAGATATTTTCATTTTTTTTACACATTATTTTTTACGGAAATTTTTGAAATCCTCAAAAAAATCCAAAATTTCGGCAAACTTTTCATTTTTTTACATACGTATTCTGAGAATTTTTGAATTTATAGAAATTTCTTGTGAAAAAAAAAAAATTTTTTTTGAAAATGTACTTCTAAAACTAGCAAAAATTAATTTTTAAAATGTTAAAATGTGATTCTAAACCTATTTCGGTCACTTTTATGGCATTTTGTGCCTATTTAACCCTTTACCAAGATTTTTTCAAAAAATAACTGTTAAAAAAATTTTATTTACATATTTTCGTTAGAGCCCGGAATTTTGAAAATGCCGGGATCTAGCCCGGGCTTAGACAATTGGCCGGGTCCGGGCCGCCCGGTCAAAAAAAAAGCCCGTTTAAACGGGCGGCCCGGGCCCGGTCCAAAATTTTGGCCGGGCGCCCGCCGGGCCCGGGCTTTTTTCAAAATTTTTGAATTTTGATTAAAAATTCGAAAAAAATAAAAATTCCTCGAATTTTGAGAACAACGGAAGGCAAGGGAATGGAGGTTTTAAGTGATTTTCCGCCTCAAAACTAAATAAAAACTTTTTGAAAAGAGGCGGAAAACCATTTACCAATTTATTGGCATTTGGTAATTTCACTCATTTCCTCAAGAACACATTCACAACTTCCCCAAGGGAAATCGACGGTACTTGTACAGTTTACACCCCATAGAAATTTTTTTTATATTTTTAGTGATAAAAACGTGTTTCCGGGGGTATTCGGGGTCGCTGATCACGAATATGACATCCATTTCGACCAATTCCGAAACCCGGACCCAAAATCGAACCAAAAGTCGAAAATTTAAATTTTTCAAATTTCATATTTTTGTTCTAAAAATAGTTTAAATGATTTTTTATTGAACCAATGATGCCTTTCCACTTCGTTTCGTTTGTTCAAACAAAGTTTTAACCAAAAATATGAAGTTCGAAAATTTGAATTTTCGACTTTTTGTTGGAGTTCGGGTCCGGGGTTCCGAATTGGTCGAAATGGATGTCATATTCGTGATCAGCGGTCCCGAATACCCCCGGAAACATATTTTCATGGCTTTTGAAAAATAAAAAATTTTTTCTATGGGGTGTAAACTGTACAAGTACCAAATCGACTCAATTCGACCACTGCGACCAATTGACACGGACAACCCTTGCGCACAAGGAAAAATAACGCAACACGGACTTGACAAATCGGACGATTGGACATTGACAAATCGCATACCATTTTTGTACACCGTCTTGGAGCACGTCTCAGCGCGCAGGCCAACCACCGAATTATTATCACACTTCATTTTCGGACGTGTCCCGGACAACTGGTGACCCTGCGTGCATCGCCTTTGTCCATTTTCAACAGAAGGCAGCAACAATTTCATGACTATTGACAATGCGACATACAAAAACCGGTGAAGTAAAACACAACGAACACATCGCCTAATTAAACGCATTTAATTATTTATTCTTTTTCTTAACGTCTTTCTTTTTCGTATTGTCCTGCGGCGGAGATTGCTTAAATGTGAATTGATGCGATTGGAGTTTAGCAAGTTGTTGAATGATTGACTCACAGCATACTGAGAACGTTGGCCCGGAGTTAAGGCGGTCGAAGCGACGTTTTGCGTGCGGGCGCCAGGCGTGTTCTGCTGTTGAGAATTTTTGTTGTGGCGCATTTGGTGGCTCATTTTGCTGTGGCTGATTTTCACGCGGATCAACAATCTGCTGATTTTGCGCCGGCAATGCAATTTCTTGGATCGGAAACTGCGAACAATGGCAATGCGAAGTTCACGAAATTGGCGAAAAACGATTTGAACAATTCGGCGAACACTGGCATTGTTAATCCCAACATGGCGCCAGATCATGCCAACAAGATCCGGGTTTTTAATGGCGGTCACCTTTAATCAAGGAAGGTAGCAAATGTGTTTTGACTTTAGCCAAACAATTAACCAAGACAGCTGAAATGCATGTAGCGAAAATGCTCATACCCATTCCAAGAACGACTGGCATAATCTGTATGGAAAAATGTGAATACAAAAACAGTATTTTCTAAATACAGCATCCACGTTCCAGCATTGTTCGAAACTTTATTGGACAGAAATAATAGTAAAACTAATACTATGATAAGAACGGACAATAGAAATTTGATGAAGAATTTCATTCTAAAGAAGTATTTAATATTAGGCAGTAGGATGCTTTTGAGTACAAAACTTAAACCTTTTTTGGGATTTTCCCTTGTAAAAATAGGAGCCGATCTCGAGACAAAAACATAACTTGTAAAAAATAAACAGGGATTCGATAAAGGGGGTCAAAATCATTTTTTTGACAAAATCTATTAAGAAATTGCACTATTTTTTATTTTATTTTTTTGGAGGTTTCAAATGAGATTTGTTATAGATTTGGCTCTATTCAAATTTTTTAAAAATTCAAATGCAAATCATAAACGATTGAAATTTCATTTATTAAAATCAATTCAATACATATTGTCTAGACATGGTTGCCAATAAGAATTTTAAATTTTTACTTGTGCAGTAAAAATTTTTGCTTAAATAATAATTTCTTTTTTTTTATTAATAAGCAATTTTCCTCAAAATATTAAATCAAAATAAAGGTTCATTGCTCTTCTAAAACCCCCAAAAAGTAAAAATATTCAAATTGGCAATCCTTATCTAAATCACTCTCGTTTTCAAATCCATCCATTAGCCCGTCACAAAATTCGTTTTCCATTCGGCCTTCACAAACAGTGTGTACCGCAATTGAAGATCAATATTGAATTGAATTTAATAAATGAAATTTCAATCATTTATGACTTGTAGTTGAATTAAAAAAAATTGTTGATACGCGTAAAAAATGTCGGACGCGTGAACATTGATTGGAAGCGTAAACTGGAATAGAGCCAAGAAAAGATGACTTTGGATTTAACGAAAACCATGGGCAGTTTGCTTGATGTGGCGCTTGAATCTGCTTATACAAAGGAACAAACTCGAGAAGAAAAACTTTTTATTCTGCCTCAAAAAATAATTACCTATTTAAAGAAAATAAACACAATTACTAACATTGCCATGCTGCTGGATAAAGATAAGTCCATGTGAATTTATCGGTCTCAACTATCGGGGGTCATTCTCGGCATCGGTTCCCGAGTCTTTGAAAAAAAGAGATCACAAAAAGGTTATTGAATTTTCGTTTTGGTCATTTGCTCGCATTTGGTAGGCATTTCGAATGAAAGTGTTTAAACAGGAAATATTTAATTTGATTATCTCAGGACAATGAATCGAATCTGTCAAAGAAAGGGATAACATTGAAAAGGCCCATGTGGCCAACAAGCGGAGGGAAAAGCCAAGAAAGAGCGTTTCGGCACTTGGCCAATGCCTCCGTCCCTCCACCCGCCGACCGTCCTATTTTCTCGGGGCCCTTTAAATTTGCGGATTTGGGCATGTGCCAATTGATTTGTCTTTTATGCTTTTGGTTAATCAGTCAATGAAATCCGTCAGCAAATGATGCAATCGGCTGCCAATTCGGTTTTCGGGCCGCGCCTTCGCCGCAAATCCGCCGCTTTGATGCTAACCAATGAATTGCGTCGCAGGTCCTTCTCCCCCCCCCCCCCCCCAAAAAAGGCGATCACTTATTCTGTCTGTTTCAGTTCGCGCGTTTCCACCTGCTCCTTTGAACAGGTCCCTCCGAAGTGACTGTCTATTTTAGAGAATGGATTTTTGAAAAAGTCTGGGATCGGGATTCGGGATTGAATCAGACCGAGATGAGATTACCGGGATTTAACTCCAAATTTTGCCGAGATTTGGACCCGGCATCGGGATTGAAACTCGCTTTTGCCGGGAATCCTTTTTTCAAAAAAAGCCGGGATGGCATCGTGATCCCGGGAAAATCCCGGTCCCAGCCGGTCTCTAGTCTTTTTTCGTTTCCGTCCGTTGTTCCATTCGTCCCTCTTTTCTTCAGGCCACTCAAATGATTGGCCCCGACGGTCTGTGGGCTGCTGTCCGTGCTAATTCGTCCCTCACTTTCTTAAGGGCTGACTTTTCTCGGCGTCAATTTGGTGCCTTTCGGGAATGGCTTTCGCTACAATTTGCCCGTTTCCTCCGCTAACATTGCTTCTTCTCGAAAGACTTCCCTTTTTATTGGACCATCGTCACGAAAACCTTCGGCATTTTTTGTCCAAAAGTCTTTAGAAAAAGAGCTGATCAAAAAGGAGAAGACACGTTTCCAACGAGTGACTGAAGTGTTGCTGGTCAGTGATTCACCGAACCATCAGAAAATTGGCAAATTGCGAAACTCTGATCGGCCGAAATAAACGGATCAATCGGAATGCAATAGCCAGACATTTTGCTAAATTATTCTCCGCTGATCAGTCCGTTGTCCCAATAATCTCCGCCTTTTTCCCTTTCCACTTTCAAAGAGCATTTACGAAAAGTCCCGGGTCCATTACCTTTTGCCAATTCTCGTCCTTGTCATTTACTCTTTTCTTGGCGGGGCCATTTTCTATACAATCGAACATCCGGCGGAACAGAACATGTTGATACGGAAGAAGGAGATGGTCGACAGAGAAGGTGAGCAGCGGAAGTGAGCGGAAGTCAATTGGAAAGAGTGCCAAATGAAACTAATTAATTATTTAATTAGCCTAATTTGTAAGTAAACCATTTGTTTCCCAGAGATTCAAATTTTGGCCGAGGTTCAGCTGGTTGAACAACGCATTCGCGAAATGACTGGCCATTACAATTTGGCCAATTCTCAGAATAGGGACCGATTGGAGACATTCGCGAGCATTTCGGTGTTTTCTATCCGCCTATTTAAAACATTTCTATCCGATTAATTAATTTCTAATCAGACGCTAAAGAAAGAGATGCGCAAATACAAGCAATTTGCCATGAATCGGATCAGAAAAGTGAGCAAAAAATGGGCAATTGGGGGATGAATTGGATGGAATAGAAATGATTTTCAGACCATTTATTGGTATGTGCTGTTGGTGTACTTCTTGACCGGTATTTGTTGATTGAATCCGTTTCTCATTTCTTTGTTGTTCAATTTTCAGATCAGGAGACATATAAGGTGATAAAGCACTTAACAGTCAGAGTCACTGCTGACAAATCACTGATTGATTTTCAACAATCACTGATCAGTCCTGATTATTTATTCCAAAGTCCTCTCTGCTTCATCCAAAAAACCCGGAGCGCCACTGGCGGTCGCATTTCCAATTGAGCCCTTCCGAGTCGAGCATTGGAAGAATTGTGGCGCTGAAAAATTACACTGAACAGGTGAGCACCGAATGGTTTCGAATTATTGGCATTTTCAGTTGGCTGAACGGTGTTGGGAGTTGGGCGTCGAACTGAACTCGACGGATCACAAAAAGACGAAGCTGACAAAGAGCATCCGCGAGTTCAACGAGTTCGTCGGACTTCAGCACACATTGGCGCCCAGTTGGACCTTTTGGAATTCGATGTTTTTGGCCGGTCGGTGGGCCGAAAATGGCGCAAATTCCTTTCCTCCTTCTTACAGTAACCACTTACTCAACCATTGGGTACGGTAACATCACGCCAAAAACCAATTTGGGAAAATTGGCCGCCATGGTAAATTTTATGAAACTAATTTGCTTCTATTCATCCAATTGTTTGACCCCTTCCCTTAGGTTTATGCCGCCATTGGAATTCCGTAAAATGCCATTTGTCTCTCATTTCGTCTCAATTTGAAATTTCCCCTTAAAGAATGACTTTTATGGTTCTACACAAATTGGGCCGTTTCTTTTTGCTCTGTTTCGAACACTTCTGGAACAAATTGATTTGGTTCATGGAATTTGTCAGCTGTGTTAAGGACGCGGAAAAGCTGAAGGGCAAAGTGCGCGGGACGGGCCGAATGCCCGTGCTTTTGGTCGGTGCCCGGGCATTGGATTTATCAGCTTCTCACTGTTCGGAGTTCCCTCGAGCAGATCTGCAATTAAAGTCATCCACCCAAAATGATCATTGGTTGAAGTCAACATAGCTGATCACTGATCAGAATTCCTCCATTCCCCAGCTGATCACTGATCAGAATTCCTCCATTCCCCAGCTGATCACTGATCAGAATTCCTCCATTCCCCAGCTGATCACTGATCAGAATTCCTCCATTCCCCAGCTGATCACTGATCAGAATTCCTCCATTCCCCAGCTGATCACTGATCAGAATTCCTCCATTCCCCAGCTGATCACTGATCGGTGTCCCTTCCCCCTTTAGGCCATCGGCGTGGCTTTCGCTTGGATGGTAAGTATTTTCACCTCCTTTTTTCATTTTATGTTTTCATTTCTCAGTTTCTTTGTGCGGCCATTTTCCTCAAATTCGAGAAGGATTGGGACTACTTTAAGAGCTTTTATTTTTTCTTTTGCTCATTGACCACCATCGGATACGGTACTTTTGCGCATTTTAAAATTTCTTTTCAAAATGTTTTCTTATTAAATGCATTATATCAGCGAATATTTCAGGCGATGTGACCCCCACAAATTCCGAGGATATGTTCATCATTTTCGGCTTCATCATTGTCGGACTTTCCCTGGTCTCTGCTTTTTTTCCTGCTCGAGACTCTTGACTTTCCACCGCTTTTCGGCCATTTTCCTTTTGTCCTTCCTTAAACCCATTTCCTTCTTCCCCCAATAGGTTTCAATGTGCATCAATGTCATTCAATTGAAATTGGAGGAATTATTCGAGGAACTTTTGCTGACGATGATGGAAGAATATGTGGAGGCAGGCGGACCAACGGTGGAAGAAATAACCGCAACGATGAAGCCGAAGATGAGCATGGTCGACCTGTGGAAAGTTTGGCAGCGGAGAAGGCAACGAAGGAGTAAAGGGGGGACAGAGACAAATCGGACGAAAATAAAATGGAAATGGAAATAGAGAGGGGGGGGGGGGGGAAATGGCGGGACACAGAAAAAGGGAGGGGGGTAATTACGTAATTGACGGTTAATGGAGTGGTTTGTTGAAACGGAAACGGTTGCTGATCAGTGAAAGTGTTCAGATCAATCGACGGATTTGGGGGAGATGGCGCCCGGGGACGACGCGCCACAACAAAAGCAATTCAAACAGAACAATCGGCGGATGTCTGCTGGGAAAGCCGAATGCGCGGCACGACAATGGCCGAACATTGCCCTGTCGGAAGGCAATTTGCGCCGAGTGATTAAACTGTTTCCATTCGGACGGAGGCGGAGAGAAACGATCCTTCGGAGGCTTCAAATGCGGATGAACCAGGCAAATGCCAAAAAATAAGCCATAAATGATGGATAAATGGGCGCATTCAGTACTCAAAGTCCACCCAAACGGACTTTTGCTGTGCCCACGGATTTCGCTACCAACCGACGGACCATTCGCTGCTCAACCAAACCTCAAATGAACTTGTCGAGGAGGTGGGCGGAAACGAAGGGACGGCACGGTACCAAGGACAGTGACTGAAAGAATGGTCCACCAAGGAAACTTTGACCGAGTCATCCGAGCACAATTCATTCGTGCGACATCCGACAGAGCAAAACCCAATGGGACGACGGAGTCGGGAGGAGGGAAATTCAATTGGGAAGGACGGATCAAACGAATCGGCCGACTCATCCGCAAAAGTGAGTGAATGGCACCGAAAAGGGTTTATAAATACGAAATTATTATTTTTGCCATTTTCCCATCCTTCGCCCTCGGCAGAATGTCCGCTTGGCCATCGCTTCCTCCTCCCTCACTTCTTCGCCCGTTGCGCTCACTGTCAGTTCCTCCGCCACCGTCGGCGCCCCTTTCGTCCGTCGGTTCGTCCCAAATGAATGAGTCACTTTTTGCCTTTTTTTTTGCAAATTTTCTCAGCTTTTTGCCCAGCCATTGTCAGCAGAATGTGCGGCGAGTGACTGCTTCTTCCCTGTCCGCTTCTCCTTCTTCCTCCTCCCACACTCACTGCTCCGTCCATTCGACTCCAATTGTTTATTTTCTCTTTTTTGGTGGCATTTTTAAAATATTTTTGCTTTAGCCCGCCAGTGGACAATGGGAGCAGCACTCGGACAGGCGAAGATGGACATTTTTTGAGGCGGCCAAAACGCCGAGGGGAGAGCCCCGGGGATTGGTGGTGCCTTATATGTACACCCGGAAAATGGCCAAAACGGTTGGGAACATTCAATAAATACATAATAAACCAACAAAAATAAATTTAACAATTTCAATTTTAAGGAAATTATTAACTTTTTTTTCAGCATGAAACTGACGAAATGCGCCGTTTAATCGCCGAAATTGACTCGCGGCTTTTGGATTGGTAATTTAATTTATCATTTGTGAGTTGCGCCGTTTAGCAGAACTTTGGTCTCCCCGTGCTCACGTTCGGTCTCGCGATCGTCAACAACCGACTCACCTTCCATTCCTTGACAAAGAGAAGGAAGAGCAAAAGAAGAGATGTGTAATTAATTATTGTAATTAATTATTATTAATTTGAAAGCCGCCAGAGGATCATTAATTAATGAGGAGAAATATTTAATTGCAAATCGAATAAAAATCATGTTTTTTATTTTGAGAAAGACAAAATTACCGTAAACTTGCAATTTGTATCTGTCATTTATTTAATCAAAAGAACATTTTGCCAAAAGCCACGACGAATTGTGGGACTGACAATGAGAATGAGTGTTCTCTGCCGTCTTCGTCGTCGTTAGCGCAGCTGTTTTGGTTTTGCTTTCGGATTAGTGCACGTGGACGGGTGCCCTCTCTCAAGCCCAGCTAAACAAATTTCAAATTGAAATGCGTGAAATCATTCTCTAAATTTCTAATCAAATTTTTACGTTTAATTAAATAAATTTGTTAATTTTTGTAATTGAGCAGATTAATTTATTCTTTTCTTGACAACAATTGGATGCTTATTCGTTTTGTGCCAAAATCCGCGTTTTGTCTTCGTTTTTTGCTCTTTCTCAGCCCACTTTTGGTGTTTCTTCCCTTCATTCATTTCGTCAATTGTCAGTTCGACTCGCCCCACAGATTTTGCTTTTGCAAAGTCGGCGAAGCGATTGACAGTTGCGCGTGCGACTCGAATTCCATCGATGTGTTTAACAACGCGAAGATTTACCCGGCTTTGCAGAACATTTTGCAAAAGGAGCCTTTCAAATTCTACAAGGTCCGTCCTCCAAAACTCCCAATTTCTGACCATTTTCCCTCAAATTGTCCCCTCATATTCAGGTAAATATGGCCAAGCCGTGTCCGTTTTGGGAAGACGAAGCGGGCCAATGCTCCTCCAAAGAATGTTCCATCGGATATTGCGACGACGAAGTGCCACCGGCGCTAAGGGAGCCCATCGCGCCATTGTCGGCGGTTCGTTCCGCAAATTTTTCCACCTCCGCCGATGGAAATGTCCGTACGGTGGGCCTTCGTTTTTTTGAAATTTACACAAAATTCGGATTTTAAAGGGTTTTGTTCTGTTCAATTTTGTTTTAAGATGCCTTTTTCAACCACAAAATGCCTTAAAATTTGGGGTCATTTCTTTTGGGTTTTCTTTACCACAAATTTTTTTTTTCCATTTCAGTCAAATTCGAATGATTCTTGCGGTGGGAAGTGAAAGTAACAAATTCGACCCGCTGGACGATTCGCTAAGTGAATTTGACAGAGCGCAACTGCGCGAATTGGACATGTTTGAGGACAACAGCAACAAATTTTGCGAAGTCGAAGGTAAATTGGCATTTTTTTTCAATTTTTAACAGTAGAGGGAAAATGGACAAAAATTACCGAAATGGACAAAAAATTCTCATAGGTTTGGGTTAAATTTTCAAAAAATCATTATAAAATCTTCGAAAAATTATTGACAACATTCTTATTTAATGCCCCAATTGTCATAATTTTAAAGGTGCATTTTTTAAAAAATTTTGTGCAAATTCGTCCAAATATGGATAAAAATATGGAAAATGACAGAGATGAAATCTAATAAAAAACACCATGAAACTTTAAACAGGCAAAAATGCTATTCGTCTTTTAGGCCGAATTAATTAATACAGAAAAATAAAATAAAATTTGAAAATTCACAAAATTTGCTCTTTGTTCATGAGAATTACGCATTTGGTGACCCATTGTGCCGATGAACATCGTCCAATGTTTTATTTCACTCCATTTTCAGATGAAAATCCCGAACGAATGCATTACGTCAACTTGGCCAAGAACCCCGAGCGGTACACCGGTTACAAAGGCAATTCGGCGGTCAAAGTTTGGAAGTGCATTTACAACGAGAACTGTTTCAAGTCGTCCACCCCTTTGGCATTATGTCAATTTGTTTTTTCTTAAGACCCGACCCCAAATTCGACAAAAAGTTTCTCCTCCAACCGACGCCCACGGGTTTATTTTTGCAATTGCCACCAATTAAACATCGCAATTCATTCCCTTTGTCCTTTAGGGATGTGTTTGGAGAAGAGAGTGTTCTATCGGCTCATCTCCGGCCTTCACTCGGCCATTACCGTTTCGATTGCGGCCCACAATTACAGACCGGGTATTATCCGCTTTCCAGAGACTTATTTTTGCATTATCTTTTAATTTTCCTTTTAGCCCCCGGCGGTTTCGGCACCGGCACTTGGTACCGAAATGTTGAAGTAAAACAAATTTTAATTAATGCTGACATCGCTTGATTTTTCTAGTTTTTTGAAAATCGCTTCGGTACGAAATGGGGCAAAGAAGGGCCCGAACGGTTGAGGAATTTGTACTTCACTTACATGCTGGTGAGTGGTGGGCCCAAAAGTCATTGAAAAAGAATGGAAATGCGAAGGAACTGAGGGCATTGGTCAAGGCGACGCCGTACATCCGAAAAAGTCAACTGTTCTACACGGGCAACGAGCAGGTGAATGACGAATGTGGCACCATTGGGAAGGGCAAAAAACGAAGAGGGGCAAAGGGGGGCATTAGGGACACGTGTCCACCCAAGCCAATCCCGGGACCATTTTTGGGCCAAAGGAACGCATAAACAAAATAATACCAAAACTCGTAATTGTCAGGAGGACCGAGAAACGCAGCAATCCTTGGAACACTTCCTCGCCGTGCTCAAAGAGTTCCCCAACCAATTCGACGAGACTCAACTTTTCTCGGTAGGCATTGGCCCATTTCCATTCATTTTTTATTTCCTTTTTTGCCCTTTTCCCAATCGGATTTGACTTCAAATGCGTCTTTCTTTCAGAATTTCCAAGAGTCCCACGCCCGTCTGCTGAAGGAGGAGTTTCGCCAGCACTTTTGGAACATTTCGCGTATTATGGACTGTGTCGGCTGCGACAAGTGCCGACTTTGGGGCAAATTGCAAACGCACGGAATGGGAACGGCACTGAAAGTGCTCTTTTCGGACCTTCCGCGGAACGGAAACGGAGGAAAAGCGAACGGAAGGAAAGAGCAAACGGAAAACGGCGAAAGCGCAGCGAACGGCGGACTTTTCAAATTGACAAGGTGAAGAAAAGGAATTTAAAAACGACAAGGGATCAACTGATTCAGGGGGCGATGGATTTGATCTCCTTACCCCCTTCCACAAATTTTTCCTTATTTTCGTTCAAAAAATCGACTTTCACCATGGCTTCGGCTTTTGGTTTACATTAAATTTACGCCTCCGGCTTTTGTGCCTATGTCCAAAAAGGGTTCAAATTCTGATTTTTGAGTCATAAATGGCGACATAAAAAACATAAAATAACATTATTAAATATTTTTTAGATTTGGCAAATTCATTCACAATTAGTGAAATAAATTTGCCATTTTCCGTTTAGAAATGATTTGGTCGCTCTGTTCCAAAGCTTTGGCAGATATTCCTCCAGCATTTGGGAGATCGACGGATTCAGAAAAGAGTTCCGACACGACGAATTGTGAATTGTCCGCTGAATTTCCCTTTCGTTTCGCAAATGTCCCATTTTTCCTCCTCCTCATTTCCTCTCTTTTTTGTACGATGAGTCCGATTAATTTATTTCTTTTTGCATTTAATTCTCTTTGTGATTCCTTTTTAAACCGCCAACAGAATTTTAGTGAATTATGTATTTAAATTTACAAAATTATTGTAAATTCCGCCGCTTAGTCAGTCATTAAAATCGTGCATTATTATACAAAAGAAAAAGAATTTTTTATTTGTTTTTTATATTTATTTCTTTGGCTTTTTCCAAACCGTGCCGTCTTTCTTTTCTCTCTAATTTTACCAAATAAATTCTCTCCCTCCGATGGCCAATGATGAATTCATTAATGATCGTGCCGAATTGTCCATCGATCGCGGTGAGTCGTCCGTCTCCTTTGCCCTTATGCCAAATGCAAATTCGTCGTCAGATTTGCATCGGATGAATGAACTGATTGGACGGATTTTGCAGAAAAGCGGCAGGGAAATGCCCAATTTGGTGCGCTTTCAGCAAAATATCCAATCGCCCTTTTTCAATGCGGTCAAAAATGTGTACGAATTTGTCTACTCACAACAACAAAGTGCTGCCGAACGTTCGGAAGAAACGGTGAAAAAGGACAAAGTGTTGGACTTAAGTCATTTTATGGGGGAAAAAGTGCTGATTTATTATTCGGAAATTTTACTGTGCCAATTTTCCCAAGGCTTTTCTGTCGAATGCCGCTGCCAAGTCGACGGTGAATTCTTCGTTTTGCTTTTTGTCTCGTACACTGATGACGGTGGCTTTTTTTTTGAGGTCGCCGTTTTTTCCGCCGCCGAGGGTTCGGCCCATCCGCGGGTGATCGATCTGCCGAAGACGGACCAGGGACTCGGCTTCAACGTCATGGGCGGCAAGGAGCAAAACTCGCCCATTTACGTTTCTCGGATTATCCCGGGTCATTAAAATGGCACTTTTGACCAAAATATGCTTTTTTCAATTCCAGGCGGCGTGGCCGACCTTCACGGCGGATTGAAACGAGGCGACCAATTGATAGCCGTCAACGGAGTGGTAAAAAAGGACTCTTTTCATTGGCATTTTCACCATTCCATGGCATTCATTCTCTGTCTCCCTTCAGAATGTTGAAAGGGAGAACCACGAAACTGCGGTCCGTTTGCTGAAGAGTGCCAAAGGCAGGGTCAAATTGGTCGTCCGCTTCACCCCCAAACTGTTGGATGAGATGGAGAAACGCTTTGAGGAGCAGCGGCGGAGAACGCACCAACAGTCGCCCTCATTCAGTCGATCAGTCCATTGAGAAAACACTTTGTGTTCCGATCTCTTTTTATTTTTAAATGTACAATTTTTGAGCAGAATATACATAATCGGAGGATGAACAATCAAACATTTACGCAATTTTATCCATTAATTTTATCGGTTTTGACAAATAAATACCTAATAAGTGCAAAAGTGCGCGGGGGGGGGGAACATTATGGGAAAGAAACCTTTTCTCGTCACTTTTTTCTTCCATTCTATTGCTAGCAGCTAATTTATTCAGGGCCCAACTGCTCCATATTTGTATGGCCCGTGGACTCTCGAAGGCGGAGAATGTCCACAAATTGGAGATGGAGGGGGGGGGGGGGGAGGGAGTGCCGTGCCAATTTCCCCCTCCGCCCAATGCTTTCAATTCGATACTCCCGCCGACTTGTTTTCTTCTTTCCTTTCCTCACGTCACTTGCTTTTCCTCCCTCCGTTCGTTCTTTCGTCTTTTCCCCACTTTCGTCCTTCAAAAAACCCATTCTTTCCCCCAATTTTCCTTTGTTTTCAGTGTTTTTATGTCCTTTTCCTCCTCCTCCGTTCCGTTCTTTCGCCCCCTTTCGCCTTCCCATCAATCGGACAGAACCAATGCCAAAATGGAAAATGAAAGGGAATTTGGGACGGAATTCACAAAGGAATTCGTGGAACGGCACAATGAACTGCGCAAATTGGTGACCATAAAGGGAGAGCCCCCGCACATTCACTCGCACTGTTTTTTAAGCACGGATGCCCCGAATTGACGCTCTGCGAGGAACTCAGCGAAATGGCCAAAGAATGGGCGGACCGAATCGCATGGCAAGGGCATGTGTCATTTGCCGAAATGAGCGGTAATAAATGGGGACAGTTGGGAAGGAACGGCACTGTCAGACAAACAATCAATCAAGGAGTGGGTGAAAATGTAACTGTGTTCCCCGAGGGGAAATGCGCCCGCGAAATGGTGGACTATTGGTACGCGGAGAACAGAAAGTACGAGTACGACTCCCCTGGCTGGCAAGAAGGTAATTTGATGGAAAATAATTAAAAAACGATTACAAAAATAAAGGGACCAATTACTTCACACAAATCGTATGGAAATCGACCAGAGAGGTATTCTTTTTGCAATGGTAAAAAATGTATTTGGGCAATTCCAAAGTCAGTCCCTTTCGCCAAAGGTCGGAGTCGGTCGGTCGACAATGCGTTCATTCCCTCAACAGATGGAAAAGGACGAGAAAATTACAAATGGACACTCAGAAGAAGCACTCAAAAAAGTTGTGGTCATAGCATTTTATAGGCCCGCGGGGAACTCAAATCGAAGCGGCCAATTTGAGCTTAATGTGCCGAAACCAATTGCGCAATGAGTTCATTAATTAAAACGGAACAACTAATTAAGCGAATAAATAATTATTTATGAAGCCTATCCATCATTTTTTACTCTGTACAAACATAGCAAAAATTCACCTAATCCAAGCAAATGAACAAAGGTTTTTATGCGGTCGCTAAAGTTTCCTTTATTTCGGGATGACTCTCCGCATATTTCGCCATGCGCCTCTCCAATTCAGGACGAAAATGTCGGATCAGTCCCTAAATTAAGAATATTCATTAAGAACACAAAAATAAATTAAAAGACCCTTCTCCCCCTCCCGAGAAAAAAATCTGACAAGCATTTAGTACAATGGAATAAGACAAGATTTTATAAGTATCTCGTTCTGAACTCTTCCATTCGACGTTCAAAAACTATTAAAATTTTGAAAACCACCAAAATCCGTTGATGTTTTTTCCATTGACCCATTCCGGTAATTATAAAAATAAAATTACCACCAACTTTTTTGCGAAATTTACAATAAAAAAATTTTTTTGGACCTGTACTGGCCAAGCAGCTGCGTCTCCCAAAGCGCAAATGGTGTGCCCCTCAATTTGCTTGGTCAGTTCCCACAGCATGTCAATTTCGCTGGGCACTCCTTTGCCTTGGACGAAGCGCCACATTATTTTGTTCAGCCAATTGCACCCCTCCCGACAGGGCGTGCACTGTCCACAACTTTCGTGTTTGTAAAACTCGGCAAGACGCGCAATGCATTTGACAACGTCACACTGAAATATGAAATGGAATGGAACAATACTCGCAATTTAGGGCAGTTCGTAAATTCTATGAAGATTTTTAAAGGCCTTCAAATAAAAGTTCTTAAATTTTCCGATTTTCCTATGTCCCTGTTTTTTTAAATTTAATTCGACGAGTGCAATAGACTTGAAGAGGCGGCATTGTGTTCAAGGGTATCTGTGAACCTGTTTGTTCATAACAATGACCGCCGCTGTGCCAAGCCCCGAATTCACTTGGACAAGCGCATCGAAATCCATTAGAACATCGTCACAAATGCTAAAAGACGAATGCATATTCAGGGCCATTGTCGGAATGACAAATGAACACCTCTTCGGTAATAGTGGGACAGATGAGCCGCCGGGAATGATGGCCAAAAGGTTGTCCCAACCACCGATCACTCCACCACTGTGCCTTTCGATCAAATCGCGCAATGGGATGGACATTTCCTCCTCAACGGTGGTCGGATCATTGACATGGCCGGAGATGCAATACAACTGGGCGGGGCAAATTTAAGTATTTCATATGAAATTTATTTTACTTTTTTCTTACCTTCGTCCCGCGGTTTCTTTCCCTGCCAAAACTGGCAAACCATGCGCCACCGCGGCGACAAATTGCGGGAGCAACAGCGACAGTTTCAACCTAACAATAAGGAAAAGGCACAGAATGAAAAAAGGAAAAAACTGGAGAAAATACTAAAAAACAGCGCTTTTTATTACCAAAAGACAGATTTTCTGATGCGAAGGATGAAAACGCACACTTTCCCAATGCTTACATTTGTTACGGTCGTAGGACAGCCGAACAAGCCGATGTCCGCGGGAAATGGCGGCTTCAGCCGGGGCTTTCCCTGCTTCCCTTCCAACGACTCAATGAGTGCCTGGAAACGAACCAATTTTCGAGTTTAATTCTTCGCTATTTCTTCGTCTTCTACCGTTTCCTCCCCACAGATATAAGCGCCTGCTCCACGATGGACCTGCCAAAGGAAAGAAAATTGATGGAACTGAAAAAAGAGTTAGTACGAAAATGTCGAAGTTGTAGCCGGTGCCAAGACAGTCCTTTCCAATGTAACCCGCCTGAAAAAAACAAAATTTTCCCTCAATCATTCTCATTTAATAAGTCAAAATCACAAATTCGTCAAAAGTACTCACTTTGTAAGCCTCGTGAATTGATTCTTGCAGAATGCACGCCTCGTTGTAAAATTCGCCTCGGATGTAAATGTAAGCGGCTCTCGCGCCCATTGCAACGCCCGCGATAAGACAACCTTCGATCAATTTGTGAGGGTCGTGTCGCTGAAGAAATAACAATAATGAAAATGGGAGAGAGGTAAAGAGGAAAGGGAAAAGATGGGTTTTTTGAAAACTCAACTTACTAACTACTACTTATTGTTAACAATTTAGCCTCTGTCGGCATCGGAAACAGTTTCAAAATTCGACCTTTACAAGACTCATTGCCAGTCAAATGTGTTTCGATTTCTACAATCAGTTTAAGCCCTTTACTCCGCTCTCCTCCCTCCCCTTTTACTTATGAATAATAAACATCGAAATCAAACTAATTTATGTACCATTATCTCTCTGTCTTTGCATGTGCCGGGTTCGCCCTGAAAGAAAAGGAAATTGACAAATGAAAAGTGAAAAGGAAGGTGTACCTCGTCTGCATTGACCACCAAATATTTGGGCCGACCGTCGAACGGTTTACCCATGAAGCCCCACTTCATTCCGCTGGGGAAGCCGGCCCCGCCTCGGCCGCGCAGCCCGGAAGTGCTAATTTCGCCGAGAATCCACTTGGGACCCTTCAGAATAATTTCCTTTGTTTTGTACCAATCGCCCTGAAGATCACAAAATTTATTTTTTAATTAAATGATCTGGCAAATGCCGAGCGATAGAATTTTCTGATTAATTAATTACCCTCGCCAAAGCGCCTTTGAGGCGATAGTCATGTCGACCGTAAAGATTAGTGAAAATCCGGTCAGAGTCGTTCAAATTGCCAAAGGAAGTCTTCTCAGGCTTTTTAGTCGCATCCGATGAAAGAAACGATTTGCCAAAAGAGGCGGTGCCTAATGGGATACTTTTTTATTTAATGATTTAGGTGTTCGTTGAAACCAAAAGGTGGGGCAAGCAGCAGCCCTACATTTTCCCGGATTTAATTATAAAATGAACGACAATCAACCCACTCATGCAACACAGCAATAATAAAAGGACTAACTCACATCAGTCTTTATTCTTAGCAACTCAAGAAAATGTCATAAATCCAAATTTAGCAAATGTTATGGAACTCACGCGGCAAAAGATGCACTCTCCCAGCGACCATAGAAACCATCCGAATCAAAAGAATTAATTAATGTAACGAAAGGGGAAATTATTAATAAAAAGAACGGTTGGCATTTTAATCATTTGCTAAGAAATAATTTTGAGCAGTTAATATTACCAATTAAAATTGAGAATTATTATGAATTCTTTAATAGATTGAAAAATGGATTGTACGAATAAATAATTAATGATGAGCTAAAATACAAATTTGGAATGACAGAAAATGTCAATGAGCCAAAGGAAACGGGCAGTTGGGCAGAATTAAATAAATGCTAATAAAACCCTCTTTTAAGAATAAAAAAAAACAAATGAAAACCCAATACAACCAAAAGATGTCCTTTTTAAATCAATTTCTGCACTACTGTCAGTTGTACTGTTACAATTTAGTTAGGTGTGCAATTGCTAAAAAAGGGAAGTCAAAAGCCCAATGATCGAATTAATGCCAAAGTGATTTCTTTTGTTAGCGAGGCGATGAGTCGAAAATGAATCGGACATGAAAGAGAAGTGACAACGACGAAAGTGCCTCAATTTGCTGCAGATGGCGCATCCGAACACTTCACAACTCCATTTTCATCGCTTTGTTTTTGAGGTGATTGAAAGTGTCCACGAAGAAAACGGCGGTGTTTTCAAAGGTCACCTAAAATAAAAAGAAAAGATATTGGTAAACAAAAGAAATAATGAAGGACCTTCGAATAAGAAAAGACAAGACGAGCGGCGCCGAGCAAATCGCCGGAAGCAACGGCACCGACCAAAGCGGACAAACCGCTGGCGGGGATGAACCCACGCCAGTAGCACACGACATGAGTGCCCTCCTTGAACTCGTAGACGTAACTCTCAAATTGACCGTGACGGAAGTTTTGGGCTAAAAACAAAACAAAAATAATAAGGGACTATTGCCACAATGTAAAAAAATGGATGAATAAAGACAAAACCTGAAGTGAACGTCTCTTTCACCAGTCCGCTGTAGGCATCGGAATGGCGCACGACTTCCCCCACTAATACAGTGCAAGTCGAATTGGCCCAGTGGAGGCCCGAACGACCGACGGTCGGCGACGGAGCGGCCAATAAAGTAACACTGTGAGGAAAATCGAAGTAAATTCAAAAACAAGAAAATGGAAATACTAACGCTTCGAACAGTGTGGCATAAGCGATCTGAAGACGCAAATGCAATCCTCCGACAGAAAGTGGAACCTGAAAAGGAAGCAAATGAAAGACAGACAGACCAATCGGAATAAGCAATAAATGCAGACCCAGGTCGAATCACTGGAAACCGATTGTCCCTTTGTGATGCGTTTCAGTTCAGACTGAAACTTAGACACCGCCGAAAGCGCATTGTTACCTTATAAAGAAACGAAATAACTTACAATAAAAACAGAGAGAAAACTTACTCGCAGAGTTAACCGAAGCGGTCTTGAAGTCCCGAGCAGCGATGTTGTAAGATTTCCAGCGGAGATAATAGGAAACCTAGAAAATAATAATAAACAAAGATAAAACAGTTGTGCAAACTTACAACATTGAAAAACACAATAACAAGAATTACATTTCTGATCAATCGAGTAAATAATAAAGCCATAATAAATTGCTGATCAGCCAATCGGTGAATAAAAAGGTTGTCTAAATAAATGACAAATAAATGGTGATTAAAGAAATTCAACAACTATTCCAGAATTCAGCATTAATATTTTTCATTTCATTACACGTATACATGATTTTTTATTGGCCAGTTGCTAATTAATGCCAATCAAAAGATTAAATTATGCCAGGCACAATGGCAGGGTCAAGCCCAGTGCCAAAATTGGCATGTTTTGAGCGTTAATTCAAAAAAAAATTGGCAATGTTTTGAGCGTTAATTCAAAATTATAATCAGTGCGTTTTGTGTATTGCTTATTTTGATGATCAGCCATAACTCGTTTCATCCCTAATTAAACTGAACAATTATGGTATCATTTGAACTTTAATTCTATTAAAAAAATAAAGAGATAGTAGGCCAAAGTGTCAGAAATCACGCAAGGGTTTCTTCAGCTGATTTGTGAGGACAACACGGCCAAAGGGACAAATCGGCTTAAGACAACGTAGCAGTGGAGAAATTTAAAAATCAAATATTTAATTTAAAAATAGGCTGCATCTCCAGTAAAATTTAAAAACCCAAGTTTTTCCTGTATTAAAATTTTTGGAAAAAAAAATATTTTTAATGAAAGATTAGAATTTTTCTGAAGTCGCGGGTTGATAAGACCCCTAAAAGAAAGGGCGTTTTGCCTATTTTTTATTATTAGGACTGGGAATTACATATATTTATGAAAAATCGTAAATCCCGGCGGTATCATAATGCTTGAAAAATAATTATTTTTTTAAATATTCAATTCTTTCTTCAAATAAGTTGGAATAAATATTACATTTCAATACAAATAAAAGATCTTTGCTTCCATTCATTAGAATGTGCTTTCAATCGGACATCGTTTGTTGCGTGAACAATTGCATTCCGTTGGACAGCGATTGGAAATTGCCATTGGGCGGCGGCGGCTGCAGAAATTCCACCGATGCGGCGCCGTTTGGCATCTGAAAGCGTTTGAAATGACCAGTCCTGTGAATTGGCCATGTTGTGGTACCATTATCGACTGTGTTCCGTTGGGATGGAATTGGGCGTCCATTTGTGTCGCCGCTCCTCCGTCTCCGATCGGGCGCTGTTCAGTCCAAAGGCGGGCATTTTGTGGGAATTGACGAATTTCGACCGGTGCCAAAAATTGTTGCTGAGTGCCGGCACACGACTGCTGCTGGTCGCCGAGTTGGGCAGGGCCCGGCGAACCGGCGATCATCGGACCGACGCCCACGGCAGCGAACACTGCGAATCGTTTGGTCCTGAAAAGTCCCACTTTTGGTGTCCTCATTCCTTTGGCCATTCATTCTTCTCCTTTCCAATTTAAATTTTTGTTTGTGCAAAATTCATTCACTTCATTACGCACCCCGGGCAAATCGTTTGCTTAGGAAATGACAAAACGGAGAAAAGGCGCGAAACGGCGACCGATCGGACGGACCCTTTCTCAACGCGACCGATCAACACAACGAACCCATTCATCATCATCATCATAATACACAATTCATGACAATGAGAAGAAAGGAAGGATTTGGGAATGTTTGTTTGCTTATTTGGTCGGCCGAATTTGACAGTTGGGGCAAAATGTGAAATTGATATTTGAAGGCGACGGAGGAGAAGCGGCTAAAGTGATGGAGAGAAGGGGAGGACGAAATTCGAACACTTCTTAAAAGAGGAGAAGCAAAACCCGACTAATTCCAACTCGGACAGTCGTCGTCGCTTTTTGATGGCACTTTCATTTTTGGCATTGCTTTTTCATTTCTTTCCTCCATTTCGTCACTTTTCTCTTTTCGGCCAAAAACAAACAGCCAAACACAACACATCATCAACATCATTTGTTCATCCGTCCAAAGGTGACCTTTCTTCCGAGTGGTGGATTAACCGGCAAAGGAAAGAGCAGAGGGAAGGGGGGGGGGGAAGAAGCATGGAGCAAAAGCAAACAAACGGACGGACGGAAGACCAAATGGGGGAGGGGGGAGAGGGAGGACGATTCCCGCTGAGAGGAGCAAGCGGAAGTCGGCGGATATTGGGGGGGGGGGGTAACGCATGGAGGGAGGAGAATTGCCAATTTTGCATGTACGTAATGGACAGAGAGACTGGACGTATGATGGCACAAGAGGAATAGATGAAAAGGAAGGATAAAATGGAAAAGGAAGGATGGCAAAATATCCGATCATTGGCGGGAGGGGGGGGGGGGCTTTGGAAGGGCGCCCTCCCGGAGATTTTGACATGGCCATCCTCCGTCCCATGGCACTCCACCGACAATTCCCCCCCCCCCCCCGAACTTTGTCCCCCTTTCACTTTGGCTTTTCCTTCTCTTCTCTTTCCTTTCCTTTTCCTTCTTATTAGTGTGACCCCATTCGGCAATTGTGACCTTCCGATTTGCCTTTTTCCCATGCCCAATTCGCTAATTGCGCCAATGTCAGTCAGTCAGTCACCTGTCAGCGGCGAATGTTCCCCCGGCCCACTGAACATATTAAGCACAATTCGGGAGTCTTGAAAAAGAAAGAGTTTCTGCCACGGTTTTCCAATTTGAAATGCTTTCTTCATCTTTTGCTTCGTCCGTACCGCTCTTTCTTTCCCCCCCCCCAAATTTGTCCCCCCTTTTCTCCCATTCTTTCATTTGTCCATTCCCTCCCAAATTCTCCTCTTTTTTCACTCCATTTGATTCTAAACCAACAAGCCAAACATAAATTCAACATTTGCACCCATTCAAGCGCGAATTTAGCCAATTCACCTTTAGAGAAGGAATGGCATTTGGAGGGCGGGGGAATTAGGAGATGAGGCCATTTGGGACATGGTTGCAAAAAGAATGTTCATTTCGGTTATTAGCTGGGATTGTGCCGTGCCCTGCTCATTCCCCCCCCCCCCCTCTCCCCCAATTGGTCCTCTCGCCCATCGAATTGCTCACATCTGTCCAAACAATGAGAAGAATCTCAAAGTGGCCAAGATGGTGAACAATGAGATGAGCTGTTTTCTCTCGCGATGCCAGTGAATGAATGAATGTTGAACAGAGAGAAAAAGAGAAATGGCACGGCACAAAAGGGGGGGGAAGGGGGGGGGGGGGAGAGGGGGAGAGTGTTCGCGCACAATTAGAGGTAACAATGGGTAGAAGAACGGGGGATGGGGGGAAAGGGAGGGGGCAATGCAAAAAATGGGGGGGGGGGAGGGAAAACATGAAAAAACACTTGAGAACTTGAGAGAGGGAACCAACGTATTGTCCAATGCCAAGATTGTCAAGCTGAAAATGCCGATTTTTTCCGTTCGTTCTCTCCCATTTTACTATTTTCCAATTGCCCCCCCCCCCTCTCCCCCCCCAGCGATGGTTTGCGCCTTCTTACATCAATTCTCCCATTCTCCCCCCCCCCCCCCCTCTCTCTCTCTCTCTCCCCACTCCAATTGACTTTGCCCCCTCCCAAATTACCGTACCCTTTCCCTCCGGCGCTCCCCTCGCGTCAACCCCCTTCTCCCGCCCCCCGTCTTTTCCTTATTTGCCCTTGTCGCGTGCCCCCCCCCCCCTCACGCCTCCCTTCGTCTTCCCCACGGTGTAATTCCCTCCGGCAGTTCCTCTCTCGTTCTTCCGCCGATTACATTTTCTCTCTCTCTCTCTCTCTGCTTACTTTTTTTCTCTGCCATTCTCTCCTTCTCCAATTCCCTGCGTTAATTTTCCCCTTCCCTTTTTTCACCGTCGCCAATGGCCGTGCGAAATTCAATTTTCCACGCTTCGCCGCCAGCTTAGGCGGGAGCAACACCGGATTTTATGGCGAACAACGCCTAACACGGGGGAGGGGAGAGAGGGGGGGGGGGGGGAGGGGTGGAGGGGATTTATGTTGTCCAGAAAAGGAATGGGGGCAATTCCATTAATGAATTAGCGAATTGGGAAAGAAGCAAGCTGCCCGATTCAAAGATTGGGTAATGGGGAAAGATGAAGAGGTTGGGAGAAAAATAAGAAAAGACCGAATTTAGAAGGAAAAAAATATATAAAAGAGAAATAGTGAAGGAAAATGAGAGAGAAAGAGAGAAAAAAAGGAAAAAAAGTTAGTGGATAAAAGAGAAGAGGGAATGAAGAGAAAAGAGTGGAAAAAGAGGGGGGGGGGAGGGGGGGACAAATGGTTGTGGCACTTCGTA
The DNA here is from genome assembly GCA_023374025.1 of Heterodera schachtii. Lineage (NCBI taxonomy): Eukaryota > Metazoa > Nematoda > Chromadorea > Rhabditida > Heteroderidae > Heterodera > Heterodera schachtii. The sequence goes on from SIJG01000041.1 coordinate 684,233, forward strand.
CGCATTCATTGTGCCCTTTTCTAATGGAAGAATGATTCTTCGTGTTCACGCAATTTTCCTGTTTTTGCCCAAATTTCTCGCAAAAACAGACGGACGCACCTTTTGTATAATCGAAAAAAAGAGGGAGAGGGAAATTGCGAAGGCGGGGGAAGGGAAAGGGCGGCAAAACATTGAACAAATGGCAAAGAGTGAGTGAATGGCACAGCGGCGCATTGGCATGGATTGTGAGAGTCTCGTCCTGCTTTTCTATTTTTGCGACAAAATCTCTCACTCTCCTCTTTTTCTTACCCATCTTCCTATTCTTCTCATCCATTCTTCTCTTCCTCTTTCTCCTCTTTCAATAACATCCATCCCCTGCATTTCTTCTCCTCTCCCTCTTACCAACTCATTTTTTCCTCCTCCTTCCTCTTCTCCTCCTCCTGGATGTATTCTTGTTCCCATTTCCTTCCTCTCCGCTCCCATTACACCTCCTCTCACCCCCCCCCCCCCCCCCCCCCCCCTCCAATTCGGACATAATTTTTGGGCGGCGCAAATGGCGCCTAATTGGTGGCGCCGATGAAAGGGCAAAGGCGGAAGAGTGGGAGAAATTGGGCTTCCACCGCCGTCCATTAATAATCAAATTATCGCAGAAATTCACCAATGGCCGAAGGAATCAGTGAACCGAACTAATGAAAATGAAAGGGATGAGAGAATGAATGAGAGAATTGAGAAGAGATGAATGAGAGAATGAATGAAATGCGATGGAATTGGCACGGGGCGGCGGACAGTCAAAAACAAAGGAAACAAAAAACAAAACAATCGTCGGGCGCGAGAGAAAAATGAGCCGACCGACCGCCGCCTCAATTGGGGGGGGGGGGACACTTTTACCAACCTTCTCCTGACTTTGCTGCTTCTCGCGCTGTTCAATTTGCCTTCTGAAAACCCTTGGAATAGAATTTCATAAACCGGATTTGTTGGCCCAACGGTTTAAAAGTGCCAATGCCATGGAAATTCTCGGCACTTTTCGCCCACTCACTTTTTGTCCTTGCAGCGTTTGTTCTGAAACCAAACGCGGATCACTCGCGCGTTCAGTCCGGTCATCTCCACCAACTGCTCTTTGGTGTTCGTGTCCGGCCTTTGGTTGCCTTGGTATGTCTGCTTCAGTATCCTCAGCTGATTCTCGTTAAGCACTGTCCGCACTCGCTGTGCCTGCCAAATCACTCACTGATGGCATTTCGATTTTGCCCCCGGGGGATGCCTTTCCCTCAAAGATCACTCCCCATTTCACGCTCCCCCCGGGGGATGCCTTTCCCTTTGATCCCTTCCCTCCCTTCTCTCACCGGCTTGTCCTTTTTGCTCTTCTTTCCCTTGTGCACAACCACTGAACTTGAACTGCTCGAGCAGTTCGACTCTCCGCCGGCACTACTCGCAAAGTGCGCAATTCCGCCGGCACTGCCAATTGCTTCGAAATTCCCCTGAAGCATTGCTGTCCCATTGCCCATGTTGCTGCTTGTGCCGTTGTGCGGTTGTCCCCCTACAATTGTTGTCGCCCCATTTGTGGCCGTTGGTGTGGACGCATTGGTGGAGGACGGAGTTAGTGACTCGTCAGGGTTGGAGTAGGACAGAGGAGAAGCACCGGAAGAGGCCATTTGGGAGAGGGCCGAAGAACAATTGGGCGGAACGCCAATCGGCGGACGACCAAACGCCGAAGGCTGCCAAAAAGTCGAACAAAAGCATAACCCGCAATTACCAAAAAGTTGGCTCCCCCGGCCACACTGTTCTGTGGCCCAATTGTAGAGGTGCCGCCATTGCCAAGGACGGCCAATTCGAAGGGAGGGCCCTCTCCAATGTTTTGCGGGGGTTGGAGGGTGGCGAAGTCGGGCGGCGAGTGCGGAGCCGGCACTTGGGAGGGGGGCGGCACGTGGTGGTGGCCATTTGGCAGGTGAAAGTTCTGCTGTCGGAGCTGAAACGGAAAACTTTGAAAAAACGAGGGGGGGGGAGGGGGTGTAAAACCATAAGCTCAAAACAATCGAAGCGACAGAAAACTTCGTTTTGCTGAATCACAAATTGATCGCCGGGCATTAGCTGAAAAGGGAGAGGACAATTAGTGAATTAATTAATTAATTGGGAGGAATGACCATCCGTTGGCAGTTCAAACAACTGAAGCAGTTCAAGTGGAACACCAACTGACGGGCGTGCATAGTCAAGTCAGAATGGGATAACTGAACGTCACAACGAGTGCAGCGGGGGCAACGGGGACAACGGGGGGCAATTAAACTAAAAATGGGGGGAAATTTGAAGAAATTCGAAAGATGAAAACGAAAGCGAAATTTAAATTGAAAAAATGAGAGAAAAATTTGAAAAAAAGAAAAACAAATTGGAGAAAATAAAAACTGAAGAAAATACTAAATGAAAAATGGGAGAAAATTTAAATAAAACGGAAGTGATTGATTATTCAATCCTCCTCATTCTACTTTCCCTTTTCAATTGGATTTGTGAGATTTGACAAATCCGTCGTCGCCCAAAACGGAGAAAAAAGGAAACAACCAGTGAATTCTCTCACGAAGATTTGTGCCGTAAAACGAAACGAAAGGACGGAGAAGCACAGGGGGAGGGGGACGGCACTGAGGAGAAAGGAGAATGGCACAACTATTTTGAAAATCATAAAAAGACAATGAGCAATCCGACTGATCTGATCAGCTGATGGCATTGTTTGTGCCAATCTCTCCTTTCCTTCTCCTTATTCTCCCCTTCTCATGACATAATATGTACGTATTTGTATAACTTCCCACATTTCACTTTACCTTATTTCCTTTTATATTTCCCATTTCTTTTCTGTTTTTTCCATTTTCACTCTTTTCTCTCTTTCCCCTTTCTCTTTTATTTTCACTCCGTCGGTGCCGTCGCATCGGTTTTCCGAAATGAACTGCCGGGGGGGGGGGGGATAAGAGGGAGCCGATGAGAGGAGAAGCAGAAGGATGGCGATGAAATTCGATCCAAAGTTTGCACGCACTAACAATGAAAATTTGAGTAGATTGTCAGCAGAATTTGAAAGTAATGAATTAATTCCATGGCATTTCGTTTTTAACTTTTTCTCTTTTCGGTCCCTTTGTGAAAATCATTTGGTGGTGATCATTCATTTGTCGGTTGGGTGCCGTTGTTTCTCTCCCTTAAGGAGGTGCCATCTTCCCCCCCCCCCCTCCCCATGAGCAAATATTTGTGCCATTCCATCCCTCCAAAGATTATCTCGACATTTTCCAACTGACTGCATGCCCTTTCGTACTGCTAATCCCTTACCGCTGCGGATTATCACTGTGTGGCGTGGCACCTTGACAACCCCCCGCTGTTTTAATGGGGTAGAAAAAGGAAAAGAGTACGGTATTTAACGGGGAGAGAGAGAAGAGAGAGAAGAGAGGAGAGAGAGAGAGAGAGAGAGAGAGAGAGAGGAGAGAGAAGAGAGAGAGAGAGAGAGGAAAGAGAAGAGAGAGAGAAGAGGAGTGATCAGCGGGGCATAGGGGAAGGAAGGAATGATCATTTGGGAAGGAAAAGAAGTGATCAGCCGCGTACTGAAGAAGCAGAAGATGTGATCCGGAGAGATCATCCTGCTTGTAATTGTGGGAGGAGTGCTGCTTCTTTACTGATCTTTCATTTGGGTTTTTTTGCGCTTTCCTTTTCCTTATTTTTCTCCTAAAATTCGTCAAATCCCTTTTTTTTCTCCTTTTTGATCCATAATTATAGGTGTTGCTTTTAAAAGAAAGAAAATACGAGAAAATGGGGCAGAGGGCAAAGGGCAACAATTTGGGGGATTAACCCTAAAGAGGGGCGGGAGGGCGGGAGGGGGGGGGGGGGGGGGGGGGGGGGACGGACGCGGTGCCAAGACATTCCGAAAAAGGAAAAGTGCAATGTTTGGACAGGATCCAAAACACAACAGTTTTGCCGATCAAATATCAGTTTGTTGTCCAAATTTCTCTCGTGTTTTTCTTTCTTCGCGGTTCTGCTGAGAAAATGCCCTTTTCCCCATTCCAAATTTTCCCATCCCCCGGGGCGTTTTCGCTGCATGTAATGCGAAAGGGCCAAAACGAGGTTAGCATGGATTTTATCCCATTTGTTTGGCAGTGATTTTCTTCTTCTGTTCTTCGCCCCTCTCAGCTTCGCCGTCCGTCCGTACTCATAAGCCCTCTCTCTCTCTCTTCCCAAATTTGAGTTGACACTTTCCCCCCTCTCTCTCCCCCTCCCCCCCCCCCCCCCTCCCCCCCCCCAACTTTTCCCCCTTTTTTGCCCACGGGGAGTGTCAAATTTGTTTTCATTCAGTAGCAGCAAGCAATGCAAATGTCATTGCGAATCAAACAAAACATTGTTGAGAAGAGGACGATGAATTGTGACGAAAATCCAAAAACATTCGCCCGATGAACGAATGAATGGTGAAAGAGACGAGCTAATTTGTACAATTTGCTTATTTGCCCAAATTGGCCTAAGGCAACGCAAACAAAAGACACTTTGGCTTTTTGTCTGAATGATCCCCCCCCCCCCCTCCGGGCATTTCCACAGGCAAAACAAATGCCCACCGGAAATAGTCCTCCCTGCACAATGTTTTGCCGTCCCGTACAAATGCCGAACAGTGCTCATCCAAAGGGCGTCCGCACTCGGAACACTACGAAAAGAAAGGGAATAAAGTCAAAATGTTTGTCATAAGCATCGGAGAGGGAGGGAAAAGAAGCGGCTGCGACGGTTTTGTGCTTACGAATGGGCCAACTCCGTCTTATTTTAGCTTTTCCCCCTAAAACGCCATTTGGCCAACAATTTAATGTATTCAGTGTCGAAAAAAATGTGTAAGGAGCCAAAGACACCAAACGATGGGGGGGGGGCAAAAATAGGGAGGAAAGATAGCAGCGAAGGGACCGAAAATGGTGGACAAAAAAGGGGGGAAGAAGCAGTCAATTCATTTGGGGTCACTTCTTTGATGTTGTGGGGACACCGCGCGGTAAAAAAGTGCAAATTATGCAGCGGAGGAAAAAAGGAGTGAAGCGAGGGGGGCGGGGAAGAGAAGAGGGAGAATTATTCGCTTTTGAGTTTTTTGAGGGGGGATGGGACAAAAAAAGGGGGGAGGAGAACGAATGATCAGAGCATAAAAGGGGAGGGGAAATGATCAAATAGCTTTTGGTCCCTTTTCTCTAGCATATCTCTTAAAAGTGTCCAATTGCTCCAAAGAATTTTTTGCATTTTCCTTTCCGTTGGCGTCGCGCATTTTGCATATTTAATGGGACAGCCGAGAGGAAAGCCGGGCAATTTGAATGTTTAATCGAAGGCGGAGAGATTGTTGGATCACGCGATGGCATTACTAATTTCCTTTCCCCCTCCATTTATTACCTTTAGGCAATCGGAGTGGAACTCGAGATTGGGCTGAACACGCAAAATGAATGGGTCGACGATCACTGAAATGATTTAAAGGTTCAATCGGCGATGGCAAAACATTCATCGCAAACGGTGAACGTGCCGAATGAACCATTCTCATTCACCTCGAGAACACTGCGCACAAATGGGCATTTGTCTGCTGTTGTTAAACGGAATTTTGGGCATAGAAAACAGCGAAAGTGAAGAGGACAAATCGATGCTTTGGTTGTGCCGATGTTTCACTTCGAAATTTGTGGGGCCATCTTAGAGAAAACGAAGGCATCTTTTAATTTTCTGCTAATAAATTTGCCGAATTTCAATTTTTTAGTCATTACCTATGATGCTTTTCCCTTTCATTCGTCTTTTTCTTTCCCACCCAATTTTTGCTTTTTTACTTGGGCGTTAAGCCTTCTTTAAACCCATAAGTCCCGACAAATTTCCTTAGGGATCCATTTTTCGCATTTACCCCCCCCCCCCCCCCCCTCCCTCGTCGCTTTTTGCTTTGGCCAGTAAAAACTAATTACTCCGTCAAATTGTGTGGGGTCTCTCCCTCCCTCCCACTCTTCTCCCTCTCTCCCCGTCGCCCTCTCTTTCTCCCACTCTCTCTCCCCCTCCCTCTTTTTCTCTCTCTCTCTCTCCTCGCCCAATTTCAATTTTGATGTGTTTTCTTTTTGCTTCCCCGTTAAGGTCAAAATGGCTAATTTTCTGAAGAAAAAGAGTCGTAAATGTGTTGAGCAAAGGCAAGAAATAAGCCAATGTCTTACCAAAACTCGCGCGGATTGGGCAATTTTCAGCATTTGAAGAATTACGAAGTTCATTGGGCATCGGAGAGGGGGCGGAAAGGGAGGAGGAGGAGGGATGGCCAACGGATGGACGCCGGGAGGGACTCGGCACACTTTTGGTCATCCGAAGTTGGCAAAGTGAGAGGGAGAGAACGGTAAGCCGCTAAATCAGAAGAGATAAGTCACGGAAAGAATATGGGCAAAGCGCAACAGAAGAGAGAAATCTCCGCAGGGGGCGGAAATTCCTAAGGAAAGTTGAGGGGACGGCACAAAAGGGGGAAGTGCAACGGAGAAATTGGCAACAGCTAATTAATTAATTAATTGGCCAACAAAGGGAGGGGGGAATGAGGGGGGTCAATTTGTAGGTGAAAGTTGAAGCGGATTGAACACGGACATTATTATTTGTGGAGTGTTGGAGAATGTCGCTGCTGGGAGAGCACTGACAACGCCGGCGGGGGAGGCGGAGGGAAAGGGCGGGGGAAGGGAGGGGGGGGGGGACCCTCTCACTCTCCCCCGCCCACTCGCCCCTCCCGCCCATTGCTCCTCTGTTCTCTTCCCCCCCCCCCCCGCCCCCGGGGGGCGGTCCCTCTTTGGGCATTGGTCGCTTTCGGAGCGCACTTTGAAAAAGAAAACGAACCGATGGCAACGCATTGGAAGAAAAAAGAAACAAAATTCGAAGCGTCCAAAATAAAAAATGAAAAGCAAAAATAAGTGACCAAATTATTCAACGACTTCGATTAAGCCCCAACTTTCAGCGTTTCCCCTCATCCTTCGTCACTTTTTCTGCTGTTCGCCCATTAATTTATTCATTTCGCCCTTTTGCCATAAATGCGCTTACTCATCCCCCCTCCCCCCCCAATGGCCAAATGCAAAAGACACTAAACGAGGCGCAGACTGTGGCGATTGTTGTTCCGATAAGGAAGGAACAACAACTTTTGCTGAATGATTGAGCAAAATGGCTCAAAATGGAAAAAAATCGAGGCCGGGATTTGGAATTGGTCAAAATGGACAAATATCATGATAAAAATGCTTCATTCGGCAATGGGAAGATTAAAAAAATAAATTAATTAACGACACTCCAATCAGTGATTCAATTAATGTAATTTTATCATTTAGGTAAATTAAAATACATTCTAGCCAATACATTACACATATACCTACATACAATATATATTAAGCAAATGCGATAAGATAATTAAATCGGTGTGGTGTACGATTGCAGTTGTCGCCGTGACACTTCCGCTAGTCGTAGCATTTGCACCACCGCACTTCCAATCTTCCTCTTTGTTAGCCATCGTAATGACATTCACCACCAATCCGCCAACAAGAATGACAAATCCGAAACCGATAATACAAATGTTTATGCCAAGCCGAACATTTGCTTCGCGAAGGCGATTCTGACTGCGAAAAAGAGGGACGAAGGTGAGAAGGTCGAAAATGGCAGGCAAAACGAAGGCGAGAAGAGTGCCTAAAAAACAATGCGAAATGAATTAGTGAGAATGAAAATTGAGGACGACTAACCGGTGGTAACGCCAATCAAACGAATGATAGCGGCCAAATTATTGATGGAATAAGAAATGGCCACTAAAATGTGTGAATATGAATTAAAATTGGAAAACAAAACGCACGGCATACGGAGACCAAAATAGCCCGAAAGACGAATTGAATGCCAATTTTCCAAATACGAGAAAGTTTTTCGATCCGTTTTTCGAGTAGAGGCCACAAAACGCCGACGATAACAAACATTTGAAGCATAAAAGAAGCGAAGATGGACAGACAGAGGGCAATCCGAATGATAGAAGTCAGAATAGTCAACTCTTTTTTGTTACTGAAAACAGAAATTGGATCAGGGAATAATGATACACAAAACTCCACACTTACTTAACACATTCAAGATGATCCAAGACACTATCACGAAGGTTGATTCCATAAGCACTATAGCCGAGAAAACCGACAATTGCGTAAACGATAGTCGAAATAGCGATACCACCGGACAAAACGCCAAAGGGTCCCAACATTTGACTGGGTTTTTTGATTTTGTTCTCCATAGGAAGCACCTAAAAACAACCGAAGATAAGTGACAATTTTATCAACATTATGACATCGTACCAATGACTGGGCGAGGCAAGAGACAATGATGGTACCACACGCTTTGAAAAAGCCTTCTGCGGATGGCAGGGCAAACGGAATGGGATGAGCTCTTTCCGTGAATACAATTTTGGACAGCATCTGAAAGAGTGAAAAGAAATAAATTGAAAAAACATCAGCACAAACAAAGAGAATGAGTGTCAAACTGGTGATCATCAACACATTTCCGATAAGGCACATAATTGAGAGGATACGCATGGACACAATGGAATTCTGAAAAGGTGTTAAAGTGCTAGAACAATTAACAAATGACTCATCCTCTTACGAGAGCGACAATCGGAAGGAATATGAAGAGAAACCAAGTTGCGTCTTTTCCCTTTGGCTCATTGTCAACATTTCCTTTAATGAGCTGCAAAAGTTTTTGTTTTGATAAACGCAATACAAACACAGCAAACCGTATGAAAGGTCGATGCAATGAACAGATAGTACATGCTACAGATGCCGAATTGGTGGACGATTGTGATTATGTTGACAATGTTCCTTGAAAATGGCAAGTATTCATGAAAAGAGAATGGCACAAACTTTGCCAATGGTCCATAGTTTTTGATCCATCCAAAACTGACTTTACACGATTCTTCCGCCAAATCGCCGAAGGTCAGAAACGGAATTTTGAGGCTAAATTAAAAAAGGTAAATAGCAATTAACAATGATTGTCTTAATAACCCACCGAGTGTAATGATATTGAGCGCCTTTCACGAGATTAGACATGGCGTAGAAACTGATAATGGCGATGCAAAAAAGCAAAGTCATTTCATACTTAAAAGGACAATTAATTTGGAGTTAGGAATTTGATTAAACACCAAAGGCCCCGCGTCTTTAGAAGCCAACGGAAGTCCGAGGAAACCGGCGCCGATGAGTCCTTTGATAAAGTTGAACAGAATCATCGAGTAGCTTAAGGGAAAAAGGCAAAGATGCCATGGCTGAAGTTTCTCTCACGAAATGCCTTCCTTCCGAATAATTTCTCCGTCCCCGTCATTCGGCAAAATGGCCGCCCCCTCTCCTTCCTCCTCTTCCTGATCATTTTTCTGTTCATTGTGAGCCTGCAATTTAAAAAAGGAGTTTCAGAAGTCCGTTCCGTTGAAAGTATTTGTGTACTTCTTCGGCGGGTGGCGCCGTTTCTCCGTCTCCAAAATTCTTCTGCGGCTGACTTTGCTCCACCGCTGAGACTTTGTCACTGTACGAACGAATGGACGAAGTCATTTCATTTGCGGTTGAAAGGTGTCGTAGGAAAAAGAAGACACAAACACAAAAAATAATATGGCCATCTTTCACAATTTTATCTATTTATATAGCTTGGCAAAATGAGTTACTCCATTGCTTTTTTGTCATTTTGGTAGGTATCTTTCTTGACCGACAAAACTCAACATACAGTATGTATCCAACCATAACTAAATATGATTTCGTAGCCTTACAACCCAAATATTAGCAAATTCCAAATAGTGTGTATCAGGGATGGCACGGAATTCCGATTTCCGACATTTTTGGGGTCGGAATTCCGATTTCCGAAAAATTTTGGTCGTCGGAAAGTCGGAAATTTTTTTTTCAAAAAATTAATAATTTTTGAATAATTTCTGTTAATAAATTGAACTGAAATTTTTAAAAATTTCCCGGCGACGCCTATCGGCACCGCCGGACCCTAAAAATACTTAATTTTCTTGCAAAATTTGCTCAAAAAAGCAAAATTTTGTCATTTTTTTGGACAAATTCTGTTAACAAATCGCATTAAAAATTACAAAATTTTCCCGGCGGCGCCTTCGGCACCGCCGGACCCTCCTCCATGTTCCCAAAGTTTTTGAAAAAAACGCGCCGTAAAAAACGTGTAAATTAGTCACTCCTTTTCCCAAAAATGTTCTAAAATAATGCAAAATGACATAAAAAAAGATTTTGATAAAATCATTGAATAATTTTTCAAGCAAAATATTCAAATAACCAAAAACATTTTTGAAACACCTTTTATTTGGTAATAATTAAAAAATTTAGCCTACCTATTAAAAATTTAGAAAATTTTTTATTATATTTTATATTTTTTGAAAAATTTCCGATTTCCGACTTCTGATTCCCGACGTTTTTGGGGTCGGAATTCCGATTTCCGACTCCCGAAAATTTTTTGGGCCTCGGAATTCCGACTTCCGAAAATTTTTTGACCCCCGGAATTCCTATTTCCGAAAATTTTTGGGGCCTCGGAATGCCATCCCTGGTGTGCATTTTTTAAAACAATTTTATTTTGAACCCTCGCTTCGGGCGTATACCCGAACCTCGGCGGGCGATTACTTGGTAAAATTAAAGAATATGTGTACCTCACCGAATTCGACGAATGATATATCATTCGACGCCTCTCGGTCTGTAATGCACGAATCCGAAAGAATTTTTTGGCGGAAACCACTTTGGGCCGAGTTATGGGCCCGGGACTGAATTGGCCAAATGGCTGTGGGACTGGACCGTCCAAAGCCTTAAAACGCATAAAATGCAATAAAATAGATATCAATCGCTTCCTCTCGGCATGTAAAGGATGAATCCGAAAGAATTTTTGATCCAAAAGAAAATTGACAAAAGTTATTGGTCCTCAAAACCTCAAAAATGACCATAATAAAAATTGTAATGGATCGATTCCTCTTAGTTTATAATTGCCAGGAATCCATTTCTGAGGGCGCGCAGCGCCCGCCTTGGCGAGCATGCGAAGACGGAGCAAGTAGTGGGGCGAGACGGAGGGCGGAGGAAGACGTCTGACGAGCGCCACAGGCGGTTGACTGCGGGGGCCCGAAGGGCCCCCGCCAATCAGTCAACCGCCTGCGGATCACGCGCGGACTTCTTCCGTAGCCCGTAGTCTCGCCCCACCTACTGGCCGCCGTAGTCGAGTGTGCGGTGTTATGGCCAAAATACACTCACCAATTCACTTTTAATTTGTACACTTCACACTTCAGTCCATTACTATTTTTTTTATTAGGGTCATTTTTTAGGTTTTGAGGACCCATAACTTTTGTCAATTTCTTTTGGATCAAAAATTCTTTCGGATTCATCCTTTACATGCCGAGAGGAAGCGATTGATATCTATTTTATTGCATTTTATGCGTTTTAAGGCTTTGGACGGTTCAGTCCCACAGCCATTTGGCCAATTCAGTCCCGGGCCCATAACTCGACCCAAAGTGGTTTCCGCCAAAAAATTCTTTCGGATTCGTGCATTACAGACCGAGAGGCGTCGAATGATATATCATTCGTCGAATTCGGTGTTAGGTACACATATTCTTAAATTTTTCCGATTACTTTTTTAACTCATAGACAGAGACATTTAATTTACAATTTTTAAGAAAATTTACGGGTCAGGTGATGCCGAAGGGTCGGGGTCACTTCGCCGCGGCCAGCTCGCCGCGAGAAACTCGCCGCGGGGCCAACTCGCCGCGGGTTTTTCGCCGCCGGCTTTTCGCCGCGGACTTTTTCGCCGCGGCCAGTTCGCCGCCCGTAGAAAAATGTCCCTTTCGCCGCCAGAATTAAAAAATCTCGAAAAATTTTTGAAATTATGTTAAAAACCTCTAAATTCTGGTACGATTGCTGAATTTGTTTGGAATCTACGTATGGCTGATTATTTTTGAAGCTGGTGAGAATGACGGCCATACTTGTGCATCAGAGATTGATAAAAAATTTTGACATAATTTTTTTTTTACGCCCGGAACTCAACCCTTCCTTTATATTCGGTAACATTTTGACGAAATTTTTGTTTAAACCAATCGGCTTCGCCTTTTTCAATCGATCCTTCTTTTGTATCCATCGCCAGAATTTTATCCTAACACACATATACATGTAATTTTCCCAAAATAAAGAGAAACGTATCTTTAATTAATTTTATTCGCTTCGCATCATAGTTTCAGCTTTAGTTATAACAAATTTTTGAAAAATAAAAAAGCTTTTTAAAAATTTTTAAAAAATAATTATGGCGGCGAAAAGGACATTTTTCTACGGGCGGCGAACCGGCCGCGGCGAACTGGCCGCGGCGAAGTGGCTGCGGAGAACCGACCCCGACCCGAGGGTCGGGGTCCGGAACCGCTCAGTTGGGCCGTCACGGTTGGGCCGGCACCTTCACATGCTCTATTAGCTTTACAAAAAGCGGATAGATTTTAAAGCCTAGAAAAATTTTTATTAAGAAAAAACTTCAAAATTTCGAGTTTTTCGAAATTTTCATGTATAACTTTTTTGGTATTTGTCTAATCGCGAAGCAATAGCTTAGAAAAAGTTTCTAAACACATTAAGCTTTCGAATGATACCAACAATGTTGGATTTGGATGACAAAGAAAAAAGTTGTAGAAAGTTATAGTGGAAAACTATGCTGGGGCCCAACCGTGCCGGCCCAAACGTGACGGCCCAACCGTGCCGGCCCAATCGTGCCGGCCCAACTGAGGTAGACCGTCGGGGTCACTTCGCCGCGGCCAATTCGCCGCGGCCATCTCGCCGCGGGGCCAACTCGCCGCGGGGCCAACTCGCCGCGGCGCTATCTCGCCGCCGTCCAACTCGCCGCGGCCAACTCGACGCGCCTTGTTTTTTGGCCATCTCGCCGCCAGATTTTTGTTTTCGTTAAATAAGTAGTCATATCTCAATATTTTAATTATTAAATTCTGTATTTATCCAAAAAGTCATTAATAGGGCCCCAACTTTTAGTGAAAAAACTTTTTTTTTGCTCAATTGATTTGAAGAAAGGAGCTCAAAAAACGCATTTCCGCTGTAAAAATTTTTCATTTGGACGTCTTTTTTCGTCACTAGAAATCACTATTTTGGCGTTTTGTCACTTAAAATAGTGAAAATTCACTTTTTTGGCGTTTTGTCACTATTTTTTCACTATTTCGACATTTTTTGGAAAATTCCTTAACAAAAATGCAATAAAATCAAAAAATGCACCCCTAAGAATCGATCTAAAATTTTTTTTCAAAAAATGCACCCCTAAGAATCGATCTAAAATTTTTTTTCAAAAAATGCACCCTTAAGAATCGACATAAAAATTTTTTTGAAAAATACCATTAAGAATTGGAAAATTTTCATAAAAATTTTTCCCCAAAATTTTTTCTTGACAAAATTTTTGATTTAAAAAATGTCAATATTTATTAAGATAAATGTTAGAAAGGAAATTTACCTCATTTGCAACTGAAATTAGTGAATAAAATTTTTTTTTCTGAAAATTATGTCACTATTTGTCACTATTTCAGACTTTTTTCACTATTTTGTCACTATTTTGGCACTTTTTCGTCACTATTTTAGTTAACTATTTTGAGATTTTTCGTCACTAAAAGTTGGGGCCCTAGTCATTAATTACAAAAATCACGGGTCCATGACACAATTATTTATAATTCCACAAAGAAACTCAACAATATTTTGGGCACCAAAATTATCAATAAAATTCAAATTTGCTTGTCCGGCTTCCAAAACTTCTTTTACTTCATCGGTGGTTCTTCGCCGTTTACACAGCTCACATAATCGGCTTCACGCGCGCGCTGACCCATTCGAAGAACGTCGAAGAAGCGCCAAACTGTAGGGTAACGACAACTGAAGATTAGGTAATCAAATTGTTGGGTAATCCCGCTAAACTTACCAGCATAAAATTGGGTCCAGTTCTTGCCCCACGATGTCTTCAGCGCAGTAATTGCAGCAGTTAAATGATGAATTGGCATAAATGTGAGCGTTTCTGCGAAAACGGGGTCACTTCGTTAGCGATAAACAGGGAGACAATTTCTTTTTTTGAGAACAGGAACTTATATTTTGAAGTTCTTTGGAAATTAGGCGTTTGTGCAGGTTGTAGGTGCAATGGAAAAAGTTCCATCTGCGAACACTTCTGTCATTGCATGCGCCCAATTTGCGTAAGAATTCGTGGCAAAAATCAGAATCCTGAATTTAAGGGGTTTTAAAATTTTCACATACTAAATCGGTACTGGCGTTGTGATTGGTCGCCATTGGGTGAAAAAACGCAAGTCAGATACACTGTGTAACATTAATATAAGGACACCCTATTTTGTGGAAGTTTGACCACTTCCCGTGAACCGATCGAGATGAAATTTTAACTGTAAGTAGCAATTCTGAAAATATTAAGATTCTAAATTGAGAAAGTAGGTGTTAATGTTCGCTTCGTGTGTGTTTTTTGACTATTTTGAGAAAATTGTTGTTCGTATCCGTGTGTTTCGCCCTCGGCCTTCGTTCGCATCGCCAGAATTTCATACTGATATCCACATTAAATTTATCAAAAATATAGAGGAATCCATTGTTCTGCAATTTTCTTTCCCGCGTTCGCTGCCCGTCAAAATCCCGATGCGTCGAAATCCCGATGTGTCATAATCCCGACGCGTCGAAATCCCGACGCGTCATAATGCCGACGCGTCGAAATCCCGATGCGTCGAAATCCCGACTAAGCTAAAAATAGTCATAATCCCGACAAATTTAAAAATAATTTAAAACATTTATTTCCGGTGAATTAATCGAGAAAGTGTTTAATTTTCTTAATTTCAACATTTAGAAAGCTTAATTAACCGAAAGAAAATGAAAAATGGCGTAAACGCAAGTTTATGAGCAGCAACAATGTGTTCATTTCGGTCTACCTCAGTTGGGCCGGCACGATTGGGCCGGCACGGTTGGGCCGTCACGTTTGGGCCGGCACGGTTGGGCCCCAGCATAGTTTTCCACTATAACTTTCTACAACTTTTTTCTTTGTCAACTAAATCCAACATTGTTGGTATCATTCGAAAGCTTAATGTGTTTAGAAACTTTTTCTAAGCTATTGCTTCGCGATTAGACAAATACCAAAAAAGATATATAATTTTGTTTTTGTTGTTATTTACTTTACACAATTAACAAAAGCAAACATCCTGTGTGCTTTTTTATTTTAAAATTTCATTTTCCCGAGGCTTTAGGTTCGATTTTGCGAATTTTTAAATTTGTCGGGATTATGACTATTTTTAGCTTAGTCAGGATTTCGACGCATCGGGATTTCGACGCGTCGGGATTATGACTCATTTTGGCTTAGTCGGGATTTCGACGCGTCGGGATTTCGACGCATCGGGATTTTGACAGCGCGCCTCCTGCGTTGGCTTTCAATTTGAATCATTTTAATTTGGAGAGAAAATTTGATGAAATATAATATATTGAGCACATAGTTTTAATGTTTTAAAATGTATTTTTTAAAGAAAAAATCTGGCGGCGAGATGGCCAAAAAACAAGGCGCGGCGAGTTGGACGGCGGCGAGATAGCGCCGCGGCGAGTTGGCCCCGCGGCGAGTTTCTGGCGGCGAGATGGCCGCGGCGAGTTGGGCGGTTCCCGATGCCGAAAGCTTTTAGAATTATGTGTTTGTTTTATCGACTGATTGTGAGCGTCCTTTCTTAGAGGTGTCCGCTCTCCCATTTCTCCCACACTCTCTTCTTTCTCGTATCACAGCGACCTTTGTCCGAATTTCCCGGGATTCTGTTCCATCATTTTTCTCTTTCTCAACAAATATTTTAAATGGCAATAAAACAATTGCAAATTGTGTTCTTTGTGAATTTATCAATTGTTTGTTTTGCTACGCCTGCAGCAATTCGTTTTCGTACTGCTTCATAAAACACTCTCCGACCGGGAAGAATTCCTGAATTGTGCCGATTTAACGTATTGTCCAGCAGTGCCTCTCCCCTCCCCCTCCCGTCTCTCTTCTCACCCAGTCTCTGTTGTCGTACTTTTCCCTCACAAATGTCTCTTGTCCCGTGTATTCCGTCTCGTCTTTGTTGACCAGGTGTTGGAGGAAGAATCTGTTGGAATTTAGTTTTTCTTCTGTTTTGTGATGCTTTGTCCCCCCATTTTCCCATCTCTCACAAATAATTGGCGAAATTGTGCTCTTTCGTCGTGTGAATTTCAAATCCGCGTGGCATTCTGTCAAACGTTTCCTTTGAGGTGTCGCAGATGAAGCAGTTCGACTCCAATTTCTCCGTCGCCGACTCTTGCTGGTCTCGCAATTCACCGAATGCATCGATTATCAGACCTAATTGAGGGGGATTCAAACCCATCCCATAAATTGGCAGTGTTTTGTCGGCTTTTCCTCCTTTGCGAATGTTTACCCTGCATAATCGCCAAAAGGATGACAATGACGAAGAAAAAGAAGGAAATGTCGTAGAGCATCCGTGCGTATTCCAACTCGTCTCCATACGGTGATTCGAGTTCGTCCCCAATTCCGCCGCCGGCACGAACGCCGGCGTAGAAATGGTAAATGAAGCAAGTGAGCATATAATGGCACTTTCTGTCCGGCTCACCGCCCTCCTCTTCCTGACAAGGCACACACAGAAATTCAGCAAAAAAAGGGGGGAGGGCGGGAGGCAATTCCCCAAAAATGGCCAATTAAATTAATCACCTGAACGTAAAACTTGCGAAAGAAATTGAAGGCGACGACAGTGTAAAGGTAAACGACCACGAGAGTCATCTGAATTTGGCCAGGTTCCAATTCTCTCCCGAAACTCTCGAACTTCGTTGGGCAATTAATTACCATAATTGTGAGGATGAGCTGCTGGAGGTTGTGGGTGACCGACTGAAGAATGGCCTTGAGCATGGGGAAGGAGAGGACGACGTCAATGAGAAGGAAAGCGTAGAAAAAGGGGGAGAAGAGAACGCCGGAGGCGGAGCACAGCAAATAGCAGACGCGGTAAAGGAACTGCCGATTGGTCAGAATGACGCCGGTCCAAAGCCAACAGTTGTAACTGAACAGCCGGAGAGAAGGGGGGGGGGGGAGGGAATGACAGAAAATGAAGAAATGAAAGGCAATTTATAGCCACGGACATTTCTAAGAATCCGTGCCATCCATAACGCTCAAAGGGTGCCCCGTAGGGCTGCTCGAGATTCTCGGTCCACCGAGTCGTGAAACTTCTCGGGTTTTGGGGGGTCTCGGTCCTGACTCTCGGGGGCTTAATTCTCGGTGGGCTCGCGAGCAGCCCTAATGCCCCCGCCGGCCCACCGTCCGTCCCATGCGCTTTCCGATTGAGCTTCCCTTGCATTCGGATGTGCCACCACTCACCGATAGTCAAACGACGTGTCCCCGGGACTCCGTTCCGTGCCCAAAAGGGCGCTAAGCGTTTCCTCGTCGACTTGCTCCCGGTACTTTTGCTTGGTTTTCCGGCGAACAAATTTATCCCAATATTTCATCGGGAAGGACTTGGAGCTGATCACAATTCGGTCCAAATACCTGAGGCGAACGCGTCATCGGTCGCTTTCCCCCCCCCCCCCCCCACCAAAAGCACGTGTCCGGTCAGTCCCCTGTCCTCTCCGCCCGCTTCGTCCTCCGTTATCCAACAACCGTCGAACATTAATTTCCGCGCGACTTCCTTCTCCCGTTTGAAGGTGATCAATGGGATTTTCAGCTGATAGAAGGAAATGAGCAGCGCGAAAGAAGCGATCGCGTGGAAAACACTCAGCCAATAAAGCGCCTGGGGGGAAATGAAGCAAAAGCGAAGGGAAAAGGGAAGGGACATTTACCGACCTGGCCGAGAAGCCAACCGGTGATTTGGTAGCTGAGGTAAGGCACGGTCATCCCGGTCTAAGGCAAGGAAAAGCATTTCCCGACCAAACCCAACACGACACAAACGATGTAAATGGTCTCCAGGATGTCCTCCTCCTCCTCCTCGCCCTCTTCGCCTCCTCCGTCCGATTTAAATTGGCCATTTGTCGATTTATTCGCAATTTCCACTCGGTGGAAAAGCAGAATGACGTTAATGAAGAAGGCCAAATATAGTGTGGTCTTTTCAATGCTTTTGAAGTTTCGTGCCAACACATTCAGTACCGACCCGCGTGACCGTTTGGAGCTGAACTGCTCGGCAATCTTCGGCTCGTAGAACAGCCCGGCCTTAAGAAAAGGCAGGGCTAATAATCATCGACCTATCATTTATCATAATTACCCACTCAATGAGCGGGCCTAAATGACCCTTCATTATTTACTTGTTGCTGTTGCTGTGCCTGTGCATCTCCAAAATATGAAACTGATCCGCTTCCGCCGAACATCGATTGGACATCGTAAATACTGAAAAGGTTGGCATTGGCACTTGAATTTATTGGGCAGTGATTGCCTCGGCCGTGGCATTGGCGGTGCTTCGAATGCCATCGACGGGCGTTGTGCCCCCATTTCCTGTGCCGACTTCACAAAGGCGTCGTCCTGCTGGACCGATGGGCGGTGGCTGCCTCCCGCGCCCGTCGTCTGCTGACTGTCCTTTCTCAGCCCATTCGCCGTTGGCATTTCCGTGCCATTCGCCGTCGGTCCCTTCCCTTCGTTTGGAGTTGTCCCTTAACATTTTTGGGTTTCTACAAATGGCTATTTGGTCAGTTTCACCCCGCATTGTTTCATTTTGCGGTCCTCCGCCGAATTGCGCGTTTTCGCCTCCCGCGGGAGTCGCGCGTTCTTCCGTTGCACCGGCGGTTGGGTTTGGACTTGGGCTTGGACTGCGACTGTTCGAGTGATGATGGAGGTGAATGCCAAACGCGTCAACATCGTGCGCTGCCGTCGTGCGGCTGTAGTCGCGGAAGAAGGGCGTCTGAGGGGCGGGGGCGCCTGTGCCGAATTTGGCGCCCGTGCCGCGTTGCGCTGCGCCCGGCAGGCAATGGTCCATATCAGTGTCCGCGCTGCTATTGTCCTCCATCAAAAAGGAGACGAAACGAAAAGCGGTCGAAAGCAAAAACAGGTGGAAGAAGAAGAAGGCACGACCGACGCGGAAGCAAAGCAATGCCAACGCGGTGAACAGCTCAGTCCAACTCATGCTGAGAAGCGGGAATGGACGCGGATTAACGGAATGGCGCGCGACGGACCCAACGAAATGCAAAACATTCGTCGACTTTCAATGCTTTGCTTTTCACGCCCGGTAATTAATTGCGCTTCCATTTTTGCTTTACCTGCTGAATTTCTTTGCCGCCCTTTTCAGTTCCTTCTGTATGTTTTCCGGGCGTAGTGCCGCCGCCGCGTCCATCCCGCATTTGTACCCCGCCCGAAGTGTTTTGGAGATTTGCTCGCCGGCGTACGTTTGCTGCAGGAAATAGTCCCTCTGGCGCATCGCCCGTTCGACTTTCGAATCGCTGGTCGAATCGCCCGAACTGATCTCAGCCGCGTGTTGCATCTGCCAGAGGGAAGCGCAAAGGTGGACAAATGGTCAAAATGGACGATCGAAATGGAATAACATCATAAAATGCCAATGATTGACGGACATTTGGCATTTGAAAAATGGCATAAAATGCCAATGATTGACGGACATTTGGCATTTGAAAAATGGTATAAAATGCCAATGATTATTTATCGCATTGCTTATGCCAGCAGAAAGCATATTTTGCAATACCTCAAAAATTGTGTCTTCACAGAAATTGATGAACGCCTCCAGCTTGCCCTGGTCGCCGCCGTCGTCCTGCAGCACATTGAACAGAAAAGCGTTCTTCGAGTCGCGGATTTGCTGCTTGCCCCACTGTTCCAGCCAACTCTCTTGGATCTCGAAGTAAATCTTCTCCACCTTTTTCGATGATCTGAAAATGAATGCGATTGATCAGAGCAGTGAAGCCCCCCCCCCCACTCAGTCCGGCCAACTCCGTCCCAAAACTTCATTGGTCGGAGTTTGCCGGGAGAGTTATTGTCCCTTTCGCCATCGCTCACCCCATTATTTCAATTCGGCCCAAAAATGGGTCAAAATAGTCCAACAGTGAGCCGGCCTTCTCGACGATCTTTTCGAGGCGGGGGTCGTTGGTGATGTGCTCTTTGAGGTTGGTCAGCAGAACGGCCAAGTTAAACCCTGGAAGGCAATGGAGTGCCAAATTGGCCCTTTTTAAGTGCCGAGTTGGCACTTTCCCTGGCCATTCCCTCCCCAACCGATGTCTCTCGCGGGGTTGTGAAAGCGTTCCGTGAACTCCATGTAGTCGATTTTGCCGTCATTGTTCACGTCCGTACACATCATCAGGTAGGTGATCTCCTCCACCGAGTACATTTTCTGCGCTTCCATCGCCCGTTGGAATTCCTTCGGCGAAATCCATCCGTCGCGATTGGTGTCAAAGTCTTGGAATGCTTGCGAAGTGGTCAAATCCTTGAAAGGAATGCCGAAAACACTAAATGTGCCGAAAGTGGTTGCCCATTCGGCGGATGGACCTTCAGTTTGAGGAACATATCCGAAAACTTGAGGATCATCTCCACGCACTGCTGACTCTCCACCAATGCGTCCACCATTTGCTTTCCGATCGGTCCGTTTAGCACATTGCCTTAACATTTGCCGTGATTATGGCTTAATCATCGGTGCCATTGGTCACCTTCCAACATTGAAAGCATCAGCACCACCATGTCCTTCTGAAGGTTCAGAAACTCTCTGAGCAGTTCCAACTGCGTGCTGTTCTTGTACAGCTTCTCCATCATGTGAGCAAACAGAAAGAAAAAGCCGTTGATGGCATCCCAAAGGCGGGAATTAGCCAAAGTCATTTGGTTGCCGACGCAGGGGCCCTTCAGGGAAAGTGATGAAATAAACAAATCAAAAACAAATAAATGCCTGGATGCTTTCGGTCAAAGTGTTGAACACTTGGCTGCACACTTGGATGGCACGCAGAAAGTACTCTTTGCCGTTCTCATCGATCATCTGACAAATGCCAAGTGAGAAAGTCTCTTTTAATCATTCGTCATTGATCAGTCTCATATAACTCAACATTTTCTCCACTGGAATGCCTTTACTGATTAATCAGCTGTTGCACAAAATTAATTTTTGATTGTATAAGTCCTTCCTGATCAGTGTTCTTTACTGATCTCACACAAAATCTTCCAGCGATCAATTCTCATGCCTTTTTCCCGCTATTTACCACTCACTTCCTTGGAGGAATAATGCCAGTAAAAGTCCATCACAGATTCCTGCAAACGAAGCAAATAATCGACCGTTGAATTGATCAAATTGACGCTGGTGGTGTGGCCAGGTTGGGTACGCTAAAATGGCATTTCGACAAATGGCATTTTGCTTTAATGACCAAATAATTTTGAAAGTCCAAATTGTGTCCTTCGCAAGTCAATTGCATAAAGCGGAACAGTGAGCAGGTGAACGGCGCGTCGTTCAGATTCTGATGCTCCCTAAAAACGGAGTTGGCAAAAACTCGGCACTTTACATGGTTCGCTCATTAGTCATTCATTAAGCTAATTACCCCGCCGCCAATGCCGCGCCCATTCCCAACCCTTCCGCTTTGATCTGTCGCTCGAACATTTCCAAGTTGAGCACGCTGCATTTGTTCATCAGTCCGGAGAGGGAGGTGAAGAAGCGCACGTCCTTTTTCAGTTGCAAATAATTGAGCATTGACTAAGAAAAGGGAAAAGAGAATAATTAGCGGAAGGAAAAGCCAAAACGAATGGAAGGCAATTAATTGCAAGAACCTTCTGAATGGTTTTGTTGCCTCCGTTCAGCAGATGGATGCCCAGCTGAAGTGTTTGTGCCACCATTTCGGTCGGCTCTCCACTTGCCGCACTCAAATACATCAGCACCCTGCAACGGTTCCTCTGTTTTTCTTTCTCCCACTAATTACCCCCCCCCCCCCCCCCTCTTCCCAAAATGCCGTTTTGTCCTCTCACATTATCGCTGCTCCTCGGTTTGCCAATACGCCCTGCTCCGCCCTCAGTGTCTGTGCCATTTCCTCCTTCTCCGCTTGGTCCACCTCATTTTCGTCGTCCATTGCGCCGCCTTCGTCTCCGTCCTGCCCAATGTGCACTGATCGGCACATTACGTCCGCGTAACGAATGAACAATCTGTCCGATCGGCGGCTTTTGTACCCTTTTTGGCCTTTGCCCTGCCCCACTTGTCCTCCGTCGTGCTGTTCGTTTGGCCACTCTCTTCGCTGGTGGCCGCCCTTTGGAAGCAAAGGATCAGCTGGCGAAGTGCGTCCGGCACAATTCTGTCAAAGGCAAAGGTCAATCAGAAATGATCAGATCACAGTAAACAACAGATCAATGCCCATTTTACCATATTTTTGAAAAATGGAGATCAAAATGGTAAAAAGTTGTAATTTTTTAATAAATACACCCTTAATTCGGGACTTCAAAAAACAAAAAATGCACCCCT
Source organism: Heterodera schachtii (assembly GCA_023374025.1). NCBI lineage: Eukaryota > Metazoa > Nematoda > Chromadorea > Rhabditida > Heteroderidae > Heterodera > Heterodera schachtii. The sequence continues at coordinate 706,563 of SIJG01000041.1, forward strand.
AAAATCGACTGAAAAATACACCCCTAAAAATAGAATTTTTGACTTTCAGCACCCTCCGAAGCCAAGGGTCTGGCTACGCCCTTAAGATGATGCCGGCCGTCAAATTTACTTATATTTTTTCCAACGTCGGGTCTTTGTCTGTCCAGCGATGCCCTAGCAGTACTCTCTCTGTCTACTACTGTACCACATACCCTTTCACTCTTCGCACAGTTCGATGGAATGGATTTGTCCCATTTCCCAATCACCCCATTATGACCCTGCTCATTCTCATTAAGCTCATCATGAATGATAATCATCTTCATTATCTGCTAATTGTACTTTTCCTGGTGCCCTGCGTTTGGCCCTTCTTCGATCTTCAGTCCCCCACTTTCGTCCTCCACCACGCGGACAATTTGAGTTGAATTTTGTTGCTCCACAACAGTGTCTCCAATGGCATCGTGCTTTAAGGGAAAGAGTCCGAATTTTGCTTCTCAAAAATTAATTTACGCAAATGTCGGAGACAAGCCGATCTTCGTCAATGTCTTCATCGTTCAGCCAATGTTGACTGAACACGGGCAAAAAATAGTTGATGCCACGATGCCTTAAATAGGGAAGTATTTTGCGTTTTTTTTTGCGTTGATTTTCTGGACAGCAAATCGGAAAAGCACAGCACCAAATGATCGGATCAGATCAGATCAGCACTCTGTGCTCCTCACATACTTTTCCAGCCTGTACAAATGACTCGCGGTGATCAGTGAAATGGCCATGCGCTTTCTCTGCAGTGTTAGTACTTTCTTCCATCGGTCTTCCTTCTCCAGTCGGCTTGTTACCTTTGGGAGAGAGCCGATTAGTGCTCAAAGACAAACATTCGGTGGAATGACCGCCGACCGATCGCTTTTTGAAAAACTCCCATTCCTACTGTAAACCGTATCCTTCCTTTCCTTCCCTTCGCATAACGTTAATTACTGGCAATAAGCACACGGCAAAAACAAAGGCAAACTGTGCGTGTGCTGTGCTTGGTTAGTGCGGAAATGGCGTGCCGAGTGTACTGTATTGGCAGTGCGTACCTGGGGATACTGTACACGGGGATCATCCGGAAGCACGCGACCACTGCTCGCTTCCGCTGGCTGCTGACCATCTTTTTCCACTCAGACGGCTTATATGCCTGGGGGTGTTCGGTCTGAAGGGAAATGAAAGGACAGAGTGTTAGACAAACACAGACAGACACAGAAAATTGCAAGGCAAAGGGAGGGCAGAGAGCGGAAATGCCCTCAGGCAAAATTAGGAAAATTTGAATTTAATTACTTTGCCAAAAAATGGAAAATTTTTTGGAAAATGCCAAAAGAAGTGAAAGGGAAAGAGAAAAAAGTGAGTGAAAAGAAAGCACAGCAACAAATGGGAAAAACAACGGAGAGAAAAAGTCGGACGAGAGAAAGTGGCAACAAACGGAAGCAAAGCAAACCCCGGCGATTGACCATTTGTCTGCCATTATTAGCCAATTGTCCGTCTCTCCCTTTCCCCCCCCCCTTTTTTTTTGGTTTGTCCTCTCTCTCTCACCGTGTGCAAAATGGCCACCACTTTGGCCATGTTGGCGATTTTGTCCACCACCGCCTCCTGACTCATCTCCTCTTTGCCTCGCATTTGCGATTTACCGATCTTCCGGTAGAGACTCAATTGCCACGCGTTTTTATCCGTCGGATCGGTGCGCTAATTGAAAACAGAAGAGATTAATCAGTCATTTGATTGGGTGTTTAGTGTTTAGCGAATTAATTACCACGGGGACGGTGAGCCGCGATCGGATGAAATTGCACACTTTTTCCTCATTCTCTTTGGCCAAAAAGCGCTCTTTGCTTTGCTGGACAATGTCCAACTCTCGGCCCCCGAAAACGTTTAGTCCCACAGGCAAAAGCCGCTTCAGACAGGCGATCACAATGCTATTCGCGTGTTTATCACGTCGGACCTGTGATCAGCAGAGAGAGATGGGTTCATTTGAGATAGGTTATTGATCAACTTTTTCTTGTCCCCTTCCCCATTCCCGACTCTCTCCTCCCTTCTCCATTCCCGACTTCTTCCTCCTCCTCGGGTGTCCCTTCCCCATTCCCGGCTTCTTCCTTGACTAATGGACCATTCAACCTCTCCCCAAAATTCCCGAATTTTCACTCCGCCGTCTCGCCTCCTCCCTCCCGTGCCCCCTGCACATTGCCAATTGCCCCGTACTCTCTCCCCACTCGCCCATCTGTCCGACCTGTCCCTCCCTGCGGCGCTTTTTCCGCTCCGCAATTGCCGCTTTGCCCGTTTTCATTTCCGCGCCCATTGCGCTCAAAGTGCCCTCTCCGTCCTCAAACTGCGCCATGTAATTCAACTCCTCCCGCTTGAAGTGCTGGCTGAGCGACCAAATGCGGAAAATCACCGCCACATTCTCGTAAATGCCGTCACTCTCCCAAGAGGGCATTTTCAACCATTTGGCGCGGTGCAAATCGGTGAATTTCATCAAAATTGGGAAGAACGCGTAAACGTCGCGGACGAGTCGCGCATTGTCCTTAAGTGGAGGAGTCTTTCTTTTACCTCTTTTAGTGCATTTGTCCCCCTTTTTGCCGCCCTTTTAAACTTTCGGCACTGTCGCCTCAATGGCATGGCACCCACCTCCGCAACTGTGGCATCGTCCGCCTCGTCCGGATGCGTTCTCATGCGCTCCTCGTCAGCAAATGCCTTCTCGGCCATTTGGCGTAAGTGTTCCGCCACCGGCAGCATTTGTTCCCTGACCGGGTCGCAAGTTACGTATTGAATCAGCGGCACGGCGGAGAAATGGGCACGGCACAGCCACGGGGCATTTTCACGGCCCACGTGGTCCTTCATCATGGTCAGCAAGGAGCAGAACAAACGGTTAATGTGCTCGGCGGTCACTTGGGTAATTTGGACGAGTGAGCGCGAAGGGCCCTCGAGGCCATGTTGCCACCAATAAGTCAAATAGGAGCAAATCATGGGCAAGTCGACGTCGAAAGTAGTCGGCTGATCAGCATACAGCACACTGAAAGAAGCATTTGCAGCAGCAGAAAACACAAAAAACAAAAGTTGGAACTCATCGATTGGGATTGATCTGATCAGTCTCATTATTAAACGAGAAGCAGTGATTAATTACCCTCAACTTTCTACCAAATCGTAGTCCGTTTTGATTGGTCCGTTTTAGATCGGCAACACCTTCTTTCTGACTGACCCTTTGGCTGCGCTTTGCTCAATTTCCTGCAACAGTTTGTCCAGCATGGGAATGTGTTGGGACAAATTCTGCAACATTTCCTGCACTTGCACAGATTGGTCTCGGCTTTTGGCCAGCACTGACAATTTGTTGTTGGCGTTGAATTCGGCCTCGAGGAAAGCGACGGGGAAACAGGCGGAAAAGGCACTCAGACATTGGCCAAGGGCCGACCGATGCTTTTCCACTTCAATTTGTATGTTTTGCCGCGACGCGCAACTGTTGGCCAGGCGCGAGACCATATAAAGCGAGTCGAGGATTTTGTAGCAGGCCGCCTGAATGTCGTCCACTGAAATGGATGGGAATGATTCAAAAGAACCAATGGCCATCCTTACGGAGCAGTTCAGTGCCGGAATTATTCTTGGCCAAGTGGAGAAAAACGGTAGTCAGGACGGGAATGATCATTTGGAAGGCGAATTCCATCGATACCCACGACCTGAGGAAGCAACGGAATGCCAAAAGAAAAAAAAAATACGGAAAGACTTCAAATTTTCGCCCCGAAGCAAAGAGTATTGTCCGCCCTCTTTGAGTTCGTTGACAGCCAAAAAAAGGTCATCGGCACAATTGGAGAAGAAGATGAGCAATCCTATGCAGCAGAGAGAGGGTTTTGAGGAAAGGAAAGGCAAAGAATGGCACCGGTGCGAACGATGTCCGAATTGGTTTTGACCAAAGTTCGAATGTCGAGTGCCTGGGTCAGTCCCTGGAGGCATCGGACGGTGATTTTGGCAACACTGCCGAAGGCGTGGTTTTTGATGCGAAGAAGGGCAGCCAAACGACAGAACAGACTGAAATTGATGGAGAGGGAAATGCCAAACAGTGGAAGCAGCGGGGGACAATCGGGCGGAAAGAATCATTTGCCCGGGGGCAAAAGTTAGCCAAAAAATGATTTGCCCATTTGCCCCCTCTCACCTGGCCACCATTTCCTTTTCTTTGTTTGAGGCTGTCCCCGTCTGAACGATGGAACTGCTGGCCATGAAATACTGCTTGTGGGCGTTGAAATAAGCAAACATCAGCGGAAGAACCTTTAGAGATTCAATTATAGGAGCAGCTCCCCCCCCCCCCCCGAATCAATTCCCCCGAAATTTTTTTTTAAATGAATTTTTAGTTTCTAATTTTTAGGGGTTTGGGTGAACTTATTGCACTCCGTCCCCCCCCCCCCCCCCCGCCCCCTCTGCCGACCACTTTCTCGAAGAATTTCACGTCGCGCCCTTCGCGGCGAAACGAATTGCGTCGCGTCAATTCATGCGACGGTTTCAGTGATTTCATCCGCATCTAAATAAAAACAAAAATGGGACGGCAAATGCCAACTCGAATGTGCCGCCGCACATTCGCCTGCTCGAGGTAGGCAAGCAGTTTCTCCAGCAGATTGTACGCGAATCGCTTCTCCACCGAACTCCGTTCGCCGCCTTCGCCTTTGACGCGTTCCATTGTTTGCATTTGGTCATTTTCGGCGGTGCTAAGAGACGAAAAGCATTTGAATGGTCCAAATGCCATCCATTTATGGGCAGTGAACTGCGCGACCTGTTCAGTCGGTATCCGTGGTATTGGAAGAACTTCATGATCTCTTGGGCCCTGAAGCGGTCTTTGCGCCGTTCGAAGTCCGTCAGCAAATCCCACGGCACCAGTGCCAACGGCATTGAGCCGTACTGCGCACTTCGTTCGGCCAAATCGGCGAACACTTTGCGCGCCTTTACCGAATTCGTTTCTCCCCCATTCATTTCGTCCCTACCCACCCAAAGTGCGTGCGAATTCTCCGCCATTCTCTCTGCAATTTGCTGCATCGTTTTGTCCAAATTCATGCTCGACAAGTCCACCGGACGTGGGTTGAAGTCCTGCGCAGCAGTGTGGTATTTTTGAAAAAGACCATCCCGCGGTGGGATTCGAACCCACGTCCTTTCCATGGAATGATCGCTCTAACCAACTGATCTACCCAAGAAGCCCGTTGCGAGAAGAGAGTCGGCATATCACAGCAGTGCCTTTCCTTCCCTCACCTCCGTTCCTCCGCCTACCTTTTCGCTGTGTCCCGACAGAATTCTGTTCTGATTGGCCCTTTCGTTGGCGTCGTGGTCGACCAATTCAAATTGGTAGTCCCAGGCGATCAATGCGCGAATGCATTCCGCGCACCGTTCCCTGTAGAACTCACGTTCCTGAAATTCAGTTGTCCGCAATGATTCCACTTGTGTCTGCTGTTCCTCCGTTTTTGAGCCTTTCTTTTACCGTGTTTGTCCCTCCGTTTCAGTACAGTAAACCCACAAATGCCTTAGGGTTCCTCCCCTACCGTATTTGTCCCTCCGTTTCAATACAGTAAACCCACAAATGCCTTAGGCACTGTCTTTCTTTTCTCTGTCCTCACATAGTCTTGCAGTCGGCTGAATGGGACCAATCGTGGGTGGGTGAGGTCTTTGCGCGAGTACAGCTGCCCATAGACCCATCCCTTCTCCATTTTGCGGGACGCCCACGAGTCGTGGAAGTGTTCGGAAAACTTTTGCTTCATCGCCTTCAATTCGTTGTTCAGCGCAATTCGCGAGTCATCCGTTGGGCGTGGCACCCAAACGCCCTCCGATTCGTGGACCTGAAGAGAAGGGGCACAAGGAAGACCCCGTTCTCGAGAGCCATTCAAAGTATTCGTATTGTTCTCGAGACAGTTTCATCCCCCCGTCTTTGGCCCATTTCTTTGATTGGTCCGCTCACTTTGGCCAATTCGGCCCTTTCCGAAGTGAGCGCATAGTCCGGCGAAATGGACGAGCCGATGGCGGTCAGACATGGCAATGCTTTGCCAAACAATTCGGGGTCGTACGGCTTTGAGGAGAGCGAGTCGAAGATGGCGTAGAAAAGCAGCATGGAAAGGCGTTTTTCAGTTTCGGCGGCGACTCCGTAGGAATTGCCACCGCCGTAATATTTGCCGCACCGTTCGTAGTGCAAAGTGATAATCTGAGAAGGGCACAAATGGGACTCTTTTAGCTTATTTTGAAACGCAAAATAAAAATAAAATTCAATTTCAAATTTGGAAAAACGGACCCGAAGTGGGACGAGCACATTGTCCGTCATTTGCCGGATGTCCACGATCACTTTGCGCAGCAATTTGACCAACATCGCCGGGGGCAATTCACGTGTCAGCGCAACGAGAAAGTCGCTGACCTGACAAAAGGAATCTCTGCTCAAATCGGTGCCATTTCGGACAACAAACCGCGTCGCGTTGATTTTTGGTCAGCGATCGGAGCCGATTCATCCGATAAACCTCAAAGCGAGTGGATGTTTTTTGAGCTTTGGCAGTATTTCGCCTCAATGACTTACCGTATACCCTTAAGCGCCTTACCGTATGCAAAGTCGCGTCCAAAAGTGCGGCGTGGTGTTCCGCGTCGGCAAAGTATTGCGCATGGTTTGTGAGCAGTGGCAACACCGCGTTGCACAAGTAACGGTTCAGCGCCAACGCGGTGTCGGACTCCAACGCTTTGGGGGAGTCCATCATTGTGGCGGCACGGAGGTCGGGCAGAAAACTCTGCTCGAGAAATGCGAAAAACATCTCCTAACAGTGGGGGCAGGGATACGGTAGAAAATTAATGTAATACGGTACAGTACCTGAGAGTCGATACTGTAAACGCGTTCGAGAAAGAGCAGCACGGAATGTTTGTGATTGGGAAGGAGGCCGGGCAAAGGGCCGCTGTCTTTAGGGGGGGGGGGGGAAATGGGAAAAATATTTGGCATTTCTAAACCAATGGCAAATGGGTAAGCAAAGTGCCACTTCAAACTGTTAATTAGTGAGGTTGCCAATCACTTCAACAGCAGGTCAACAATCCCTCCACTCACTGCATGCACTTTTTTTCGGCAAGGAAATTCCCTTCCGGCGACAGAAAAGCGCTTCGTTGTATTGGGGCGGCTCCACGGGCGGCGTCAACAAATGGAGAGGGACAGATTGGCACCCGGGCGAGAGACAACAACGATTTGTTGGGTGGGGAGAGCTTTTGGCACTGTGAAAGGCGGACGAACAAAGGGAGCCATTTGGGGAGACAGAAGGCGAAATTGGAGAATTTAGGGGCGGAGAGAAAACTGAGAAATGAGACTGACTGATCATCGGCAGATCAGTCGGAGGAGCAATCAGCAGAGGACAGAGAGAGTGATACAACGGGTGATGCTTTTTGGAGGGTGAGACACCAAAAGGATTAACCGAAATGAATAAAAAGTCACTGTTGAACTGATTATGGTCCCTTAAGTTGGATTGATCCGTCTTTCTGTGTCTGTCTGATCTGTCTCTCTTCAGACTGATTAGTCTGTCTGTCTCACTGATCAGTTTGAATGACCGTCTGTCTGACCAATCTGTTTTGTTTCTGTCTGTCCTTTGCTGGTGGTACTGAGTTTGTTACTGTGTTCGTTCGGTCGTCCCAAATTGGCTGTTCCGCTGCAATTGCGGCAGTGAACTGTTGCGAGTGTTTTGCTCCGCCTTCTCATTTCTCTGTTGTCGCCCACCAAAGTGGCGGCGATTGTGGCGAATGTTCCGCTGTCCCCCACCGTTCGTCCGTTCTCCTCGCAACTGATCAGTCTTTTGGGACGGCGCTTCGCTTCGGCACAAAGCGACGGATTTAAAGCGAAAAGCGACGGAATCGAATTTTAATTAGGAAAGGTTAAGCACACTGACAGCACAACAACACATTATTTTAGGGGGAGAATGGATCAGTGGGAGAAAAGGAGAACAGCAGGGAAGAGCAACTGACCATCTTGGCTGGAGATGGACGAGCCATTGCCCATCAGATTGGGGATGGTGAAGCGAAGCGAGAGGATTTGGCACAGATCGTCCAGCGAAATCAGAGAGCGAAGAATGGCACGAGCGCGCACCGAGTCGCCGTGGCCAGCCTGAGCAATGGCACGATTCGAAAAGGTCCTCCGTTGTGCTTCTTCACCTGAATGGTCATCGGGTCGGGCGCGCATTTGGCCAGCAAATCGACGAGGGACGAGTAAAAGTCGAGAATTGCTGCGCCCAAGTCGACGTAATCCTCGCCTTCCGCTTCTTTGCTGGGGTATTTGGCGTGGTGCCGGAGAATGACCGAATGCAAAAGAACGGACTCTTCGCCCTCCTCCAACCGGCGAATGTCTTCCGACAACAGAATGGCCTCCTGAAATGGAAGAAGGCAACGAATGCTCCGACCAGCACAATAGTAGCAAAGAGTGACGAATGCTAATTGGCCAATTAACTTTTTAATTGGCCAATAACTTTTTAATTGACCAATGGCAATTAGCCGAAAAAGGCTCACTTTGAATGCGGCGAATAAGCCCTGCCCCTCGCCTTTGAGCGCAACCCCAAGGCATTCGGGCCGACGGATCAGCAAACGGATGACCAAATTGGCATTTTCCTCCACATTTTCCCCATTTATCCATACACAAAAGCGCAAAAACTGTCCATCAATGGTAAAAATAAATAAAAATAAATTCATAATTTTCAAAAGATTACGTCCAAATAGCGCTCGCCTTCCACCGGGTCCCAGCCGATGTCGGGGTAATCCTTGGCGATCATCTCCGAATTTGGCTGAACGGAATTTGCTTGATCAACGGACATTATTGGTCCATTTTCGTCAGTGCTTCTATCATTTTCCTCTACGCTTGGCTTTTCCCAAGGTTTCGTTGGCTTTTCCCACTTTTCCAATGGCTTTTCCTTTTTTATTTCCCCTCCCCCCCCCCCCACCTGAAGCCCACAACGCATCAAATACACCGCCACTTTGTCCAGTTCCTCCTCCTTTAGTGCCAATGCCAATTCGTTGTTGTCCATAAACGAAGAATAAGCGACGTCCAATGGGACGGAGCCGCGAAGGCTGGGCCGGGCGAGTAACATTGTGGCATTGTCCAGAAGAAAGGACAAATGCTCGAACATCGCCTTCTGATTCATGCGCGAAGTGCGGCAAAAGTAACAAAGGAAACGGGAACAAGCGACGACCATTTCGGAGGCATTCTGTTGGGGGGGGAGGGTGATCAGAACTAATCAAAAAGTGATCAGAACTAATCATAGTCTTAAGGAAGTGATCAGAACGAGAAGGAGGAGGGGGCGATCCGATTGAAAGTGATCAGCAAAGTGTTAAGGAAGTGATCAGAAAAACAGATATATCACCTTCTAAAAGGAAAAGTGAACCGATAAACATTATAAGTGAACGGAATAAACGATTTTGACTGATCAATCGCTGCGGACAAAGTGATAGACAAATGATGACGTGATCAAAATAAAGTTGGTTAGTTATCAGCAGGATTAATTTCCATTTGGACGAACATTGCTCGCCGGTTGAGTCCCCAAATCGCTCATTTCAGCCGCTTCGGTCGCCGACTGCTGCGCAATCAAAACATTCATCATAATGCACATGACGTCCTCATGAACTCTCAAAAGCCGCATCAGGTCAGGGTGTTGGAAGAAAATGCCTTTTTAAATGAATGCAGGATACAGTAATATGGAGAGGTGAGGAGTATGGTATCGGGGGGGGGGGGAGGAGAGTTGGTACGGTGCAAATAGTGAGAGGGAAGAGTATGTTAATCGGGCTAGCGAGATATAGCCGGATATACTGTGTACGGTAATCGGGGGATGGGGGGGGGGCGGGGCGGGGCGGAGGTACGATGGCCCATATACGGTGCCCATTACGGGGGACAGGAGTATGGTAACCCGGTGGGGGGGGGGGGGGGCGGTACGGGGGGTTGTACGGTGGCCTATATACGGTGCCGATTACGGTTGTTCATTAGCTGCCAAAGGCCGCGCTTCAAAATGGCTTCTTCTGCGGTTTCCAACTGAACGTTGAGAAGTTCCCGGATTTGCATCAAATACTCCACAAATTGCTGCAATTTTCCTTCATTCGTTCGTTCGTTCTTTTCTCTTTTCCCACCTTTACGTCCTCCAAATTCCTTTCGTGCAAAACGTACGTTTTCTCCATACAATCCATCATTTCTTTGACGCCCGAATATTGGCGCAACAAAAGGCCAAAAATCGCCCTGAAATTTAAAAAATAAAATCAAAATTAAATAGTCTAATTTGCAACTGGCAAACTGACCTGACCAACTCACTGGACTCAATGTCCGCTTCATTGGCCCATCTTTTAAGCATTGTGATGGTCAATTCCCTGGGAAAGAAAGCGGAAAAGTCAAAGGATGCCAATCAATAAACTGATCATACAATAAATCAATCAATAATATTTACAATAAATGCACTTTTTACCTGAACATCTCAGTGCCTCTGCCCAATTTCCTCCCCGTGTCTCTTTTTGGAGGCGGTGGCACAGAGACGACCAGCTGATCAGAAATTTTTTTTGGCTTTTGCCCCCCGGCTGATTGGCACCTGTGCCAATTTGTCCACCCACGACAGTTCCTCCTCCTCCGCCTCTCTTTCTCTTTGCTCTCCCTGCTGATAGTGCCCATTTTCCGCCCCTTTGCTTTCTCTGCGCGACTTCGTCCGTCCGACTTTGGCCACAAAATTGGCACAATACTCGCGAAGTTGCTCCTTTTTGATGCCATCATCATTAAACAAAAGCGGTTCGTGGCTACCTGAAGATGTTCTGAAGTTGGGCATTGGTCCTCGTCTGTTTCGTCGTCCAACAGAAGCCGCGAATGGTCCTCCTTCAATTTGCAGTGCAACAAACGATGCATCTGAAGAGAGATGAAGCCATAAGCAGATGGAGGAGAGCCATTAGACAATAATTCGAGATGTCTACGGGTTTTACATCGATCACGCATTCCTTACTCCGATCACTCTCCACTCTCTCTTATTCCGATCACTCCCTCCCGGGTGAATAGGCCATTTGCAGTTTCCGTTGGTCCGATCACTCGGTCCCAATGACCACTCTCTCTTTATTTCGATCACTCCCTCCCGCGTGACTTGGCCACTCTCCCGCCTACTCCGATCACGCGACCCCCCCCCCCCCCCCGCCCGCCCTTTCTCAGTGCCTGCTCTTTTGGAGGACAACGAAATTCCTTTGTTCGCTTCGCCGCTTCCGCTGGAGGCATATCCGTTTGTTTGATTTCCATGTAACTGAATAACGGTTTCGTCCATTGGTCTGATCAGTGTCCGTCAAAATTGGCTTCGTTTTGCCCACCGTTTGCATTGGTCCTTGTTGCAATTCGACGACGAAAGTGTCGGAAAATGCGACCAGCGATTCGATGCGATGTCGCGCTTGGATGTCGCAGATGTGCTCGAGAATGGCCACGAATTGCAACTTCACTCCCTCGGCCAACCCAATTTCGGCCAGTCCCTTGCGCGGCCGAACGTTCTTTTCCAACTCTTTGGCATCGGCGAACGAATTCGGATGGATCAGTCGCAGCACTTCGACGACGTCCGAGTCGGTGATCAGACCAATCACCAAAAGGGTGTCGAAGAGTTTCATAATTGGGCTGAACGGGAGACATGGGAAGGCGGCATCAGCAAAGGATCCAGAATAATGTGGGCACTACCCGAAATGGCTGAGATTGTCTCCGCCGATGAAATCCCGGCACGACATCACCGCGTTGTGCACGCACACCTTCAGAGAGTCCATCACGTGGTCTCTCAACTTGCCGAAGTTCAGCTCCGGCGGCAAAAGTCGCAAATCGGCAAAATTCGCTGCTCCGTTATGCGTTGACATTGTGCCGAAACTAAGACAAAACAAAAAAGTTTATTTGATCCCACCGCCCTTTGGGGACATTTCGGCGACAGAATTCATAACTTCATCTTACAATTAGTAAATTTAATTATCCAGTCGAAATGTCTCGCTTCACCGAAATGTCCGATCCGCGCCCTTCGACCCCTTTTACACTGACTTATTCCGCACCGCTTGGTATTTCATCACCGGCAGAATGGACACCGTGGGGCCCAAAACTTGCGGGTACTGATCACTGTCAGCAGCAAACCAACACATTTTTATTCATCAGATCGTTCACCAACGGAATTACGAATCTATGCAAGGAGTTTGGAACATTACAGTAATTTTTTAATTTTTTCTCATTAATCTTCGCCTATCTCTCTCTCTTCCCTCTCCATGTCTTTTTCTCTCTCCTTTCCTCTCCATGTCTTTTTCTCTCTCCTTTCCTCTCCGCTCCTCTCTCTCTCTCTTCTCTCCATGTCTTTTCTCTCTCCTTTCCTCTCCGCTCCTCTCTCTCTCTTCTCTCTCCATGTCTTTTTCTCTCTCCTTTCCTCTCCGCTCCTCTCTCTCTTCTCTCTCCATGTCTTTTTCTCTCTCCTTTCCTCTCCGCTCCTCTCTCTCTCTTTCACTCTCCATGTCTTTTTCTCTCTCCTTTCCTCTCCGCTCCTCTCTCTCTCTTTCCTCTCCATGTCTTTTTCTCTCTCCTTTCCTCTCCATGTCTTTTTCTCTCTCTCTTTCCTCTCCATGTCTTTTTCTCTCTCCTTTCCTCTCCGCTCCTCTCTCTCTCTCTTCTCTCCATGTCTTTTTCTCTCTCCTTTCGTCTCCGCTCCTCTCTTTCTCTTCCCTCTCCATGTCTTTTTTTCCCTCCTTTCCTCTCCGCTCCTCTCTCTCTCTTCCCTCTCCATGTCTTTTTCTCTCTCCTTTCCTCTCCGCTCCTCTCTCTCTCTTCCCTCTCCATCTCTTTTTCTCTCCCTTTCAACTCACTCTTTGGCGGTTGAAAGTCGCGCGTCGGCGTGACTTTTTAAATGAACGGCAATCAGAAAATTGATCTGTTTGAATTAATGAATTAATTATTGGTTTTGTTAGCATTAATTGCTTTCATCCGACCAATCCCTGCCGCATCGGTCCCGACAAAAAGGGGCTTCTCACTGCATACGTCAGCTGACTCTCGTCAATGTGTGCACAAAGTTGATGAGCCTAATTAGCATTTCCGGCACTTACAAATGCTAATTGTCCACTCACCACTCTTTGATTGCCGTGGGATGCCAATTTACAATACAAATTCAACGTTTGGGCGTGGAAGTTCAGTAAGTCGGCCTTTTCGATCAGTTCAAGCATGTCCACCGACTCATTTCTTTCCGGAATGTAAACCATCAAAGTGCGCACAGAGTCATCACACAGCACAGACCAACCTAATGGAGAAAGGGGGGGGGGAATGAGTTAATGGGGCACAAAGTGACAGACGGGGGGACAGATTATTGGCTAATAATTAATTAATTGTATGATCAACCAATTTTGTATTCCATTCAATTTTAGACACTCTTTTGATGGGACTGACCCCGCGTTTCTGACAGTTTCAGTGCACTCGCCCGCAAAGATTCGTTGGGAATCCGTGCCCAGTGAATTGGGCAAAGCTTTTCGATGGTCAGCCGAGGCGGACAATAGGGAATGATTGAACGAGCGGACGATTTAAACACCGCAGCGGACAGCGGAAAAGTGAATCGAACACGGCCCAATTCGAACTGAAAAGAACCAAATGGAAATGGAGGGGGGGGGGGGGGGTAATTAGGGGAGAATGGCATTAGCACTAATTGCGCCATTTGTGGTCACTCACCTGGAATATCTCTGTGCTGGTCGGCACGAAAAACACTGCCGGGTAAAGCATTGCCCCGGGCTCCAATTTAAACTGAACGGGGGAAAGGAAAAAGCATTTGCCACAATGTCCGCTTTATTGTGCTTGACACTCACTTTCATGCCGGTGTCTTGGCCTTGCGCATGGAACGAAAGTTCGCCCATTGAAATGTCAATGAGACAGCCGATCTGAAAGGGAAGGCACCGACTGATCAGACCGTAATTGTACAAATGGCAATTAATGGATGGCCAAACGGCGGAATGCCTTTGGCATTTCATGCGAAAGGCTTTTATCATTGGGCTGATTGCATTCCCACTGATATTCAATCACCTGCAGCCCGGACACTTTGGTGTTGCTCACGTCCGCCACCGCATTGAGCAGTTCCACCGCGTTAAGCATGTAACAGTTGCGATATTCGGTGCTGAACAGCAAAAATGTTTTGTTTCCCTTTTCATTTTTTCTTCTTTTGGTCACTCCCAAAAGTGCCGAATTAAAAAACACTTTGCCCTTCCCCTCCACTAATTGTGCCTTTTTAGACCTTTCCGCCGTGATTCCGTGCTGGTCCAATTCCGCGTACCGGCACTTGCGCACCGATGCATTTGCGTCGAATAATTTGTCATAGGCGTGGAATTGGGGCGTCACCCAACCGACCCAAACATTGGAAAGGTCCTGGCCAGGGAAAATCCGCACGCCGTAGTAATACTCGTCGATCTGAAATTGTAGGAAATATTGGCCCCGCCCTTTGTTCGTTGCTTTTCCCCATGTCCCTTCTCATTTGCCCGGGCTGTTTTGTGCTTTTGCTTTTCCTTCCTCCGCCGATGGTTTCATTTGACCTCTCTCAGTTAGCCAATTGTTCCCATTTTCCATTTCCCGATCTGCCTGTTTCGTCACCCCCCCCCCCATTTTGTCCCCCAATTTCCCCCCCCCCCCCCTCACTTTGTCCATCAGTTCCCTCCCCCCCCCCCCCGCCCATTTGGCACCGCCTTTCCCTTCGCTTTATCCCTTCCTCCGCTGTTGCCTCCTCCTCCTTCGCTTTACCTGGTCTCCCATCTCTTGCATGGCCTGCACATCGTCCAGCACCGGCCCCCCCTCCTCCCCCGTGCCCAATGAAAGCCTTTGGCCAATGCCTCCGCTGTCGCTCATTTGTTGCTGTTCCAACTGCTGCATAAAAGCGCTTGAGCTCATTGGAGCAAGCACTGATTGAGTGCGCGCAATTTGGGCGGCGGAAAGGCCGGAATTGGCCGATTCCAACGGGTGACGCTTCTTTGAGCTGATAAAACGCTTTTTGAGAGGCGACGGACCGCGTTTAATGGTCGGCTGACGGCCGGGGCCGGAGGAGGGCATAACGGGCACTTTAAACGCATTTTGGGAAGTGAAAGTCCGTCGGGATTGACCAGTCCCCCGGCGTACCCTCAATGCCTTCGATTTGTCCCTCCGCCCGGCTGATCCCTCCGACTGACGTCGAGTCAAAGCTTCTCATTGCTTTCATTGCGCTAAAATCCCCATGAAAGTCCTCCGTGGTCCGCTGATGTCGTCGTCCTTCGTCCCTAATATATTATGCCAATTGTCTCATTTTCATTTCCCATTTCGGCACCCTTTGATCTTGATCCCCCCCCCCCACCACCTGTTCTTCTGCTGCCTTTCTCGAATTCTTCCCAAAATTCCCGTGCTCTTTTTCGTCTTCCCGTCTTTGCTGTTCATATCCCTCATCTTTTCCATTGGTGACGATCGCTCGTCTCCACTCATATCCAACAAACTCGACCTGCTTAACAGAAGAAATAGTTACTCACAAGCAGGGATTAATTGTTGAAATTAATTAATTAAGTGTAAGTGCAGCGCATAAAGGAAAAAATTAATTATCTTTTTCAAAGTGCGACGATTAGTGAATTGGTGGAGGGACAAACGAAAACAAAACAATGACCGCAATTAAATGATCAATTAGCTGGCAAATGGACGACAAAGCAAAAGGAGGAAATGGACACTTTTTATCACGGACACACAAAAGTAATGAACAAAAAAAAGAACAGAATTCATAAATGTGCTCCTATTTATTCTTTCGTTCGTTCGTTTTTCTTTTTGCCTGAAATGGTCGGCCCAAAAGTTGGCATTGTCCGATTCACCGGCAGAAAGCCACGCGAGAATGGAATCGTTGAAAGAGCACAGGCCGAACTTCATCAGAGTCAGCATTCGACGGCGTTGGCTAACACAAATTTTGATAGCAAAGAATGGATTTTAGCGAAGGTTAAACACTGCAGAGAAGGAAATTAGCAAAAGCGAAGGGATTGGTTAGACTGGCGGCGGGGTCAATTAGGGGGGGGGGGGGTAATTAATGAGTGTAATTAACGGTAAACATAAAAATGCCAAAAGCGAATGATCGAGTGGGGGGGCATTATTCAGTTGGATAGGCCACTATTTTTAATGGCTTACGCTAACGCTGCTGCCGCGCCGTCCGGCATCAGCTCGTGGCTTGAGTCGAAGGACGACGTTTTGTGCGTTCGTTGGTCGTCGGCCATCGAATTGCCAACGGCGGGAAAAACGGCGGGGGACTGTTGCTGATTGCGCATGGACGACAGAAAGGTCTTTGATCTTCGAGACTGAAATGAATGACCCAATGTGCTGGACTTTATTCTCACAGAGAGACGAAAGGGCCAAGAAAATGAGGAAAAAGAGAGGCATTCCTTAGGCAGCCTCCCCCGAAATGAGGCACCCCTAATAGAAACCCATTATAAATGAGGAATGAGGCATGCTCCTAAATGAGGCACCTCCCTAATGGACACCCCTCAAAATGTGGCACAATTCCATACTCAAATCAGCCCCCCTCGCCCGGGTCTTCCCAACTTTTTCCCCGCCCTCTGCTGCTAACGAACCCTCGGCCGTTCTTCCTCCGGCTCTTTCCCCTTTAAAATTGAGGACAAAGATGCATTTCGGCGTTGTTGGAGTTCCTCCATCCGTGAACGCAATGCCTCCTTCTCCCTGAAGTGATCAATCGATTGACCAACCAATTAATCACTAATTGGTTAAGCCATCAATGACTAAGCAATTAATCTCTAATTTGTCAATCAATCAGTGAGTGATTAATTGCCTTTAGGCTCGTATTTCGCTTTCTCAAATTGGCTTTACTCACTTATTCTTCACAAACACTCTGTTGCAGTTCACCGGAAGGGACAGCCGAATGAATTCCATGCGCGTCTTTTCCTGTTGTCCCCCCGTGCCGTCGTTGCTGCCCGTCTTTTGGCACAATTTTAAACATGGCGGCATCGTCGCCGTTGCCGGCAATCGCTGCACGTCCAATTTCGATCGTTCGTCGATTTCCTCGAAGCGTGGCAATCGTTTGGCGTACCAAAAGGGCATCGTGCGGAACATGTTCACGCAAAAGGGCTCATAGCCCTCCTGAAGGCCGCACGTGGTGAAGAACTTCAGAGAGTTTGAGTCTTGGCCAAAATTGAATTTGCCGCGTTGGCCGGCGGCCAAAGTCATTGCGGGGACGTAACTGAACACAAAAAGACGGATCAAACATAAAATGAATAAATAAATGAAAAGAAGGACTCATTTAGCTTGGCCCAATTAATGAACTCATCCACTTAATGACCACCACTTAATGACCACCCACTTAATGACCACCCACTTAATGACCACCCACTTAATGACTCTGTTATTATTGGTTTTGGCCAATTAATTGCCCACCCATTGATTGGTTGCACATTGTCGAAGGCCATTTCACTGCCGGAAGGGTCCAACAGAAGCTCTCCGTTCAACGAGAAAGAGATGGTCCGGTCGCTCAAGTCCAAAAAGCATCCCACCACGTCTCCCACCTGTCCAATGAATCGGTGCGTTCGGATCAGTCTCGACTTTCACCCGGCTACCTTCCATTCTCGACCGTAATGCTCCGACCCCTGGTGCCATTTTTTCGACAAATGCCCGTCAAATCCGAAGCTGAATTCGTCCGAACCCACATTTGTGCCCGGCGGTGCCGACACGTCCATCCAACCGACTTTCATGAACCCCTCAGTGAGCACCTTAAGCATTGTGCCGTTCTCTTTTGTCCGCAACACTTGCCTGCTGTTCACCTCAAATTCGTAGTACCATTTGCCGGCCGTCACTTTGTAAGTTGCCTCCGCGCGAAGAGTGCGCGTCAACGCCCGCAGCGACTTCATCTCTTTCTCTGCCGCTAAGGTAACGAATGACTTCCATTTTTGTAGTATTAATTGGCCATTTGCTGTCATTATGATACTAATTATGTTTCTCCGGCCCCCTCTCGTTTTAGTCAGTCTCTCTTTATTATTTCTCTCTCTTTTTCTTTTCTATTACCATCGTCGTGCTCAAAGACCGGAGGCTCCAAGAAAATGCCGAATAGTTGCAATGTTCGAATGTTTTCCGCCGCCGCCTCTTTGTTCGCCTGAAATTTTCTATTGGTAAAGCGAAGCGAACAATTAAGTCACATTAATTACTAAACCTATCATTAACCTCTTTGATGCGTTCGTCCACCTGATCATAAGGCACCAAATGGGGCGTCCGTTTTTGCGAGGCGTCGACAAACTGAGAAATTCGAAATTAAAGAAGGGAAGGCAAGGCGTAAGCGATGCGAGGAATGGAGGGGGGAGCTTCCCTCGGGGGATGATCTATTGGCAAATGTTCCCCTAAAATGCCGTTGCCTCCGATCACTCCCATTTTCCATTGTTCTGCTGATCACCTCGCTGATTCCGAATGTCCAACCCCGCCTGATCTTCTCTTTGGCCCAAACGTTGTGTGTGTTCCCTGCCAATGCTTCAATTAGCGGTTCCATTGCTTCGCTCAGTTCGATTTCGTGCGTGTCCAACGGTTGGGGCTTATATCCGTTCGCTTGCGCATAATTTTGGGGCAGTCGGACGGGCCGAAGTCGCGTCGGTGGCTGGTCGAGGATCTGCCAAATTGGAACGAGCATTGGCCTGCTGGTCGGCACTCGGTACCATGTGCCAGCCCAACGCTTCGATGGTTCGCATTGTGTCCAATGCCAAACTGACGTTGTACGCCTTTTCCGTGTCGGGCAACCGCTCGAAGTTGGTAAGGCACGGGTGCCGCTTCGTTTGTTCGTTGCGCACCTTAATAATACCCTCCGTCTGCTGCTCGCGTGCCGTTCACTCACCTCCCCGTAAGTCCAGCCCAGGTCAACTTTGCGCATCGCCCACAATTCGTGCAAATTTTCTGCGAATCGCAAGTGCGCCTCGAGCGCAAAGTTTGGCAAAGCGATGTGAGCGGTGTCCACGGGACACGGCACAAACGGTTCGATGGCATGGAAAAGGGCGGAAGGGCCGGCAAAAACATTTTTGGATGTGTCGCCAAAGGACAAACACTCCTTTAGCAAGAGAAAGGGGTGGTCAAATGGGAACAAAATAGGAAACAGCATTGGTCACCTGAACGGTCAGCGGACAGTTCAAAGCCTCGAAAATGGGCGAAAAGGACGCCGGAGGGCCGAATTTAAGACGCCCATGGGAACGGCCGAAGATAAAGCGACAACTGAAGGGGAAATTGGGGGGGGGGGAGGGTGGTGAGAGAAAGCATGGAAAAGCAAAGAGGGGAAATGGGGGGGGGGGCAATGGCACACCTGACTTTGGCAGACAATGACATGACCGGGAAGAAGAAGCCGTCCGTGTTGAAGTTCTTGTACAGCGAGTAGATGGGCTGTCATTATTGCTTCGTTTGCTTTCTCCAATTGGTGCCAATTTACTCACCTCGCCGTTGAGAGAGAAGCGAATTTCGGTCGAAATCAGGTCCAACGCGCAGCCCATAACGTCGCCCTTGCGCAACAATCGGTGGCCCACTTGCCGCGCTTTGCCCGCTTAATTGGTCGCGGGGAAGTTAATTAGCTCCACAAATCGTGCAAATTACCACAAAACATATTCATCCCGTCAAAGCCGTACGAGTAAAAGTCGTCGCCCACGCCGCCGCAACCCCACCCGTCGCCGGGCCCCGGGAAGGGTTTGAAGCCGACGGTGTTGGCCCAGCCGACCCTCAGGTAAGGCTGTTGGTTGGCACAGCTTTCAACGTGTTCGACTTCCGCTTCGAAGTACCAACGCTTGAACAACGAGCTGCCATCAACGACCCCAACGAGAATGTTTGGCATCATGCTGAAGGAAGAAAATGAAACGAGGAAATTAGACAAATTGGGAGAGGGATAATGAATGATCAGCCAATTTTAATGGGGTAATTAAGCTAATGTGAGGGGAGGACAGTAAGGAAAGCTGTCTAATGGGCCGAAATGGGCAACGGCACAAAACCCACCTGGCCACATAATCTCTCATTTGGGTCTGCAGAAGAAGGTCCTTTCCCGGCAACAGATAATCCGTTATTGTGTTCTGACTGCTTCGAACGGCCATTCCGTTGCCTTCACAAAGCGAAGAGAGCACATCCAAAACCTGAAGAACATTAAGAAATGAGTGGACAAATGGGAAAAGACAGCAAAACGATAAAAGTGATCAGAAAATGAGTGATCAGTAAAAAGAGAAAGATAAGAGGGAATTGTGATCAAACGACTGATCAAATTGGACATCACTCACTTTCGGGTCCCTTCCCACTTTCTCGAGAAGCGAAATCACCGAACTGCAAAAGGACAATGTATGAATGAATGGTGCCATTCTCTGCTGTCCGTTTGTCCCCCCCCCCTCACCGAATGTGTCCCTCGTTGATCATATTCAAAGCCTCTGGCGACTCAGTCAACACGCAGTACAAAACGTCCAAAATGCCCTCGGCCGACTGAGGGTTGGACAGGCGGCCGAAGAGCCAATCGAGGCGAAGAAGCGCGGCGAATTGGGCACAGTTCGAATGGTTTCCTTTGATCATCGCAGCCACCAGCAAATAGAGATAAGTGGAGATTTCCTCCCACATTAGCTGAACAAATGGACCAATCGCACTTTGGCATTTCGTTTTTTGCCTGATTTTCCTCGCCAATTAATCCGACAAAGTTTGGCATCGCTTCCATAACGGAGAATTTGTCGATGGTATCCAAAATCATATTCAGCACACCCTCGGCCTGGAACAAATCTTGCCGCGAGCGAAGCGCACGGAAACGATTTTGGCGACTTTCGAAGTCCAATTCGTCGTTGGGTTGGGCAAAGTAAGTGATTAGGTCTTGCATCAGCTGAAAGGGCACACTCATTAAAGCCAAACAGTGTTCCCGGAAAAGCATCAGTGTAGTGAGACAGTATGTATCTCTTGAACAGGGAATACGGTAGTACGATGGGTTCGGTATTTGCCAAGTCATTCATTGTCATTACAATGCTTTTCGGTTTTTCTCCAATTTCCGTCCAAATTTGCTAAATTCGCCCACCTTCAGCACTTCTTGCAGATCGACTCTCATCCAATCCACCGATTCTTCGCCTTCCGTTTGCAATCCTTCGATCCCTCTGTTTAAAAGTCAGTGTTTTGTTTGTTCATTCGCTTTTCCTTTGACTTACTTCAAAAATCGGTTCAAAACCGACGAACACTTTCGAATTACTCGGGCGGACATACTCTCCTCCTCCAACGCCATGAAGAAAGTGTAGCAGTCGTCCATGTGTCCTGGGAGAATATGCCAAGGGGTAATGCCAAAGAAAATCCTAATGATCAAATGCCATTTCCGCATTTGATCAAATGCCAAAAAAGTCCCAATGATCAAATGCCATTTCCTAATGATCAAATGCCATCTCGCAATGATCAAATGCCAAAAAGTCCAAATGATCAAATTCCATTCCCCGTCATTTCCCATTGCCCTCATTCTTTCTGTTGCTGACCTTCACTGTGGGCAATGGCCTTCTTCTCCTCCACTTTGCCGAGCCCTTTCTTTGTCACCTCCAACGTTTGATAGGTCAGCCACAATTCTTTGTCCGCGTGTCGGATAAAAGCCTATGAAAACAATCAGTCAAACCAAAATGTGCCCTTTCGAGTGAGTGCCGTTCGAATTGGACAAGCCCCGGAGAGTGCCGTATCCCCTCCTTTCCCCCCTCATTTTGTTGAGTTACCAACGTTTGTTTCGCCGTAGCGAATGGTGGCGATGCCCATGCCCTCCTCCTCCTTCTCGTCCGGCTTCTGCTTCCGCGGGTCTTTGTTCTGTGCCAACACAAATGCCGAATTTGCATAGGTCGCCCCTGGCGAAGTTAAATAGTAAATCATTTGTTAAAGCATTTGTCCCATGATTAATCACTTTCTTTGTGCAGCAATTGCACCAGTTTTTCGTTGACTCCCTCCACTACCCCCAAATAACGTCCCGTGGTGATGTGCCGAACTCGGAACGGCTGCTCATAGCCTAGCAAAGCGCCGTGCCATTTAGTCCGGATGAGTTCGATGCGCCACAGGGAACGGGCCTGGGTGACAGCCGCGCCACCCTCGTAAATGCTAATTTTGGGGGAGGGAGGTGAGAATTGGTGGGAAAGTATTCCAAACAAAAAATACATCATATTGTGGGACGGATATTCGCTCCAATTCTCCGGAATGGTCAAACACTCGTCGTTGCCGTGGAACAGTCGGACGACGTCGTTGCCGAACAAAGAGCCTAAACAACCACCAAATCCCTCGCTTCATTCCCCCAAAGGAGTGCCATCATTTTGCTTTGAAATGTGCCGTCTTTCGGTTCGTCGTTAAAATGTACCGTCTCCCCCCGCCCCCGTGCCCATCTTCTCCGATTGTCCTTTTTCTGTGCCCTTTTCCCTTACCCATGTTTCGAATACGAACACTTCCCGAGCTGACCGAAGTGACGTTCCACAGCGTTTGATGAAAAGAAGCAATTACCATAAAATGAGAACGGTAAACGGCGGTTGGCAGCGCCGCCCACTGCTCGCCACCCATGGAAGTCATGTGCTTAAATATGGATGGCATCGGCATTCACAAACGATGATTTGGGGTGGAGGGTGGGAACAGCGATTTGGAGACCCGTCGGTGGTCCGCCTTTTGCTTTATTGTGCCGTGCCAACTGACCAAATATCGCTCCGTTGCCACACTGACGAGAATGACGTCGTCCCCCGCGCGCACTTTCTCTCCCTCCGATCGCTGTTTGCTGGCCGGATGAATCTGATTTTGTGGGTGAATGAGTGGCAGCACAAAAAAGGCTTTAAGTACCGTCCACCAGGAGGACTCTCCCGCGTTGGTCTCCTGAACACCGACGTCGAAAGCCAATTTATCATTGGAGGAACACGAGGACAAGCAGGCCAAGAACACTTGGGAAAGGACAATCATAAAAAAGGGGCAGAGAAAAGAGTCAAGAGTAAAAGCGCAGGGAAATCATTAGCACCGGTAATTACTAATGAACAATTTGGCAATTAGCATCGACATTGACCCCAAATCCCAGCAGCCATGTATTGCCGCAATTACTTTCACTTTGGACGTGCTTCAGTTGTACCGCGTGCCCGTACAAAAGTGTTTTGTGCCCTCCGGTGCCACCAGACCCTTTGATTTCGCCGCTCTCCGCATTCATCATCTCCTGCAAAGCTCGCATTGACAGAGCATTGTCGATGTAGAGCATGCACGAGGCAATGTCCGGAGGGAAGTCTCTATCCGACACATTTTCCAACGCGCACATTCGGTTGCCGAAACCCTCAGAGGAAAGGCAAACCCTTTCCGACTCGGCACCCGCCCCATCCCGTTGACTGTTGGACACCAAGCAGGTCAAACAGACGATGTCACCCTGGGCGAGAGGGAGAGGGGGGAGGTAAATGTAAACAATGGCACGGAGGAAAAAGAAAGGCATTTCCAAAGGGAAAAAGTTTTAATTCCAATGGAGAGAGAGACCTTTGAGAGAAACTGCTGATGGTGCTGATCATCAATTGTCTCATCAATTTCCTCACCACACTTACTGCTATCGGTCAGAAGAAAAAATCGACTCATTTGGCAAAATGTCAAAACGCCGCCGACCGAATGATCCGAAAATTGCTGCACAAATGCCCCCAAAAGACACATTCTTAACTCAACTTCCTCTTCTGTTTGTTTTGGGTGGGCGAAGAGCCTCTTCAGTGAGCGGAAGTGCTTTTGTTGCTTTGGCGCGGGCGGACCCTCGGGGGAAAGGGGAAAAGCCGTCCCCCAATGATCCCTTTTGGAAAAGCCCCCCCCCCCAAATGATCCCTTTTGGAAAAGCCCCCCCCCGGCCTAACGGCCCCACAGCTTATTTATTAATACTTTAAACACAAATCACAATTCACTGATCAGTTTTAATTTGGCGACTGTCCGTTTAAAATTAAATTGCAGAATTTGTCCTCACCGTTCTCAGAAAGGACACGTCGTCCTGCTCCCCTCCGGCACTTTCTTCTTTGTCGCCCATTAATTCCGTTCGTTTTTAAATTAATTAATTAGCCAAATTATTAAACATTATTGACAATCTTTAAGTAAGAAAATTTGTGATTTTGATAATCAAATCCGCCGAAGGGAAACAGAAGAGGAAATCTCCGCTTTTTTCATATATTTTTTAAAATTAACTTAAAGGCCTTAAAATATGGTCATGTGGGGAAAATTCTTATGGGAATTCTTCTTATTTCAGGCTTAAAGCTTTTGTTCTTACTCACTAATTACTTTAACACTAATCGATTGTAAAAATTAAGAATTAATTGCTAATAAAAGCCAAAACAGAAATGAAAGAAGCGAACGGAAGCCCAAAGGAAATGGGCAAAAAGGTGGGCATTATTAAATGAGAAGGGACACTAATGAGGGGAGAAAGAGTGGGGCAATGAGAGAGACGGCAGACGGACCAGCAAAAGTGCCATTGATTGGCCATTTGTGCCACTTTCCACGGCATAAACAAAAAATATTGCGGTAATAATAATGGGGGAGGAAGAATTTATTAAAACCAAAACTTTGGAGAAATCTTGACTAGGAAAATGTGCAATCGAATTGCAAACGATCGGCGGATGGAAATCGAGAATTGGAAATTCTGATCGATTGGAAATCGGCCGGAAAACATTTGGGGGGCGGCGGAGTGTCCGCAGACGGACAAAGCGAAGGGAAACGAATGAAGAACAGCTGTTTAGTGAAGAAGCCAGTGAATGTGCAGGACAAAACTTATGCAAAGTTTAAGGATTTCCAAGTTTTATTCTGGCATTTGTTCATAACAGAAATTGAAAATGCAGCAAAAATTGGTGATGAAAAAGGAAATCAACGGCAATAAATAAATCATAAAATTGCGAAATCACTTTCACTCCCTCCATTTCTTCGTATTTCACTTCGAATTCAATTGTCGCGTCGTACGTGTCCATCAAGATCCTAGACATAGGGGAAAAGAGGGAAATTTCTGAAAATTTGGGCTAATGTTCATTAGAAATTTCATAAACTCAAAAAATTTTTCTCGGCGGGCTCCTAAAATCCTTATTTCTTTTAAAAAACTGGCTCAACATCGAAAATTTAGTCATTCGTTCGACAAAATTGTTAAAATATTGTACTCAAAATTTCAAAATTTTCCCTAGTGACGCCTATCCCCTTCCTGCTTCTCTTCTCTTACCCCCCCCCCCCATGGACAGGTATGATTAGCACCTTTTTGAATCGGTTGAACATCGCCGTCCAATTGTCACGATATTTGTGCAACGGATTGTCGTCTTCTCGCTCCGCGTCGTCGCCCGTCTCTTCGTCGTCCTCCCTTAGTCCGTACACACTGAACGCGTCGATCACCATCATTGCCTGTGCGTAGAATGGGTCCGTCAGCATATGTCCGTCCGGTGCCACTTCGACGTTCATCACCGCAGCCGCCCTCTCGTAGCCAAACTGCTCAACGAGTTGACCAAAGTGTAAATGTACTTCGTCAACGAAGCCTGGCTCGCCAATGGAACGGTGAACTTCCCGCAAATGTTTGTAGACTTCTTCAGTTGTTCCAGCCTAAGGGGGGGGGGGGGATTAACGATTAAAATCAAAAAAAAAAATTATGTCACGAATATCTTTTTCATGGATGGTAGAACCAACGAACTTGAAAATTAATGCAAAGCCAACAAAAGTGGACGCCGCACTGCTTGCAGTACATGTGGTTGCACCCGGGACCCTTTTCAATCAGCATTTTACAATGGACATTCGGACAAAGACGGCGATGAGAAGGAAGTTCACTTGAACACAAAACGGGAAATGAAAGACAATTTTATAATTTGTCAGAAATAATTAGCAAATTAGGCTGCAAGCATACATGAAAAAGGGGGGGGTGCGAAATGGTCTGGGAGGGGGGGTCGACGGGGGGGTCAGCGGCCAATTTTGCGAAATGGTCCAGCCATGTAATTTGACGACCTTTTTTTTTTTTTTGCTTTTCAAAAACCGTTTTTTTTCGCGGCGCGGTTTTTTTTTAAGAAAATTTCGCGAAAAGGGGGGCCGGCGGTGCCGGTAGGCGCTGCCGGGGAAAAATTTTGAAAATTTGAGTGCAATTTGTTAACAGATTTCACCAAAAATTGCCGAATTTGCGATTTTTTCGCAAGTGGACGACTTTTTTTGTTTATAAAAAAACGTTTTTTTGCGGCGCGGTTTTGAAAAAAACCTTTTGACGACGGGGGGGGGGGGGTTCGGCGGCGCCGATAGGCGCCGCCGAAATTTTTTTTGTAATTTTAATGCTATTTGTAAGCAGATTTTGTCTAAAAAATGACCAAATTTTGAGATTTTTGGCTGATTTTTAAGGAAAAAATAAGATTTTTTGGGGGCCGGCGGTGCCGATAGGCGCCGCCGGGGAAAATTTTAAGAATTTTTAATGAATTTTGTTAAGAAAATAGCCAAAATTTTCAGAAATTTCCCTCTTTTCCCCTTCGGCGGCGACCCCCCCCCCCCCCACCTCTTTTACACCGGCCCCCCCTCGATGCGAAATGGTCCGACATTTTGGGCCCTTTGCGGGCGAAATGGGGGGGGGGGGGTCGACCCCCCCCCTTTTTCATGTATGGCTGCAAGCCTATTATATAACAAACGAAATCGGTATGAATTGTTTCAACCGCCTCACTTTTTCCAAGCAGAGAGGTCCGGATGTTCGATGCTGAACTTTTGTTCTTGTCGCTAAATGGCATTACATTTTTAGGTAGATGAATCCGCCGTTGCTGCTCCAATTACCTCTTGGCAAGTGATTTCCTGATGGACTGCCTCCCCGCACAATGTGCAGCGTTTCATTTTGCAACCGAAGCAAATCATCGGACTGCCAACGGCTCCATTCGCCGTTCCCTTGGACAATGGCATCAAACAATGGCAGCCCTCCGACTGACAGCGCACGAATTCGTCACGGTGCGCGAGAAGGAAAGAGTGCAAAGAAAGACGGAACACCGGCGTCAAAAATTGCTGAATTTCGTCAACGCCGCGAAAGTTCCGCGAAAAAATCAACTGAAAAATTGGGTTTATAATTAATCAGAAACAAATTGAGAAAATAGTTAAATGGCATCCGTATTGTACGACAGAGCAAATGACTAACCGCAATGTCCTCGAACAGAATCTGATACAAACATCCGGATTGACAACTGACGGGAAATTGGATGGCGTTTTTGAGCAGTCCGATGAAACAATCGTCACAGTAAACATGGCCACAAAGGGAAAGGCGAATAAATTGGCCATCGATGGTGCCAAAACAAATCGCACAGCAATCGGTCGGATAAGAAGAGTTGTCGAAAACGCTTCCACTTGACCTAATGGCATTATAACCAGCAAAATATTCAGAAATATTGCCAGGCCTGGTCTTAAAAAAGTCAAAAGCCAACGAATGATACAAACAGTGCAAAACACACCTCAACCGAAACACCCGGAAAAAATTGCAAAAGTGAGTCAATGGACGACTTGAGGTCGTTGATGATGGACGGAGCGAGCAAAGTGACGAAGCAGCGACGAGACTTACAATCGGTGAAGAGCAAAGGCTTACAGTTCTGCATAAGATGACAAAGAAACCAATTGTAAATAGAAACAAATGTTAGCTAAATACTCGACTCTCGCAGAACTGCAAAGAAAACTCAGTCAATTGGTGAACCATAGGCTCAAAGTGTTCGAAAGAGTCGATGAACGAAACGACGATTGTGTCCTTCTCCCTCTCAGACGGATTTGCATTCAGTTGAGAAATTTGAAAGCCAGGACCAAAGGAAATCTGAAAATAGTCAGTGATTAAGCACCGGAAAAAGTAAGGAAAGAATTTCCTACCAAAGCACCCGACTCTTCGTCGAACCATCGCAATTTGTCCATTGTGTTCAGCAGTTCAAACAGACTGTTCACCGTTCCGTCGGTGAGTTGACGCAATTTGAGTGCGGAACGTGCGGAACAGGCGATGGACAAAAGGCCGGTGGCCGGGTTGTACCCCTGGAAGCTGGCAAGGTCCCCCTCGCAAAGATTGTTAACAAAGTCGGAGGACAGCAATTTCTCAGCAACCATTGGGCCAATGTTGATTTTGAATTGATTGAGCTGTTATGTTTAATAGTCATTAATGGTAAAATTGAAGAATATGGTTGACTCACAATCAGATTTTCTTCATTTAATACCTCTCGGTGAGAGAAGTAATCGCTACCATTCTTATTGTTAGGGTCTGACAACTTCAAAACAGTTATAGAACCGGGACTAATATTAATTTGTGATCAGCATATTTGTATGCCCCCCAAAACTTATTGAGTTTTCTAACAATAGGTAAGTGAGCTAAACTACATCAATAAGCATTTCTCAATTCACTTTACAAAGTGAGCATTTCTAAAACAAACTTCAGTGATTGGGTATTGATGAATGAGCGAAATCGGAAGACGACAAACAAAAAATGCCTCCAACATTCCGTTTTTGTCTTCGGTGGTCTTCGAGAAGCTATACGAAACAATGCGACTTTGGTTTATTTTTGGCCATTTATCAGTTTGTCGAGCGAAACTATTTTCACAAAGCTAAAAAGGGACAAAAAAACAGATGGTTAAATAAAAGATGACCGTACCGTAACTGTACAACCGAGCAAAGGGTTGTAGAAAAAGCCTTTCCCATCTCCGTAAATGTCGTAAAAATTGCAAATATTTTCATCGAAGGCCTGGCAAAAAGCATATGAAAGTGCCGAAATTACCAAAAAACCAAATTTGTTGACGTTACGCTGAAAGCTTTTACAACTAGCTAAACACGCATGATTGTAGTTAAAGTTCAAACCAAATCAACGGGTCGAAATGCTCGGCAATCCTCATCAATACGACGATGTTCAATGTAGGAGCAGTTGGAACTGTAATTGGTTGCCAATTCGGATGCCATTTCAGCAATTTGCATGATATTGCCAATTTTGACAGGGCTGTTGTGACAAAGTTTGTTTAATAATTTCTTTCCCTTTTTGTTGAATGTGAGCTGATAGAGCCGATAAGCGAACTCGAGATCATCTCCAGGCTCACGAAGCAACTTCAGCAGATTCTCCTGTAATTTAAAAAGAGTGACTGACAGCGAACAAAAGTGTTGTTCCAAGGACTCGGGTCTGTAACGGCTCAAGTACAGTTTATGCGTCCATTCAATTTTTTGCATCGAATTGTATTGCATTGACAATATTCCACCAAGATTTTCTAGTCTATTTTTACAAAAAATTTGAATTTCTTCTCAAAATTACCAGTCATATAATTACCGTCACCACTCACCGGAATAAGCGCCAAATCACGTAAAATGTGTCCACCAGCGCAAGCCATCGAAACAACAAAAGCGGCCTCTTTCCCAACACCACAAAGTTCATTTGCAATACGCAAAAATGTTAGCACTTTTTTATTCGCCAATATATTATCCATTTAAAAATTATTGGCAGCTTAAAATTTGATCAAAACAACTGAAAGCATTATTCTTAATTGGAATAGCTCAAAAATATGGAATTTAATCGGTTCCTTCAAATAAAATTTGCCAAAAACAATAGAATTCGTCCGATGAAAACTCTTGATTTTTGGAATTCCTTAAATTATTATTGGAAATCCAAATTCTCAAAAATGCAAAATTAAAAGATTTCGTTTTTGTCTTAAGAAATCTCAAAATCCGGGAATTAGAGGGTGTAGAAAACAGGGATTAGGTATGTATTTTGTAAAGTCCCAGCTCGAATGAAGAATATTAAGCTCGGCAACCAAGACTAGGCTCGTTTTCACAGCGCAATAAACTGCCAACATTATCGGCGTCCTGACGGAGAGAGAAAACTATATAAACGTTTAAATTGTGAAAGATGGCCATATTATTTTTTGTGTTTGTGCCTTCTTTTTCCATACGATACCTTTCAATCGCAAATGAAATGACTTCGTCCATTCGTTCGTATAGTGACAAAGTCGCAGCGGTGGAGCAAAGTCAGCCGCAGAAGAATTTTGGAGACGGAGAAACGGCGCCACCCGCCGAAGAAGTACACAAATCACTAATCGAAACGGACTTCTGAAACTTTTTTAAATTGTAGGCTCACAATGAACAGAAAAATGATCAGGAAGAGGAGGAAGGAGAGAGGGCGGCCATTTTGCCGAATGACGGGGACGGAGAAATTATTCGGAAGGAAGGCATTCCGTGAGAGAAACTTCGGGCATTTCACCTTTGCCTTTGTCCCTTAAGCTTCCCGTTGATTCTGTTCAACTTTATCAAAGGACTCATCGGCGCCGGTCTCCTCGGACTTCCGTTGGCTTCTAAAGACGCGGGGCCTTTGGTGTTTAATCAAATTCCTAACTCCAAATTAATTGTCATTTTTAAGTACAAAATGATTTCGCTTTTTTGCATCGCCATTATCAGTTTCTACTCAATGTCCATTCTCGTGAAAGGCGCTCAATATCATTACACTCGGTGGATTATTAAGACAATCATTGTTAATTGCTATTTACCTTTTTTAATTTAGCCTCAAAATTCCGTTTCTGACCTTCGGCGATTTGGCGGAAGAATCGTGTAAAGTCAGTTTTGGATGGATCAAAAACTATGGACCATTGGCAAAGTTTGTGCCATTCTCTTTTCATGAATCCTTGCCATTTTCAAGGAACATTGTCAACATAATCATAATCGTCCACCAATTCGGCTTCTGTAGCATGTACTATCTGTTCATTGCATCGACCTTTAAAACGGTTGCTGTGTTTGTATTGCGTTTATCAAACCAAAACTTTTTTTGCAGGTCTTTGATGAAGAAAAAGCTGACAATGAGCCCAAGGGAAAAGACGCAACTTGGTTTCTCTTCATCTTGATTCCGATTGTCGCTCTCGTAAGAGGATGAATCATTTGTTAATTGTTCTTCACTTTAACACCTTCTCAGAATTCCATTGTGTCCATGCGTATCCTCTCAATTATGTGCCTTATCGGAAATGTGTTGATGATCACCAGTTTGACACTCATTCTCTTTGTTTGTGCTGATGTTGTTTCAATTTATTTCTTTTCATTTTCAGATGCTGTCTAAAATTGTATTCACGGAAAGAGCTCATCCCATTCCGTTTGCCATGCCATCCGCAGAAGGTTTTTTCAAAGCGAGTGGTACCATCATTGTCTCTTGCCTTGCTCAGACGCTGGTACGATCATAACTAGGGCTTGTAATTATATGGAAATCCATATTTTTTTTCCTGGACTGTCGGAGGCCTGAAACGCACGAAAAACATGTTTTTAGCTCGGTTTGAAGCTTCTAGGATGACTTTCCATATCCATATTTTTCCATATTTCGCGATTTATGTCCATATTTCCATATTTTGGCATTTTTATCCATATTTTATGTCCATGTTTCGACAATTTTCCAAAAAACCTCTATTAGAACGGGCCCCATCGGGTAAATTGGCCTTTCTGACCCCCTAAGGACCAGAAAATTTTCAAAAATAATTTAGCAAAATTTTCTCGAAAATATTGAATAAATTTAAATTTTCTAAAAAATGGTAATTTATGTCAAAAATAAGCAAAAAAGGGAAAAATTCGCTATTCGGGTTGATTTTTCGCTAAAATGAGTAAATTTTAACTTTATCGTGTGTTTTTTCTTCTAAAATGCCATTTTTCGCGATTTTATATCCATATAATTACAAGCCCTAGTCATAATGCTGATAAAATTGTCACTTGTCTTCGGTTGTTTTTAGGTGCTTCCTTTGGAGAACCGAATCAAAAAACCCAGTCAAATGTTGGGCCCTTTTGGCGTTTTGTCCATTGGTATCGTTATTTCGACTTCCATTTACACAATTGTCGGTTTTCTCGGCTATAGTGCTTATGGAGAAGAAATTCAATCTACTGTTTTGGAACATCTTGAATGTGTTAAGTAAGTGAAATTTTGCGCATCATTTTATATACAATTCTTTCAGTGACAAAAAAAAGTTGACTAAGCTGACTTATATCATTCGGATTGCCCGCTGTATGTCCACCACCGCTTCTTTTATGCTCCAAATGTTTGTTATCGTCGGCGTTTTGTGGCCTCTACTCGAAAAACGGATCGAAAAACTTTCTCGTATTTGGAAAATTGGCATTCAATTCGTCTTTCGGGCTATTTTGGTCTCCGTATGCCGTGCGTTTTGTTTTCCAATTTTAATTCATATTCACACATTTTAGTGGTCATTTCTTATTCCATCAATAATTTGGCCGCTATCATTCGTTTGATTGGCGTTACCACCGGTTAGTCGTCCTCAATTTTCATTCTCACTAATTCATTTCGCATTATTTTTTAGGCACTCTTCTCGCCTTCGTTTTGCCTGCCATTTTCGACCTTCTCACCTTCGTCCCTCTTTTTCGCAGTCAGAATCGCCTTCGCGAAGCAAATGTTCGGCTTGGCATAAACATTGGTATTATCGGTTTCGGATTTGTCATTCTTGTTGGCGGATTGGTGGTGAATGTCATTACGATGGCTAACAAAGAGGAAGATTGGAAGTGCGGTGGTGCAAATGCTACGGCTAGCGGAAGTGTCACGGCGACAATGCAATCGTACACCACACCGATTTAATTATCTTATCGCATTTGCTTAATATATATTGTATGTAGGTATATGTGTAATACATTGGCTAATAAAAAAATAAGGTTTCATATGAATGAGTTAAATTTACCTAATTGATAATTACATTAATAGAATCACTGATTGGAATGTGTCACTTATTTATTTTTAATCTTCCCATTGCCGAATGTCAGCACTTTATCATGACAAAATTAATTTCTAAAGAATCAGTGCTTGTCTATTTTTTTTGTTGTTGCAATTATGCCATTAAAAAAATAATATGTGTTTATTTTAACGATAATAAACAATAAAAAAAAGTCACGATATAACATAAAATGTTTGAAGTATCAGGTAATGTGTGTGTTTTTCAATCAGCTTAAGTATCGGATTGGCAATACGCACTTTTCTATACGGTCACAAAATGAATGTGAATAGGCAAAAGGTGGGAAAACAGTCACGTCTAGGGTTGCATGGGACCGGGAAATTTTGCCAAAACCGGGATCTGAGAGGCCGGGACCTCGGAGAACCGGGAATTCCCGCCCGGTCCCGTACAACCCTAGTTTCGTCAAAGCTGTTGACAATTAAGTGATGAAAAGGATGTGAAGATATGTAAATAAATATAGGTATGTCACGATGAAAGTGGGGATTTTTACTCACTATTTTTTTCAGTGGTTTGTTTCGGTGAGAAATTTCCGCGAAAAAACGTCTTTAACGCGATAATTAAATAATATTTGGGAAGTAATACTTGGGACTTTTACTATGTAAAAATCCCCACCACTTAAAAAACATAAATGTGTGAATTGTCTATGAATAAATCCACCGTTTCAAAGAGTGCGCGTCCGATTCAAAGCGGAATACCCATCGTTCGAAGTTCTTTTGCCCATCGACGGTCTTCGGCCTCCGATGTGACAAAACGCTGTTGGGTGGTGGAAACACCGAGACGCCTTTCCAAAGACAGCAAATCCGCGTAAGTCAATGCATTCTGAAGCCAACGGTGGGCGATGCACTGTTCCGCCGACAATCGTTCATCCATCTTTATGAGAATAATTAATATTCACGGAAAATCAGGGCAAAAAAGCAATTTTCATGCAAAAGTCAATCGGTAATTCCGAATGTTTTCAATTGGAATCTCACGTTCAGTTTTAAAAGCCTTTGCATGAGGTCCAATGCTTCGGGTGCAATTTCCTTCCACGTGTTTGACGGGAACAGAAAATCGGGGCGAAGATTTCGTTCGGTGATTTGTTCCTTTTCATTGAATGGGAAAGTGCCGGACAAAGTCACGTAAATGACAACTCCGACCGCCCACATGTCCAATGCCTTGTTGAACCCTTAACAAATCAACGTTCCCCCCTCTTTGGCGTTCTGTTCGTTTCGTTCACCCGTTCTCGCTGTTACTTCTGGTGCTAAATAGGCAGGCGTTCCGACAAATATTTTGTGTGTTTGTGCGCCTGTCACTTTCGTAGCGTAACCGAAGTCACACAATTTTGCACGTGGAAATTTGGACTTTGTGTCCAGAAGGAGGATGTTCTCTGAAATGGAATTTATCCGAAAATCATTGTAAATAATTGGACGGATGGCATTTTGCT
The DNA here is from genome assembly GCA_023374025.1 of Heterodera schachtii. Classification (NCBI taxonomy): domain Eukaryota; kingdom Metazoa; phylum Nematoda; class Chromadorea; order Rhabditida; family Heteroderidae; genus Heterodera; species Heterodera schachtii. The sequence continues at coordinate 740,563 of SIJG01000041.1, forward strand.
TTGCGGCTGTGTTCGTTTGTCTTTACCCGGCTTCAAATCGCAGTGCGCGACTCTCCGACCGTGGAGAAAATGAATGGCACTGAGTATTTGCCGCAACAAAAATTTGGTGCGACGTTCGTCCAGTCGCCTGTTTTCCTAAAAAAATATATTTTTTAAAATTTACTGAAAAATATGCCTGGCTCAGGATGAACTCGAGCATGTCTTTGTCCGCCCTTTCCATCACAGCGAATATTTCTTTCGAGGATTCCGTCAGCATTTCTAAGTTTATGATGCCGGGATGTTTCAACTTCTTGAGCAAAATGAACTCATTTCTCAACGAGCCAACACAACAAAAGGCCGAGTGGAGAAACTTCTCTTTTAAAAGAACCTGAGGAAAGAACCATTAAAAATAATGAAAAAACTAAAATAGGTAATTTGTCTAAATACTTTAACGGCCACTCGATGTCCATCTTTTACATTTGTTCCCGCATAAACCGTCCCAAATTGTCCAGCGCCAATTGTGTTGGAACGATTAAACTGCGTAAATGAGGGGGAAAGATGTCAGAGAATGTCACTTATTACAATTAATTAATTCAATGAATTCTGCCTGATATGTCCGATGGAATTTCAGCAGAGAATTCTCCGACCGTTGCCGAATTTGTAAAACGAACTTTCCAATCTGAAAAAGACGCCTTATATTTGGAAAGGGAAAAATTGGACAGAAAAACTTAAACTTGCGTTTACACATTTCCGTCGCGAGAGTTTAACACGTGACGCAATACTGTCAGACATTAAGACAAAATCAACTGACACTGCGTATATGTTATAGGAATTTACAATAATCTAATTAAAAATTCAGCATTTAGAGGAGGCTGCAACGGTAGGTGCATTGCATGAGATTTTGCGGCGCCTATCGGCACAGCCGGACCCCCGTTTTATCTTAATTTATGCAATTTAGCTCCAACCCGCGTTCCCCAAAAGTTTTTTTGGAAAAAGCGCGCCGCAAAAAAGGTAGTCTTAATAGTAAAAAAAGGTCGCCAAAAATATAGCAAAAAAAAAGGTCGTAGCCGGAGAAAAAAGTGGGGTACTTATGTACTTTACAGACCATAAAAAAATAATTATTTTAAAATCATATAAAAAAATTTCTAAAGGGTTTTCAGGGTAGGAGAATCCGTTTCTGACATCCATTTCGACCAAATTTGAGTCCCGAACCCGTATTCGAACAAAAACTCGAAAATTCAAGTTTTCAAAAAATCATTTTATGGTGAGAAAATAACTTTAATACGGGTTCGGGGTACGAATTTGATCGAAATGGATGTCAGAAACGGATTCTCCGACCCTGAAAACCCCTTAGGTCTCAATCGTCCGTCGTACGGCCCAGACACCCCTTGCACATACATGCCCTGCGCTTAGATTTTAAAATAACCCAAAATTTTAAAAGCTTATTTTTGGCGTATGAAGAAATCACAAAAAATATTCATATTTTTCGCGGCTCGCCCTCCAAAAAACACAGTGCTCTCGGCGTATGTCTGCATTAAAATAAGCATAAAATTAACAAAACTAGTCATATTTTTAGCGCGTAAATTGTTAACAATCAAGTCGAAATCCTCTTTTTCCAACGGCGTCTAGACCCATTTTTTTAAATATATTTTTTAAATACTTCAATTCAGGTCTCTGATCAAGAATACCCACTTCGACTAATTCCGAATCCTTAAACAAAACATCGAAAATTCAGATTTTGTCGTTTTGCATTTGGGTTAAGGAACCCGGAATTGGTAATAAAAATGTAACTTCCCGTCGAAAATCTAGTAATACATCCGAAGAATTCCAATTTTTTTATTATTAGGTAGTAAATTATAGCATATTCATAAATTATTAAAAATTAATCTGTAAATGATCGCAATTTCCGTAAAATCGTCTCATATAGTTTCTGTTTGTCGCGACTGTCAGCTCGACCAATAGCAAAAAAGCCGCTGTTTTTCTTTTCAAATTCAATTACTCTGAAATTTTTTTAAAATATGGACACAAAACAATTCGGAAGTTTACTTTTCCAAAAGTGCCGCGGCACTCGACGCCTTTACTCGGGCGTATTTGGTGCCGCTGCTTCCGCCCCTGCGGTGTGAATTTCCTTCATCCCTTTCGGCAAAGAAAGTTGTCCAGTCGGGTCCCATCACCAAGTCCAACAGTTGACGCAAATGTGCGAAAGTAATGGCGAGAGCATTATCTTCAAAACCGGGCACGGGGCATTGGGCAGTGAAAAGTTCGCATTGCATAACATCAAGCGAAAACTGTTCAAGTGCACCGATACTAACCGAACGATGCTCCGACGAAAGTAACATCGAACTCATGCGATCGGCAAGGAATTTGCACGTCTAAAAAACATATGAAATAGGGTTTAAGTGCGTTTAGGCCTAGGTCACAAAAAGTTTCGGTAGGGAAAATTTTGGAGAATAGGGGGGGGGGGGGGGGTTCCGATAGGCACCGCCGGGAAAAATTTTTAAAATTTCAAAATAAGGGGCGAAGAAAGCTTGTTTTAGCAATTCTTTCAAAAATAACAAATTTTGTGCATTTTTGAGTTAAATGCCGGTATTTTTGACTTGGAGGTATTTCTCCCTCCTTCCTGCCCTCTGGTTACGGGGGGTGAGTTTCCGACCTGCATACAGACATGTCTGGCAAGTACGGGCGGAAGGTTGGTGAAGGAAACGAAAGTGGTGTTCAGAAAAGTGATCAAATCAGTGCTAAAAAAGCATGAGAATTTGCGATTACAAAATCGTAGGAAATCACTCACATAAATTCACTGGCGACTCCACTTGACTGTTCCAACTCCCAAACGTAATGCGCTAAAAGTGTCGAAATGTGTGCATATTCCGGCAAATGTGAACTTACAATTATCCAAAAATACTTGGACTTTCTCCCGGAAAGCCTCGTCTATGAGTTGCTCAACTTCTGATCGAGAATCTCTGAACACTGAAAATGAAAAGCATTGGAAAATAAATGTCCAATCGGAAAAATACGTTGGTTTTTCAATGCGACCAAATGGCCCCCTCCTTCCAACAAAGAGCCCCCACTGCTGCCCAATGAACCAACGAATTCCCCACTTAAATTACGCGCCATTTCCGCAATAAATCGCTCGAGAAATTCGCAAGATCGTTCAAGATATCCCATGTTAATGGTGATTTGGATGAGCTTAAAATGCAGTGGTGCAGATAAAGGAATTGGGAAACCCCACCTGAATAAGCGATCGTTTTCGCGAGCTGACGAACTTTCTCAGCGCATTTGACCATTTGGCCAATAAAATGTTTGCATATCGTCTGACGGTGTCGCTTACTTCCGAGTGGGACAATTGCAGGTCTTCCATAAAGCGCACACAATTCGCGACAAATTCTTTTGCCTGGCAATAAACTTTTGGCACAAACCGAGAAAAGGGAAATTTTCGTGGAAATGCATCCTGAAAACGAGTGAGTTCCAATCAATCAAATTATAACAATTATAAAGGGGTCAACTCACCTCTTGGTCAACGCTTCTTTTGTTGACGGGAAACTCTTCGACCACCTTGCGATACTCGCGCTCATCCTTCACTTGAATGGGCGTGTAATCGTCGTTCTCTAACGCATTTTCAAACTGTTCACTGTATTCCTCGATCAAAATTTGGTTGTATTTATCCCTGAAAAAGAAACTAAATTAATTTTTAGAAAAACGATAATTACCTAAAGTTTTGAAGTAGACTGTAGAGAGTGGTCGGGTCGTAACCGCAACTTTTGGTGGTAAGTGTAAACAGAAGGATCAGTTTCTTCATTGCTAACATCAGAGAAACATTTTGGCACGAGCCCTAAATAAAAAAATAGTTGAGATTTTAATTAAAAACTCACAAAATGTGCGTTTATTGAATCTGAGATGCTATTTAAGGCCAATTCCCAGGCCTCGTCTTTGTGTCCAGCGGTTACAAGCGACGACTGAATTTGAGCAATTCGATTTTCAATGACAAAAAAGCCGACGATCTCGTTGAGATATGGTACGAACACTTCCACGGAATCTGTCTAAATTTTTCGAATGTTTAAAAAATAGACGCAGTTATCTTATTGTCAATCATTTATTTTAAAGGCATTTTTTGCAAAAGAAATCATAATAAAAAATCATATAAATTTCTTTGTTTAATTTGCAATCGTAAAAACTTCATAATTTTGCCATTTATTAGTGAACACTATTTGCTATTTATGAATAAAAAACATAAATAATTAATAAAAAAAAAGAGACCATATTTTGAAAAATTCAGGTTTGGGGTTTGGAAATAGGACACGGATCGAATCACATTTGATTACCCACATGAGGGTTCTTATCCCTTTTGTCACCCCCCTTGAATTTTTTTTTTAAATAATTTTTTCTAGGGTAATTTTATGCGCTGAACACATATATGATGTTTATTTTTAGCTCTTATGCTCTCTCTTTACGTGTGTTACGTGAAATTTTTTGACTAGTCAACAACAGTATTTCGTCGGTAATAATGTTCTTTGTCCTCCCCCCCCATTTTTCGAAAAAAATAATAAAAATTAAAAAAAAATCGTAAAAACACCTTCCCTGGGGGTTTCGAGGTCGCTGATCACGAATCTGACATCCATTCATATTAATTCCGAACCCAAACCCGAATTCGAAGAAAAAGTTGAAAATTCAAATTTTATTTAATTTTTCACCATTGCTCGAAAATTGATTAATACTAGATAATAAATTAGTCATAATTCATTGAAACATCAATAGTGGTTATTCTGTTTAGATTCTAACTTAAAAGTAAATTTTTAAAAATTTGAATTTCAACTTTTTGTTCGAGTTCGGGTCCGGGGTTCGGAATCGGCCAAAACTAATGTTAGATTCGTGTTCAGCGCATAAAATTATTCTAGAAAAAATTATTTTAAAAAAAATTTCAGGGGGGGGGTGACAAAAGGGATAAGAACCCACATGAGAATACAAAAAGCCTAAAAAATTACAAGAGAGCTAAAATATTTCAATGCATTTTTCTAGGGTTTTGTTTTCTGAAAGGAAGGCAGTGTGTTTCAAATACCACAGAAAAATTTTCTTGTAGATTTGAGTCAAAAAAGGAACACTTTTGAGGTTAACAAGCGAAATTGAAAATTCGATAAACATTATGCAAAATTAACAAAATTATAGTATCAATAAACAAATAGGACCCCGGGAAAATCCTAACAGGTCCGTTTTGGCATTCTTCTTCACCATTTTTATTTGTTGACTATTCTGAAATGGTTCGTATATTCTTAAAAAACTTACCATTGAAATTTGTCGTCCAACAATCAGTTGGAGTTGGTCGCATCTTTGCTTTCTGTAGTAGGCTTCAAATTTGTCACGGTCACCCTGTTATAATAACATTAACTGTTGTTGAAAAGAATTAAAAATTGCTGTGATTTCTGAATTTCTCCAAATGCCTACCATAACATTGAATATTTGGCAGCATCGGTGGACCGGCCCCAAGTCCAATTTGTCCTGTGAATGGAATTGAACATGCTGATGTTGTTGTTTGTTCGCCGGAAGCATCTTTCTGGCCATCGGTTTCGGTTTTTCTGTTGTTTTTCCTTCGTTGTCCCTTTGCATTGGTTTCGCTGCGTTTGCTGTCTTTCTAAGCAACGATCCGTCCTCGGAAATTTCAATGTCCAACAATTCCATTTTGCCAACTAAAATATTTGCACTGCCCATTTGGTTTGCTTTTTGTGTTTTCTCAGTGGAATTCGAATGAAATTGTGTGTAGAACTTCTCGGTCTAAAAAATAAAAGGTCCATAATCTTTAGTCATTCAAATGTCCACTTGTTTGCATGCGTCTTCACCGATTGTTTCTGAGATTTTCTAAACAAATAATTTCAGTTTTAAATCATAAATGTAAAAATTACAATTAATTTTTCGAGGAAGTCGGTCAGTTCGGAATACGATTTCTCTCTAATTTGGTCTCGAATCGGCTTGATTGATTTGACGAATTGATGCGCAAACCGATATTTATGAAGCTGATTTAAGTAATTATGCTCAAGTTCTTCGAGAATTTTCAAGGCTTGTAAATACCTGGAAATGGTCTTTTTATTAAAAAAAAAATAAGATGATCTCGAAGAGTGCAATATTTCAATGATAGGGGCTATCATACAGTTTAACCCCCATAAAAGTAAGAGCCATGATAGACAGTCCAATGCTATTTTCCTAAAATCGCGATTAGAACCATTACTTTTTCTGCTCCATTAATTTTTGCAGATGTGTATAATTTTCCAACATTGGTAAGCACATCGAAAGTTGTTGAATGGCTATGTTGGCATTTCGGTGTAATCGTCGATATCGGACAATTTCGGCACTGCGCTTGAGCAGTTCCTTGCTTTCCTCTTGAACCTGCTGATCAGTCGTCTCTGTCATTTTCTATTTAAATGATAAATTGAAAAACATTAAAAAAGAAAATTACGCGAATCTCCGCACATTTTTCTTTGAGTCCACGAAGCTGTTTGATCGAATCGAGAAAGCCCTGATAATGATGAGTGCACACCTTCAATATGCTCTTGTCATAGTGAGTTATTCGCTTCTCCAAAGCATGTGTGAATTTGTGCACATCTCCAGAATCATAAATTGCTCTTTTTGGTGGAAAGTAATTACTGCCAAAGTATACATGAAGTACCTCAGAACCAAGCCAATGCTAGAGGAATCAGAAAGTGTTTCAAGTTCATATAGACAGAATTCCTGTTCAGCACTGATTTCAGGGTCTGAATGAGCAAAGTACCGGTTAGTCCATTAGCTGAGAATCGCTTACTTGCAGAAGAACCACTGCTTTTGGAATCATCGACTGTATTTACACTGGGTTCGGTTGAAATAATACCAGTCATTTGTAGGCCTTATTGTTAAAAGTAACAAACCAAATCAGTATTGAGATGCATAATTTTTAATTTGCTAAGAAAATAAATAGGTAATCAATTTTAGAGAATTTTTTGGTTTATTGGGGTTCAGAAATTTTTGCGCTCGATTTTTAAGGGTATATTTTTTGAAAATTAGGTCGATTCTTAGGGGTGTACTTTTCGTTTTTTTCATTTTGTTAAAAATTTTGTGCAAAACGCCAAAATAGTTGAAAATAGTTTTTTTTCAAAATTTTCTAAGTTTTAGGTGCTAAAAAATAAAAAACTAGAAATTTTCTAGAATATGTAACTCGAAAAATAGCTTAATAACAACCGAAAAAAAAATTTCTTCATGCGTTTCAGGCCACGAGGAGCTCGGAAAAAAAATACTAAAAAATTATAAATATATCGTTTCTTTAACATACCAGCTATTCAATCTTTTACAATCTCATTCAACATACTGTATATAAAATATAACATAAGAAATACAATTTTTTGACGTTTGTTATTGAAATGATAAAGTGCGATTGAACTCATATACCTAGGTAATGAAGCTTATTACCAACTAGTGTATTGTATGTACTGTTCTTTCTGTTCACATTGCGTTAATTTACAGCAGAATTTATTTACTCATTTTTGACTTGACTTGTCCAAAATGTCTTCTCGTCGCAGTGGTATTAATTTTGAAGGAAAGGTTTACATTGGCGGTCTCCCAGAGGACGCAACTTCACAAGAGGTTTTCAAATACATAGTAGCATTTGCTTGATCATTCCTCTTTGTTAGCTCGAGAACATCTTTCACAAGTTCGGCAGAATTCGTAAAATAAGAATAGAACGGCGTCCTCCGGTTTATGGTTATGTCGAATTCGATAACCCACGCGATGCGGAGGTCGCACAGCAATCATTGGACGGAACGTAATTTTATATCATTTCGTTCGTTATATAATTTACAAGTTAAGACGAATTTGCGGTGTTAAAGCGCGTGTTGAACTGTCAACGAGCCGTTCTCGTCGCGACCGGGATGAGCGGGGCCGGGGAATTAGTCGCGAGAATGAGGAAAAATCGCGCAAAAGGGAACATAAGTCACCCAAAAAGAAGAAAAAGGAGAAAAAACACAAACGGAAAAGCGAAAAGTAAGAACTTTTTTTAAGGTTAAAACTCACAAAGTTTTGACGGAAATTATTTTTAGGAACGACAAACGAAGCAAAGGGAAATCATCGAAACGAACAAGGAGAGAGAGTGAGGAAGTTGGGATGGAGTTGGAATCCGAGGATGAAGAGTTGGCGATCGAACAACGGAGAAAGAAGCGAGAGGAACTGCTTGAAAAGCTAAAGACGGAAATGGGCCTGACTGATCATGTGAATGAGCAGCAACAAAACGATCGGTATAATTCGACACGATGTTTTATTTAAATTTTACTTATTGTTCTTCAACACAGTATCCAAGAAAAGACGAGTGCTGCTTCATCTCCAAAACACACGTCAAGCAGCGACTCTTCGAGTGATTCGGAAGACAATGGCAGTGGCTGTAACAAAAGCATTGGCCTGGAGGATGGTGAAGAAGAAGGGAAAGATGGCGAATCCCAAGTTGACCGTCTGTTGAGGGAAGCAATTGACGTTCTGAAGAAGCCAAAGATGGACGAAGAAGACACCCCCGGCACGACTGGGTCATCTCCAATTCACTCGCCAAGCATTTTGGACAGTCCGAACATCGACTTCTTTGGAGATTTGAAGGAGAAAATATCGCACATGAAAAACCGAGATGAGGTCAGTGAATTTGACTTGGTAACATTTATAAAACATTAAAAAAGGCTGAACGAATGGCAAAACAAGCCGAGGAATATGAACGGGAGGAGAAAATGCGCCAATTGCTGGAGGAGAAGCAAAGGGAAAAAATTGAACGCTGCAAAGGGGAAAGTGCCGAAGTTGTAGAAGAAAGTGAGCAGCAGCAAAAGGAGGCGGACACTGCGGATGGGTCCCTTCAGTTCGACATGTTCGCCGATGATGCCCCCGTTGAGGTAAAACGGACCAAATATCCTTTCTAATTCGTTTTGTTTCAGCTTCTTTCGAAAGCAGCCACAATTCAATCCCTGGACACAACCACAGCTGCGTTGAAGGATAATTGGGATGACACCGAAGGATATTATCGTTTGTTTTTAAAAATTGTTTTAATGTACAAGAAATTAAAAAATCAGCATTTTCACGACAAAAAAATAAATTTAAATGACATTACAAAATTAGATTTTATTTTCTGTTTTTTTAATCTTATGGTGTTTTTGCTCTATTTATACCTTCCAATTTCTTTTATTTTAAGGTGTGCGAATCGGCGAACAATTGGACGGTCGTTACCGCGTTTACGGCTACACAGGGGCCGGTGTGTTCGGAAATGTCGTCCGGGCAACTGACACTCACCGTTCAAATTCAAAAGTGGCTATAAAAATTATCCGCAACAACGACATGATGTGAGACACAAAAAACTGCAGTATTCCGTTAAATAAATTCTTTTTTCTGTTGAATGAATAATATTCATTAAATGTTTAATTAGGCGTAAGACCGGTGTGCGGGAATTGGAAGTGCTGAAGAAGTTGAACGAGGCCGACCGATTGGACAAGTATCACATTTTACAGCTTTACAGGCAATTTTACCATCGGAATCACTTGTGTTTGGTCTTCGAAAATCTCAGGTGTTTTCTTTTGTCGTCACTTTGTAAGTAACAGATTCCCCCCCCCCCCCTTTAGCATGAATTTGAGGGAAGTGCTGAAGAAGTACGGCAACAACGTCGGCCTTCACATGAAAGCGGTCCGCAGTTATGCCCAGCAATTACTTTTGGCAATGAAACTGCTGAAAAAATGCAACATTTTGCATGCGGACATAAAGCCGGACAATATTTTGGTAAGTGTCTTAGGAAAGGTTCCGAAGAACACAAATTTTAACCGGAAAATTGTGCCGCAAAAACATTAACCATCTGAAACGTTTGACTTTCAAATGGAATTTTCCATGTTCACAATGCTCTTGAAAGTGCTCTTCGGAACTGTCCGTTGAGCTTCGCGAACTTTGCCGTTCGATGTGTTGTTGTTGTTTTGGGTTGTTATTCCAAAGTTTGTTTGCTTTTCTGTGTCTTTGCACCATTTCCTAATTACATTGAACACTTTAAGGGTTCTTGCAAAACCTTTCTCACCCTTTTCCAATTCAGTCAATGCCGCAAAATGTTGTAGCATCTGTTCACAATCAGTCCCTCACTCACATAGTGTTAGCGTACGGATTCATTTGCCAATTCTCCACTATAATTTTCTGTTTGTCAGGTGAATGAGACAAAAATGCTTTTGAAGCTTTGCGATTTTGGCTCTGCTTGTCACGTGGGCGACGCGGAGCCGGCCCCCTATTTGGTGTCCCGTTTCTACCGCGCCCCTGAAATAAGTACGGCATTTTGCTTTTAAAAAGTGATTAACCGGCTTTTCTTCCTTAAAGTGCTCGGGCTGCCCTACGACTTTGGAATCGACCTTTGGTCTGTGGCTGTGACTTTGTATGAAGTTTATACGGGAAAAATAATGTTCCCGGGCAAGTCAAATAACCAAATGCTCAAGTTCATGATGGATTTGCGCGGGAAGTTCCCGAACAAGGTGATTCGAAAGGCGGTCTTCAAGGACCAACACTTCGACTACAACTGCAATTTTTTGTACCATGAGACGGACAAAGTCACCGGCAAAGTGAGTACTGACAAACAAACACTCATAAAATCTGAGTAAACCTTTGAATACTTTGTCTTTCCATTGTCAGGACAAAGTTACAGTGCTCACCAATATCAAATTGTTGCGCAATCTTTCGGCTGAACTCTCCGGTGATCAGGAACTTGACAGAGATGGGTTTGCCAAGGTTGACCATTTCCGGTCTTTGCTCGAACAGATGACAGCTTTGGACCCCTCCAAACGAATTTCGTGTTCGGATGCTTTGAAACACCCTTTCATTGTAGAAAAGTGATGTGAACTTTAAGCGCAGAACATATTTGAACTTAATTCCACTTCCTTTATAATTTGTTTTCATTAAACAATCGAAAAAAGTACGGAAAATAATGACAAAAGTTAACCCGGATAATGTTTAAATGTCGCCGAAAAGAAAAAAATGAAGAAAAATTAATTCAAAGGAATTTTTACTTTTTCTGATATTTGGCAAATTTTGAGTTTTTTAAGAAAAAAAAATTTGACGACTTTTTAGGTGCACCAGTTTTCATGTCCTTTAGAAGAATTTTAAAAATGAGGGGGAGAAGACAAACTGTTACCTTTTCTTGTTAATAAAACCCGCAAATAATCAAAGAAACAAAACTTATGAGGCAATAGTAACAATAAAAATTGGCTTTGTGAGATCATTGAATTTCATTTTGCTCTAATTTTCGTCATAAAAATGTGTCTTGGCCACAAATTCCGCCGCTTTGCTGCTGCGCGGTCGTTGTGCTGCCATGGCCCTCAGTGTAGCGACAGGACGAAGCATTGCTTTGTCGTCTGTGGCTGTTGTTGCCCAACAGTGCCGTGTGCACTGTGGGCGAGGAGGACGAGTGATGGTCGGCGGAGGAGCAAACCGCTCGACTCGGCTCGTCACAACAGGCGGCCGCGTTGTTGTTTTTGGCCAAATTGTTGGCGTAATAACTGAATATAATCAACGGAATGGCCATGAATGACCCGTCCCCACCACTCCTTCCTTAATCACCGTCCCTAATTAGTGCAGTAAATTACCCCCGATTAGCCAATGGATGAGTGGTCATTCTTCGCTCACCTCGACCCCATTCTCTTTTTGTTCAGCATGCTCCCACTTCCTTCTTTGCGTACATTTTTGTCCTTTTCGAACAGAATCACGTAAATTTTTGGAGAAAAAATGCACACCAACGCCTTGAAAAGAGAGGGAATTGATCTTTTGGACATTGGCATTTGCAGCCCCAAATTTGCCATTGGCATTGGTCCGTCCCTTTCCCCGCCCTTTCTCCCATTTGTCACCACGTTGGCACTCATCGAAGTGGACATGCAAAGTGCGGTTGTGCGCAATTGGAAGTCACTGCCGGTGCCGAAAAAGAACAGAATCAGACAGCCCCACAGAACACACGTTGTGTACCTTAAGGGAACAAAAATTAAAAAAGCGAACGGACGCCAAATCACACAAAATTAAAATACATGCAAAAGCCAATGTAACGCGTTTCGTTGAAATTTTCCGGCACTTTTCGTGTTTTCACGGCGTAAACTGTGCACATAATTAACAGAAGGCTTTCATAGGCGAGGGAATAGAGAAAATGGTGGTCGGGCACAATGCAAGTGAGCACAACTTCGGCACGGGTGGGATGAAAGTGGCGAGTGCCTGAGGGAAGGACAATTGCGTAATTAAATGTTGCCAATTAGGGCTTAATGAATGGACACCCAGCGGAATTACCCGGCGGCTGAATGATAAGCCAAACTAATGAGAAAATCATTTTGGAGCCAATAAAGGCGGAAGTGAGCAGCAGTTGAGAGATGGGAGAGATCAGCGGAGGGGCACGTCGAGTCCGAGTGGCCTTAGGGGAGGAAATGGACAGAGGGCTATTAGTGAGTCAATTAATTAGTAATTAAAAGGAATTCATTAGCAGTGAGAACACCTGGGAAAATATGCGATGGATTCGGTTGGTTTTGACGAGAAGGGCGGAGTACAGACAGGAGAAAGCGAGGCCGATGCCTTAACATGAGCAAGTGATGAAGTCAACAGACAACAAACTTTCCGATCCCCCCCCCATTTTGGCTTTTCTCTCCCCCTGGGGCTTCTTCCCAATCCCTCCGTCCCCTCCAAGTTCACCTGTTCTTCGAATGGTACAAACTGTCCAACTCGGCTTGGACAGAAGGACAAAAGTCATTGAATAGCAGAGCAAGCAGGAGAACAACAGCACATAGCTCAGCTCCCTCCCCGATGCTTTGACCACCGGCGTTTGGGAATGGCTTAACCGTTCGATTGGTTCGGGTCGCGTGCCATTCCCTGCGCTCGGATTGGCACTCGTCCCTTGGCCCTTCCCCTCACATTGTGTAAATCAGTGCGACCGCAACGGTGGCCACAATACCGACGGTCGCCAGCACAATGGGCACAATGCTGTACCAATTGTTCCAGCGCATGTATTTCAAGTGTTTGTCGGCCAAACTGAAGCAGCCCCTCCGGTCCGGGGTCGGCCAATTGCCGGGCCCACAGTCGGCGCAGTGCGTTTCGTTCGGCAGAAATTCGAAGTCCTCGCACTTCCCACACACCCAACAGCACAGTTCGTCCTGAACCCTCAACTGCTAACTTTGATCACCTCAGTTCAACCTCTTTGATCAGCTGTTTGCGGAACCCCAAAGAGCAGCGCAACGAGCAAACCGACAGCGGCGGCGTCGGCTTTCGCCCGTTCCCTTTTTGGCTGTCCATTTCGTTTGGTGGCCCCTGCGCCCTCTCTTTGGCATTGGCTTCGTCCTCTTCATCTCCGTCCGGCATATTCCACAACATTTTCCGTTCGTCGATGTCCAATCGCTCTTCCGACCACCGTCCCACTTCGATATAATCCGGTCGGCTGTCCAAACTCGTGCCCGCCTTTTTCCGCCGGAATGGCTGATAGTTCAGAATGGTGTAATGGGCGGGTCCGTCCCCCTGGGGACTGAAGTGGACGCGCTTTTTAACCAAATCTGTGCACGGATTGTTTCATCAAATCACTCCCCAATTTCTTTCACATTCCCCCTTTGCCTTTACCTTCAAATTTAACTTCAAGCAAATGCTTGTAAAATTGTGCCCCGTCGATGTGTCTCATTGCCGGGCACACCTGCGGAAGCCGCGCATAGCGATGGATCCAACTGTGTTCGATGCTGTCATCCGGGCACACATTCCCTTTCATCGACTGGAGGGCGTGCGCAATCGCATCTTACGAAGTGACGGGGGGGGGGGGAAGATCGATCAAAAAAAAAAGTGATCAAAGGGGGGGGGGGGGAGGTATGCAAAAAGGCTGTTCCTACTCACAGACTGCTTCGATTACGAATTGGACTTTGTCGTCGGGGCTGAAATTTTCGCGTGACTGTCGCTGGGCTTCGCACCTGCGAATTCGAAAAGTATTTAAATTAAATTATTCAAATGATTCGTGGGAGCACCGATTCTGAGTGGAGCCCAACGGAAGATCGAATTCGCAGTTGAATTTGTGCCGCCACAACTCTTTCAGCCATTTGTTCCTTTCGAATTGCTCAGTGCCGGGATGGAGTGACAGATAATACTCTTCGAAAGAAGGGACCCTAAGGGGAAAATGGGGGGGGGGGGGATAAAGCATAAAGGCACAGCCAAAAGACACCTTTGAGACTCCAACATCAGCACAATCGCACCCTCAGCAGCCAACTTGCGACTTCCCATTGTGTACTGAAATGACACATTTATCTTTGCTCTTCTCCATTCATTCCCTATTCTCAATCGTATTGACTTAGTCGGAAAACATCCCGGATCAGTGTGATATTTTAATTGATCAGTCTGATCATTGTCATCCCAATCCGAATGATCAGAGATTGTGCCTTTTGAGCTGACAATGAATATGCCGTTCCTGTGTGCAAATCATTCCGATCAGTTTGTGATCAGAATGCGCACTCCCCTTTTTCGCTCAATCCGATTGATCGGACTGTTTGCTGTCACTTCCGGTGATTGTTCGTCTGTTTGCTCCCCCCCCCCCACCTGTTCGTTGTTTCGGTCCCATCCTTCGCTGGCCAACCAAATGATTCGCTTTTTCATTTTTGTCCGTTTCCTTTTTCTCATCTCTTCCGTTTCCTTTCCTTCGATTGTTTCGTCCGATTCTGTCAGTTTCATTTGCATTGCCACCTGCGTAATTCACTTGAATAAGTCCAACTTTTCCTCTAAATTTGCCTGTTGCAGAAGCGGTGCGATGTATTCGGTGCCGACGAAAAGGGCGACGACGCGGGCGCCCTCTTTTTTGTCCGATTGGAGCCTAATTAATTGGAGGGAGGGAATTTGTTTTTTAATTAATCAGTTTAGCAGCGGGGCATAAATAGCTCATTGTGCCATATTTTTTTTATTGCGCAATTTCGACCTATTTTAAAAGCCCCCAATTTCGCAATTGCTTTGTTTGCCCCCCGTTTTTGCTGCTGATTTGAGCATCCATCGCTCACTTCTTCACCAAATTGGCGATTGAGTCGCGCAATGATTCGGGCTTCATCGACACTCTCTCCTCAATGGCTATGCAAATGTTCGCCCTTCGCGCCTCCTTTTTGAACGCATCCGCCCCCAATTCGCCGTATTCATCCGCCGAATAAACCTTCAAAGAACAAACGAAAAATGGAAGCAATTTAGAAGATAAAACTCGGAGTGATCGGAATTGTGAAGGGAAGGAACACTTACCAGCGAAAGGTAAGTCCAGCTGAAATGCACGGCGATGTCGATCATCGCCCGTGCCTGGTAATTGTCACTGGGCACCGTTCTGAAACTCCCTTTGGCACAGTTCGCTAATTAATTGCGTTATGCTCGAGAGCGTCGGCATCGAGTCGAAAAGAGTTTCACTTTTTTTTGGCAATTTAGAGCCGCGATTAGACTTTCGCTTCGAGCATAATTTGCCAAATTTACCTCGCAAAATACTCAAACCGATTTTTGTCGCTTAGGTCCGCATTTGTGCTCGCTTCAAATGATTTTTTCAGCAAATTGAATTTGAGAGGCTTAAGCGAGTCCAAAAGTTGTTCTGATTACCTGGACTGACTTGGACAATTCGGAACAGTCGAAGCAAATTGGCGATCTTTAAAGAGAAGGAACTCCTACAGTAAGAACCGTTCGTGGGTCAGTCGACCTGTACAGTAACGGATGAGTAACTCGCCCCCACCACCGCCACCACACTCTTTTTTGGGCTCGGGTGCCGCAGCGTCGGCTGTCTTCCGTCTGCGCAGCTGTAATCAGTGAGTTCGGATGAGCCGATCATTTCACGGACGAAGTCGAGCGATTGGTTAAGCGCATAGGCGGGATTTGAACATGAATCGAGGATCAAAGCACCCTGACCAAGTCAAGTGGGCATTTCGGATCAGAAAACAAGTCCGATCACTCACCAATTTATAGCCGCGTAGGAAGTCGGTCTGTGCGTTGATCATGTCCAAGGCGTAGAGGAAGGCCTCCACTCGATGGACGCCCCTGAAAATCGGTCAGCACTTTGCCAATTCTTGGACGCCACTCTCTGTCCAATTCCGCTCCCGAAGTCGACGGCATTCTCGACTGACCTCGTCTCGAATATTTCTCCGCAGGGCGAAGTGCCGCCGCCCTTCGCATGAACGGGGAATACTCCGCCAATGATCAAATCCCCGGGGATTCTCAGCTGGCGCATGTTCTCCGTCGGCTGTCCCCCGAAAACGCCCCCGGCACCGTCCACTGCCTTTGCCAACATATGAACATGGGTCAAAGTGCGAAGTGTCATCGTTATCAAAGAGAACATTTTGAGCAACTAATGATGGGGTGGCCGACAAAAGTCAAACACTTTTTAGAACAAAAAATTGAATTAAAATTCATTAAAGTGAAGAAACTCGAAAACCAATTAGTGAAATAATTTGCCCCAGGGCTAATTGAATTATTTACGTTTCAAAATTTGTTTTTATTTCCACTCTTCAGCATTTGCTTCTGAGCATCACTTTAAGCATTGCTTTATGATGAAGAGAATTGAACTGCAACAGATGCAAAACATAAATCATAAATTAAGGCCATCATTCGGAAAAATTCAAAAGAAATTAATTTGAAAGCATTGGACGAGGCACACATTTAAACTTTTTTACGATTGGCAGAAAGTCATTTGTTATTATCGCTTATGGGAAAAGCGGTGGGAAGGAAATGAAATGAATTATTCGGTGGAGACAAAGCCGAGAGAGAGAGAGAGAGAGAGAGAAGAAAGAGTCGGTGGCGTGGGATTGTCCCTTTGCCCTGCCAAGCTCAATCCCATTAAGAATGAGCATAATGTGCGGTTTGAAGGGGGTTATTACATAAAAAACATTAGTAAATAGGGGGGGGGAAGGGAAGGGATCGGATGGAGGGAATCAATTAGCGGTTCTTTAAATTAAATTTAAAAAATGAATGATTTCTGTGACTCATTAGTCTCTTCCATTCGCTAATTGCCATTTCCTTAATTGTCTTACGTTTATGTTGAAGCTGAAATTGCCCAATTCCCATGGGAATAATCAAAAAAACATTAATAATCAATATTTAGTTTTTCGGCAGATTATTCGAATTTAAAATTTAATCCTTTGACGAAAATAACTGTTAATCCGCTCAAAAAGCTTAGTCCCCCCCCCCTATTTGGGAGGGGGGTAAAAGGATGGCGGAAGGGCACGGGGCTTCACCCCCCCCCCTACCCGCCCCTTGGCCCTAATTCTTTAAAGTTCGCTTCTTTTCACCGTTTGCGCTCTTTTTGTCTTCCCTTTGCGCTCCTTTTCCTCCTCCCTCTCTTTCCCCCATTTTCTCTCCCTTTTTTCCTTTTCCTTTTGTTATGCTAATGTAAGTCCCTCATGAGTTACTAAGTCTGTCTGAGTTCATTTATTCCCGTGAACAATACGGAACGGTAAGGGCGAGAAGAGAAAAACGAATGAATAAAACTAAAATTTGGTGGGGAGGGGGGACAAATCTTATGGCATTATTAGGGACGCAAAACTCTTTCAACCTCAGCGGCCCTTTCCTTCCGTTACCCCCCCCCCCCTTTAGCCTCAGTCACTTTTTTGCACGCAAAAACTGCCAATAATGTGATTTAGTGAATCGATGTTGTTAAGCTGACGGGGAAAATAAAAATATGACAAAAAGGGAAAAAGGGGAGGGGAGGTAAAGCCAAGAAAAGTCATTAATTAGCCAAAGAATGGACAATGGACGCAGCGACAGTCTTTGAAGTGGGAATGAGCCGATAATTAGCAAAGAGAAGGCACTAATTTCAAAGGTCATTTGATTTTGGGGGAAGGGAATGAAAAAAAAGAAAAACGGACAATTAATAAAAAAAAATGAAATTGGAAGAATTAAAATAAAAGGTAAATTTTTATTATTCTTATATAAGTGTTTTGCCATCTTATGATGAATTTTCGTTTCATTGTTTAATTTTCTCACTAAAACGTCATTTTGCTTTTCGCGTGATTTTTCCGTCAAATAAAAGCAAAAAACTAATGAATTAATTAAAGCACTAAATGCCCCTCCTCCCCCCGCCCACTATTGAAGCAGGTGAAAATAACAGCAGAAAGTGCCGTTTCTCTCCTCCGCCGCCAATTTCACTGAATTTGCCAGTTTTTCCATTCCGAAAAATATTTCGTCAATTTTCTCACTTTTGCTTAATTTGAATAAATTTGCAAAAATGGCAAAAAAAAGCGAAGAGAAGGGAAAAAGTGAAGGGATACCACAAATTGCAAATTATCAAAAATTGAATTCAATTAATGCCATTCCTCGGTCAATAATGACTTTTTGTGATAATTTCCGTTAAATGACCAAAAAACAATTAGCCAACATTTACTTTCTTTTTGAATTCAATTTGTTTTTAAAGTTTTTTGTCTTTTAATTTATCGCGCCGATTGAATCACTTAATGCCCCATCGATTGGTTGTCCTCTCACAGTACGGCACTTTGGCATTGGTTTTGCGTTGTGCTGACCATTCATCCATCGTCTCCCTTCCCCTCGGGGCGAATTCGATAAAATTTGCCAATTTATCATTTTCTTTTCAATTTACTTAATTTACCTTTTCTGTTTTATTGTTGAACAAATTATGATTTATTTTTATTTAAATTTCAACAAAATTAAATTTTTCCCTCCCAATTTTCGTTCCCTTTGGCTCTTTCCCACCCCTTTTAATACGCCCCGCCCCCACCAATTAAACATTTGCCTTTTCCCTTCCATTTTCGTCCTTTCTTTGCTGCAAAGCCATTCATTCGATTTTCACCTCCAAATGACCCTTTTCAACGCATCGATTTTCGGAAAATGAATGAGTGACCGCAGCAGCGAAAGAAACGGACGAACGAACGAATGGCCGACGGACCATTTGCATTTGAGAAGCCAAAATTAGCAATGACCAAACAAAGTCCAACCGAATGGGAGGACCACAAGCAGCAGCAGAAGAGAAAAGGCGGGGGAATGGGGGGGGGGAAGGGACGGTGAGGGACATTTGCCCCCTCCCCCTCCCCCCTCATCCACTTCATGCCCCTCACCCATCCCCCCATTAGTCCCCACTCACTCCCTCTCCCTCCCCCTCCTGCCTCCCTTATCCCATCCCCTTCTCGCGCCGGTCTCCCTCATCCCATCCCTCCCACCTCCCCTTCTCCCGGTCTCCCTCATTCCCTCCCTTTTCCTATCCCACATTTCCTCCGTTCATCCTCTCCTCTCGCCTCTCCTCTCTCCCCTTTTTCTTCCTCCTCCTTCCATACTTTCCCTTTATCAATATCATCCACTCTTATTGTTAGCTTTATTTCCCATTCCCGCTTCTTCTCCTCATCCCTTCCGTCTTCTCCCTTGGGATTTAGGGATTTGCCCTTCCCTCGCTTTTCCGCTTTTCACTCCTTCCAATTTGCTCATCCCAAATTCGGACAATTTTTCCATCTGTCCTATTCATTATTACTCTGTACGAATGCTTTCACTTCTGTTCATTCAGGCTACTAAATCAAAACAAACCAAAGTATTGAGAAAAAGGTGTGTAATCCTTCGGGGCATTTCTCAAATTCCCTCTCAAATGTCCTCCGCTACTCTCTTTTTTTTATCAATTTCATTGCTTTATTCTTTTTCCCATTGGTTTTCGCTTTTCAATTTCCCTTCCCTTTCAGTAAAAAGTTTTCTTCCTCCTCTTCTTCCTCCTGTTTCTCTTTCTCTTCCTCCTCTTCCTGTTTTTCTTCCTCTTCCGTTTGTCTTCCTCCTCCTTCTTCTCTTCCTTCTTCTTCTTCTTCTCTTCCAATGTTTCGTCGTTCGGTCACCGCTTCGCTTCTTCCTTCCTCCGGCACTGACCATCGACGCCATTCTCATCAGACAATCACAGTTGTTGAGAATAGTCGGCACCGACGACAACAAAAGGAGGACGACCACCGGCGGCGGATGGACGCATCGGAACAATTGGCAAAGGAAAAGATGGGCCGATGGAGCGACATTTTGGGGGGATGGAGCGGAAATGGCGGAAAAGGGAGGGACGGACGAAGGGAAAGTGACGGCGGAGACAGCGCGGAAGAGGTGGGAAAAGAAAGGGACGGAAGGAAAAGTGCCAACGGAATTACCAATCGAAATTAATTAAATTTGCCAAATTCGTTGAGGAACAGCTGCTAATTGCTGTTTCTGCTGCTCCATTCGTAGTCCGATTAATCAGAAGAAAAAGCGTTTCAGCTAATCGCTGCACTGAAAAGCCTCCAAAGCAGCGGCAAAATGACAGAAAAAGCGGCGGAAGCGCAGACGAAAGGGGCCAAAGCATTGGCAAAATGGGCGAGCAAAAGCAAAAACGAAACGATGGCGGACATTGTGGGAAGGGTCAGTGAACTGATGGAAATGCACGCGGAGAGACAGCGGACATTCGCCAAAGACTACGGCCATTACCTCAAAGTGAGTGTGAGGAGGAGGAGAAAATTGACGAATTTGAATTGGAAATAAAACATTTTGCCAAAATTGAATCGAATTGGCACAATTTGAATCGGAAATGGCACCATTTCCCCCATTCTTTGGCGCAGCAATTGCAAAAGGTGGCGGAAACGGAGCGTGAAATGCACGCGCAGTGTCGGAAGGTGGAGAAGCTGACGGACCAGGAAAAACGGGTTGGCAAAATGTTGGCCAAAAGGGGCGAGGACGACAGCGAACTGAGAGCCAAATTGGAGAGAGTAAAGCGAGAGAGAGAATGGGCGGAGAGAGAGACGGAGGAGGAGAGAAAAGAGAGCGAATTCGCAAGGATGGCACATTTGGAAGCAGCACTGAAGGGAATGGCGAACGTACAGGTGAGGAAGGGCACAAGGCAAAGGACAGGCGAAAGGCATTGGCATTTGGAAGAAAAGGGTAAATTGAAAAACCAAAAAAAAGAGAGGGAAAGAAAATGGCAAATGAGAGATGGAAAAGAAAGGAAAAAGCTGTTTCAGTTGAACTTGGCACGTGCCGGACAACTGATATTCACTTGTCAGAGTGAATTGACAGCATTAGTGAAGGAAAGGACGACGCCAATGGAAGGCGAAGGACAGACACGACGAACAGAGCAACAACAACAACAGAACGGGGGAGTATCACAGACGAAACAAAAACTGATCGAGCTGAGGCGATCATTGGAGACGAGCGAGGCGAGTGATCAGGAAAAGAGAAAACATTGATAAAATATTAAAAATAATTGGGGAGGGAGAGATGGGAGAGAGAGGGAGGGAGGGAGAGAGAGTGGGAGACAGAGAGAGTGCGAGACAGAGAAAAAGAGACAGAGAGAGAGTGAGAGATGGGAGGGGAGAGGAACACAAAAGAGTGAAAATTGGACAAGTGCCTGGAAAACGCCGGTAGGTTCAGTTACAATTGGCATATAACGCGCCCTCTTCGGTCGAGCGGCGCCAAAGACACCGCCGAAGTGATCCGTCCTCAGCTGCCGGCGCTCGGCTCATCGACCGTTTTGTGCCCAATCGCACGGCCAATGCGCCGATCACTCATTCCTTTGGCACCCCTCCTCCCCCCTACAGTCCCTCTGCTCCGCCACTCGAACTTTTGGACAGTATTACGGTAATTTGCCTTTTCTCTACCGTACATTGAATTCCCAAATCTAGCGCTCTTCGGCAATAAATCGCCATTCCGTCGGCTCAGTGCCGGCACAAACGGCGGCAACGGCACGCATTTACCCTCAGCTGCCCCCAAATCCATTTGCTGAAGAGCTTAAACTGAGAAGACGTTGTGGGGGACCGAGGATGGCGACATGAAGTTTGGGCACCGGGAAGTTTGGGCACCAGGAAGTTTGGGCACCAGAAATTTGGGCACCGGGAAGTTTGGGCACCAGAGGGGGGATTTCAAAAAAATAAAACAAAATAAATAAATAAAATGTTATATAAATCATTAAAATTTAGTAAGTTTTAGCAACCCTTGTGTCTTTAAATTTATATGTTCTTGAAAACCAAAAAATTTATGTATGGAAACCTGGCAATCTTATTATTTAGTCAATTCTTACTGTTGTTTAAGCGTAGAATTAAACGTGTACTAATTTCTCTGTTTGGACTTAGACCTGAATACCGGCTTAGTTGGGCCCGAAATAACAAGAACCCGTCTAATTTTGTTTAAACTCATAAACTTTAAGTCTTTAACATACTGAGCCTTGTAATGTTATAATTTATAAATAATACATATGTATGGCATTAATATTGAATTAATGGTAATGAGTTTAGCAAAATAAGCATGCTTAATCGAATGAATATTCGTTAAAAAACTTTCTATTTCCTAACTTGATTAAATTTTCTATGCTTTTAAATTAGATGGTTGCAATTTATAGACAATTAAAAATATTTTTTATTTTTAAACTCTTTAATTTGGTGCCCAAACTTCCCGGTGCCCAAATTTCTGGTGCCCAAACTTCCTGGTGCCCAAACTTCCCGGTGCCCAAACTTCCGCCCCCCCCCGAGGATTTCTGTGGAATAATTGCCAAGTGAATGACCTTTAAATTGGAAATTTGCTGGAGGGAATTTTATTATTAATTTTTCTAATTTTATTTTATGTTATTTTGCAAAGATTGTGTTTTTTTTTCTCTAATCGCCTCTTCTATCTCCTCACTCTCTCTTAAGTGTCGTTTTGGACTTATAATTTGTAAGTTTTAATTTTTTAATTTATCGTATTTTTAATTTTGTTTATATTCATCGAATTTTTTATTGGCTTATTTATAATGTCGAATAAAATGTTTAGTTCTTGTTTTGCTTCTTTCTAAGCTTTTTCTCGTTCCTCGCTCTCATCACTTTCGCTTCCTCCTTTTCATGCTTTTCCTTCCTTCTTTCCTCCTCCTCTTCCTCTCTCTTTTCCTTCATCCTCTCCCTTTTCCTCCTCTTCCTCTCCCTTTTCCTTCTTCATCCTCCTCCTCTTCCTCTCTCTTTTCCTTCATCCTCTTCCTCCCTTTTCCTCCTCTTCCTCTCCCTTTTCCTTCCTCCTCCTCCTCTTCTTCTCCCTTTTCCTTCTTCCTCCTCCTCCTCTTCCTCTCTCTTTTCCTTCATCCTCTCTCTTTTCCTTCATCCTCTTCCTCTCCCTTTTCCTCCTCTTCCTCTCCCTTTTCCTTCTTCCTCCTCCTCCTCTTCCTCTCCCTTTTGTCCCCCTCCTTTCCCCCCGCCCCCTCTCCCTTTCTTCTCATTCGATGATGGCACTCGTCGCCATTTCCCTCACTCCGCAAGTGTTCCCTCCTCTGTACATTCGGTAATAGCCTTTCTCGCCTGAACATAAACAGTGTAAATGCCGTGCTTTCTTCGCCATTTTCTCACCCCAATTCGTTCCCCAACTGTTTTTAACTGAAACGAGCAAATTTAATTCAGAAAAAGCATCAATCCGTCGAAGGTGGCCAAGCCCAACTCACTGATCCAAAAGGGCTTTCTCGCTTCCTCGCCAAATCCGACGATCAGAACGCCGTGGTTCAGCCACGACGGATTGCACAGCCATTTAGGGGGGTGGGAAATGCCACGGCGGTAAAATTGCATTGGCAATGCGTTTAGACCTTCAAAAGCACAAAAAATGGCAAAAAAATGACAAATGAACTGACCGATGGAAATGGGTCCGTTTTGCACCAGCCATTGTGCCATTTTCGCCTCGTCTTTTGGCAGTTGCAGCGAGTCGTTTATGTACGCACTGATGCGGTCGCTTTTCAAATGGCATTTTTCTTTGTGCGCGTCGTACGGATAGTCATTCTCGCGCTCCAAACCGCCGATGCGTTCGATTTCCCTAATTGATTATTTTCACCCAAAAGTCGGCTTTTCCTTTTGAAAAGGGCTCATGAATGGCATTCCCCCCCCTTCCTTGTTGTTGGCATTCTCCTCACTTGTACGCCTGCAGTGGGAGGCCCCCTTGGCATGCCATGTCCAATTTGTCGCAGTCCTTTCAATCGTTTCAATTTTCTTTCGTTTTTTTTTCATTTCCATTTCCAAACTCCCGCCTCACCAGCAGTTCCTGCTCCGATAACTCCACCAATTCGCCCTTTTTCAGCTTCCATTGCCCTTCGATATTCCCCGTCACACTGAATGCCCAGCAACTTCCACACGTCCCTTGGTTTTTCACCGTTGTCACTGCGCCTTTTTGTCTCCAATCAAAACTTTCGGGAAGAATCCCTTCGGCGATTTGGCCACCATCGATCATTTTGCCAAGGGAATTCAAAGGCCATTTGTAAGGGAGATAAATCTGAAAAAGCAAAAATAAAAGAACAGTCATTTTTGCTGTTGTCATTTTGAGTTAGGCGAACAATGTCCGAAGGGTGCCAAAATTGGCATTTTTAAATTGTCCGATTGGATGCCAAAATTGGCATTTATTTCACACCTTTTGGAACTCTGTGACACTCAAATCCGAATATTTCGTTTCTCCAAATTCCGCCGTTCCCTTCTCCGCCGATTGAATTCGCCTGGCAATGGCCAAATTCTTCTTGAAAATGCGGAATCGCTTTGCAATTTCCCTCTTCGTGCTGTATTTGGGTCCGTATCTGTTGATTTGTTTGTTTGTTTTTCGTCGATTTGTCTCCCAATCGATTGATTTGGGTGGCCAACCTGCGCACAAATTGGCTAAATCGGTCCCATTCGAATAAGTCGTTGGCTTTGATCGTTCGGTTCAGTTGTGCCATCATTCTCCACAAAGTGCCGTCGTCGTCCTTTTGCCCCTCTTCGCTTCTTCTCTGCTGCTCCTCTTCCCCCTCTTCATTGTTTTCGACTTCCTTCTGCCATTCTTCTCGCCCTTTGTCTCTTTCGCATTTCCTTTTCACAAATTCCTCCCCTCCGTCCGCATTTTCGACAACGTCCACCAGACATTTCTTAGAAGGAACAAAAAAATGAATCCGATCACATAACCGATTAAATCAAGTCCGATCATATTAATTTGACAGATGAGTACGAGATAGTCCGGCCAAATCAGTCCGATCAACCGGTCTGATCACTCTGATCACAATACGTATTGATTAGTACCTTTCTCGGCCCTTTCTCATCCACCGCACAAAGTCCGAGCAGTATTCGCAGGTGGTCCTCCTTCACATGCAAAGTGTTTGCTTTCATTTGCCACTTCATTCATTAAGCCTACCTGCTTCAGACACCCCGTCCTCATTAAGCTTATCTCCATGCTTTTCTTCCGTGCCCCATTTTCCAATTCCTCCGTCTCAGTTTCCCCAATTATTTTCCCCAACTTCCAAAAATGGCTGTCCCCAATTTCGGCATTCAGTGCATTAACTGCGCGAATGGCCCGGTGATGAAGTGAAGTGGAAGAAACGAAGGTGACAGCAGATAAAAGGAAGAAAGAGAAACGGAGCAACAAAAATAAATGGGGAAACATTTGGGGCGATTAGGAAATAATAAATGATTAGGGGGAAATGGGAGGGAAGCAACGGGAGGGGCGGTCAAATGATGACACTTTGGGGATCGATAAAGCAAAAGAGCGCCCGAGGGGACGGACGGGGGGAAAGGCGGGGGGGGGGGGGGAAGGAACACTGGCGGATAATCCGAACACAGCCGCCACCCCCGCCCCCGGCACAACTGTCCACCGAACGGCACGGCCAATGTCCGCTGACAGACTTCCGTCCGTCCATATCTCGCCAATTAATTAATTAATATCATTTTATGCACATCATTTTTTCCCCTTTTTGACATTTTTTGTATAATAAATTGGAATTGTCATTTGGCATTTTGGCATTCATTCCAAGAAATGAATGCCATTTACGAAGTTGTTATTCCGTCACAGAAAATGACACCGTTGGCATTCTTCCCCCCCCCCCCCCCCTCATTAATTCACGGGGATTTTTTGGCGCACTCAGTGAAATAAATAATTGACCAAATATTTTGGCTTAATTAAAAACAAATAGTTGCTGCTTTCCCACTTCATTTCTTTTGGTTTCTTCTTTTCTTGTCATTCATTCTTTGCTCAATGATTAAACGAAATGGTGCCAATAAAATTTTAATCGGAGAAAAGACTTTGATCACCGATTCAATCATCGAAGAAAAAAACAATGGCGAAGAAGACAATGCCAACAAATTCATTAGCGAAGAAGGCAATGCCAACAAATGCGTGTGCCGTTTTCTGTGGAACAAAGAAGTGCACGGAATGACGGCACTTCTGAAGGTGAAATATGGGCCCAAAAGATCGGCAAATTGAGAACATTGAGTGCAGAGGGGGCGACAACCGTGAATTGTTGAAACACAGGGCCAAGCCGGTCAACGGTACGCACCAACAGAATGTTTGGTGGCCAACCATTTCCCAAAATTTGGCCAACCCAATGTCCTTAATTTGGCCAACCATTTGTCCTTATTAGGAGAACCATTGACCAAATTTGGCCAACCCAATGTCCTTAATTAGACCAACACAATGTGCTTAATTTGGCCAACTCATTGACTCTAATTAGGCCAACCCGTTTGTCCTCCTTTTTTGGCCAACCTATTACCCCCGCCTTTTGTTTAGGGTCCCACTGTTTATGTCCGACTTTTTTGGGCTTTTGTTATCGCTCTGTGTGTTCTGGCGTCAGTGATAACTGCATTGTACACTTTCGAACACTACTTTGAACGACATACTGTCACTTACAATTCTATCAAACGGTAAGTCATTGACTCGCGATAGGAATTGGCCAATCGGCGGGAGAAAGTGCCGGGGAAGGGGTGGCCAAAGTGGCAAAATGCCAACCAACGAAAAAAGGGCATTTATTTTCCAAATTAATTCCTTTATCAAAACCTTTTGATTTCCTCGTTAAGCTTGCAAGAAATCAAATTGCCTGTGATCGTTCTTTGTCCTAAGAACCCGGATGCGTTGAATTTTAGCAAAGTCCTAAGGGACATTGACCAAAGATTGCCTGTCGCTTCCCTCGGGCGCCACACCCTCAAACAGCTGATCCGATTTGCGGTGGCCGGTGCCGGCTTTAGCAACGTGGAAGGCTTTGTGCCGACAAAAAAGGGAAAGCCGAAAAAAGACATTGATTACGAGGTGCAATTGCAGAGCATTTTTGGTTGATTACTCTTCGTTTCAGATTCAGCAGTTGAACTCTTTGTTTCATCGATGGCTTGGAAATCGATCATTGAAAGAATTTTACAAAAACCTCTTCGAGGATTGGGGCTACACATGCCAACAAGTCGGTTCGGTTGGCACTGTGCCATTTTCGACTAATCGCATTAATTAATTAATTACCCCCCCCCATTAAGTTCATCCAAAGATGTTACTTCGGCTCTAAGGTGCCTTTCCCGTTGATCTGCTCCTCTGTTCCATTCTTCCGACCATTCAGGTGATTCACAATTGCTGCAGTTACTTTGAGCCGTATTTTGTGATGCTCCGCGGCCGATGCATGCGAATGAATGTCACTTTGTATCAAAAGGACCCGGCGGACTTTGGCCGCTTCGACGTTTATATGGTGGGGAATGAATGATTAAGGGATTTGCCTTTCTAATGAATGGGTCATTATTATTGTTAATTGGTCACTTCAGAACCAATTGCCGAGCCAACTGTCCAATTTAACTCCAAAAAAGCAGGCAATCCTTTCATTTATCCTTGTTTAGAGTGCCACCGAATGACTCTTTTCTTTTCCTTTCCGCCGTTTATCAGCAATTTTAAGTTCCAAGTGATCGCTTATCTGACCGACACCGACCGAAACGTCGGCCTTTTCCCCCGCTATTACATCAATTCTGGCACTGCCGTATCGATTCGAGCGAAAGCACGTAATATCAGTATGTTGGCGGACGGAAACAGTCAATGTCAAAACTACAAAACGGAGGAAGAAGTGGGGAATGGGGAGAATTTGAAGAAAAAAGCGATGGGGGGGGGTTTAAATAGGTGACAAAATGAGATAAAAAAAAGAGTGAAATTTAGGGACGGAACACGTGCCGACTGAAGCAGTGGCTGAAGCAGAAGGTGATCAGCCAACACAACTGCACATTGTTCTATTTGGACTTTGAAAATGGGACCATTTGTGAGCCGAAAAAAACTGTGGAGGTAATTAAAGGAAAATAAAATTCAATTATTGGAATGAATGACAAATTGGCATTAATTAAGAAATACGAACGGATCACGGACTTACGGATGAACAAAAGCGAAAGAGTAAGCGAAACGGAGGACAAATTGGCAATCACTTCTCATCATTTCACTTATTATCTTCCAAATTGTTCTCTTTTCAGTGTCTCCCCGCGTGCAAACGAAGCGAACACATTTTCAGCCAATACACTCTCAGGGGATCCATTTGGAATGCCCGCAATTACGTCCCTCCCTTTCGGCAAGTGTTTCATTCAAAGTAAATAGCGGCGGCTTTATTAATCCCACAACAGTTTAATCATTATTTGTCCCTTTTAGGGTTTTCAATTTCTTTAATTCTCTCTTCCCCTCACTTTCTCACTCCTCATCTCTCTTCCTTCTTTCTCTCTCTTCCCCTCCCTTTCTCTTCCCTCTCTTCCCCTCCCTTTCTCTCTCTCTCTCTCTCTCCTCATCTCTCACTTTCCTTCTTTCTCTCTCTTCCCTTCCCTTTCTCTTCTCTCTCTTCCCCTCCCTTTCTCTTCCCTCTCTTCCCCTCCCTTGCTCTCTCTCTCTCTCCTCATCTCTCACTTTCATTCTTTCTCTCTCTTCCCCTCCCTTTCTCTTCCCTCTCTTCCCCTCCCTTTCTCTCTCTCTCTCTCTCCTCATCTCTCACTTTCCTTCTTTCTCTCTCTTCACCTCCCTTTCTCTTCCCTCTCTTCCCCTCCCTTTCTCTCTCTCTCTCTCTCTCTCTCTCTCTTTCTCTCTCTTCCCCTCCCTTTCTCTTCCCTCTCTTCCCCTCCCTTTCTCTCTCTATCTCTCTCTCTCTCTCTATCTCTCTCTCTCTCTCTCTCTCTCTCTCTCTCTCTCCTCATCTCTCACTTTCCTTCTTTCTCTCTCTTCCCCTCCCTTTCTCTTCCCACTTTCCTTCTTTCTCTCTCTTCCCCTCCCTTTCTCCCATTTTTTATCTTTTTAATTTTCCCTTTTCATTTTAGAATGGAGGTGTATTTCACAGATTTGCAGGTCCATTTCAATTCAAATCTTTGCTAATCCCATCTGTGCCACCCTCTTCTTTTTGAGATTGAAGTGTATGAGGAAGTGCCAACTTTGACCGTTTCCCGCTTCATCGCCCAATTAGGCGGCCAATTAGGCTTATACATTGGACTTTCCATAGCATCATTCGTCCAAATAATTCTCCCTTGCATACGGAAATGCCATGAATGGATGAAATTGCGAACGGAGAAACGACGAAAAAACAAAAACGAAAAGGAAAACGAAATCGAAATGTTGCGACGGAAGAGCGAAATGGTGGGACAATGGTTGGACGAAGGGGACGAAGCAAATGCCAATGCCAATGTGACACAACGAATCTGTCAATGGGACGGATTGCCAAAGGCATTATAAGCCCGTGTTTTAGCCTCGGGCATTCGTCGCGAATGACTCATAAAACACGCGCGATTTATTTTGTATCATTTGCATAAAACACTTTAATTGCCTCTAATTTTGCTCATATTAATGTGCAAATTGATAGCCCTATTCTCATTGTCAGTCAATCGCCAAAATCCGTCCGAAACACTTTCTGTTGGGCACCACTCTCATCACAAATCAATCACTCAGCCCATTAATCGCTAATTGGCCTTTTCCGGCTTTTTGTTTGGCCATTAATCCCCCGTATTATTTTTTGTTTGTTTTTGTGCTGATTTTGAACAATGGCTTCCTGCTTCGTTTGTCTGCTTTCATTCATTCATTTCGTCCTTTTTTGGTGCCCTTCCGCCGAATTCATTCGCCACAATTTTCCATTTCCATGTGTTTTTCCTCAGTTTTGCGAATTTTTTTCTCCCATTTTTTAATAATTTTTTTCGCTGTTAATTCGCTGAAAATCCGCGAATTCGTTGCCCCTCCACCGAACGAAGTGGCAAAAAATGAAGGCAAAATGAATGGCACAGCAATAACAACAACAATTAACAGCAGCACTAGCAGAAAAAGAACCAAAACGACATTGGCATTTTTTAAAGAAAAAGGGACGAAAAGGGATACGGTACAACCAAATGGGCATACGGTAACACCGAGAGGTACAGTAGAGCCGGTTATGGAAAGACAAAGGAACGAAACACAACAAAAGGGAAGAGAAACAACGGCAGAAAAAGCAGGCGAATTGGTAATGCCACTGAAAGAAGATGGAAATGGAGAGAAGGAAACGGAAGAATATGGAAAAGGAAAAGCGAAGGGAAAGGAGGAGGCGATGGGAGGAGAAAGAAGAAGAGGAAGCGAAAAAGGGGCAGAGAAACAGGAGAAAGGCAAAATAGCAAATGGAAGCGAAAAAGGGGCAGAGAAAGAGACAGAAAAAAGAAAAGAGGAAGAGAAAGAGACGGATGGGAAAGATGGGAAAGAAGAGAGGAAGAGAGAAGAACAAAGAGAAAATACAGAAAAAAGAAAAGAGGAAGAGAAAGAGACGGATGGGAAAGATGGAAAAGAAGAGAGGAAGAGAGAAGAACAAAGAGAAAATACAGAAAAAAGAAAAGAGGAAGAGAAGGAGACGGATGGGAAAGATGGAAAAGAAGAGAGGAAGAGAGAAGAACAACGGTTAACGGAGAGGCAGAACAGAGAGAAAAAGGAGCCCCAAAATGAGGGGGAAGAAAGGAAGGAAGGACAGAGGGAAGAGCAAAATACAGTGAAGAAAGTGGGAAAAGAGGAGAGAAAGGAAGAAAAAGGGAAGGAGGAAAAGAAAGCGGAAAAAGAGGAGAAAAAGGAAGAAAAAGGGAAGGCAGAAAAGAAGATGGGAAAAGAAGAGATAGAGGAAGAAGAAGAAGAAGAAGAACAAGAAGAAGAAGAAGAAGAAGGAAAGGAGGAAACAAATTTAACAAGTGTAGAGAAAATTTTTGCAACATCAGCAAAAGCAGAAGAAACAACGGAGAGGAACGACGGGGGAGAGAAGACGACGACAATTTTAGTAACAGAAAGAGACGGAGAGGGAAGCGGAACGGAAGAGGAAGGAAAGGAGGAGGAAGAGGAGAGAAAAGAGGAGGGGGAGGAAGGGGAAGTGGAAGGAAAAGAGGAGGAAGGAAAGGAGGAGGAAGAGGAAGGAAAGGAGGAGGAAGAGGAGGGAAAGGAGGAGGAAGAGGAGGGAAAGGAGGAGGGCACGGAAGAAATTGGCATTTCCACAACGTCCAAAAGTGTGGTGACTCAGCCAACGATTGCATTGCCAACGGAATCGGTTGAAAGAAAATGCGCGGACACACATGATTAGTAAGTACGGTGACAGAAGGGAACACTACTGTAGCTGCTCAAACAGTCCGCCCCAATTAATTAATTAATTGCTTTCATTTATTGAACAGTTGTCGCTTTTGGGCTCGGAATGGCTTTTGCTCCAACGCTTTTTACGCAAAAGAGCAAATTGCCCAATTTTGTCGTAAGACATGCGCACTTTGCTGAGGACAATAAACTGAGTTAATTTGGTCGGGAAATATCGATTGGTCACAGATCACAATTGATTATATTGATTATTTTATTTGGTACAAATTATGTACAAAATTCTCGGCAATACATATAATATTATGAATGTGAAATCAGCAGATAAACAATTTGAATATAACTTTTTTGGGGCAATTGGCTTCGATGAAAGGCACAGACAAATAAATAAGCAATAATATTTGTCGTAAAAGATCGATCAATTAATTATTATCAATTAATTAGCTAATGGCTTTGCCATTCCGTTGCTCCAATGAATGATCAATTATAATTGTCTTTTCAAAGGCCCATTTTCATTGTGCCATTCTCTTACAGCAAAATGTCCAGCAGTGGTGCGCCTGCCGCGTCCGCGCCGTGCGGCAACAGTCGCTGCTGCGACTCGCCGATGGTTCGTTGCCGCTGGCCGTCCCTCGCGGCATTTTCCTCCGCTGTTTCGGTTGAGGCGGCGGACGTCGCGCGCGGAGGGGCGGACGCGGTGGAGATGGAGCGCATGCTCGGGCTGGCCGACCCCACGCAATTCGCTCGGCCCGGGTCCCTGCCGAGCATCGATCTTCGCCCTGCCGGCAAATGAATGTTTGGCCCAATTTCAACCGCAAATAAAAAGGGTAAAACTGACATTTGGCACCAAAGAGTGGCGTGGACAGCGTCGAATTGCATCTGCCCGAGCTCATCACCGCGAGGCTGCTGTGCTGCATCGGCGCCGTAATGCTCGAGGCGATTCGGAAAGTGATCGAATTCTGCGGGGGCGTTCCGTTTTGATTGGTCTGAAGGGACGGACGGATGGAAAAATGCAGCAAAAGCATGGCCAACAAAGGCCGCGGAAACGGCACCCACCGATGCCATGCGCAAACTGCCACCGACGACTCCGCCGAAAGCATTGTCCACCCCTCCCACAAAATATGTGCTCTCCCCCGTGTATTTGGCCCTGCGCATCAGCTGACTGTTCAGCAGTCCTTAAGAGCAAATGCATTGGCCAAAGAATGCCATCCCTCGCATTTTTTGCCAAATCGTGGGGAATGGGGTGCCATTAAACCGCAGAAATTTGGATTTGATTTTTACGTTTGATTTTTTGTGTCTTCGGTAGGAATTCCTTCCGTTGTCCCTTCCGTCCATAAAAAATAGCTCAAAATTTCATTTTTCTTCTGACTTTCTTCCTTAGCTAATTAATTCATTTTTTATCAATCAAAATTTTTTAAATGCTAAAAAATTACCGTAAAGAAGCCAATTGGAGGCTGAGTTGACATACGGTAGTGCGTGGATACCGTACCTTAAAAACCGTTTCAATTGGAAATTGTGCATTAAAGCGCCGAAGAAACAGCACATTATGTAGATGAACTTGTCCGAGTTGAAAATGTCCTCATTCCTTTCCGCGTCTTCGCCGTCCCAATGAATGAAATTGAAGTAAAGCATACTGCCCCAATAGGGACTCCAACAGAGGACGAAAAACACCGAAATGGCAATTGTATAACCGGCGATGCGATTGACGGGCAACTGAAAGAGGCGCAAAAGGGGGGCATAGGAGGAAAAGCGAAGGGCGGCGGAACGGACCTTTGAAGTTGTTGGGAAAGAGCGAGAACGGCGGAAAAGCCGACGCATCATCAAAGCGTAAAAGACGGTGATCAGAAGGACGGGCAGAAAGAACCTTCGGGGCGAGGGGGTAAATGCACGGCAAAAAAAAAGGGGGGAAAAGGGAGGGGAAGCAGTACCCGACGATGAACATGTAGGAGATGAACACGGCTAAAAAAACGGACGGATTGGCACAAAAGTAAATCGATCAAAAGCATTCATTGGCACTCACAAAGCATCGTCCCCTCCAAATGGTCCATGCACTTGAAAATGCGAACCCTCGCCAGTCGGTAGGGGTTTTCGAGCAGTACTTCCTTCAGCACAAGCTCCTTGCTTGACGCTTTTACGAGCAGCGGGGAGAGAAGGACGAAAGTGAGCAAAGTGAGCAGACAAAGTTGGACCAAAACCATCCGACGCCTAACGGAGGGGGGGGGGGATTTACAAAGGGTTCAAATTGGAAAAAAAAGGGAAATTACGTCGTTTTTTTGTGGGGGTGGCAAACCCGAAGAAAGCGATCTTAAACACAATTATTATGGACTGACATTGAGCAGAGACACTGCAATTTTGTTACCAAAGGCCATTGCGGCGAGCACAAAAGTGCTCAACGCCCTGCCGACATGTTCCAACGCCCTGTACACCTTGCAAAGCGCGGTGCCAAACATCCAAAAACCGAGCAGCTTAAACAGGGGAAGAGAAGGGGTAGAGAGAGGGCGAGAGGGAGAGAGAGGGAGAGGGAGCAGCTTAAACAGAGGAAGAGAAGAGGTAGAGAGAGGGTGAGAGAGGTCGAGAGAGGGAGAGAGAGAGAGGGGGAGAGAGAGTGAGAGAGAGGGAGAGGGAGCAGCTTAAACAGAGGAAGAGAAGAGGTAGAGAGAGGGTGAGAGAGGTCGAGAGAGGGAGAGAGAGAGGGGGAGAGAGAGTGAGAGAGAGGGAGAGGGAGCAGCTTAAACAGAGGAAGAGAAGAGGTAGAGAGAGGGTGAGAGAGGTCGAGAGAGGGAGAGAGAGAGAGGGGGAGAGAGAGTGAGAGAGAGAGAGGGAGAGGGAGCAGCTTAAACAGAGAAAGAGAAAAGGTAGAGAGAGGGTGAGAGAGGTCGAGAGAGGGAGAGAGAGAGAGGGGGAGAGAGAGTGAGAGAGAGAGAGAGGGAGAGGGAGCAGCTTAAACAGAGGAAGAGAAGAGGTAGAGAGAGGGTGAGAGAGGTCGAGAGAGGGAGAGAGAGAGAGGGGGAGAGAGAGTGAGAGAGAGGGAGAGGGAGCAGCTTAAACAGATGAAGAGAAGAGGGCGAGAGGGAGAGGGAGAGGGAGAGAGAGTGAGAGAGAGGGAGAGGGAGCAGCTTAAACAGAGGAAGAGAAGAGGTAGAGAGAGGGTGAGAGAGGTCGAGAGAGGGAGAGAGAGAGGGGGAGAGAGAGTGAGAGAGAGGGAGAGGGAGCAGCTTAAACAGAGGAAGAGAAGAGGTAGAGAGAGGGTGAGAGAGGTCGAGAGAGGGAGAGAGAGAGAGGGGGAGAGAGAGTGAGAGAGAGGGAGAGGGAGCAGCTTAAACAGATGAAGAGAAGAGGGCGAGAGGGAGAGGGAGAGGGAGAGAGAGTGAGAGAGAGGGAGAGGGAGCAGCTTAAACAGAGGAAGAGAAGAGGTAGAGAGAGGGTGAGAGAGGTCGAGAGAGGGAGAGAGAGAGAGGGGGAGAGAGAGTGAGAGAGAGGGAGAGGGAGCAGCTTAAACAGATGAAGAGAAGAGGGCGAGAGGGAGAGGGAGAGGGAGAGAGAGTGAGAGAGAGGGAGAGGGAGCAGCTTAAACAGAGGAAGAGAAGAGGTAGAGAGAGGGTGAGAGAGGTCGAGAGAGGGAGAGAGAGAGGGGGAGAGAGAGTGAGAGAGAGGGAGAGGGAGCAGCTTAAACAGAGGAAGAGAAGAGGTAGAGAGAGGGTGAGAGAGGTCGAGAGAGGGAGAGAGAGAGAGGGGGAGAGAGAGTGAGAGAGAGGGAGAGGGAGCAGCTTAAACAGATGAAGAGAAGAGGGCGAGAGGGAGAGGGAGAGGGAGAGAGAGTGAGAGAGAGGGAGAGGGAGCAGCTTAAACAGAGGAAGAGAAGAGGTAGAGAGAGGGCGAGAGAGGGCGAGAGAGAGGGAGAGAGAGTGAGAGAGAGGGAGAGAGAGTGAGAGAGAGGGAGAGAGAGGGAGCAGCTTAAACAGAGGAAGAGAAGAGGTAGAGAGAGGGCGAGAGAGGGAGAGAGAGAGAGAGAGGGAGAGAGAGTGAGAGAGAGGGAGCAGATGGTCGACATTACTTGGTCCATTATGGCCATTGGCAATGGCACGACAGAGGCCAAATCGACGCAGCATCTGAACGGCAAAAACGGTGATCGATTTAATCAATCAATCAGTCAACGAGCGACCAATGGAACTCACAGAAAGAGGACGTAAATCATTGTGTTGTCGTAGGATGAGTTGGCGTGAAGGTGTCTGATCAGAGTGATCACACTGACATTGCCACAAACGCCAACCAAAAAAAGAACGGCGTAAAGCTGAAAAACGGAGAAACTGAGAAGAGAGGGGGGGGGGGGGGGAAGGAACAAACCAAAGCGTAGAGAATGACGTGATTCTCGTCACCGTTGGAAAGGGGAAACATGTCGAAGACGGGCAAAGAAGCGAGAAACCTGCGCGAGAAAGAAATAACTCATTTGAGAGCTGTTAGGAACGAATTCTGTTATCATTCATTATCAATTGATCATTCACTCTTTCTCTCTTTTCTTTCCCCAATCATTCACTCTCTCTCTTTTCTCTTTCTCTCTTATCTTTCCCCAATCATTCATTCTCGCTCTCTTTTTCTCTCTTATCTTTCCCCAATCATCACTCACTCTCTCTCTCTCTCTTTTTCTCTCTTCTTCCCTAATCACTCACTCTTTCTCGCTTATCCTTTCTTCTGCCCATGGGGCCATCGTTGTTGGAAATTGAATTTTTTGTTGCCTTCTGCTGATAGTGCCGTCGGCTGAGTAAAGAGCCGAAGCAGCGGCAAAAAAATGAGCTGCTGTTTCATCACCCTCGTGAACAGGGAAAGAAGGGGAAGAAGAAGGATGAGTAGAATGAGAAGCATTTGCGGATGAAGTGGAAGGGAAAGAGGAAGAGAAAAAAGGAGGAGGAGGAGAAGAAGAAGAAGAATTAATCACTGCCAAAGTCATCTGAAAAGGGGGAGAACGAATGAGAAACAAAGGAAGAGAGAGACAGGAAGGAGGAGAAAGAGAGAGAAAAGGGAAAGGGGGAGAGAAAGGGAATGAGAGAAAGAGAGAGGGAAGGAAGGAGAAAGAGAGCGAAAGGAGAAAGGGGGAGAGAGAGGGAATGCGAGAAAGAGAGAGAGAGAGAGAAAAAAGAGAGGAGAGAGTGAAAGAGAGAGAATGGAGAAAGAGAGAGGGAGGGAGGGGGAAAGAGAGATAAAAGAGAAAGGGGGAGAGAGAGAGGAGAATGAAAGTGGCAAAAAATGTTAGTATTTTTCGCCTAAATTTCATTTTTTAGCATCGCTCAATAAGAGAGAATGCTATAATTATCCGGGAGAAGCAAATGAAATGAAAGGCAAGGAAAAATAATGGGAAGAGGGGGGGGGGGGGGGAACCGCCCGCCCCCCTTTTTGGGTAATTAAGCAATGAGCAAAGGGGGAGCTTGCTAATAATTTGAAAAGTTAAAATGAGGGGAAGAAAGAACACTTTGCACGGATTGAAGCGAAGGAATTAAAACGGAGGGGAAAAGGGGAAAAAGGGAATTTAAGCGAAATGCCAAAAAAAGAACAGAAAAAAGGCAACGGAAATACGCCCAGAAAACGGAAAAAAAACTAAATAATTCGACGAAATGGTGGAAAACCTTTAGCAAATTTTATTAAACCGAAGCCAACCAATCGGACATCGCTGCAAAATTAGGCCAATTGCCAAATAATTGGCAACATTTTTCTAGCCCATCACTTATTATTCCCCTAATTCATCCATCCAAACTAAAAAATCATTTTCCATCTCTCAAAATATTTAAAAAAGCAAAAGTGCCAAAAACGAACCGTAACAAAAGAGCAATGGAAAAGCAAAGGCTGAATCATTAATAATGGCATGGCATTTGCTAATGCCAATTGGAAGAACGAACGGACAAATAATTGTGCCCTTTTTAATCAGAGAGAAGAGGACAAAGCGAAGGGAGCAAATGAATGCAAATTGAGAGAACGGAAAACGCCGGGGGGGGGGGGGGAATTAGCCAAAGGAAGGCAAAGAAAGGGCCGAAGGGAATGTTATTTTAAGCGATCGAAGCAAAAATAGTCATTAATTTGAAAAGGAAAGGCCAAATGGAAGAAAATACATGCGAATAAATGTGAATTAAAAAAAGAGAAAGAAAAGAAAATGGGAAAAATGGGAGAAAAAATGGGGGAAAATGGGGGGGGGGAGGGGGGGAGGGGGGATGATAGGCAATAAAGTTGAAAAGGGCCAAATGGGAGAGGGAAAAAGAGGGATCATAAGAAAGGCCAAGAGAAAGGGGAGAAATGGAGGAATAATGGGCCATTAAGTGAGATGAGAGGGAGGAGAAAGAGAAAGGGAAGCAATGGTCGAAATGGGCATCCGATAATGGGCTCGAGACTCTCGGTTCTTTCTTCGAGCGGTCAATTCTCTCTCGTTAGTCTCGAAATTTCGAACATCGAGGAAATGACCAATGAATGATGACGGGGAATGAGCAGGAGATAATAAATTAAGTGTAAAATTAATCATAGGGAATAATAATGCCAAATGGACTCGAGGAAAGCGAAATTTCGATTTATGAATTTTAAATTCAAAAAATTCCCAAGTCATATTTGCGTATTTCATTTGATGCTTTTTCTAATTTAAGGGGAGATTATGGCAAAAGGTGTAAGCAACCTTTGACATCAAAATACGTGCCGATTCGCGGTGCCGTCAGTCATTCGGTGGTAATGGCACGAGGGGTGGACGAAGGAAAAGGTGACTTTGGCACTTATTTATCCCAATAATCCATCGAATGAAATTGGCCGGTCAAAGGCAAAG
Organism: Heterodera schachtii; assembly: GCA_023374025.1. Classification (NCBI taxonomy): domain Eukaryota; kingdom Metazoa; phylum Nematoda; class Chromadorea; order Rhabditida; family Heteroderidae; genus Heterodera; species Heterodera schachtii. The sequence goes on from SIJG01000041.1 coordinate 778,523, forward strand.
GAAAGCGCGTGAAGAAGTGACGCCGCAATTTGAGAGGAAAGAGTAGAAAAGACAGCAGCGAATGGGAAATGGGAGAAACGAAATGACGGATGGAATTTGAATGAATGAAAGGGGAGGGGGGCAATTAAAATTAAAATTAAAATTTGGGAGGGGGCAAAAGGCGGATGTTTTGCTCAGAAAATTAACCATTGTATATGATGAGTCGGCAATGAGTTAATTATTTCCCAAACAAACAATATTATGCACATTAAATGGTCGTCTCGCCACCACTAATTAACCTACAGTAATTGCCAGTCGCGATGTATGATAATCATTTGGCGCAATTTGCACACGGGCAAAAACTAACGGAGTGTCCTGGGGGAAAGGGGGGAGGGATTTCTCCTGGGAATTTTTTTAACATAAAACTCGTAATGAATGCATTAAGGGGGGGGGGGAGGTGAATAATCTGAATAATCGTCATTTTGATAATACATTTACAATGCGAACAAATGGAAGGGGGAGAGATAAAATGCCTTTTTCGTGTGGGAATCTCTGCGGTGCCATTGGATGGGTAATCACTTTTTTGCTGCCTCCCCCCCCCCTTATTTCTAACCCTACCCTTCTCTTCTTTTTTGCCCCCCTCGCCCTCCCGTCCATTGCTTTGCCTTATCGGAGACTTAATCCGATTTTCACTGTTTGGAGGCGGCGCAGTTTATGATGAAGGAGAGTTTCTTGGAAACTGAGGAGGGCGCGGGGGGAGGGAAAGAGTTGTGGGCGGAGGGGGAGGGGGGGGGGGGGGGGGGAGGGGTTGAAAGGTGTCCGTCAAATTGGGTTCGACAAAACCAATGCATTTCCGCAAAAAAAAGCAACAAAAGACTTCGAAGAATTAAAAAAATGATAAATATTTTATTAAAAAACGAAAAGATAGAATGAAGAATAATAAATAGGGTTATTGGACGGAGCCATGAAGAAGAAAGAAATGAAATTGGAGAAGAATGGGGCGAAGCGAAAGGGCCAAAAGGGCGGGGGGGGGGGAAATGGCAGAGGGAGGCGCCGAGCAGACGGACGGCACCCCCCCCCCCCCCGTCCCCGGCTTATTGTTAGCTTTGTGCCCACCGTTTTGACATCGCGCGCCATACCTTTTTTTATGGCCGGATGAATATTTTTGGTTTATGTCAGCAAATGTTGCATAAATAGTGCTAACTAAGACTACCAGATACATAAATTTACTGACTAAGAAAAAGTTATGGCAATTTAATATGGCGCCACAAAAAATCGCTGTGCCAAAACGATGCGCCGCCTTTCCGTCCCCCGCCGCCAAAGCCAACCCATTCCAATGCAAATTGAATGGAAACATAACCTCATTTGGCTTCCCGTTTCCTCTCAAATTAATGGTTTGCTTTGTCTTACATGGAACATTGGAGGGAAAGGGAAAGCGAACCCCTCCCCGTCCCCCTCTCCCCGTCCCCCTCCCCCCCCCCGTCCTTTGGCCTTATGTCTCTGTTGGCCCTTCGCTTTTCGTCCGTCGATTGTTTGTCCCTTTCATTCGCTTTGTTTACACTGCAAATAATCTCCGTTCTCAAATTGCCTAGACAAAAAAAGGAATAAAATAAAAAAAATAAAAAATAATAAGATGAGATTTTTTCTGCTCATTCCTTTTGGCCAGGGGCTTTTTTCTGCCAATATTTTTTTGCATTAAATTTAATATTTTATTTATTTTTTCGCATATTTATTCTTTTTAAATTTGGTTTATATACAAATCCCAGCCACCAATCATCAGTCAGTTCCGAGAAAGTGGAAGACGGGGAGAACAAAGGGGGGACGGGGAGACGAGGAAAAGCGGGGGAGAGAGAGGGAAAGAGAGAGAAAGGGGGAACTGGGCGGGCGGGGGGGGGAGGACAAAAGGGACAGAGGGGCCAAGGGGGGAAGGGGGGCGGTGAGGGAAAAGCCGGGGGGGGGGGGGGGGACGGGTGGGGCTTCTTCCCATTCATTCGTTCGTTCGTTCGTTTGGTGCGTTGGAATTAATCCAGCGGCGGATTGTGAGCACAACGAAGGTGGCAAAGGCAAGAAGAACGCACAATGCCGAGGTCAAAATAGGACCAGCAGAGGCCGGGAAGGGTCCGTCTTATGCTAATTGGATTGGCCAACCGACCATTCCTTGCCCCCGCCAGCAGCCATTAATAATTCACAAAGAATAATAATTCAAATTGGAAAAAATGTGATGATATGGAAAGCCCTGGGGAAAGAAAGGGTCGGTGGAGGCGAAATTTGCACTTTTATTAGCCACGGATCATTCATTCGCTCATTTGCTTAACGCGAAAGAGTGAGTGAGTGAGTTTATTATGCTGATCTTTCTCATAATTATGCGACAAAAGAAAAAGCAAAAAGAAAAAAGGGAAAGGGAGCTCATTGACAATTTCTCACCCTGAGAAGGACAGCCGTACATTATTAATAACGGGGCACGGAAAAGGTCGAATTGGGGGGGGGGCAATGTTGACAGAATGGGATGATGTCATTTTGAGGACACAGCGACGCATCAGAAGAAGCAGAAGAAGAAGAAGAAGAAGAAGGGGGGGGGGGGCAAAGAAAAAGAAAGCAACATTTGTTGAAAAGGGCTTCTCACCAGAGCATGGAAAATGGAAAACTTTTATTTTTATATGTATGCCAATTTTTGATTTCGGTAATCAAATTAAGCCTCACAATAACCCAATGGTTAAGTGACAAACAAACATTGAAACCATGAAAAACTCTCATTGGGTTCAACTTTTTAAAGCAGGCTTTGAACTCAGCTTTTAAAATCCTCATGGAGCCCTAAATAGCCTCATTTGTCAATTAATAACTTTTTTTTTTTTATTAGAAATACATGAGTCACCCCCAACTCATCCATACCCAACTCATCCAAACCCAACTCATCCATATCCAACTCATCCATACCCAACTCATCCATAGACCCAACTCATCCATACCCAACTCATCCATAACACTGCGAGTCATCGTCGTGGCATTTTCTGCTTATGCGAGTCATTGTCGTGGCATTTTTTTGATTGTACGGTCTTGGCCGTGACATTTTTGATTATGCGGTCTCGGTCGTGGCATTTTTATCATTATGCGGTCTTGGCCGTGACATTTTTGATTATGCGGTCTCGGTCGTGGCATTTTTATCATTATGCGGTCTTGGCCGTGGCATTTTTGATTATGCGGTCTCGGTCGTGGCATTAAATGCCACGGCAACGACTCGCATCGTGCTATGGATGAGTTGGGTTTATGGATGAGTTGGGTATGGATGAGTTGGGTTTATGGATGAGTTGGGTTTATGGATGAGTTGGGTATGGATGAGTTGGGTATGGATGAGTTGGGTTTATGGATGAGTTGGGTATGGATGAGTTGGGCATGGATGAGTTGGGTATGGATGAGTTGGGTTTACCCCGAAATACATATGAGCAAGAGAGACCAAAATTTTAACCACACCAGCGGACTGCCAATTTTAATAACTCAGCAGAATTCCGAGCCCTAAAATTTTTAGTTAATTAGAAATTATTATCTAAAAAAGGTGCCTAAAGATGGGTCGATAGCAGTTCGTACAATGGCGTTTCGTACAATTTGAAATGGGAATGGCCATAACTTTTTTGTTCGTCGGTTGATTTCTTCAAAATTGGTATCATTCGAAAGCTCTACGTGTTTAGATGCTATCATTAAGCAGAAGCTAAGCGATTAGTCAGTTCACCAAAAAGTTATGATTTATAAGACTTAAAAATTCAAGAAAATCCTAATTTTTTCTAAACTATAAACCATAACTTTTTGGTGAACTGACTAATCGCTTAGCTTCTGCTTAATGAAAGCTTCTAAACACGTAGAGCTTTCGAATGATACCAATTTTGAAGAAATTAACCGACGAACAAAAGAGTATGGCCATTCCCATTTCAAATTGTACGAAACGCCATTGTACGAACTGCCTTGACCCCCCTAAAGATGCATCAAAGAATTAGCGAGATGAAATTACCATATTGCTAATTCTTACCGTAAAAGATTAATTTTGAATTAAAATCTTTGGCATTATGTTTTATCTTTCTGTCTAACAAAGTTACCATTAATAAAATGAGGGCGGCAGACACTGTGAGAGTGTGTTTTGTTAGCAACGCCATTTCCACTTAAATTGTTAGGAAATTCCTTTGCGACGAATCGATTTTTATTTTAGCCATTTTTAACTTTGTGTGTTCAAATGTTTGTCCATCAATGTCTTTACTATGATATCAAATTCAGTTCATTAGTTTTATAAAAAGTAGGTGGGTAGTCGACCTCTAAATGCATCAGTGTCTGTTTCATACTTTTAAAGCATTTTGAGGCATTTATATTGATATAATTTGTAGCTAAAATATTTACCTTTTGACTTTTCAAAATGTCATCTCGACGCGGCGGTGGTAATAATGTTGAGGGAAAGGTTTACGTTGGCGGTCTGCCAGAGGACGCAACTTCCGAAGAGGTTTCAAATAATTCTTTATTTAAATTAAAATTTACACAGTTCATATGTCTTCTGATCACAACAATTTCAGCTCGACGACGTCTTCCACAAGTTCGGCAGAATTCGTAAAATTTGGGTCGCTCGTCGTCCTCCAGGTTTTGCCTTTGTCGAATTTGAGGACACGCGCGACGCGGAAGACGCAGTGCGATCATTGGACGGAACGTAAAATAGTTGTTTTTTTTCTGGGAATATTCAAATGGTTTAAGACGAATTTGCGGTGTTAAAGCGCGCGTTGAGTTATCAACGGGCCGTTCTCGCCGCGACCGCGATGACCGGGGCGGTGGTGGTGGCGGCGGATACCGAAGCGGCGGCGGTGGTGGCGGCGGCGGTTACCGTGGCGGTGGAGGGAACCGCGACTATTCAAGGTTTTTGTTCGAAAAGTGGCCGAATTTGGAGGATCATAAGAACGCGAAATTGCCGAGTAGCAAAGTCATTCGCCTTTTTCAGCAAATCCTCCACTCAATCGTTTCTTCAAAGCGTCCTCCACCCTTTTTCCTCCACTGTTCCTCCTCTTCCTCCTCTCGTCTTTTTCTTCCCATCCTTCTGACCAATGTGTTACCATAATGTGTTGCTTTGTCCAAAATGGCAAGGCATTAGAAGTGAATGATTGGACCTACGCGTTTTGCCCCTAAGTTCGGCTTAATACGATTGTTTCTTCGATACAAAACGCCAATTTGGGCCCATTGTTCGCCTTCTCAATATAACTTCACTCCGTTACTTCCCTCCCTCCAAACTCTTCACTCTCTCCGCTTCACTCCTCCATAATCGTCCCACTCTCCAATCAGATCTCGTTCGCGTTCTCGCTCGCCGTACCAGCGTCGCGGAGGAGGAGGAGGAGGCCGTTCTCGCTCGCGTTCCCGTTGAAGAATGGGAGGTAAAACTTACCGAATTTACCAAAAAATACGAACCCAATTTTAGGGATCTACAATCTCCCGAAGAAGTTGTGACGAACGGATGCGATTTCAACCATTGGCGATTTCAAATTTGTTTCACGTTTTTGGAATAATTTTGAGTTAAATAAATCGCCTATAAATATTGAATATTGTTTTATGCGAATTGAATATATGGCTCTAGTGCACTTTAAGCGTCCAATCAATGACCATCCAATTCTTTTTTTAAATCCCGTAAATTCTAAAAGCCGGGGACGGAGGGCCCCAGTCGCAAAAAAGCCCATGTGATGTGGAGCTGGTATGTTGTAGCGCCCGAGCGAGCGGTGCCCCACCGACCAGTTGCGGAACGAGTGTGGACTGAGTTTGGGCCCTCAGATTAATATTATCACGGAATTTTTCTTAATTTACATATTTTTTTGTATCAACAAAATTAATTTAAATAGAAACGGCACCCTAAAACAGTCAAAGGAGTTGCTCTGTTTGCTGTTGCCAAACGGTGAATTGATAAGAAAAGCAAATTTCAGAGGAAACCGTTAGCTTCTCAAAAAAGAAAAACCAATCAAATTGCGACATTTTATTTACACAAAATGGCATTTCGAATTCAGGTGTTATGTTAATTTGTGAATGAATAGCACCAAAAGTCACATTTAGTGGGGCAAAGTGGTTAATAAGGTTTTGCAAAAAGGGAAAGCGACCAAATTAAATACTAAAGATCATTGAAGGGACGGAGAGGTTATTTATTCGATTGGCTTTTGAGGGATTTGCGATGTTTTTAATTTCTTCCGCTCTTTTTGCTCTGTGCTTGCTGCTCTTTCTTTGCTTCACTCTGTGCTTTCATCCTTTGACGGCGTTCTCTCCTCGGCCCTTTGTCTCTGCTGCATGAATGGCTTACAGTACGCTTAACGGGGGGGGGGGGGTATCGTAGTCAATTATTTCGGTGGTGGACCAAAACGGGGAAACGGTACCGTAGCGATGGTTCATGTGCTGCGAGTAAGAGCCGGAGTGGGAGAAGCGCTTCAGGCATTTGTTACACTGAAAAGGGACGAAGGAATGCACAAGGAAAAGTGATTTTAGGGGTTCAATACGGAATTATTTAGACAAACTTTTCCCTTTGATTTGCTTTCGACGGAAATAAATTTCAATTTTCTGTGTCCCCACCTGAAAAGGCTTTTCCCCGCTGTGCAGTCGGTTGTGTTCGGTTAGGTGGTGTTTGTGTTTGAATGCCTTCTCGCAAATTGGACATTTGTACGGCCGTTGGCCTTAACAACACATTAATTGAGTAATTAAGGCTATTAAATGGCACTCGAATTCAAAAAGGGCAATGAGCAACAAAAGAAGGAAGAGAAGCATTCATTGCCCATCATGCGAATATTCATTCCTTTCCCTCCCTTTCCCACGCATTCGGAATTTATTTCAATTTCCCCCCCCCCCCCCCCGTTTTTTGTGCCGTTTGTTCGCTTCCCTTCCCACCCGAATGTTCGTATTTGTGCCGTGCCAATGAGCTTTGCTTGTTGAATGATTTGTCGCACAGATCGCAAATGTAAGTTCCGCCGCCTCCGTTTTCGTCCGTTTGCTGAGTCCGCCGGCGCTTCGCTGGCGTCGCTTGCGCTTTCCTTTGCCTTTCCGCCGTTCCTTTCGCCGTTCGCTTTCCTTCCCCCGCGGCGTCGGCACTCGTCGTTTCCTTAAGTCGAATTCAGAAGTGAAAAGAGATCATTCCTCTGATGAGCACCTCAGTCAAATGGGGAAGTTCAGCTGGCGAGGGATGGGTTCCGAGCATTGAGAGGAAAGTCGGGGAAAATTCGGCGGAAGAGGGCCAAATGGAGGAGGAGGGCGTTGGGTTTTGGGACGGCGACTGCTGGCGGTGGAGGTGATTCTGATCAGACAAAGAAGAAGAGGTGGAGGACGAGGAGCAGGAGGAGGACAGTGGCAACTCCCCGGCACTTCCAAGCGCAGGCGAACTGTGCCCGCTGGTGGGCCGCAGAAGCATTTGCTGCAGCGATTGGCACCCTTTGTCCAGAAAGCCTGGGGTTGGGATTGGCTGCTATTGTGGCCATTTCGAGCAGCGAGTCGCATACCGAAGAATGGAGAGGGCATCGGCCAAACGCGGCACGCGTCCGCTTCAGTCCCCCTTCCTGTCGTTCTTTGCTCCTTCTCTTCTCTTTTTGTGTCCGTCGCCTCCAACTTTTCATCTTCTTCAATTTTCATCCATTTTTCCTCGTCCTGTTCATTTCGCCGAAACGACAAATCCAACGGATGTTCCTGAAGAAGTCACTTCCGTTAAACTTTGAGGCATTGGCCACACTTTTCAATCATAGCGAATTATTCGTCGTCGGACCCATTCCCATCCTATGCTTTACCTCTTATTCCCATCCCATGCTTTTTCTCCTCATTCCCATAATATCCTTCCAATTGTTCCCACTTTTTGCGACCATTGGTCATCATCTCCTCTCGGGAATTCTTTCCCATTTTTTCTTTCTCTTTTTGGCACTTATTCAATTATGAAGTGAATGGAAGGCGTACGCAATAATAGAAAACAATATATGTGTAGTAGTAACACTGACAATGAGGACACATTTTCACAGCTGCCTGCCATTACTCTCTCGAAAAACCCCCGCCCCCCCCCCCCCCGGCGCCAATTCCCGAAATTCGACCAACCCGCAGAATGAGTGACCCCTCCGCTCCTCCACTTCATCCCTTTCCCATTCTTCATCCCCTCGATTACCCTCTTCTTCCATAACACCCATCCATCATCCTGAGCAATTATCTCGCGGACTTCCCCCCCCCCCCTCCCCTCTCTCTCTCTCTCTTTCTCCCGATTCCCGGCACACGTGTCCCTCCCCCCCCCCCCCCCCCCCCCCCCACTCCCCTTATTAGGACCATTCTCCGCTTCACTCCGTCTCCCATCTGAACATTTCGGCCAAAATTCATTGAAGAAAGAAGGAAAAAAAGACAATAAACAGCAAAGAAATATGGGAACCGAAGGAAGGAGGGATCGGCCAAAATATGTCAGAATGATTGGTGCCAGGTGCATTTGGCCATAAAAATTGTAAAGGGTAAGGGGAGGGAGAACGAAAGAGGGGGGAAAGTCCTAAAAGAAATCGGACGGGACAAAGACGAATTTAAAATGGAAAAAGCGCCGGGGGTTAATGAAATGCAAAACGAAACACAAAAAGGAAGAAAGTAAATTCACCTTTTTGACCTTCTCCTCTGCTCCTTTCTCCTCATTTCCTCCTCCTCGGTTGATTACATTGGTGACCAATCGTCGGAAAAATTCTGGGTCCAATTGTGCCAATGCCGTCGTGTTCGTCCCCCTCTCCGTTGCCAATTGTGCCAATGCCGTCGTGTTCGTCCCCCTCTCCGTTGCCAATTGTGCCAATGCCGTCGTGTTCGTCCCCCTCTCCGTTGCCAATTGTGCCAATGCCGTCGTGTTCGTCCCCCTCTCCGTTGCCAATTGTGCCAATGCCGTCGTGTTCGTCCCCCTCTCCGTTGCCAATTGTGCCAATGCCGTCGTGTTCGTCCCCCTCTCCGTTGCCAATTGTGCCAATGCCGTCGTGTTCGTCCCCCTCTCCGTTGCCAATTGTGCCAATGCCGTCGTGTTCGTCCCCCTCTCCGTTGCCAATTGTGCCAATGCCGTCGTGTTCGTCCCCCTTTCCGCTGCTTTATGCTGTTCCTCTTCAGTGGTGTTCGTCTTGTCCTCGTCCCTCTTCCCGTTGCTCTGTTCTGTTTGCCCCCCATTTTCGTCTCTTTTTGCATTTCGCATCGCCGCGTTGCGACTGAGTCTTTCGCTGATGGCACTCAGTCGATTCGCTCGTTTCGCTTTGGCCCGCATATTTTGAAACCAAACCTGTGAAGTCGAAAAAGCGATTCAATGGATTAATTAAGCACTCATTATCCGCCCATGCCTTTCTTCTTCCCGCGCCCACCTGCACCACTCTTTTGTTCACTCCGATCTGTTCCGCCATTTCCGACAGTTGGTATTTACTCGGCAAGGAATTGCGGCGGAATTGTTCCGCCAGAACTTTCACTTGCGCATCCGTAAGAAAAGCACGCGGCCGAAGCGCGGAACCGCCGTTGGCGGATGGCCGCCACTCGGCCAAAATGTCAAAGGTTTCGTCGTCGTTCTGCCGCGCAAAGTCGAAGTTGTCTTCCAACGTGGTCAACTCGGTGTGCTAAAGATGGCGTGAGTTTTTGTCTAATTGGCATACGCATCCTTTCCCGCCATTCCCTATATATATATATATATATATTCCCTATATATATATATATATATGCCTCTAATTATGTCTAGCCCACTAATTACCTCTATTTGCAACAACCCGCTCCCCTTAACAATTACCCTTTCTGTTTGAGTTTCTTATCAGTAATTGCCTATAATAATCCCGCTTGTTTCACTTATCCTCACTAATTACACTAATTGTCTCTAATTAGCGACCCTTCCTCCTCCTCCTTTTGTCTTAATTACCCCCCCCCCCCCCCCGCGCTTTTTCTCACTTTCGCTTCGTCCTTTTCCGCTTCCATTTTCGTTTCTTCTTTCACAACATTTCTTTGCTCCTTTTCTTTCTTTTGTTGTTCTATCATAAATTCTTCCAATACATTTTCTGTTGTGTTTATTTTTTGCTCATTTTCATTTGAAAATTTCGGCACTTTTGTCCCTTTTTTTCTCTGTTCGTCGTTTCGTTGGCTTTGCCATTTCAAATTTTGCTGAAGTGATTTTTCATCAGACTTTGCGTCATTAATTATTGGCACGTCGTTTTTGTCACAGCAATTGTTTTTCTGAAGGAATTCAGTCAAATTTTGCAACTTCGTCATCGGTGGCATTGCTTCCCCTGGGGGCGTTTTTGATGGCTTCGCCCACTTTTTTCGGGTAATTCCCCTCTCTTTGTCCCTCCCACTATCCCTCCCCCTTTTCCTCTCCTCCCCTCTCTATCCCTCCCCCTTTTCCCCTCTCTTCCCCTCTCTATCCCTCCCCTTTTCCCCTCTCTATCCCTCAACCTTTTCCTCTCTCTCCCTCTCTCTATCCCTCCCCTTTTCCCTTCTCTCTCCACCCCCCTCCCTTCTGATCACCTCCTCTTCTTCTTCGCTTTTATGTGGCGAGTGCTCTTTGTTGGTGGCGGTAGCAGCAGCAGCAAAAGCAGTTTGAGCCAAAAAATTCTGTAAGCCAAAAGTTGAAGCAGTGGACATTTGGTGCTGAAGAGATGCGGAAGCTAAAACGGACTGTAGCTGTTGGTAATAAAGTCGAAGCTGGTCAAGAAAAGTCAGAGGCATTGGCAAGGACGAAAAGGAAGAAAAGCTGGACGGAAAAAGTGCCGATGAGGACGGCGAAGAGGAAGAAAAGCCGGAGGGGAACGGTGCCGGGGAGGAGGAAAAGCCGGAAGGGAACGGTGCCGAAGTGGACGGCGAAGAGGAAGAAAAGCCGGAAGGGAACGGTGCCGAAGAGGGCGGCGTGGAGGGCACAAACGGAGGATGAGTAACAAACAAAGCTGAGGGCAACTGAACGGGCATTAGCGTTAATTATCACGAGATAAATCATCTTTGATTTTTAACCGAAAGAGAGGGCGTGGCGGGGGAGGGGCCGTCCCTTTGCTGTTCAAATTGGCATTTCTGCCGCGAGGCGAACAGTCGCTGCTGTTGGTGGCACTTTTTGCTGCTCATATGCGAGGAATATGAACCCGAGTGGGAGAAACGCTTCAGACAATGGCGACACTAAAAAGTGAAATTTAGGAAAAATTTAAAAGAAAATTTTAAAAAAAGTTATAAAAAGAAAAGGGAAATGTGAAAATAGAGAAAGAAAAATGCAAATTTAAATGAAAAAAGCGAAAATAAAAAAAAGGAAAAAGAAACAAATGAAAAATAAATATTTTTTCGTGATTAACCAAAACATAAAGAGAAAAGGCGATCGGATTGTTTTTCCACAAAAGATACTCTCTCACCCTCCCCCTCTCTTTTCCCCTTTTCCCCTTGTATCTCTTTTTCTCTCTCTCCCTCTCTTTCTCCCCTTCTCTCTCTTTCTCCTTCTCTCTCCCTCCCTCCCCTCTCCCTCGTGTTCTCCCCCTTTCTCTCCCTATTTTCCCCTCTCTTTCTCCCCTTTTCTTTTTCTTTGGCTTCCTCTCTCTCTCTCTCTCTCTTTAGCTACCGTAAGTGCTCAGGTGGTTCCAAGCCGAGGCGACTGAATAATGGAAATGGCATAAACAACCTCCCCCTCCCCCCGGGGGTCTCTGTTTTGCCCGGGGTTGGCTCTGTGACAAGATTGAATCACACTAATCTCTCCCAAATTCCTTCCTCTCCCATTGACTATTAAATTTCGTCTCTCTCCCCAAGGGATTGCAGCAGACAAAAGGTGCTCCTTTCTCTTCCGTCCCATTCGGAAAATGACAATAATGGTTTATTGGGTGCCGTGGGAGAATAAGCGACGGGGAGGGACAGAGGGAGGATTAATCCAATTTTGTGTGCCATTCATCCGTTGGGGAGGGCAAAGGGGTGCCATTGGGCGGTTGGGGGAGGGGGGGGGATGAAGGGGGTTGTGCAATGCCCCTAAAAGGGCGAGAGCGAATAAATTAGTGAATGGAGTGGGAAGGTGGGAGGGGCGGGGGCATCCCGAGAAATGGAAGGGGGGCGGGGGAGTGGGGCACTTGGACTCGCCTCGCACCACCCCAGGGCCTTCCCCTCCCCTTCCCCTGGCTCTGTCCCCCCTCTCCTCCCTTTCTGTCCCCTCTTCTCCTTTTGCTCCGGCTGATGTTTATGGCCGATGGCCAAAGCTCTCGCCATCCTTTCCCGTCCCCTTTCTTCCTCTTCCTCTTCTTCCCCTCATCATCGATGGAAGAGAAGGGCCATCCTCCCACCTTTGAAACCCCCCGGGACCACCAAATTGGAGCTGATTTACTGAGGAACAAAGGAAAAAGGAGAAAAGTGAAGAAAAAAGAAAAGAAACGATGGAAAGACAAAGCGGATGGAAAAGAAAGGCAAAGAAGAAAAAGAAGGAAAAGAAGGAATTAGTCATTCACTGGGCTTAACAAAGTGATCATTTGTTGATAAGAGAAAAGTGATGCCATCCCAAAAACTCCCGGCAAAACAGAACAATTAACGGAAGGAAATGTGTGCCTTGGAACAATTCATTAATTATTCTTTATTTGACCGACAAAGGGAATGAGAAGCAAGGGATAAGAGGAGAATGAGGAGGGAGATATTGTAATGATGACGGATGAGAGGAAGGATGGGAGGGAGGGGGGGGGGAGACATCATGCAAACACGACAGGAAGGAAGAGAAAGGAAGAATTGGAAATGAGAAACGAACGGATGGGGAAGAATGGAAACGGAAGGAAAGATGGTGGAAAAGAGAAAAGGAAGAGAAAGAGGAAGAGAGAGGAAAAAGAGGAGCAAGAGGAAGAGAAACTGGGAAGAACAGTGAAAAAGGAAGAAGAAAAATTAAGAGAAAGGAATAAGGAGGGTAAGGAGGGAAGGTGTGATGCCTTTGATCAATTTTTGGGGAAACATTCTTCCTGATGATGCTCCTCTTCACCCATTGAGAAAATGTTTTTTGAATTGGCTAGGATTTCAGATTAGCCAAATAAATAGGGCTAATCCCTCCCCCCCCCCCCCCCCCTCCCTGCACTCTCCGGCGAATGGGGAAAGGGTCTCTGCCAGAAGGGGTTGCGAAATTGGCAAAAGATTTGTATGGAGTAAGAATTGGAAAAGAGGGAGGAGGATGTGCCATTTGGCGGGCTGTGCCGTGCTTTTCGTGCGATTCGAACTTTTTCTAAGAGAATTGCCTGCCCTGGCACCGAATGCCATTTAAATGCTGCTAAATGTTCTCATCCCTTTCAATTTCTTTTGAAGCGAAAAGCGAAGAATGAGTGAATGGGCGACTGTTCTTCTCTTTCGAGAACACCTTTTCTTCTTCTTCTTCTATTCCGGAAAGGGTCAAGAGTTTCTTTCCCTTCCTAATTGGATTGGGAAAAGAACGGAACGGAAGGGGAGAGGGGGGGGGGGCAATTCATCTCGGCACCAGCAAATTGGACGAAAGAGTGCCAACGACGGATGGTCCAAAGAAGAAGAGGGAATTCTCACCTCAAAAGGCTTTTCGCCCGAATGAATGCGCAAATGCTCTTTGAGGTGGTGCTTGAACCTGAACATTTTTTGCATTATTTTGGTTAATTACTTTTAATTTACTTAAATGCTTTGTCACACTCGGCACATTTGAATTTGCGTTCCTGCTGAAGTTGGTGGGTTTGATGCTGAGTTTGGTGATGTTGTTGAATGAACAAATCGGCACAATTTTCAGTCATTGAAAGAGAAACGGACAATCGGAAAAGAAAAGAGAGAAAGAGGGGAAAGAAGCAATTGTCATGCAATTAACAGGAATAATACGCAATTAATAGTGCCGAATAGTCTAATTTTTAAAAAGATTTGATGATTAATGAGTAATCCAAGAATAAACATTGTGTGGGATAGAACACAAACACTGATTAATGGTCGAGAGGAGGGGGGGGGGGGAGGCGGGAATTGACTCGGTCATCGCCCGAGGGGTGCCTGGCGCTGGGGCTGAGATAGGAGGGGAGACTGATTCGGTCGGTCATCGCCTGAGGGGTGCCTGGCGCTGGGGCTGAGATGGGGCGTGGGACTGATTTGGTCATCGCCCGAGTGTGGTCCCTTCGCTGTGATTATTTGAGCGACCGATTGCATAAGAGATTTTCCTGCCGACTTCGTCCGATTATGGCCAACCAGCAGATGCCATCCCTCCCATTCCCTCTCTTTTCCCTGGGAATCGGATTTCCAAGACAATGGCCCCATTCTTTGTGAAGGACGAATCTCCTCCAATTTCCTTTGGTAAATTGGGTTAATTTCTGTCCATTTTTGAAGTGCTCAATCCAAAAAGTGTGTCTTTTGTTCCGAATGAATCTCTGATCAATCGGTCCCTTTTCCATTGGCTTTTCCTTCCCCAAAATGTTTTTCCGTTGCATTTGTCCCTTTTTCAACTCATTATAAGCAAGAAACTCCCAAATTCTCTTCGCTTACCTCATTCATTTCTCATTCTCCGTGACTATCAATTAATCATTCGTGTGCCATTCGACTGTCCTCCGCGGAGGGTAAATTAAGAAATGCCAATGGAAGGGAGACACCCCCCCCCACTCTCCCCTCCCTCCCTCCCCCTTTGCCACCACTATTCTCTCCTCTCCCTATCTCATCCCTCTCTCTCTCCCCTCCATTTCTCCCCCTTCCCTTGCCCCCCCCTGCCCTTCTCGTCAACGTTGCTTTCCAATTCTCATTAAATGTGTGCCCCGTCCTCCGTTGGTGCCGCCAACCTTAGGCGTATCCTCCCCAAGTGCGGTGTCCAGCAGCGGACTCTTTCATGGCCAGGAGTGTTTACCAGTGCCTGTGCTGAACATGGGCACAACAGTCGGTTGCTCCCAAATGTCCCCATTTCTCTGTCCAATGGCACTTCCCCCCCCCCCCCCCCCACCGTCGTCCTTTTCCTTTTCTCTCGCGCCATTCTCTCATTGTTTTGCCATTGGAAAGTGCGCGGAGAAACGAAGAAAAGTGAAAAGAGGGAGGAAGAAGAGAAACATAGGAAAAGCAAGAAACATTCCGTGATATGGAGGGAATAAAATATTATCTTTTTTTTGGGGGGGGGGTTAAAGTTTGAGGTGTTTTGAGATGAGAAAAAGACTAGCAAAATGTTGGAACTCCTTTCATTGCTCATTCACTGGAAAGGTCGATGCCCTTGGGACAGCTTCGCATTCGCAGTCCGTCCGAGTCACCGCCCCCTCCCCCTATTTCCCCCCCCCCTTTTTGCCTCTTCACCTCACCAGCAGAAGTAAGCGAAAGAAACCAATAAATCGCGGTGTCCCCTTCTTCCCACCCCTTCCCAATTTTTCTTTCTTTGTTTGTGAAAAGCGGCCGACTGGTGGGACAGCCGAGAACGAAATGGGGGGGGGGGGGGAGAATAAAAGGACAGGGAGAGAGAGAGAGAGAGAGGGGGGGGGGGGGGAGACACAGCCAATGGGCACAGGTGGAACTCATCAAGCAGAGAAGGGCGAAGCGAATGGGATGAAGGGATGAGTGGGCGGGGAGAGGGAGAGGAGGGACGAGACACAGGTGGGCAGGGCACGGCAGAGGAGGCGATACGGTGCATGAGGGAGGAGGACAAATCGGGAGAGGAATGGGATGAAGAAGATGAGGGAGAGGGGGAGAAGAAAAAGCCGGAGAAAGAGGAAGATGAGAAGAGGAAAGGTGGAAGAAAAGAGAAATGGAGGGAGGAAGTGCTGAGCAAATTTATTTATCGTGGAAAGTGGACACTTTCGTTGAAAAGGATGCGTTTCTCCCCCCCCCCCCCCCCCCCTCAATTCCAACCTATCTTCCGCTGAGTTTGTCTCCCTCCTTCTCATCCTCTCTCCTCTGCTCATCCCATCCTTTTTGTTTACAGCACCCGTCCTCCTCCCCTCCCCCGCCCCCTCCGTCTGTCCCAATTGCCCATCTCTCCCTTTCCCTTTTCTTTGCCTTCGCATCACACCTTAAGGATGGATGGATGAGTCCAAGTCAGAACAATCCCTAGGGAAAAGCGCTGAATGAGCGGGAGAGAGGCGCAAAAGTTTGGCCAAAGGAGGAAAAAGAAAGAGAAAAAGGAAGAGAATAAGGAAACGAAATGTAGGGAGGGGAGAAAGGAAGAGCAAAGAGGGGAAGAGGAAAAGAGAGGAAGGGGGAGAGAAGAGCAACGAGAGGAGGAGGAAAGAGAGAGAAGAGCAAAGAGGGGGGGGGGGGGGGCTGGCACACCGCAGCTGCCGAAAACGGAGAAATGGGGGGGGGGCAAGATTGATTATTTGTGCAGGAGGATGGACAGGCAAATGTGGGCCAAGGAGGGGGGGGGGCAAAGGAAGGAGGGCATTACCTCAACTAAGCTGAATGTGGCGCCTTTGGTGAAGATGGGCACAAGGAATAGAAGAAGAATTGAATTAATCCTCACAACGGACACGGGACGGACGGAGGAGAGGTGGGGAAGAAAGGAGCAGAGGGAGGGGGAGGGAAGAAAAAGGTGGGGAAGAAAGGAGCAGAGGGAGGGGGAGGGAAGAAAAAGGTGGGGAAGAAAGGAGCAGAGGGAGGGGGAGGGGAGAAAAAGGTGGGGAAGAAAGGAGCAGAGGGAGGGGGAGGGGAGAAAAAGGTGGGGAAGAAAGGAGCAGAGGGAGGGGGAGGGGAGAAAAGGTGGGGAAGAAAGGAGCAGAGGGAGGGGGAGGGAAGAAAAGGTGGGGAAGAAAGGAGCAGAGGGAGGGGGAGGGGAGAAAAAGGTGGGGAAGAAAGGAGCAGAGGGAGGGGGAGGGGAGAAAAAGGTGGGGAAGAAAGGAGCAGAGGGAGGGGGAGGGAAGAAAAAGGTGGGGAAGAAAGGAGCAGAGGGAGGGGGAGGGGAGAAAAAGGTGGGGAAGAAAGGAGCAGAGGGAGGGGAGGGAAAGGAGAGAGGGAGGAAGGAAATGAAGAAGAATGCCAAAAGGAAGGAAAAGACGGCAAAGAAGAGAATGAAGGGAAGAATGGAGCAGATGAATCGGGAGGGGGAGGGAAAGGTAATGAAAGGGAAGGGAAGGGATGGGATGGGATGGAAGGTTAAAGGTAAAGTCGAAAGGAAGAGGATGAGTTCAGTGGGGGAGGAGAGTTGAAGAAAAAATGATGGAAGGAGAATGAAGAGGGGGATGATGGATAAAAATCAAGAACCGAAAGCGGAAGCAATTGCCCGTTCGGAATAATTAGGTCAGTGTCCGCAACTGATCAATTGGGGAACAGCGGAGGGACAGCGGGCGAAAGTGGGGACACAAATTGGGCAAATGGGCCATTCATTCGTTCATTCATTCGCGCGCCTCCGTTGTCTGTGTTCTTTCTTCCCTTTTGTGCCCTTAAACAGAAATTGGTGATGCTTCTCGGGAGGATGACAATGGAAGTGATGGGAGGCGGCGGCGGTGGGAGAGAATTGGGAAGAGTGGGGGAAAGGGGGGAAGGGGGGGGGGGGGAAACGTGTTCTTCCGTTTCCCACTGAACTGCCCCGACTTTGCTCTGCTTCATCTCCGATGATGAATCTCGTCCCCCTTCCATCCCGTTTTGCTCCCCTTTGCCCCTTCTCCCGTCTCACCTTCGAATCGGAGTGCATAAAAAGGATGATTGGAGGGAAAGTGGGGAGAGGGGAGAGAATGATGGGGCAGATGAAAATAAGGAGGGGGCAAAGGAGGGAAAGGGGGATGTCAGCATGCTGCTGACTGATCCCATCCACTCATTCATCCTTCAGTCAAGAATATGCCCTCAGGCGATGAAAGGTGATGAAACGAAACGGGGGAAGGCCCTCGGCGATGAATGGTGCGCTGGCGGAGGAGAAACCTTCCGCCCCCTTCCCCTCCGCCCCCGCCCCTTCCCCCACTTTCCCTTTTTGTCTTTATTCCAATATTCATCCCAGCAGGTCCACTCGACTCTTTCAGCTGACACATTCAAATTTTCCGAAGGCGACCAAATTCTTTTGCATCTGTTAGGGGAAATCAGCACGAAGAATGAATGGCGAGGGAGGGAGGCAAATGGGGAAGAGAGAGGGGGGGGGGGAGAAAGAGGTGGAAGAGAGAGAGAGAAGTGGAAGAGATAGAGGGGGAAGAGCAAAGGTGGAAAAGAGAGAGGGAAGAGAAAGGGGGAAGAGAAAGGGGAAGAGAAAGGGGGAAGAGAAAGGGGGAAGAGAAAGGGGGGAGAGAAAGGGGGAAGAGAAAGGGGAAGACCGGTCGAAGGGTGCCGGGAGGCGAGATGAGATGGACCGCATCGTTCAGCTCATCACAAGAATGGGAGGGGTGGGGGGGGAGTTATTTGCAAGTTTGGGTTGAGACTTGCAAATGGGATCAGCAGATCACTGAAAATATGAACTATTAATATGATCAGCACAGAATGGGAGAATGAATGGTAAAGCGAACATCGGCGGAGGGATTGACAGAAAAAGGAAAAGGGAAGACAAAAAAGAGGGGGAAAAGCAGGAGGAAAAGCAGGGGGAAAAGCAGGAGGAAAATCAGGGGGAAAAGCAGGGGGAAAAGCAGGGGGAAAAGCAGGGGGAAAAGCAGGGGGAAAAGCAGGGGGAAAAGCAGGGGGATACATTGCATGGACAATGAATGGACTCACAGATAGAAGGATAAGCACATTTCAACGAGATTGGAAATGAATTAGAGAGGGCAATTCGGTCGGCAGTTTTGTGGGGCGGGACAGGAAACACCGCGAAGATGGCACGAAATGGAAGGAAGGAAAGACACGCCCATTTGGGGGAAGAAAAGGGCAATCAAAGCAGCAGAGAATGGCATAAAGTAAGAAAAGTGGGAGGGATAAGCGAACAAAGGGCAGAAAGGAGCAACACTAATGGGAGAAGCGGACGGAGGACAAAAAGGCCAATCCTTTGGTTGGACTTGCTGATTTACAGGTCCCCTCTTCTCGGGGGGGGGGGGGGGCTAATCCGTTCATTTTGCCGCGTCCGTCCATCTCTTCGTCTCCTTTTGATCCATCCATCATTTACCCGCCAAAACGGATTAACGGCGAGTGCCAATGCAAATGTCCTCGTCCTTCGTCCATTTGTGCCGTCGTCTTGGTCTTGACTCTCCAATTGTTTTCCCGTCGTCGGCTCGGCTCGCGCAAAGGATTCCATCCCCCGGGGGTGTGGATGGATCATCCTTATTGCCCTGTGCCCTCTCGACATTTGTCCCTCTCGCACAATGAATGCAAATTTGTGGAATATGCAAATACCCCGCCCTCTCCACCAAATGCCATGATTCGTTGTGCTGTTCATTTTCCCCAATTGACTTTCTCCGTTTTGCCTTTGGCAATGAATGCCGTCTTTTACATTTTCAGATTGAACGGCGGAATTTGCTTATCTGTCCACCGCAATCTCTGCTGCCCTCGGCGCCCGCCATTTAACGAGGTTAACCTTTGAACAGATGTTCAGAGGAAAAGTAGTCGAAAGTGATCACAAAAAGGGCGACAAAAATGCGAGTGGCGGAGGGTAATTAAAAGGCCAAATGGCCGAGAGTTGGTCACTCTGTCGAGAATGTTGGCGGTCCTTGCCGTGCTGGTGGTCATGCTTGTTTTGTGTGCTTGCTCTTCCGAACTCATCAATCGGTGAAGTGAGTGGACGGGTGGACGAAGAGAGGGGCCACCCCCCCCCCCCCCTCCCCTCCCATTCATTCATTTGTCCCCACAATCCCAACGGTGGCACATTTGGTGCCCTCCCTCCTTCACCCCGTCCCCCCTCCCTCCTCAATCTTCCCCCCCCCCCCCCTTCTTAGTCGTTCTCTGTTTGTCCCCATTTAGCCTTCCAAAATCCGTCCTTCCCCAGCGCAGAAACAAACAAAATGCGCGGGACGGTCGGTCATCTTCGGATTGGGCTGTGGAAGAAAGAGCCAAGAGATAAATCTTTTATTGGATTAGAAAGGACAGGCGAGGGGAGGGGAGGAAGAGAAAGAGGAAGAGGAAGAGACCATCTGTCACAATTGGGGGGGGGGGGAGGGGGGAACGGAGGGGCGGGGGATGACACCGATGCCCGGTGGGTTGACTGAGGAAAGAAGAAGCACACTCGCTGCCCTAATTGGGCTTTGGATCAGCGAATAAGGACAGATAAAGGATACGGGGGCAAGGAAGGACAAGAGACGGACGGAAGGACGGAAAATTAATGTTAAATCCTTCGGGGGAAGGAGAATAATTTGCCAATTGACGCCAGGTGGGCGGGAAAAGGGGCTAAAGTTGGGCATGGACGACGGGCGTTAATTGCTGTTGGTCGCAAAACCCGAAAATGGAATTCATCATTTGGAAAATGGATGGGAAATGAGTCCGGATGATAATGAAGTGAAGCGAATTGTGTGGCGAAGTGAAAAACGGCGGACGATTCGGTGGTGAAAAAGCGACAGAAAGCAAAGCGAATGAAAAGTGAACGAACCACCCCCCCCCCCCCCCGGGATGATCATTCACACCTTTTTATGCTCTTTTGCTGCAGCAATGGCAATCCGTCCCCTCCCCCCCCCCCATTTCCCCCCTTTTCTTTCTACGTTTGTTTGGCTTTTTGACATTCGTCACCATCATTTTTCAATTGGTCCACCGGAAGTTTGCGACGCGTGTGAACGGTCGGAATTGATGGAGCAGTTAAAGTACAAATTAAAATTGCAGCTTGGCTAATTGCTTATGTTCCTTTGTCCTCCTAATTATGCCAATGGGCGTAATTTGGGGGTGTCGGCTGAGGGAAACGACAAAATGTGACGGGCGGGGGGAGGGGGGGGGGGGGGACGAGAGCACCCATTGGATGTTTGGACGTTGTCTTCCATTGGATATCCGCGCAACTTTCGCGCGCGAGAACAATTGGACATTGAGAAGAAAGGGGCAAAATCGACGAGGAAGAAAATTACTGGTGACGAAGGGCATGGAAAGAAAGAAAGAAAACAAATTTGGGGGGAGGGAGGGGGGGGGGGGGGGAAGAACAGAGACAGGGGGAGGGGGAGGGGAGAGGGAGGAAGAGGGGGGTGGGGGTGTTGGATTGCATTTGCATGGATGGGACACCGGGGGAGGGGGGGGGGGGGGCTGACCTCTGCTGCTGCCGAGTCTAATTGACTGCCGTCATCCGTTGGGTGACCTTTGGCGACATTTGGTGGGTGGCCTTGGGCAAAAGGTACTGTAATTTTGCTGAAATTTAATTTAGCAATTTATTCTTTTCTAATTTCTTTATTTTGGCATTTAATTGTCAAAAGATTTGACGACAGATGTTGGGAAGTTGAAATACTTAAGAGTGTTAGGCTAAACTGAAGGAAAAAGAAGTCGTTGGAAGTTGGCATTCATTTGTCGGCACTTTTGAAGGGAATCCCAAAGAGAAGAGGCGGAGGGATAATTGCCAAAGTCGTAAAGTTGTCGCGCGTCCATATGGGAGGAAAGGCACGGAGAAGGACGCGTTTCGGCACTTTTGTAAAGGAAAGCCATTCGAGCGGAGATTGGCGCATTTGTTGCACAATAATCGGAGAATGTGCACGCGAATTCAGCAAAAGCAAACAAAATACAGAAGAAAAAGAGGAAAAAAACGGACACAAAAGGGAGGAAAGAGAAAGAGAAAGGGCAAAAAAGCGTAAAAAAATTAATTAAATGCCATTTTTAAAATCGAACTTTGAGCGAATTGTCCTAATTTTGATCAAAATATAATTTTAGCCAAAAAGTGCAGACATTTTTATAAATGTTGGGGTTTAACGATGAAACTCACCGGAGAATTTGAATGAAAAGATGGACAACAGAAAGGTAAAAAGAAAAGAAAGTGAGTGAATCCTCCGGGGCATTCATTCGCCAAAGGTGGGCTTAGCCCCAATCCCTCCAATTATTCACTTCCCCCCAAAAGCCCCGCAAAAAGCAATTCAAACGGTCGTCGCAATTCCCCCCCCCCCTTTTTTCCCCTATTTTGAAATTCGAACATGAAAAAAGTGCAACACAGAATACTTGACAACACTCAACAGTTATATTGCAAAAATGAAGGCAAAAAGAACGCCGTGCCATTGCCTTTGCTGGGCGTACGAAAAGCAATAAAAATTAAATTAAATTTTGATCGGATCCAATGTTCATGTGATCCGATCTTTCCAAGTGCCGTCTGTTCTCTTAAATAGTGCCGTCCTTTCCCTCTCTCCCAATTTATATTTATTTTTTTTGCCTTTCTCCGCTGTTTGTGCCGTTTTCACCGTCCGCTCACTTTCACGGCTGATTGTGCGCTGAGAAGAGAGTTTGCCTTACTCACCAACCGACGAAGAAGCAAATGCGGTGACATTCCCCGGGGAATGACAAAGGACGGACGGAGGGGCGGAAACGGTCGTACCATCCCTTCCATCCCTTCTCCCCGTGCCCCAATCCCTACCAAATCAGACCAAAAGTGGGGAGTTAATTTGTGGCCATTGTCATGTCCCTAAGGGACCCCAATTTTGGCCATATTCTTTGGCATGAAATGGGAGGAATTGAAGTGGGTTTAGTGATGAGTCAAATGCAAATTGCGAATTTGAGGCGGACGAAGGAATTGGAAGGATGAGGAGGAGGAAAAAGAGGATGAGGAAGAAAGCCCAACACGAATTATTATGAAAGACGATGACTTTGGAGGGGGGGGGGGGGGAGAGTTGGCACAAATTATGGACAAATTGATGAGGCACAGAAAGTGGGATACGAATTATCACCCATCTCTTCACTTGCCAAAAGGCACCCGAGAGGCCATTCCCTTCTCTCATCAAAGGAGCCGTCGTAATGGCCAAACTTAAGGGGGGGGGGGGGGCGGCGGATAAATGACGGACGGAAGAGAAGAGAAACAGCAAGAAAAAAGCAACATAAAACACGGTAATGGAAGAAATGTGGGAAATAATAAATGCCAGTTCCTTCCCCTCCATTCGTTTGTTCCTTTTCCTCTTCCTCTTCCAATTTCTTTTCCTTCCTCTTCCTTTTTCTCTTCCTTTTCCTTATTATCTTCGTAGTCCCGTTCATCCAAACTTCAAGCTTTCTCCTTCCTCCATTTTGGGTCTCTTCTTGGCTGTGTGTTATTGCTCTTCCTCTTCCCCCCGTTCGGCTTCATCCTGCGCCCGTCCCTCCCCTCTCCTCCCCCCCCCCCCAATTCACACCTGCTCAATGCTCATTCATTCTTCCTTTCTTTCTTTCTCTCTTTCTTTCATTTCTTTCGTTTCCCACTGAGCGGATTATACAAATCCATCACCTCACACAATTGACACAATTGAGCTGCCATTGGTGAGAGGTAATCGAATTAACAAACACAAAATTCTGTGAAAGGGCGAAGGAGGGAAAAGGCGGGGGGGGGGGGGGGGGCGAACCCACCACCACCCAGCCAAACATCACCGAACCAACCTCATCCCGTCATTTATCCAATTGTGATGAATGAATGGGGGACATTTGGGAAGAGGGAGGAGGGGAGGGAAAGCAAAGGAAGGGAGAGGGAGTGCAGGTGTTGGGTGGGGTGGCGAGGATGGACGAGTGAATGCGCCCCCGCCGAGGAACAAATAAAATAAATTTGGAAAATTATGTAAGGATGAAGGAAAGCGAAAAGGGGCAGGCTTTTTGCTCCTTTTGACGCAATGCTCAAAGCTTTAATCGGGTCGGTGAAATGATGAGAAAGTTGAAAGATGGCCATGGCATTTCCGATTTCCCCTTTAATGGCACTTTCAAAACTGAATCTGATGGCAATGGCAATGGCATCCCTCCCCTCCCCTCTCCCCCGCCCTTCTCCTCCTTTGGCTTTTCCTTTGTCTCTTCTGGGCTTTTCCTTCGGTCTGTTCACTTTTTTCATTTTCCTTTGTTTTTCTTCCGTTGCTCTTTAAAAGGGGAATGCCCTCCCCCCCCCCCCCCATAGATCCAATTTCGGTTGCGCAATTCAATCCCTTTGAGCAAATGAATTATTTTATTGGCACTCTTCCCAATTGTCGGCTTGGCCATTTGGCCACACATCCAATTAAATGTGTTCGCCCGAAAGACAAACGAAGCAATATTCTCCCAAATATACCGCCCCTTTCATTTTCGAGAGGGAACGGAGCGATGACCCAATGGAAGAAGCGGCAATTTAGAAGAAGAATAAAGGGGGGGGGGGGGGAAGAGGAGGAATTGTGGCGGAAAAGGATGAGGAAGAGGGGGGAGGGGGGGGGGAAGGGTTCCTTCCCGCATTCATCGGACGGAAATCGGCGCCACAAAAGGGCATTTATTCACTCATTCATTCGTTGGCATTGGCCCAAAGAAAAGCAAAAAAAAAAAAAAAAAGGAAAATCAAACAAAATGAAACAAAAAATTGAGAAAAATTTAACCAAAAAAGGGAAAACAATTGTCAAGATTTGTTCTTCAAAAACTGAAGCATCAGCGAATCCATCTCCCACAAGTCGAAGAATTGAATTATGTGGTGACTTTCCACAAAAATATTCGCCGTTTCCTTAAAATCCAACAATTGACAAATGCCATTCTCTTCCACCAAAATCAATCGCTTACAAAAATTGGCGACAAAAGCAACAGCAAATTGCCAAATCGCTCTGCGTGCCCAAGTCCATTTTTGAAGGTTTCCGATTTAGTTTCATAATATTTATGAAGAGATTGGCACAAGGAAGACAGTTCAGAACTGATCAGAGCACGGCCGGCGGAGGAAACATCGGGCAAAGCTGACAAAAAGGGAGGAGGGGGACAGAATGCCAAAACAATCCCGGATTTAATTTAATTGGATAATTGGCACGTCATTAGAGAAAAGCGCACTCATTTGGAAAGACACAAATGCCTTCAGCGCAACAAATTCATCAAAGTCCAAACGCATCAGAAGCATTGGCGAAACGATGTTACACATGAGAGGGACGAGCAGCGGCCAGTAAATGCTGACCAAATGGGAATGGAATTTGACTTTTTTGAATGGCTGGAGAAGCAAATTTGTGTTCGGATGGCATTTTGGGAAGGATGGAATGGCATTTTGTAATCGGATGACATTTTGGGATGGAATGGCATAGTGCCAGGTCGCCTCTCTCCACCTCATTTTGGTGTCCCGCGATATCTCCGGCTCGTCCTCCCATCCCTCGTCCCTTTTCGTGGACACATAACCCCCATTGGGCAACACGAATTTGTCCAAGTCGCCCATTTGAGTGGTCAAAAAGCACGGGTCCAAAATGGTGTGGTAAAGGACGCATTTGCGGAGAAGAGTGATCTATAATTAGAAAAACAAATGCAAATTGAAAAGGCGAGAAAGCGAAGGGAATGGTTGATTTTCGATCAGTCGGCCAAAGGTGAGCTTTCTCACCTGATCAGCGATGGCCAACCGAGCGAAGCCCGGCCAAACCCTCAGCCACTCGTAAACCAACAAAATGTGCGTTCGGATGGATCGACGGAACTCTTGGAAGCTCAGCGGACGAATGTCCTCGCGGGAAAAAGGCTGATCGGGAAAATCAATGAAGACGGAATTCTTCAAGGGATGATCGGGAAAGACTGATCGGAAAGGAACGGGCCAACTGCGTCTGAGACACCTTTCTGAAGCCATAACTTTTTTCTATATTGGCCAAATCAAACAATCTTGGTATCATTCTGAAGCTCTTCATAAGCTCTATCAGCTAACCAAATTTGAAGTGATTCGTACAGAACTAAAACAATTAAAAATAGAAATATACAAAAATTCGGACTTTTTGTAGTTTTCAAGCTTTGACTTTTTGTGGGTTGCTTAATCGCTTAGAAAATGCAAACAAATATCTTCTAAACATATAGCCTTCGAATGATACCAAGTTTATTTGATTTGGCAAATAAAATGTCTCAGACGCAGTTGGCCAGACGCAGTTGACTCCTACCGGATCGGAAAAGCCACAAAAATGGCAAAATCTTTCTTTCGTTCGTTCGTCAGTTTGGCCCCCTCCTCTCCCCTCAATTGGCTTCACTTACACAGCTTTTGTTCCTTCCAAGTAAACTTGCCACGGGCCTCTCACAGAACAGAATGCGTCTCCGCTCGCCAATTCTCATTTCCTCCTCAATGAAAAGGCCGAGAATGTCCCAATTTGGCACAACAACGGGCCGAAAAGATGCAATCGGAGAAGGCCGAGGGAGTGAAGAGGTGGAGAAAGAGTGATCAAAAGAGGAAGACTGGATGAATGGTTAGTGAAGCGGAAGAAGACGAAGCGGAAGAGGAGGAGGGACAATCGGCGGAATGGGCGGAAGAGGCGGAGGAAAGCGGCGAATCGGCCGACCGGCGGGGGGCGGTGGGCAAACCGTCGCTGCACAACTAAACTAAACGCATTTGCTGACCGGCCAAAACCTCTGCTGCTCATCCATCCATCTTCAATGCTTTTAATCACTTCCATTTTAGCACATTAAAATATTTTAATTTTCTTCCATTTTTATTTAATTATCCCGAAGTGAAAATGCCGACCCCAAATGCGTTGTTGGCAAATCGTTTGTTTCTCAGAAGGCCCGACTTTGTGAAATAGGCCCTTCCCTTCTTCGCGTGGTCGCCGCCCCTTTTCTCCGGCAATTGCACAGCTTAATTACCTACCAATTAAAAATAAATATTTCTCTTTTACCATTTTTATTCATTCCGATGGTCAAACATTTCACCATTCGACACGATCGGCACAAAACTTTCTCTGCTGAAATTTTAATTGGCCATTATTTTGTTAGCCTTTCTCTTTAAAATTTTAAAGGAGTGTTTCCAAACTTACTGTACACAATGGGACAATTTGCTCCAATTTTCGATAGTTTTTGGCACAAATAATTGCGTTTTAACACAACGGATCGTCTGAAGAAGGCACAACACGCTTGGCACGACTGAGCCCCAAAATGAAGCCCAGTGGCATAGGCATGGCAAACGCGGCATTCGAAATCGGGGGAAACCATCGCCAGACAGAGAAAAGAGACAAAGGCCGAGTGGGAAATGATCAGTGAGAGGAAAAGCTTGGCATTAGCCGAACGATGAGCGATCAATCGATCGGAAAGAGAATCCTTAGCTGAGAGAGAGAGAGAGAGAGACAATGAGAGAGGGCAGAGAATGGGAGACGAAGCAAAGCAACGGAACGAGCAAAAAGAATGAACTTTTGTCCTTTTCTTCTTTTTCTGTCACTCCCTCGCCCCATTCCTTTTCCCATTCGCCAAAAAATCAGACCACCGAAGAAACAGACAAAACATCGAGTGCTTTAACTTTTATTACATTATGAAAATTAATTGATTTTTTAGGAATTAAAATCCAATTTAAAATTAATTGTGAATTTGGTGGTAAATGAAAAAGTGAAATGGATGATAAGAGTAAGGCATTGTGTAAAAGCAATTTTGGGACGAGTTCAGTGCCGGCAGACATCGCATTAATTCATTTGTCTGCTCTGCTGATGAGATGATCCATCCGCCGTCTGTCCTCCTCAATTTGCTCCGCCGAAATGCGGCCGATGTTCCTCCCCCTCGTCGTCCTCCTCCTCCAAATAGTCCTCGTCTCCCTCCGTCATGCCATCCCCCGTCGTCGTCATCGTCGTCTTTAGCAGTGCTCCCACTTGCGGGTCGCCCGTCACATCGACCGGTCTCTGTCCCCTTCTGTTCCTCACGTGCGCATTTGCCCCCGCCTCGACCAGCAAATGAACACAGTCCAACCGACCCTTTGCACTGGCCGCGTGGAGAGGCGAATCGCCCAATTTATTCTGATAAAAGTACGGAGAATGTGAGAGAAAGGGGGCAAGGGAAGGAATGACTTGAGCCAAAATTGTGACATTCGGCACGGACAGCAAATGCTTCAGAATGGGCGTGTGCCCGGCATACGCCGCCCAGTGCAACGCGGTGGAGCCGGACCTGTCCAACCCATTGACGGACATCTGACAATTGGGAAAAATGACTACGGGGGGGGGGGGGAATGCTGGACTGTGGTGCCACCCGTCATGCAACACAAGGAAAAGCGCACTTTGTTGTCCAAACACTCCCTCAAAAAGGCCAAATCTCCGGCCCTCGCCGCCTCGTGTAATGGAAATTCGATGAGTTCCATGTGTTGTTCAACTGACAAATGTTTTTGCCGATTCGTCCCACTTTCTCGGGTGCCATGACAATTTGAACAAAGGCAACTCAAATATGGGCTTAGTCTCAAGCTTCTTGGGCCTACGATAGGCTCAGGCTTTATTTGTAAATTTATTATTGTACGAATTGCCATTGACTCATTTCTCGTGATTTTCACCGAATTGCCTCGGAAGAATTCCTTCGGTGTGCCCCGTGGCGCTTTTCGCTTCGCAACATTCCGTCCCCTCCGGCGCTTCCTTCACATAGACAATGTCCTCCCCGCACAATTTTAACTCACCAGCCTAAATAAAGCCAAACAATTCCATTCCGAACATCGCAACAAATTTATTGCCTTCGTCGGCACGAATTGCTTAAGCGAGCGGAACATCCGAATACGCCCCGGTTTGGCCATCGGCGGGGGCGGCGGCCCATCCATCGGCGGAAGAAAGGCCCAAAACGAAGCGAATTTTTGGAGAAATAAATCAAAATATGCCAATGTTGTATCAGCGAACGGAAGAAGGCATTAACAAATGGAGAGGAATTATTTGTTGGAATTTTATTGTTTAATTTAAAATGGTGAAAAAAGGCAAAAACAATGAGTGAAAGGAAAGAGAACAATTGGAAAGGATCACAAAAATGCGTTAAGCCAATCAAAAGTGACAATGGCACGCCAAAATCCAAATGCACAAAAACATGGAATGCAATTTAAGGGAAAGAAGGGCCCTTTGTCGTCCGCTTCATTTCCCTCCCTTTTCGTCCTCATTTTCTGTCCACCACTCGCAATTCGCTCACTTTTCTCAAATCCCTTTCAATCGCCGTTCTGTCACCCGAATTAATATTGTCACTGCTTTGAGGCAACATTGTCCCGGCACTTTCTGACAACTTTTTTCGCGTTAAAATTGGAGTAAATGCGAATTGAAGAGGCGGCAAACGGTCGTCGAAGGACAAAAGTTGGTTTAACGAATTGGCGGAGGAGGATAAATCGAGAAGAGAAGCCTAAATTGGGGGAGGGAGTTGGAGAAATGGTCAATTTGTGGAGAAATTGTGCCTGAATTTCCTCCAATTGGCTGGAAAAAGTGCCGACCCTTCTCAATTCGTTGTTCAGTGCGTCCAATCTTTTTGTGGCAGTCGAAGTCTTTTTGAGCAGCGACGAAATTAATTGGTCAATCTGACAAAAGCAATAAAAGGCAATTAATTATACAGAATAACGACCCATAAAAAAACGGGTGCACCCCAAAATCTCGCCGCCGAAATCTCGCCGCCGGAATCTCGCCGCCGAAATCTCGCCGGCCGAAATCTCGCCGGGACAAAATCTCGCCGCCAAAATCTCGCCGGCTGAAATCTCGCCGCAGAAATTTCAAAAAAAAAAAAATTCAAACAGAAATTTTTAAGGAAAAAATTCTTAGAAAAATTTTTTTATAAGAAAATTCTAAGAAAAAAAATTGTTGAAAATTTTTCAGCAATTTTTTTTTTGAAATTTTATGAAAGTTTACTGTTTTTTCGAAAAATTTTCAAAAAACTTAGCAAATAGTTTTTTTTCTTTAAATTTACTTATAAAAAAAATTTTCTAAGAATTTTTTCCTTGAAAAATTTCTAAGTTTGAATTTTTTTTTTTGAAATTTCTGCGGCGAGATTTTGGCCGGCGAGATTTCGGCGGCGAGATTTTGTCCCGGCGAGATTTCGGCCGGCGAGATTCCGGCGGCGAGATTTCGGCGGCGAGATTTTGTCCCGTCCCCAAAAAAACAAGAGGAGAATTATTTGTCATAATCATGAGACTTATGATGGAAGTCAGAACGGGGAGATGTAAACTTTTGTATATTAAATCGATGTTTAAAGAATTTAGTAAATTCATTACACCAGAAAATGGATATTTCGGGAAAACAGGATTTCTTCACTTGGCATTTCCTCGTCATTCCCCCCCCCCCCCCGCTGACTTCGACAATTCGGGCGAACATTCGGCCCTGCTCAGTCGCCACCGTTTGAGCACAGCTTTTAAAGTGTTGCTGAAGGCGATGCATAAAACTAAGAATGCTTTTGCTGTCGATTTTCTGCTGCACTTCGGGGATGTCTCTGTGACCGGGCAAAACTCCGCGGAGTAAAGGCAAAAAACGAGGAATTTCCTAAAAAGGCGTAAAAAACCAAACACAAGACGGCAAATCCGTGCCTTTATCCTCCGAAGGTCCACGTCTTTGCCAGGGTCAGCGGACGACGAACAGCTGGCCCCCTCGTTGACCACGACAATGCTGCCCATCAGCGCACTTTTTGTCGAATTTCCTAAACATAATTTATTATTAGCAAAAAATTAAAATGTAATCAAAAATGCAAATAAATATAAGAATATTTTAAACATTAAATACCTAATTAACGTACGTTTCTTAGCGAGAAAAGAAAATGAGGCGGGAATTCCACTGGAAGTGCTCGGAGGTGTTTGACCGCCATCGTCGTCCCCCCTTTCTTTGTTTGTGCCGTTGCCACCGAAGCGACCGCCGCTGTGTTCGTTGCCCATTTTCCGTTGCTGTTGCTGGTGGGTCAACAAAAAATAAATATCACGAAACATTTTTCGAGCTTAAGCTTAAGAATTTTAATATGATTAAATCCTTGGCATTATGTTTCATGCCAAAACCAAAAGAAAAAACTAATTAGTTGAAGCTTAAGCTTGAAGCTTTAAGATTGAAACTGTTGCCATCGAAAGAACCCTAATTTAGCAATCTGCTGATTTCCATGGCCACATTTATCCTCGAATTGTTTGTTTTTATCTAAAATTTAAAATTAAGGCACTTAAATATGTCAGAGGCAAGCAGCAGCAACGCCCCCCATAATGCCAATGCCAACAACAGCAGCAATGCCACCAACGGCGGAAGCAGAGATCGGATGAACCAATCGCAAATTTGGAAGTGCTTCGAGAAAATGCCCGACTATGAGGCGGCAAAGTGTCGCTTGTGCACTTCGATGCTTTCCTTTAAAAGGGCGTCGACGAAAGGACTTTGGGACCATTTGAAGTGCAAACACCGGTCGGAATACGACATGCTAAAGCAAAACTTTGAATTGCTCACTCCGTCGAATTCGGACGCATTTAAAGCGCCAAAAATAAAGGTTAATTCGATTGTAGGCCATTTTAGCATGAAATGATTTTGCATAAGTTACAGAAAAGAAAAATGGAGCCGAAAAGCGATGTCTGTGCGGACAGCGACAATTCGTTGGTCTCGGGAATGGGCACGCCTCAGACGGAAGTGATCCGAGTGGGCGGACTCGCGAACGAAGGCCGAACGGAGGCGCAACTGAACGGCGCCGGAGGGGGCGGCGGCGCAGGTTCGAACAGAGAGGAGAGAGTCCGTTTGTTGGCCACCCCAGCCATGGCCATAAGCATTTACAAAGGGTTGAAAATGCATAAAACCATTCAAGCTTAGCCTCCATGTCTGTAATCCCCGATGGGGTGTGATATTCTGCTGAATAATTGCCATTTCCAAAATGTTTGTCCGAATTCGTCCTCCCATTTTCAGATCGATTGGCCGCCGGTTCCCTGGACGCCCACCCGTCGCCGGTCGTAATGGTCAACCATATCCTCGTCTGGAGTTCCATCTGCAGTCAGTCGCCCCCTCAGAAGACCTTCATCATGTGCAATTTCCTCGACTCTGATCACCACCACTTCGGCCTCAAACCCGGCACTTCCGCTTCGCTCACTTTTGTGCTCCAAAAACTGTCCGCGAAGACCGAGCCGTCCGGCTGTATTTCCACCCCTTACTCCGTTAACGTTGTGCTGGACGAACTGTCCGCGTTGGGCTACCGAGCGATTGGAATGGTCAACAAAAGGGCGGACGAAGTGTTGTGGACACTTGCAAAATGAGCGGAGGGGGGGGGGGGGGCAACAAAAGTCATTTCGAGAGAGATTTGCAACAACTCTAAATAATTATAATTATCAATCGCTTGTCGGGGGACCGACTTAATTTTGCAAATTAATAAAAAAGCTATAAATTTTAACTTTTTTGCCTCTGACGCGCCCATTTGCTTAATATTCGTGTAAAAATGTTTATTTGAAATAGGTACATATATTGTACATATTCTCTGAATTGCCCAGCAGTTCCAATCATTTTGTCGCTTTTATCAAAAAATCGCTTTCTGCGAATCCCAATTAAATTAATTAATTAATTAATTGTCCTCCAATAAATTATTACTTTTTGAATGTGTGCATGAAAAAAACAATTAGTTAAATTGAACTGATAAATACAGGCAAAAAACCGTCTCTTCCGTTATTCTTCGTCCCCTTTGACCGGGGGACATGAACAGAATGGGTTTCGGTCGCCAAATGAGTCGTCGATTCGGCCGACAGTTGGCCATACTTTTCTTGACGTGTGGCACCATGGTTTTGGCCATCCCGCCTGTTCACGCGAATAGGGGCGGTCCCAAACGGAGGCGGCCAACACGGACAGAGTGTGCGGCGCATTCTTTGGGATTGGCATCGATTCGCTTTGTTTTGAGGGCACTCCGCCGACAGTGCGGCGAGTGATCGCCGCTTACTTTGAACAGATCGATGTGCAATTCGCCCCTGGCAATGTCCTCAATTTCCTCTCTGATGGCTATCAGTGCTTCACAGTATCTGTCCATCTCCGTTTTGTCTTCACTTTCTGTCGGTTCGAGCATCAGACAATCGTGCAACGGCCTAAAGCATCAATCAAAAGCAAAAGCACCGATCGGTTGCCTAATGAGGCCCTTTTCACACTAATGGCATTAAAATTACAAAATGCTTCTCACCAGTGCATTGTTGGCGAGTGAAGGCTGAAATTGGATTTGGTTTTACCGTTTCCTTTTTAATTTACCCGAAATCCATCAATCGTTTTGCTGTCAAAAAGGTAAAGCATTGGTTATTATTGTCTTCCTTTGCTTTTCCATTTACCAATGTCCACAACTTCAATCCCCAGCATTTTGAACGGCTTGCAGTCGATGATGAACTGAAAGGGGTGCCAATGCTAATGTGGCCAACTGTGGGTGCCAACTTCGTGCGCATTCATTCCCTGCTCGTCTCTGTACACAACGTTGTAGCCACCCTCTTCCAACCGTTTGGCCATGTAATTGGCGTTAAGAATGGCCATTTGACTCGCAGTGCGTAGCCCCACGGCACCCATCCTTAAGGGGAGATAAAAGTGATGACTAACCAATTCGGCATTGGCACTCACAGTCTGATGTATGTCCAAGTGATGGGCAAAATGCTAAACAAATGTCAAAGGAGCGCCCCTATAATTGCACCAATTGACCTGCTTGAACCCCACGGCGAAGCGGCGACGGCGCCGGAGCGATTGCCTTTGATCGGCACAATTGGGTGGCCGGGCAAAAAGGGGGCCAAGTGAGCCTTCCTGTCCGGCGGGAGAGGGGGGGATAGTCAAATGCCGAAAACCCTTGACAACAATGGCACAACTCACACTCCGATTGGGCCCATGCCGGGCCCACCTCCCCCGTGGGGAATGCAGAAAGTCTGAAAGTTAGGTAAATATGCTTTGGTTGGCATCCTCTGTCACTTTATGGAGATTGAAGTGCGACACATCGCTTCCGTAATCGCCCGGCCGACAAAGGCCAACTTGGGCATTGAAATTGGCACCGTCCAAATAAATTTGACCCCCTGGGAAAGTGCCGCAAAAATAATTATTCGATGGGAAAAATAGTGGTACTCACCAAACTCATGCACTTTGTGACACACATCCAAAATGTTGGATTCGAACACTCCATGAGTTGACTAAAAATGGTGGCCAATTTGGCAATGGCCAATCAAAATCCTACCGGATAAGTGATCATCGCACATGCCAACTCCGCCCCGTGCTTTTCACACTGAAATGCTTCAATGCCGTTTCCCCCCACTGCCCTTTTCCCACGTGCCTTTGCTGAGAGGTCCTTGTAATTGATGTTCCCGTGTTTGTCCGACTCCACTGGGACCACTCGGAAATTGGACATGTGCGCAGTGGCCGGATTTGTGCCATGGGCGGAGATGGGAATCAAACAAATCTTTCGGTGGGGGGGGGGACCAATGCAAAGATTAGTGGGTATTTAACCGTAAATGATCCTCTAATGAGGCTAAATCTCCAAGTGAGTGTGTTAGTTTTCCCACTCACTTTTCGCTGCGTTTCCCCTTTCGCTTCGAAATATTTGCGAATGGCCAAAAGTCCGGCGTATTCGCCGTTGGCCCCACTGAATTAAACAGTTTTGCCATTTAAATTCTTTGCTTTTGTTTTGCCTATTCGGCTGAAGTGAGAAGGCGTCGTAGCCGGTCAACTCGCACAGCCATTTTTCCAAGTCATTGAACACCTTCAGCAGCAGGGGGAATAAACTGATCGAAGCCGACCAATCACTGATCAGGTAGCTTTGTCAACAATTAGCCAATGTTTTAGAGCGTTTTCAATTGGATTTTCCGCTGCTTTTTCCCGCTTTAAGCCCACCTGAGCATAGCCTTGGGCCTGGTCAAGCGGAGCAAACGGATGGACATTTGCGAATTGGGGCCAAGTGACCTGAAAAAGTGGTTTAGTAAGTCAAAGTCGAACGCATAAATGCGAAGATGCCCACCGGACTCAGCTCCGCACTCGCGTTCAGTTTCATTGTGCACGAGCCGAGCGGAATCTGTGGCAAAATGGGACGGATTGGCCAAAAGTTCGCTTTGCCATTCGACAAACCATCGAATGGACCAAAGACAAGTCTTTGTTCTCGAGTCGCTTCATGTACCTATTGGGCAATGGGATAGCAACAGCGATCGCCTTGGCTGACCTGATCAGTTGTGTTTCGCTGTGGTGACTGTTAAAGACGGAATGAGTCAGAAAGGGCGAACGGCGCGCGTGGGACGAATTGCCAATCAGAGGAGAGGCAATTTCGTTGAGGGAGTGATCAATCTCATCCTGAGGTTACAAAAGTAGAGAAGCCTTCCCCAGCCCTAACTTCATTTTCTAAGCGATTGACCACTGATCAATCAATAGTCAATTCAACGTATCACAGGTTACCGCCTCCCCCCCCCCCCTCTTTGATGGTGATCAGAGTGAAAAATGAATGGCCAAATTGAATGATTGTTGTCAACCCATTATTTCCAAAAAGTCAAAGACATTCCATATTTGTTTTTTGATATTTGCCTTGGTGACGTGAATGTCGAACAAATAGAGCAAGTCGCGCAGGTCGTCCACTAAAAGGGCAAAGCATTGGCCATGCCATGCCAAAGTGATCGGCGGAATCCCTCCGATTCTCTGCTGATTTGTCACTCACCCAAAGTCGTCTCATCGATCGAAATGCCGACGAATCCGTCCTCAAAATAGTGCACCTTAATTCAAAATCAGTTTAAATCAGAGGAGCATGAGTGGATCACATTGATCTGTTGCTCCTCACAACGCTTACGAAAGTCGTCCATTTCCTTTGGCTTTGCTTTGATTGTGTCGAAAAATTCTTTGTGCTCAACTTCGATTCCATTCGCTTTTAATTCTGAAACCATTGGAAATGCCTATTTTGCTTTTCAAAATGATTGGCTCACTTTGTGCCAAATAAGCGGCCGATTTATGGATGATTTTTGCGATTTGGACGAGCCGACGGGGACCGTGGTAAACGGCGTACCTAAAACGATCAGAAAATGGCGAAGTGATCAGAAAATGGTGAAAGGCAAAACAACGGCACATGGCAGCGATGTTTGCCGGAAGCACTTGCGCAGTGCAAATGTTCGAAGTCGCCCGGTCGCGCCGAATGTGCTGTTCGCGCGTCTGAAGGCTCACCCGGTAAGCGGGCTTTCCCTGCTGATCCCTTGAAAGGATTTACTTGGAAAATGAACGAACAGCGGACGATTAGTGCAATTCACTTTTGCCCTAATTGCCTGCCAATCCTCACTAATGATAATGAATTAATTAATTGGCTAAATGCGAATGAACTGTTGCACTATTTTCATTAAATCACCTCGACACTCCGACAATTCGTCCCGGCATTTGCCGTGCCAATGCCAAATCCTTGACGCAAATAAACCCCGCGTGGGGTCCGCCGTAGCCCAACGGAAGTCCGAAGCGCTGAGAAGTGCCGACGGCAATGTCGGCGCCGAGGTCACCCGGCGACCGGATAAGCGTAAGGGATAAAAGATCACAGACGAGAATGACGAGAATCTGAAAAATAATAGGAAAAATAGAGTGAAAAAAATCAGAGAAAAAAGGGAAACAGAGAGAGAGACAAAAGATAACAACAGAACTGAGAGACAAAAGACCAGAGAAAGAAAGGAAAGTGAGAGAATAAGCTTTGTGACATTGTGCCGATGGGCTGCACGAATCAGTCGCTCCAAATGGTCGTACAGTTTCCCCTCCGTGTTTGGGTACTGTATGATTATTGCGGCGGCCTCAGCAGACAAATCGTCAACTTCCAAAGTTGACACATTGTCAATTGGTCTTAATTCTGCTCCGATTGGTTCACAACGAGTGCTCATCACGGCAAGATTTTGAGGGTGGAGCAGCGGATCGAAGAGAATGGCTTTTTAAGTGGGGGGGGGGAGGGGTAATTAGTGGGAATTAATTGACTAATTAGCTTATGATTATTTGCAAATTGAATTAAGAAGTGTATTATTTTTATGCCTTTTAGCAAATTTATCTATTATAATATGAATTGCTCTGTCTTCAAGCATTACTTTTTCTTTTGGTCGCCCGCATGGCCAAAAAAACGGCTTCAGCGCACGCCGTACTCTCATCCAAAAGCTTCAAATGAATTTAAAAACAATTAAAAATCACATTTGTTTTACTTATTAAATCGCTGCAATTTCGTTTAATTTAATTTGTAAGCCCACCGAAGCATTTGCGAAGGCCAACCCGCAAAGGTCGCTGGTCATCGTTTGGAAGTTGAGCAGACCCTCAAGCCGTCCTTGGGAAATCTCCGCTTGGTACGGCGTATACGGCGAAGTCCTTTATTTTTTGGGATTAATTCGTTTTGGATTAATTCGTTCATTCGTCCGAATGGTTCCCCCGGGCGACAAACTGACCATCCGGCATTTTGCAACATGTTTTTGATGATCGTCACCGGCACAATACAATCTGTCAACCAATCGGCCGGTTACCGTTCCTTTGTTTCGCTTTACCGTAACAAATTCTTACCGTAATATCCCATCCCTTAACAAAATTTGTTTTTTTTTGTCCCCGTTCCGTGCCAACCGATAAATGTCCGATAAGCTTTGTTTTTGGCGGCGATGGTACGCAATTCGTTCAATGTTCTCCACTCGTCCAGCCCTTTCTCGGGGAGCTGCAGCTTTTTCCTCAGCCGAATGCTTTCCGGCACATTTGTGTTGGTCAACGCATCCAAATCCTTTCAAATTGGCATTTTTACGAGATTTAAATTTAAAAAAAATGAATTCAAAAATCCAAAAGAATGAATGCCTTGAATCCCAAATAGCTGAGCATTTGTTGTTTCTCCAATTCTGAATGGAGTTTTGTATTTATCAGAGGGGCAAAATGCCAATTTCGGAAATTCACCCGAGGGCCCAATATGTCGATCGGCGAAACAATCGTAATTGAGCAGACGCAAAAGGGAAGGACGGACAAAGAAAGGCCGACAAAGGGAAAGCCGACAAAAGGCCATTTGGAAGTGAGGAGAAAAGGGACAATTAGCAAATGGCAGCAGAAACAAGGCTTAATAATTGTGCTAATGAACAATTACAATTATAGTGAGGGAAGAATAAATTAATTAAAAATAAATACGAAGGGAACAACATTCTTTAAATGATTAAATGTAAATGGTGGTCAGACGCGGCCGACGGACGACCCATTGATACGCAATCTCTGCTGATCAGAGAGAGACAATTTGATAAATATTTGAAAATTATTTGCTGATAAAATATTGTGTAAGTGCAATTGGCGGTGGGGGAGGCGGGGGGAGGGGAGGGAATATAATAACACTCATTAGAAATGAGTGGGGGGGGGGCAATTAGGGGGGCGGGCGTCGTCGAGTGCAACAGCACACACAGCCTCTTCCCCTCCCCCCCCCCCTTACCCTCTCATCAAATTCGGACAACTCTCATCATCACACATCACTTTGTTAATCCCTTTTTTGACACTTTTTAGTCAATTTCCATTTGTCCATTTTCTAATTGCAAATTGATTAGCAAAGCAAAAGTGTAAATGTTAAAAAGATGGAAAAATTTTTGAAAATTCCGATTTTATCGCGCCGATCAATCGCCATTCCTTTTTCTAAAGAAATGCGCAGCATTCCCTTCTCCTTAAATTCCGTTAATTCAAATTCAAATTCATCCATTTTATTTTTAAATTTACTTTTTTTTTACCTCCAAAATGCCCATTAAATCTGATCTTCCGCCCATTGAAGTGGCCAAAGAGCCTTTCCCCACTGTTTTTTTGCGCCGCATTTGGCAACACTTTTCGGACGATCCTCAAAAAATTGCTTTGGTAAACAAAAAAACAGTGAAAATTGGGACAAAAAATGCCTTTTCAGGTGAATGCCGAACATTCGGACGATTGCGTCTCTTACGGGGAATTGTACGCTTTCTCAGTAAGACATTCACTTTTTGGGAGAAATTTAAAAAAAACATCTGATCACTTTCTAATTAATGCTCTTTTTGTTTTGTTTTTAT
The DNA here is from genome assembly GCA_023374025.1 of Heterodera schachtii. Classification (NCBI taxonomy): domain Eukaryota; kingdom Metazoa; phylum Nematoda; class Chromadorea; order Rhabditida; family Heteroderidae; genus Heterodera; species Heterodera schachtii. The sequence continues at coordinate 816,948 of SIJG01000041.1, forward strand.
CCACCAATTTTTGTTCAAACATTTCTCTTCTGCTGGTCAAATTTATCTTTTCTGCTGAATTGATCATTCTCTTTACTTAGCGCCTTTTTCATCCTTTTCTTCTTCTGATCACTTTTTCTTTCTCTGATCGCCTTTCCTTTTCCTTTGTAACGAATAATAATTGGACGCATACCTGTGCAAGGGGGTGGTCAGTGAAGGGGTCTTACGTTCGACTTTGACCCACCCATGGGGGGGTCAGAGCCCCATTTTCCTACGTTCGACCATTTTTTTTCTTATTTGCCCAGTGAAGACCTTTTTTTTTTTTTTCCTATTTATACCACCCACTTTCTTTTGGCGACCTTTTTTTTTACTATTCAAACACGTTTTTTTTGCGGCGCGGTTTTTTCAAAAAAAATTTTTGGAGGGGGCGGCGGTGCCGCTAGGCGCCGCCGGAACTTTTTTGAAAATTTAGTGCAATTTTTTAACAGATTTTCAACAAATTTTCCAAATTTTTGCGAATTTTATAGCCAGGAGACGACTTTTTTGTTTTTAAAAAACGCTTTTTCTGCGGCGCGCTTTTTTAAAAAAACTTTTTGGGGACAGGGGGGAGGTCCGGCGGTGCCGATAGGCGCCGCCGGGAAATTTTTTGACAATTTGAGTGTAATTCGTTAACAAATTTTGTCAAAAAAACGACCGATTTTTTGCTCATTTGGGTCAATTTTTTAAGAAAATTTAGGAATTTTTCGGCCCCTCCTCTTACGTTCGACGAATCTCTTCAGCAGAATTCGTCGAACGTAAGGAAAGAGTGTCGAACGTAGCAGAATTGGAAAATTTTAGCGAAATTTCTTAATGGAAATTAGTTAATTTTTAAGTCACCTTTTTTTTACGTTCGACAAATTCCACTCCTCAGGGTTAATCGAACGTAATTCACTGCACTTTCCTTGATTTCTACGCTCCCTTTTTTCGCTTTTTCTCCTTTTTCCTTCCTCTTTTTCTTTTTTCTCTCCCTTTTTCCTCTTTTGACCCCCCCCCCCCCCCCCCCGATTTCTTACGTTCGACACCCGCTGACCCCTTACGTTCGACGTCATGACCCCCCCCCCTTGACTACCCCCTTGCACAGGTATGATTGGACGTGTAAAAAACCATGGGATGCATATTCTGCACTAAAAACCTTTTCTACCTTTTTATTTTTTCCTTTACATATTTACTGATCACTCTCTTTGCTGATCACTTTTCTTTGTTCCTATTCCGTCACGTCTTTCTCTCTTTTCTTCCATTAATCGCTCTTTTCTCCTTCTTCCGATCACTCACTCACTTGTCTGATCACTTTAGCTTTTTTCAGCTTTCTGATCACTTCCTCTTTCCCTGATCATTATTTGTTCTTCTCTGTTTTTTTTCTTTTCTGATTTGCTCATTTTCATTTTGCCGTCGCCGCTTTCCTCTCTGAGCGTTCCTTCCATTCCGCGGACTTCGCTTGCGCGGTGCTGCCCAACTGTTGGGAGTACGCGCCGATATTCGCGGGGATTGCACTTCGCGGCGGCGCACTGAGCGGAGCGAACCCAAATTATACGGAAAGTTGGTGAAACGGCGGAGGAGAGACAGATGAGGAAAATGAAAGATTAATGATGGAATGATAAAGATTAGCTTAAACTTATCGGAGACTGTAATTATTTTGATAATTTTGGTTTCATTTTGCTTTTTCCTTCAATTCCCCCGTCACTTCCGTTCTTTCAGGTGAACTTCGCCAACAGTTCAAAGAATGTGGTCCCAAAATTGTCTTTTGTACTGATTCAAATTTGAACAAAGTTTTGACTGCAGCAAAAGCCGTCGCGTCAATTCAGGCGACAAAATTTATTAATTAATTGGCGAATTAGTCGCCAAATAAATTAGCTAATTAATTAATGACAGTGACAATGATCAAGCAACTGTATTTTTAATAAATATTCTCCATTGCTTAGGTCATTGTTCTGGTGCAAATTGGTCACTCAAAAAAAGCGCTGTCTCCCCAAAATGGGCCATTCGAATTGTCCGGCATTGTCCAATTTGGCCAAGTGTTGCGGACGGAGCCCTTTCCCTTCTCTGTGACTGATAATCCGTTGGCCAACTGTTGCCCCGAGAGGGATTTGCTGCTGCTGCCCTTTTCCAGGCATATCTTGGCTAATTCTGCTGATCACTCCATTTACTCCCTTTTTCAATCTCTAAATTCACTGGAATTTCCCACCGATTTCCTATTTCTTTCCCTTTAAAATTGTGCCCTTTTCAGCGGCACAACCGGCACTTCGAAAGGCGTGATGATCAGTCACGCCAATTGGGGCACAATGATGGCCATTGTGGTGGATCATTTCGGCCGGCACATTCACCCGCACATCGCACCGCCGTTCCGCGCCCGGGGAGAGGCCGAATTGCTGCTGCTGCCCTTCTTCCACTGCTTCGGTTTCACTCAGCTGAACATGGCTTTGCTGAACGGGTCCACCGGCGTTGTGCTCAGCAAATTCGAGCAGAATTCCTTTTGCCGAGTGGTGGAGCAGTACAGGGCAAGAGAAAAAGCAAATGCAAAAAAACAAAAAACAAACTTTGAAATGCCATCCGTAACGCCAAAGAAAAAAAATTTACTGTCAACAAACTCAGGGCCCAATTGCGGGCCATAGCGAAGACCTCAGTAAAATCAATTAAGGGGGATATTAAGTCACATTTCCCCTTTTCTTTGTGCCGTCCATTCTCCCCCCCCCCGCCCAGTGAATGCGCCATTAACCGATCCCTCGGCTGATTTGCCACTTTCGCCGCTAATCATTCATTCATTAGTGATCTCAGATTCGTCTTTTGCTTCTCGTCCCTCCCATTTTGGTGTTTTTGGCTAAGAGTCCTTTGGTTGCCAATTTCGACCTGTCCCATGTCCGTGCCATTCTCTCCGGCGCCGCCCCCGCGGGCGCCGATTTATGCGAAGAGCTGAAGCACCGTTTTCCAAATTTACAGCATATTTGCCAAGGCTGGCCACTGAAAATGATAGTACGAACCCTTAAATTGGCTAATTAAGGCTATGGAATGACCGAAATGTGTGTTGCCATCGCTTTGCCCATTTTGGACAAGGAACGGCACGAATCATCGGGAAAACTGCTCGCCAATTTGGAAATGAAGGTTGATCAGAAGAATAGCAGTGCACAGATGCCCTACCGTATTTTACCGTACTTTTCCCATCTTTTCACAGGTCGTTGACTTGTCGAGCGGAAAAGAGGTCGAGTTGGGAATGCCCGGCGAACTGTTCGTGCGGGGACCGACCAGAATGGTTGGGTATTTGGGGCGTCCGAGGGAGACGGCGGAAGTGATCGACGGCGAGGGATGGCTAAGGACGGGTGAGTGATCGCTCGGATGTTCAATAGCTGACTGTGGATGATCAGACCGTAATTTTTTGATATACTGTCAAAGGTGACATCGTATTGGTGGACAATTACGGCTTCATCACTGTGGTGGACCGACTGAAAGAGTTGATAAAAGTGAACGGATTGCAAGTGAGCGACTGATCGTGAATCAATTGTTCACCTTTCCTTTGCTTCTGCTTATGGTCGCTCCTTCTGAGTTGGAGGATTTGCTTCTCTCCCACCCCAAAGTGCAAGACTGTGCCGTCATTGGCGTGCCGGACAAAGTCTCCGGCGAATTGCCACGGGCATTTGTCGTGCCAAAGAATGGGGCGAAAGTGAACGAGTTGGAAATTCAGCAATTTGTCAAAGGTTGCGGAATTACAAGCTGATCAAAAAGACGAACATTGGCCAATTCAGAACGAGTGGCGTATTACAAGCAGCTGAAGGGCGGTGTTGAATTTGTGGCGGAAGTGCCGAAAAGCCCAGCGGGAAAAATTCTAAGGAGAATTTTGAGGGAAAAAATGACAAAAGGGGAGGCCGATGGAAAAGAAAAGGGACGACAAATGGCCAAAATTTGACCTAATTAGACCAATTAAGGACCTAATTAATGCAATTTGTGTTTCATTTTAATAAAATGGCTGTTTGCCCTTTCATTGTTTGCTTTTGCTTTTTCTTTTTTTTAACAACAATTGCCACTTCTCTCATTTTTTTTCTCCCATTTTTCAAATTTCGCCCCCCGACGAATTTCACAAATTCATTTCCGTCTTCTGTCTCCTTATATATGCATTGCGCAATGCCACTATTTCCTATAATTTATTTGCTTTTTCGTGCTCTTCTCCCCCCCCCCCCAATTTCCAATTTTAAGGCATTCATTGCCTTTCTTTTTCATTGATTTTATAAAATTAAAATCAATTTGTCATCTTTATTTTAAAGGTGTATTCATGAAATTCAAATCAAATATTCTCTTAAATTACGAAAGATAATTGCCCTTTAATAATTTATTTTTCATTATAAAACACTGATCACTCATTCGTTTGCATTCTGTTCTGTTTCTGTTTGATCACTGATCAGTCCCATGCCCTTAAGCCTTAAATTCTCTTTGCCTGCGGGCAATGCGCTTCAAATGCGAAGGCGGCCTTTTGCTGCTCACTTTTCTCGTGGTATTTGCCGGCGGCGATTTGGCCCACAACCCAATTTATAAGCCAGGTAAAAAACGAACGAACAGCAGAAGAGAGACAAACATTTGCTTTTTATTCGCTTCCATTTTTTATTTCCGATTTATTTTTTCAGATAAAAATGACGCGGTGGTTTTTCATGGACAAATTTGGGAGGAAAACGAAGTGAAAGAGTACCAAATGGAGGCGGAAGTGTTGGACGAGCAACAGCCGATAAAAGAACCGAAAGTCATTTGGGCGACGGATAAATTGGGCGACAGACACTTTCGGATGACTTTTAAATTCGCCGGAGGGACGGGCAAAAGGCAAATTGACAAGCTAAAGTTGGAACTGTTCACAAGGTAAAGCCAAGGGAAGGCAAAAGAGTGCCATGGAAATTTACTGTTTCAGTAGAACAGTGACATCGTTCAGAGAAAAAAATGGCCGAGTTGAAAAGGTGAAAAAGAAAATGGGGGACACTGAAAAATGAGAGTACGGTAGGGAAGGGACAAACCGAAGGGGTACGGTGAAGGAGGGGAACGGAGAGAGAGAGAGAGAGATGGGGGAATAACGGAAGGATACGGTAGGAAGATGAGAGGGGACCGGCGGGCGACCGAAATGGGCCAATTCCGTCACGGCCAATTCAGCCCCGTGTCTATCATCATTGGGGAGGGGGGCTAAAATTGCAAAAAATAGAATAATTAAAAAATAACTTTTCCTCTGCTGGAGGTGACAAAAAGCCACTTAGGACATCAAACACACTTTCCTTTTGCACAACGTCGACTCCAACAAACACTTCGCGTTGGATTTGGACAGAGAAAAAGCGTTAGACCATTTTACGACTTACGGAGAAATGCACGAAGCATTGGAGAGACGGAAGAGAAGAAGAAGAAAGGGGGCGGAGGAAGAGGAGGGAGAAGAATTGGGGTGGAGGGACATGGAAGAACTGATGGAAAAGCCGACGGAAGAAGAGCAAACGCAGTGAGCGGGACGGGAGGGGGGAGGGGGGGGGGGGGGGAATGAGGGATGGCAAATGGAAGTGGAATGGAAATGGGGGAGGGAGAATGGCAATGAAATGGCAAAACGGAAACAAGGAAATTGACTGAACACCGAATGAAATGTCAATAAAAAAAAACCCAACTTTCTAACCAGCGGATGGAACCACGCAATGGACAACCACGAGCAGGAATTGCACGAGCATCGGCTGGGACAAATGGGAGAGGGCCGAAAACGGATGAAGCAGGCCAAGGACAGGGCGGACACGCCGCACCACGCGGAACCGAAGGGAATCATTCAGGGTGAGGGGGGGAGAAGCATTTGGGGAGGAAAAGCCAGCCAAATTGAGGGGTCGTGTGGGACGAGGACGGACTGATCATCGAACAGCCGTACATCAAAATGATGCAACACGGAAAAGGTGGGAAAGGCAAAGAAAGGCACAAGGCATTTGTGGGTTCAGAACTGTCGGATTACGAAGTGTTGAGCAATGGAAATGGCTTTTTCGAGATCGAAGTGTACGGTGAGCACAAAGGGACGGTGGAAATACGATATGTGAGCGGATTGGGGGGGGGGACGAAGGCGAAGACGGCACTTTAGGGAAAAGACGCGCAGCACACCGAAGGCTTCCTGGAAGAGTTGGACACTCTGTACAAAGCGGCCTTTCCCGACCATCCCGAACATGACCATTTCCACGGGTTGAGCACAAAAGCGGACCAGGAAAGGCACCGCAAAATACTGCACTTGCACTACAAGGACTACGGACCGTACATGTTCGTTTATGTGAGTTTGGCGACGGAATGGCAGGGAAAAACTGACTAAAATGGACAAACAATACTGTAGATACAGTATGTTTGTTTTTGTTTTTGCTACCATCTTTCCAATTTCTGCAGCACATTTACGGGGTCGTGCTCAAACTGGACTCCAAACAAATTCCCCAAGTGATTATGGACACGGAACGGTGCGTCGACTGCCCCTACCTTCAGTTGGAATACGCAAGTGACCAGGAGCACGACGTTCACAAGGCAAAAGGGAGGGAAGGGAGATGAATGCGGATCACTGATGAGCTTTAAGCGATTCAAAGCCGAAATTGACCACAATTTGGACACGGGAGAGTTCCGCATAACCATTCGGAATGGGTACGGGTTGGACCCGGAGAGGAAGAGGCGCATGGACAAGAACTACGGGAAGCTGAACATCATCGTGGTCAGCTCCACCCTTGTGAACGGAAAAAGGACAATTCTGATGGGGGCTAATTAAAGGGGGGGGGGGGCAATGGCAATTTGGGAATGCCAATGATTGGAAGAAGCCTTGAGCCAAATTTTAACGAATCCCTTAACCGAAATACACTCGTTTTTTTCGCCCGCTAATAGGGCTAATTGTGTCGTTGTTGCTGTTCGTTGTTTTCAGGCGGTGAATAAGCGTGAGCTGAACGAAGGGCTGTACCGCGTGTACACCGTCGATGTTTTGGAATGCGTTCGTAATTTCGTCAAAAACCGCGAAATTCTCTTTCTGCACGTTGACAAGCAATCGATCTCGTTCGAGAAGTTTGACATCAAAGAGGCCATCTCGCACAAGTTGCAGTTCCAGATCAGACGGAGGACGGACAGAGAAACGGCGGCACAGTGCGCAATGATCGGCCGGAGACCGCCGGACGGAGACAACGACTGTCCTTGGCTGATTTTCAAGGACAAGGCAGGTGAGGCGGAGAGTACGGCACGGCACGAATGGACGGGTCAAAATTTACAAAATTAAAGGCAACCAAATGCGAGCTGACAAACACATCAAACAGTTGGGCTTTCGGTTGGCCGAATTCACTCATTTGGTTGAGGTATTCGCTGATCAACGCATTTGTTATCAATTCACCTTTGATCAGGTGTCTTTTGCGCCCACTCTGATCAACTGAATTCTTCATCCACATCGACTGCACTTACGACAGTTCCGAGCCCAACGAAGAGCCCGAGTTGGTCTACCACAGTTCGTTCCACGAACTCGACGGTCCGTCCCACCGCTAAGCCATTTCCTTTGTGAATTCCGAAATTTAAAAGTGTTCCTTTCCCTGCAGTTGCAAATGCACACAAAATTGGCGTTTTTCCTCTTCTGACCGCACCGGTGAAGGAGAACAGAGTCGAACTGGTCGAACTTCCCAAGGAAAAGATTCTCGGACACCGAACGCACCGAATCGGTGGACACAATCAGAACAGATTCTCGAAAAGACAAAAGAATTGAAGGAAAAGCATGAAAGGAGAAGTAAAACGAAAGAGGAACTGTTAGAAAAGCAAAGTGTTTGCTGATTTTGTCCTTTTGTGTGTCTTTTTGTGTTCGATTTCCCTAGCCTTTTTTATGGACACATTTATGTAAATTTTACATTCTACTGATTCGTTATTTCTATCTGTAAATTGACTGTAAAAATTAAAACGTTTTCCCAAACAATTGCGGCCCAATTTCTTTGTTTTAATGAGGATTTACAAAATCATATATAGTATTTCAAAGAAGTGTCCTATACTCCTGGAAAATGAAGCAATCCTTTAATGAGTCGGGGTCGATTCGGCTCAATGGTACTAATCGGTAGCTCTCTACGAAACAAATCGATCTAGGGGTGAGGGAAGTTGATCAGAAGCGATCAAACCAGTTTTTGAATCGGTTAAAGTCCGAAAGATGAAGAAAATTGGGCATTCCTAATTTTTAAAAAGTTCATATCTGGATAAATTTTGTTTTGTCGGGATTCGTCCACGTGAAAAAATACCGTACAATTCAAGAAATCATGGCTTATTTTTAAATATAAAAACAAGGTGCCAAATTTTGAGCATTTAAGTTTTTTTTTAAAGGAAAAATTAAATTTCGAAAAAATTGTAATTAAACAAACTTATAAGTAGGGTGAGGATTCTTAAGTTTTTCCTTATTTTTTCTGCGGCTTTAACTCGACGAGAAATGCACGAAAAACACATTTTTTGTTCGAAAATTTTACGTTTTAACGCCCTTATTCGACCTTAGAAATCCTTATTTTGGGTGTTCGCCCTTAAAAATCCTTATTTTAGAGCTTCACCCTTAAAATAAGTTTTTGCCCATATTTTGGCGTTTCGCCCTTATTTTCGCACTTATTTCGCCATTTTGAAAATTTTTCATATAAAATTCACAAATTCATGAACAAAAATGCATTTAAAAAAGATTTTTTTTCTGACGCGATCACATTTTTTGGCGTCTTGTTCAAAATTTTCAAAAACTTTTCCAGTAATTTTGTCTTTTTTAACCAAAATTTTTTAAATTTATTTTTTTCTTGACCTTTTTTGAAATTTTATTTATCTTAGAAAAATGTATTCAAAAATTTCGAATATTTTTAATTATTTGCAACTGCAATAAGTGAATTAAATTGTTTGCCTTAATTTTTACTTATTTTCATATAAAAAACAGCACTTTAAAAAATTTCACCCCTAAATTTGGAACTTTTTCGCCCTTATTTTCCGATTTTTTCGCCCTTATTTACGGCCTTATTTTCGACTTTTTCGCCCTTAAAAATCCCATCCCTACTTATAAGTATAATTAAGTCATTGAATCGCATCATATGTATTAGTCATTTCTTGTGACCTAAAACAATATTTACTAGATGCACCCGCAACAAACGACACACCGTGGGCCTGGCATTAAGCAATGGCGGCTGATCATTCGGAATTTGTCGTTTAATGTAAAAAATATTTAACATATTTTAATTTCTTAATGTTTTTTTAGACAACTGTAAATGACTTAAGGCAACGAGTTGAAACATTCGGACATATTCTTGAAATTATTCTGCCCAAATGCAAAGACAAACGCTTTCCCAATTCGTCCGCTGGGTTTTGCTTTGTGCAATTTTCGCGACGGAAAGATGCCGAAGAAGCCAAAAAGGGATTGAACTTTACTGAATTAAATGGGCGGAAAGTGGCGGTCGATTGGGCAATAGATAAAGACAATTACATAACGAAATTGCAAGAAGGTTTTGAGTATTTGATTTAGAAAAATGTCAAAATTATTTAGAGAAAAAACATTCGAAAAGCAGTGAAATGGTCGTAAAAACGGAACCAAAAATTGAATCTGAGGAAGAAAGTGATGGTGAATTGGAAATAAACAAGGAAAAGGACGAAGAAGAGTCAGAAGGGGAAGAAAATGAAAGTGAGTTAATTGAGTGGACAGTTAAAGAGTCACTGAATTAATTAAAATAGCAAATGATACCACCGAAAGCATTGCCAATGGAAAAACGGACAAAAAACCGACGAAAAAAGAAGCGAACAGAGAGGTGACTCGAAAAAAAACTGGGGAAATATTGTAAAGTTTAAGACAAAAACCAAAACGGAGAATAAGAAACCAATGACGGAGGACAGCGCAGTCACAGAAGGACGAGTCGTTTTTTTAAGGCAAATGGTGGGGGGGGGGGAAAGCTCCGATTAAAACAATTTCCGAATTTTCAGAAATATGCCCTTTACCGTGGACAATGAAAAGCTCAAAAATCTTTCTGCGGAGTTTGGCGCAATTCGATTGGCCATTTGCTGCCGAAACAAAGACACCGGCGACCCCTCGGGCACCGCCTTTGTCCATTTTCAACAGAAGGAGGGAGCAGACAATTTCCTGGACAAATTGACGACGGTGTCTTCTTTGATTTGGTTTTGAAATAAAATATCCAATTTGTGTGCAGGAAGACGGTGTCCTTTTGGATGGTCGGCGAATTTACGGACATCGCGCGGTTCAACGAAATGAGGCAAAAAAGTTCAATGTGACAGACAAAAAGCCGGTGAAGGACAAACGCAATTTGTACCTAATGAGGGCGTCGTTGTTACGGCCCGGCACAGCGCTGGCGAAGGAAATGTCGGAAGAGGACGCGAAATTGAGACAACGGATGCTGGAAGTGGCCAAGACCAAACTCAAAAACTTGACGATGTTCGTCTCACCAAATCGACTTGTGGTCAGCCAAAAGGGGCAAAATCAGCGGAGGAACGTTTTAAAAGTTTTTGCTGCTCTTTCTCAGATACACAACATTCCCTTCTCGTGGAAGGACGACCAACTGAAAAGCGTTTGTTCAGAAGCGGCCGGCGATTGTCCCCCGACGGCCATCTCAGAGTGCCGGATAATGCGGCAAATAAAGGGCCAAAACGAAAAGGGACGCGCCATTTTGGGAAAATCCAGCGGATTCGGCTTTGTCACCTTCACCGAACACATTTTGGCGCTAAACTGCCTGAGGAAGTTGAACAACAATCCGACGACATTCTCTGACGAAAGGGTTGGTGAACGATTGGAATACCAATTTGGAGAAAACATTTTTAATTAAAGAGGCCAATCGTCGAATTTTCAATTGAAAATTTGAATGCGTTGAGAGTGAAGGAAAGACGGCAGCAAAAAGAAACGAAAAGCGAAGAAAATGAGGAGGAAAAGCAACAAACAAAGAACAGAGTCGGAAATGCCGAGGCATTGGAGAAAACGAAGCGCGAAATGATGGCGGGCGGAAAGAAATGGCTGCCGAAAAAATTAGGGACGAAAATTCGGCACAAAAAGCCGCAGAATGGACTCAGCACGACGCCTGGCAAACGCCGAGGACAGTTCGTCGAACAACGGGCGGGGGATGGTTAAGCAAAAAACAATTGGGTCTCTAAAAAGAAATCCATTGACTGATTCAATCTCTGCTTCATCTTCAGCTGCTTTTTCTTGTCGTTCTACCCCTTTTCCCGTTTTAGGACAAAAAACAAACCAGGAAGTGTGAAAACGCAAAGAAAGAGAAAGACGAGCCGAGGGACAGAGACGGAGAAACGCGCGAAAAGGAAAAGGACGAACAAATCGCAATGAAATGAAATCATTTGTTCAATTCTGATGCTCACATTAATAAAGAAGGATTCAGTTCGATATTCTTCGGAAGAGTAAACATAAGATTTCTTAACTCATTTGGTTGGGAAAAAGTCAGTGTTGGCAATTGTCATTTGCCGGACAAATCCGTTGGCCAACATTCTTCTGTTGGAGGGTGACCGCCTTGGCTCTTCCACCGGCATAGTCGGGCTTTGACTGTTGCGAAACAGTGAATTTGCTCGTGACAGAGAAGGTGAAGTGCGGGGCGACTTGAACAGGGCGCTCTTCACTTCCCTTTCCACGACGAACACATTTTGCCGTGTTTCCAACTCGCCGATTCTGAAAATGTTGTCTTGGGTTAATTGATTTAAAATTGTTATTAATTGGCATTGGTTGCTTTTCCTCGACCAAATGCAAAATTCAAAAATAATTTGCGCATTTCACCTGTCGTAGATAATTGCGTCCACATTTTGCCGTCTGAAATAAGCGACGTGTTCCAATTTGTCCAAGTCCTCTCCCCAGACGAAAGTGATCAGTTTCATTGCAACGGCCCTTTTCAGGGATGACGGGTCGGAGAGCAATTCTTCGCTGTGCAAATTGATGCCCTAAGGGGCGGTGGGAGGCGGAGCAATTTCAAAGAATGGCATTTTAGCCTTGCCAAAAGGTTGGAGCAGGCGGCAAAGTTGGTGCCCACTCGGGTCACTTTGCTCCGTTCATCCAGAAATGGCACATATCTATGTAAACAATTAAAACAGAATTCAATTGAAATAGGGCATTTAAAAGTATGTCAGTCAATTAATCGTTAATTGCCTGTCGGTTTGGCCCACACAAAGGAACAGCACCGGGTACTTATTCTGTTTGACGGACAGTCTGAAAAGGAACTGAGCGCATTTATTTTGACACTTTTTATGTCCGTCCGTACAGCGTGCAAATGTCCGGGTCAAATGACGAAAAAACAATGCGTCTTTTTCCGGCGTGTCTGAACACGTCCACCAGCAGTTGGTCCATGTACTGGTTGCGCTCGAAGTAATTCTCACATTCGTGCGACCCATCCTTCAATTGAGGGGGGGGGGAGGGAATTCAATTCGAAAACGTTAAGTAAAGTGCTATTCTCTCCCCCATGCCCAATTACCCTCATTCTCATTGGGTATTTGATCTCCACATTGAATCCCGCGTGTTCGTCCACTCGTTGTAATGCCTCGACCAAAGTGGGAAATGATCGCAATTCGTCTCTTTCGTCCGCTTCTCCGGTCAATCGGTGACCGCGGTTCTGCTGCTGCTGCCCAATTTCACTTATGTTCTCTGCTTCTTTGTAGTGATGAACCTGTTTTTGACTTTAGTTCAATCAAAAGAGTTTTCGGTTTGATTTTCCCTAAAATCATTGAAAATTCGTTCAAATGACTCAACTTTTGGGAAGGGTTTCCCACCAGAGCAAGTGACGTACATGCAAAAGTCGCAGTTGCGCAAGGCTCAGGTCGCGCACTGCAATTTTGTGCAGTTCGCCGCCCCCGTCCGTCGCCGTCGCCGCTTCTGTCCTCTCACTCAAATTGGTCTCCGACTTTGAGCCGGGGTTTGCCGTGGCATTTTTCGTCTCTTCCGCCGATGGATGTCCCAAAAGTTGTGCGTTTCGCGTTGCGACAGAGACGAGCACGTGAAAATCGTGGAAAACAACCACCGATCGGTCGCGGCTCAGCTGCACGTCGAACTCGACGAAGTCGGCGCCCCTTTGGGCGGCGTTATTCAGCGAGAAAATTGTGTTTTCCCGCGCGGTTGCGAATCTGACGCGGCAGAATTGGGAAAACAAAGGCGAGGCTCCGCCGCTCACTTTGTGAAAGATTCGCCGCTGCCGCGGTGGCCCACCTCCAAAGTGCGTCGCTTCTTCCAATGCTTCACAAAGGTCGTCTCCATTCTGTCCGTCAATTGGCACTTTCACTTTTTCAATTGTCTCACCTCGTGGCATGCTTTTCCTCCTCCTCCTCTTCCCAGTCCACTGAGGTTGCCAACAAATAGTCAACTTTTATTTGGCCCATCGGCTTCTGCGTTTTCACAGCGACCAATGGCAGGGAAAGGGAGCCAATTGTGTCCGGCATTGAGGAGGGCATGCCTTAAGGGACAGCAGACAATGATGGCACCCGACCCGACAGCAGCAGACGGACAATAAGCAAGCGCAAATCGGGACGGAGTTAGGCCAATCTTTGATTCTGTCGAAGTCCAATTCCGTTGCTGGAGCATAAACAATTCAATTCGAAATGCCTAAAACGAAAAAGAAAAATATAGATAAAAACAGTTGCAATTTATGCAAAATTCACCAAAAACTCAATGGCCACTGAAGTTGTGCGGAACACAAAGTAATCTTCGCCGTCGTTTCGGAAGGGTTCGCCATTTTCGGACTGTTCTCTAAAGAATGGGTCGGCATCGGACAGCAAATTCTGAAGCGGAACGGACCGATAAAAATTGAGAAAAATGCTGTAAAACCGCAAATTCTGTGAAGGAATGACTTGGCAGGGGTGGAGCAGCTTTGTTCTGTTGCGGATGATCTTCCTCTTCTGCCAACGAATCCAAAGAGTGAACGTAAAGGGACGGAGTGCGCCAACCGACGGGGCCATTGGAATTGGCAAAATCGAATTCCTAAGGGAAGGGGGGGGGGTGGCAGAAGTGATTGGGTGATCAGCAGGAGTGATCAGCGCATGGTAGTGGTGGTGTTAATTGGCCCACTTTGTCCATTCGAACGTCGCACGGAGTCACCCGAATCAGAAAACGCCTTCTCCGAAAGTTTGGGGTCGAAGAATCGCAGTGCGGTGCCGAACATCCGTAAGAAAATTTGGCGTTGTTCCCTTCCGTGCAGCCACCCGTCCATTATCAACCGATCGCGGCCGCCTAAAGGGACGGGGTAACCGACAAAAGAATTATTAATGGCTTTAATTGCTCTCATTAGTGGAATTAGCTACCGTAACTGCCAAATTCGCTGGTCACTCCTTTGTTACATTCGCCCATAGAATTGGACTCAACCGATGGCAAAATGCAACGCGGGGACATTTGCGCTTCCCAGCGAACGACGAGCAAAGAAAGGGACGATTGGCAATTAGAAGGGTCGGTTTGGAGAGGGAAGCCAAGGAAAAAGCGAAAGCGCAGAAGACGCTGACTGTCCTCAGGGCCCAACTCAATGGAAGCACGCCAAACGGACGAAGACGACTGACTAAAGCGATAAGGCACCGATCATATGAACAGCGAGAGGCGGAATTGAAGTGGATGTAACTGATCAGCCAACTAACTAATCCGTCTCTGATCAGCATTCTCTCACCAGCTGCCCCATTCTTTCGTCGGTCATTCCGATCAGTTTGATCATTCATTCTTTTTTTTCCCAACGCTTTTTCCTCTAATTGTCCCCCCCCCCCGCTTTTTTCACTTTTTTCCGCTGTCCGTTTTCTGCTGCGACTGATTCTCTTCGCCGTCCTCCGTTTCTCTGGCCATTTCCAACGCCTTTTCCGGCCTCCAATTTCCCAGCAGTCGGTTTCCTCCGCAGATGAACATTCGTTCCCATGGCCTCGCACAATTTGTCCGTACCGCAAAATAAACTTTTGTCCTTTTTCCCCCGGGGGCATTTTGGCCCTTTTCCATTTCACCGCAAAAGCATTCCGTCGATTTGGGCTTATTGGAAAAGGCACTGTGCTCGGGAAAAGATGCCGGAATGGCCATTGTTGGACGAATTGTTGAACAATTTGAAAGATGAAAAGGACGAGGGAATGAAAGGGCAATTTGGACTAAACGCAGGCCAAATAAGCAAAAAAAAAAAAAAAATGATAAAATTAAGGGGGAAAGACTTCTTCATTTAGAAACTACCAATAATAATTTCATAAATTTTGTCATAAAAATTTAGTTGTTTTTTAACTTTTCTTTTTTCTCCTCCCCATTTTCTCTTCCGTTTCCTTACGGCCTTTTCTCTCTCATTGACTGATGGCATTTTTTGCCTCCGTTTTTCCTATGAAAAATTCAAGGGTTATTTTTCTTCCAAAACCAAAAGGCGGAAAAACGGAGGAAAGGGCAAATGGGACAGAGCACGAAGAGAAAGCAGAGGAATCCCCTCGGGGGAAGGCATTTAGAGAAATTGTGTTCCCCTCATTCATTCTCGTTCGGGACAATATACGTAAGAGATGTCGATAGATAGGCTTGGCCAATTGAAAGAAAAGGGCTGCCGGAGGACGAAGCGATGGATGGCACAAAGGGCGGGGGGGGGGGAAAGGGACAAATGGGGGAGAGAACGGAGTTCGACAATTGCCAACGACGGAAGGAAATGAGCCACCATTATGCAAATAATGCAAAGGGAGAAGCAAATGAATGCAAAGAAACGTTCAATTCGTTTAAACTTAAGATTAAACAAAACAAACAAACAAACAGAAAATGGTTCACTAGCAAAGCTTGTCCCCTCTTCTTCCTCATTTGCTCTTCACTTCCTCTTTCTTTTCATCTCTCTCCTCCTCTTTCACTTCCCTTCTCTTTCTTTTCATTTCTCTCCTCCTCTTTCACTTCCCTTCTCTTTCTTTTCATCTCTCTCCTCCTCTTTCACTTCCCTTCTCTTTCTTTTCATCTCTCTCCTCCTCTTTCACTTCCCTTCTCTTTCTTTTCACCTCTCTCCTCCTCTTTCACTTCCCTTCTCTTTCTTTTCATCTCTCTCCTCCTCTTTCACTTCCCTTCCTCTCTTCCCCCTGCGTTCCCTCGTCATCGTCCGCTGTCCATCTTCGCCCGTTTTACCCATTTCTTCAGTCCCTTCTCCAGCCTCACTTTCCTCTTCCCAATTTTCACCTTCCTCCCCTCTGCACTTTGGTTAATCCTCCGCTCTCTCTGTTCTCCATTTTGCTGATTTCCCTTCAGCTTTCCTTTCAATGCTTTCTCAACTGCCCTTTTCCGCCGTCTCATTAATTCCCTGAAATGGGTTTTTGTAAGTGCCAAGTCGACCGTTTGTCCGACTGTTCAAATGGCCCACTCTTTTGTCGGTCCTTCGTCCGTGTCACTCCGTCGTCCCATCTTTCGCCCTTTTTCCTCCCCCTCTTCCCACACCAAATCCGCTTCCCGCGCTATCCGTTCAAACCATTGCTCACGCGACTTTCTCTGCACAAGCGTTTCGTTGTGATAGTCAACCCACAGCCCTCTCCCTTTGCTCACTTTTTTCAACGAATGCTCCAATGCTTCCGCTTCCGTTGCCAATTGAACCAAAGAGCGACACGACTCCATCAGTTTGGGCTGATCCACGGCCAGCAATTCCAAGTCTTCCTCTTCAAGGGGGGAAGGGTCAAAATGGCTAATATGGAGAGATTGGAGGGGGGGGGGGATGCCTTTGTTCAAGTTTCGGCAAATTTTCAAATATTGATGCAAATCCAACGGATCGACAAAAAGCACGGACAGTCCGGCACTCGACGCTCGCGCCGTTCGCCCGCTGCGATGGATGTAACTCTAACAAAAAGGGAAATCAAACCGGAAAAAGAACACATCCACTCTTTCTCACTTCCGTCGTTTTCGGGCATTGGTAATGAACGATATTTTGCACTCCATAAAAGTCCAGGCCCCGGGCGGCGACATCGGTGGCGAGGAGAACGGAATCATCCGACGCTGAAAGGCGCGGAAATTGGAGGGAAAGTATAGTAGGAAATACTAGGTCGTTGCATAAAAAAGGGCGCTTTGTAATTTTGAGTGAAAAAACTCGAAAGGTTGGTGTGGGAAAAATCTGCTTTTTTGCTATTTGATAGCCCTATCTGTCCGCTACAAAATCGCATTAAAAGGGTTTGATCAGCTTTTCAAACTGGCGAGAAAAAAATTCATGAACCAGTTTGGGTCGAAATTGCCCAAAACGGTTTTTCGGGTTTTAGACCCATTTACAGACCAGAAATTCCGGGGTTTAGACCCCCGTCTAATTGCCCTGTATATTCCGTATCGAATACAAAAAACCGCATCCGGATTCATCAACTCTTTGATTTTTTATGATTTTTTGAACTTTGGCTTGAAAACAACGAGAAATATGTTGTCTTTTTTCTTCAGTAATTTTGGAAATTTTGATCATTTTTCTGCTGTAAAATTGATTAAAAATCGGCAAAAAATTAACATTCAAAAAATCATAAAAAATCAAAGAGTTGATGAATCCGGATGCGGTTTTTTGTATTCGATACGGAATATACAGGGCAATTAGACGGGGGTCTAAACCCCGGAATTTCTGGTCTGTAAATGGGTCTAAAACCCGAAAAACCGTTTTGGGCAATTTCGACCCAAACTGGTTCATGAATTTTTTTCTCGCCAGTTTGAAAAGCTGATCAAACCCTTTTAATGCGATTTTGTAGCGGACAGATAGGGCTATCAAATAGCAAAAAAGCAGATTTTTCCCACACCAACCTTTCGAGTTTTTTCACTCAAAATTACAAAGCGCCCTTTTTTATGCAACGACCTAGTACGACGCTCTTTTCTGATAATTCTTTAATTTTGAAATGAGCTTTTCTTTAAATTGGTCGTTCCCTCTGTTGTCCCCGTGTTCCTTTGCCTTTGAATTTGTCCACACTCTTCAGCCGTTCCTTTTCCTTCATCCGTCCGTGCAGCAGTGCCGTGTTCGGAAGTGCCAATTTTTTCAGCAGCGAATGCATTCGTCGGATGGCCGAAATCGAATTGGCAAATACCAAAGTGCGCCCGCCGTGCCGCTTAAGCAAATACAGCAAATTCGAATCCTGAAATATAAGCAAAATGAATTTTTTGTAATGAGATTGGGAAATATAAAAGTTTTGTGCCTTTTGGAGTAAATCGGCACAATTCATGCGACATTCGGTCAGAGTCTGTGGCGTTTTCTGCGGTGGCGTCAGATCAATCACAGAAAGATTCGTTGCGCCCTTTCGCATGGACATCGAAAGGGCAATCCGACGCACCTCAAAAGAGAGACAAACAAATTGAATTGGATTAAAACGCCAAAACAAAATGCTTACAATTAGCATACCGCTAATTAAATGATTAAAAATGAGAAGATTTTTAACAATTAAAAAAATAAATTTTATAATTCTTTCTTTTTCTTGAAATCCCCTTTTAAAATAAATTTAGAAAGACCCTCAAAAGTGACTTTTCTCTTAAACATAAATGGGATGGCATTCATTCACTTTTTGCTTTGGGTCCGTCGCCATTTGCTGCGCCTCTTTTTTGCCCCTCCGCAACGGAATGTGATGCGTAAAAGTGAGCGTTGCGGAAAAAATCAGCGTTTGAAGCGGTGGCAAAGCAATGCCATCGGAAGGGTCGGCCGTTTGGTCGGAAGCAATGCTTTTCCGTATTTTTTGCTCCTTTTTATCCCTGAAAAATAAACATTTAAATTAAATTCCGAGGACCCTTTTGTCTGGCCTGTGAATGTCCTGGACAATGTGTCGGAGCTCCTCAAAATGGCCTTGCTCCAACATCCGGTCGATCTCATCAACAACCAAAAATCGAAGTTCGGAAAAATCCGCCAAATGTTCGTCGCCCTAAAAGGCATTTTGGGACTAAAATAAAGCGAAAAGGTGGAAAATATGAGGAATTAGTTGGCCAATATAAATTCTTAAAATGGGAAAATCGCACGGTTTGACGCAATGCCCAAAAACGGCCGGGAGTGGCGACGATCACTTCTGGTCTAAAAATGGCGGAGAGATCAAAAGGCGATTGATTCACTATGCATGTTGATTTCAAGAATAAAACTAGACGTTGCCCCACGGGAAAAAATTCTTATTTTCAACAAGTTAAAAAAATTGCAGTTTTCTCAAACAGCAAAAAACGGGGCCTCAATCAGCCATAACAAAAGGGTATTAAATGTGAAGAAAGTGCACTTACTTTGCCTTCAACAACCGTTGCTGCTTCTGCTCACTCATTCCTCCAACAATCGCAACAATTTTCGGAGCGCGTGGAACAATTTGAACGGAAAGGGCAATGAGCACCTCTTTTATCTGACAGAAAAGGGAAAATTGGATTAAAAGGCGATTTATAAAGAGAAACAAATGTCCACCTGAACAGCCAATTCCCTCGTGGGCGAAATTATAAGCGCAAAAAGTGAGCCTTTGGCCGGAGAATGTTGGGCATTTGTGGCAATTTCATTGGTCAGCCAATGCTCGAGAATCGGAATGGCAAATGCGAGAGTCTTCCCACTGCCCTAAATGTTGAAAAATATGACCCAATCAAATGCTATTTTAATTGGATATAAAACCGTTTCGGCTGCTCCAATTATGTCTTTTTTCAATTTAACAGCGATAGGAATCACAGCATTTTGAATTGGAGTTGGAAAAGGGAAGCTAAATGAAGAAAATAAAGCACTTTAAGAAATTGTTGATTGAGAAGCGACGCGACTTCATTGTGCCAAGAGCGTTGAGAGTCGCAGCAGAAAGACCCAACTCAGCCCAAGAAGAGGAGGAAGGAGCAGTGCCATTGTCAGAAACAGCAGATGAACAACACTCGGCCATTCCTGTCAAAATTGCCAAAAACAATTACATCCAATTATATATTCCATTTTGCTTCATAACGCCAAAGGCGTAATTGACGTAATTTTTTGCGCACTAATTCAAAATTTGCACTGGTTAATACCTTTTTTGTATTGTTTATTTTTGATCAGCCATAACTCCCTTCATTTCTAACTAAACTGAACAAATTTGTTGTCAAAGGAGAAATTTTTCTAAGCGAATGGTAAGTAGTTTGACGTATAAGACAAAAGTTAAGACTTTCAAATTTTCATTACGTTATAACTCAAATACTACGAGACGGAGGGCGGAGCGTCGGAGGAAGCAGTCCGACGAGTGTCACAGGCGGTTGACTGCGGGGCCCGAAGCCCCCCCCCCGTACAGTCAACCGCGCGGACTTCTTCCGGCGGAGTGCTGAGTCCCGCCCTACCTATGGGCCGTGTTCCTACTTTGGAAGAGTGTCCATTCGATGGAAATGCAGGCTTTAGACTGAAACTTCTCTTCTACTTATCCTTGGGTGCAAAAGAAATTAAATTTCAAGGACACCTATTTGTTTGGAATAAGGACATGATGGTCCAATAATAATAATAATATAATATGTTAATCTTTTTCCATTTTACTGATTGCTCCTTGTCCTGGAGCCCAATAAATTAAGTGCGTTAATTGTCTAAATTAAGAGTGGGCCTTGTGAAGTTTGGCTTTGTTTGTAGGGCCAGCAATGTGTGGGCCGGACTTTGGATCTAATTCACCCATTTCAATAAAATTTATTAATTGTTTACAATTATTTTATTTTTTCTTACGACATTAAAAACAATTCCCCCACTTCTCTTCTCGACCTAAACTTAGCGTTCGATGCGCGGGTTGAATGAATGAGTTTCGTTTGACTGATTGTCCTCTCTCTCCGCTGAATTTGGACGGATGCCACGCAACCGATCAATCATTTCGCACAAAAAGTGAACGATCACAACTCTCCGTACCAATCCGTTTGTCGATCAGACGTGGTTTTGTTGAAGATGAATTCTTCGTCCATTCGCTGAGAATTTTTTCCGATTTGATCAATTTGCGTCAATCGGTCAATTCAAAGGCAAAAAATGTGCCCCGGCAATTCGTCGCCGCTTTTTGCGCTTGTTTTTCTGTTGGCATTGTCGCTAAATGCCAATGTTTTGTCTGCCCATGAGGACACTTTGCTGGACGAAATGGAGCCGGTGAAGGAGGAGGACGCAGGCGAATATCTGACGAAGTTCGGATACACAACGCCATCCCAACTGAACGTGAAGACGGACGGAATGGCGGGCGATTTGTCCAACGTTTTCGAAATGGCAGTCAAAGCATTCCAAGAGATTGCGCATTTGCCCGTCACGGGCGTATTGGACATCAAAACACGCAAGAAAATGGCGGAGCCGCGCTGTGGCATGCCGGACGGAGTGGAAATGCTGACAGAGGGCGGCGGAGCGGCATTTAAATGGAAGAAGACGGACTTAACATGTGAGTGATTTGGTGAGGCGCGACAGCAACAGAGATGAGACCGCCCCTAATTAATTAATTAATTGACCAATTTGCAGACACTTTCCACAACTTTTCGCCCGATCTTCCCAGAAATACAGCGAGGTAGCTATTAAATTGGTGCTGATCAGATCAGCCGAGAAACGGCACCTCATTCTCTCATCCCAAGGGAGGCGATCAGAAAGGCCTTTGGCATTTGGGGGGCAGTGACTCCGCTGAACTTCAGAGAAGTGCCCACGTCGCAACAGGCGGACATCAACATCAAATTTGCTAGCGGAATGCATGACGACCCCTGGCCTTTCGACAAAAGAGGTGGCTTGACATTTTTGCAGTTCGACGTCCCCCCCCCCGTCCCATTCCTCAGGAGGAGTGCTCGCCCATGCCACGATGCCGCCCAGCGGAATGTTACACTTTGACGAGGCCGAAAATTGGGTGTACATGGACGCGGAGAAGATCAGAACGTCCGGCTGACATCAGATAGTGAATAAATGTTCAGAAAATTGGCAAATATTCTTCAGGCACAAATTCACCGACCTTTTGCCCGTCGCCATTCACGAGGGAGGGCATGCCCTCGGACTGTCCCACTCGAAAGCCGAAGAGTCAATTATGGCACCATTCTATCAGGAGCAGGTGGACAGCCAGGCGAGCAAATGCGACGGACACACTCGATTTAATGGACGAACACTTCAAAATTCAGGGCAATTACATTTACCCGGAGCTAAAACCGGACGACATTCGTGCCATTCAGGCCATTTATGGTCGAATTTACAAACCATTCAATTGGTTATTCAATTTTCATTAATTAGGGCCAAGAAAAGGTGGACGAGTCAATCAACAGCAAAGGGAGGAGCAAGATGAGGAAGAACAGCAGAGGAGAACGATGCACTCGCAAAACACGGCATTCGGCAGAGGGGAGACGGACGGAGGCCGAGGGAGCGGAACGGCACGGACGGAGGAAGGACGGCACCAACAGAGGGGGGAGGGGGAGGAGGGCCCATCGTTGGGACGGGTTCTGGTGAACAAGGGCAAAAAGGCACTGAAGGAAATGTTCATCAGCTGGCTAAACAATCGCCGCCGAAGATGAAGCCGTTCACTCATCCAATCAACCATCACCGAAAATGAAGCCATTTTTAGAGTTGGATGGAAATGCCATTCTTTTCCCAGTGATTTGGTATAAAAATCAGCCAATCGAACGGTTAATCATTTGTCACTTGTTTCTCTCTGATCAGTGAATATTTATTTTGCTAATTGAAACGAATTTTGGCCCCGCCTTTTCAGTCTTTAACAAAACAAAACAAAACAAAACGAACATTTGCCAGCAGTTGGCTCAGATAACGGCCCAAAGAGAAAAGTGAAGTGAATTGACTCTGCTCTGAAGTGGGTTTACCCACTCTTTCATTTTGTGGGCGAATTTTATGAGTCACTCATTTGTCAGTCACTTCCCCTCTTTCATTTTAATCCATTTTTCACTTCTTTTTTTCGCGCATTTCCTTCCCTTTCTTTTCACCCCAAAGTGTTTATTTCCACCCTTTTTCTCCCCTTTTCTTCTTCGCTTACACTTTCAATTCCGATCAATTTTTCTTCCCCCTCCTTCCAACTTCCTCTTCCCCCCCCCCTTTACAGCACTGATGATGATGGTTCGTTCTTCTTCCTCTTCCTTTTCCCTTCCGTCGTTCTTCCTTTCTCTCCTCCCCCTCCTTCTCCTCCTTTTCTCCCAATGTTCCCAAATTTGTTTTGCTTGCCAATGCCAATGGGCCCCGCCAAAGGACAATTATTGTTCCTCCGATTGGGGTGAGTTCGGTGCAATCAATCACAATTTTAATGACTTTGTCTGATTGGGTGCTGTCCTTTCAGTTGCCCACGTGCAGGTGATCAAACGACAGGACGGCGTGCGAATGCCGGCGGGGATCACCGACCGACAGACGGACTTAAACTCGCGACACGAAGTCAAATATTTGAGGATGTTTAAGGTGCTTATCGGGATAAATTTGCGAGACATTCCATACTAATCCGTTCAGATCAGCAAACAAATGCCGGTCAATCAACAGAACCAAGTAATTAATTAATCGCTAATTACCTTTGACCAACATTCGCTTTGTCTCTCATTCATTCGTCTTTTAATTTATTTTCCCTCAGGTGATTCTCCCTGTTAATGTTTATACGGCCACTGAAGACGCCGCCTGTGGCATTTTGCTCGAGTCGGGGCACCAATATTTGTTGGCCGGTGGGTCAATTTGGTGGTACCACAGAAAGTGTGAATTTACCTTGACATTAAGCCTAATTATCGTTCGTTACTTTATACCCCAATTATCATTTAATATTCCCAACAATTATCCTTTAATCGCTTTCGTTCTTTTGCTTTTTATTGTTGAAATGCGCTCGACCTTTCTGCGGCTGATCACTGCTCTTTTCAGGCGATTACGTCAACGGCACAATGCTCACCGGACTGTGCCGGCAAATTCTGCTCGAAGACCTTAAGGAGTCGCGAAAGCACGACATTCTCGAGTGGACGGAAGTGCCGCAAAAGCTGAAAGAACAGCTGGAAAAGCAGGAATTTGATCAGAAATGCAATTGAACAGAATGGAAAAAGAAAGAGAGGACAAACAATTGCAAATGAATGATCAGAAAAAATCAAACGGACAGAGAAATGGCCCAATCGGGCACTTTTTGCTGAACGAACATTTCCAATAAACCACGAATAAATTGGCCAATTGGCACGACAGCTCATACACTTTAATTGCGGGGTTTTCATGCTTTACTTCGTCCATTAATGCTCGTCTCTGTCCCATTTTCTTGGCCCTATAAAATTCCCTTTGCCCATTTGCCCTCTCTGCTCCCTAAAAACAACAAAATGATTGACTCATTCCCGCCTCAATGCCATTTCAATGCCAATAGTTCCTCCTTCAACATTAAAAATGATCACCTTCCCATTGTGCCATTCATCCAATCACCGCCCCTTCGTCTCCTTCGCTTCTTATAAATGAGTGCCGTCTCTCTCCGTGTGCCATTTAGCACATTCCGCGCCCTCTCTCACTCCCTCTCTCTCCGCCATTCTCTCTCTCTCTCTCTCTGTCCGAATGTCTCTTTTTCTCTTCCCCTCTGTTCTGCTCTTCATTTTTCTTCAGCTTAATTCTTCACTCATCAGAGGTCCGTTTCTCCATTCATTCTTCCGTCGTTCATTTGCTTCTCCTCCCTATCCCCTCATCAGCTGATTACGTGACTATGCCCTCAAGCTATGGAACAAGCGGCGGAATGAGTCAGAGTTACGGTATGGGAGGAGGCGGACCACCCGCGGCATACGATACCGGTGCACGAGGATCATACGGTAGTGCAGGAGCAACCTCATACGGTACCGGCAGTATGGCTTCGGGAGCATCTTATGGACAGACAGCACCGAAAATGTCCGTGGCAATGCCACCGGCAATGCCGCCACCGCCGGCAATGCCAATGGCTGCGTCATACGGTGGGGACGGAAGTGGCCGCTATGGAAATGACGGTCGTCGATGAACGAAAAGAAAAGAAACGACAGAGCTATTACCGTATCATTAATTCTCACTAATTACAAAACATTTACTATTTTTTAAATAAAATGTTTTTTTTTTGCTCATTTAATTTGGTGTTTTTTCTTTTTTTTGCAGTTAATAAATTTCCTTCCTCCCGTTTAATTTCATTTTTTCATAAAAATAATTCCGCCATTTTTTCCTCCCATTCTCCACCAAATATTTTATGAACTGATTTGTGAGCAAAGTGAGAAAAAGCGGCGAAATGGGAGGAGAGAGTGCGTGGGTCGATTCTGTCATTAATTACCAAAGCGCCAAATTCCGTCGTTTGTCAGCGGCACAAAAGGAAATTTGGGGGAAAAAAGGGGGGGGGGAAGTGCGAATTGGGGGGTGACAGTTCGGTGGTTTTTTCTTTTGGGAGGGCGGGCATTACACTCCGTCCGCCGACACACTCAAAACTCAAAGATGGCCCCGTCCTTCGCTTATTCCGGTTCGGCCCATTGGCATTTTTTTCAACTGGCAAATCGTTTTTAAAGAGAGAAGAATTGCCGCTTCAAAGACAAACGCTCAAATTTTGAAACTTCGCCGCCAAATACAAATTTACTTTAATTATTTTTTGTTTTTTTTATTTTATTTTACAATTTCTTTATTCTTTCGCCAATGAATTTGAGGCTAAAAATTTGCGACTTTTGCATGTCCAATGAATTCAAAAGTTTCCTTTCCAAAATTTAAATTTTCTTTTCTTTAAGCAAATGTTCCAAAAAAACACAGCATTTTTCCTCCTATTTATTGCCTTCTTTCTCGGCATTGCTTCTGCTCGGCTAAAGCGTGGTAAAAAACAAATTCAAAGTTTCCAAGTTTTGAGACAAAATAAATTCGAAATTGGGACGGAGGGGGGGGGGGGAGTTTAGGCAAAACGTGATCAAAATGGAAATACCGATCTCAACTGTCAAACTGCCTATCTTGGCACAAGTTCCATCACCCTAAAGCCCTTTTTATTTGCCCCTTAAGGCTCTTACGGCTACAATCCGCCGCCAACTCCTCTCCCGCCGCCTCAGCCCTGCGGGCAGTACAATCAGTACGGAAGTGGCGGCGCCTTTGGAGGCGGCGGAGGAGGCACCTACAGTCAGCCGAACTGCAACACATACGGGCAGCAGAACAACTACGGCCAGTCCAATTACGGTGGTCAGAGTAATTACGGTCAGCAGGAAAGTGCGGGTGGATTTGGCGGAGTAGGCGGCAGCCCATCTCAGTTCGGAGTGGGGGCGCCAGGCTGTGGCGGGGGGAGTTGCTGATCGACTGACCGATCGGACCGATGCGAAAAGCCAACCGATCAGCGATCAGGCGATTGAATCCGTCATTTCCTGTTAATCAATTTATCCTAGAAAAAAAAAACAAAAAAAAGGAGAAAGGAACTGCCATTTTTGTGTGCTTTAGCACAAGGCTACGCACCAAAAGCCGTTTTTTTATCAACTCCATTCGCCGAACATCCCGATCACACGGATTCTCCCTGCCAATCCGATGGCTCTTCCCTTTAATCCCTCCCCCTCTTCGCCCATTTGTTTAGCGATCAGCTTTTTTGTGTTGATCTGCTGATGACGTTGTTGCTAATAGATGTGTATTTAAGCGCATTCGTTCGATGTTCCTTTACCATTAAATTCATTTCCCATTTATTTTCATTTTCATTCGTTCGCTGTTCCCAAAATGCCGCGCCTTTCTTTCCCCCTTTTGTTCCTTTCTTTTGTCATTACTTTGCTTCTGATTTTCACGTCAACAAATTCTGCGGCTCCATCTGACGCATTACGTTTAAAGCGCGGTCAGTGCCTAAAAATATGGCGGGGGGGGGGGGGGGGAATTGGAAGAAAGGGGAGGCATTTGACAGGCTAAAAGATAAAGCGGGGAGGAGGGAATTGCCAAAATTTTAAAAGTTTCCATGTTATTCCATTGGCATTTCAAGACTAAAACATTCGTTCATTATGCTAAACGCTTCTTAGGCTACGGCGGATACAACCCGGGAGGCAATGGCGGCGGATGGGGCGGAAACGGCGGAGGCGGCCGCCCATACGGAGGCGGCGGCAATTGGAACGGCGGCGGCAATTGGAACGGCGGAGGAAACGGATGGCAAAACTGAGAAACACTGAGAGAATTGAGAGAATGGCGATACGGAGAAAGACAATTCGAAGAAAGTGCAATTCCACACAAATTCATTTTGTGATAAAATGTTTTTATAATATTTGATGACTCCAATGGCATTTCCGGCAAATGATCAGCGATTGATCGGCAAAATGATCGATTGGTGACCGGCTGAGCTGCTCATTGATCGGTCATTTAACGCCTTCTCCGAGCGCAGAACAAACAGCACAAAAGGGACAGAATGACAGAAAGGACGATGGACACGGCCAAAGAAATGAACAGAGTGTTCCACCAATCGATCTTGAAAAGGAAGGGCACAAAAAGTCGCTTCGAAAGTCCCCTCGGTACTCATCTTACTGTAGAATACGTCATCGAGGAACTGTATCGGTCGGGCCTTTGATCCGCCCGGTAAACCATCGGCTGTCTGCCACCCTCGCGGTAAAGCACAGCGGGCAAAGTTCCGTCATCATTTCCACCGCAACAATAATAAGACTAAACTAAGAGAAGAATAAGGAGCGGAAGGCGGGGAGGGGAAAAGAAATGACAGAAGCCAGTAGATAGATGAAGCATTGGAAATGGCATTTTGAGGATGGAATTTCAAAGCTGGCATTTGAGTGGCATTTTGGGGTGCCATTTCGAATGATGGAAGAAATGTTGGCACTTCCAATCAAACCGTTCCTTCCCCTTCCCCTTTTTTCTTTTTTTTTTTGCTTTTTCGACCTGTCGGTTGCCCTGTTGTCTGACACAACACGCGACATGGCAAAACAGCCTAAAATTAGATGGATAAAGCATGCCCAAATTTAACCAGAGATAAAAACCTTCCGCCATCGGGCAATCCCTCGCATTGAACTTCAGCAAATGCCGAAGGGGCAAATGAAAGGAGAAAAGTGGCGAGAAAAAGAGCAAAGAATGGGGGAGAAAAGAAGGGCATTTTGAAAAGAAAAAGGAAAAGCTAAAAAAGAGAAAAAGGAACAAAAAATAGAAAAAATGGAAAAGGAAATGGAAAAATGAGTGACAAAAGGCAGAACAAAGGAATGAATGAAAGAAAATATCCATTGAATTGAGAAGTATTTCAAGAACAATGATCTTAAACAAAAGGGATGATTAGGCATGAACTGATCGGACAAAGTGATCAGCTGGCGGCGGAGCATCGATCGGACGGACGGCTGCCGAGAAAATCGAAGGGGGGGGGGGGGAGGATCAAGGCCCAGGGCAGGAGGGGGGAGAACCACGCAACACCTGCTGTTTGGAGAGGGGGAAAGAATGCTTGCAATTCCGCGTGACTAACGTGGGAAAAACAAACAATGGCACCCTTTTCCGACATTTTGAATTAAGCAAATTGCAAATTGGCAATTAACAATGACCCAACACACTTTCTTTTCGTTTGTTTATGAACACAAAATTGATGGGAATAAATGAGTGATCACTGATCAAAAATTTCGAATGCTTAGCGGAAGACCAAACGGCGTTTCCGCTGGACCAATGGTATTAGTCGCCCATTCATTAGCCTTTCCCCGCGCGGCTTTTTCAACGGCTCAGTCCGATCGGCTGCTGCACGTTCTCCCCGGCCGCGTTCGTCCGCCCGGCCCTTCCCTCCGGGTATTTGCAGCAATTGGACACTCCTCCAACACTTTCCCAGCACAGACTCACTTCCATCCCGGTCAATTCCACCTCACCGCTAATGCGCACCTTTTTGTAGTCTTTGTGGGCATCGATGGTGCGGTGGAAAAATGAACAGAAGGGAGTGCCATTGACGGAAATCTGAGGGAAAATGAGAGGGGAAAAGGGATAGAAGAAGAAACGGGGGGGGGGGGGGGAGATAAGAGGGGGAGGGATAGAGGAGAGAGGTGGTGAGGAGAAAAAGAGGGGGACGAGGGAGGGATGGATAGTGGAGGGATAATGTGAGAGAGGAAGGGCGGGGGTAGACAGTGTGAGGAAGGAAGATGAGAGAGCGGAAAAGGCCAACGATATCCCGCCAATTGCCCCCCAGGCAAGTTTAAAATTCTGATTTTTTTTTTTTTTGCGGTTTTCATTGCAGCTTTTTTAAGTTTAATCGCTTGACAATAGCTTAACAATTGTTCTTAAAAAAGTAGAGCTTCGAAATGATATAAAAAATTCATTGAGGCGGGGAAAAAGAAAGGAAAAAGGGAAAAGAGAGAGAGAAAGGAGGACAGAAAAGAAATGCCGAAAGGACTGACTTGGAGTGCCAATGGCTCGTTCAGAATGACCAAGTCGAACCCCTCGCCCTTTCTGAACGGGGAAGGGCCCCCTTCACTTTCTTCGGCGCCCCATTCTTTGTCCGTTTGGGCATTTCGGACCACCTGCAAATTGATGAGAATCATTTAAATGTCCATGGATTATGGGAATGACAATTTGCTTGTCGAACAGTGCACTCATTCTGAACAGCTCCTCCAAACTGTCGCCGATCAGTGAAACGGCGAAATCGCCGCGGGGAATGCCATAAACGAACAGTCGCTGCCCACTTTCGAGCGCGTGGTCGTGGAAAGTCATTTCGTACGGCATTTCGAAGTATCGGCCGCCCCAATGGACGGCGGACAGCGAAACATCGCCCGACGCCTTTGAATTGGCAAATATTGGCGAATGCACGGCACAAATCATAGGACCACCCAAATGTGTTTTTACTTGGATGTGGTCGATTTGTCGGAAATCCGTGCGATGTTCAAACACAGCCCACGGCACTTGGTTGACAAAAATGTCGAATCTTTTCTCGTGGACTCGAATTCGCACATCAAATGGTTTCCCATGGAAGAAGGGATTCGAATGAAACTCCTCCTCGCCCCATTCGCCGTTTTCCTAAGGGACGGACCAAAAAAAGGCGGGTGGACGGAAACGGCACACTGACCAACATCGAGTTCAAAATGGTGATGCCGACTTCGAAGTGGAAGCAAATCTGAAGGGCGATGCGCTCTTGGCCTGAGTTGGGCACCCCACTGATCAGAGACAGTTCAAAATGACGAGCATCAGAATCAACTGAACAATTTGGGGGGTGAGGGTGAGGGGAGAGCGGGGAAAAGTAAGTGGTGGGGGAGGGAGCGGGGGGGGGGGAGGGGGAGGGGGTAACGAGGGGCCAAATGGGAAAAAGCCAAACGATCGACGGAAGTCAAATCCAATGGTTAGCCCTTGCCAAAACCGACCGGACCCTTGGAAGACCAAAGATTGGCCTGGTGCCAAGCAAGGCTCACTGAGCCGTGAAGTGTACGGCATCGGAAAATCGGAGGAAGGCTAAGGGAAAGGGAAAAATGGACAAAAAAACATTGAAAACCCACCATTTTCAGAGAGTTATCCAAGAGAAATCAAAATCAAATTGACAGAATGGAGGAAAAGGGAGAAGTGAAAACGAATGAATTGGAAGGAAGGGAAAATGGCATAAATATTTTTGTTTCCCATTTCGTACGAATGGGGAAATGGGTAAACAACAAAAAAAGAGGAAAAGAGAGAGAGAAGAGAGAGGCGGAAGAAAGAGGGAGAGAGAGAGGAGAGAGGCGGAAGAGAGAGAGAGAGCGGGGGCGCAAGGGAAAGAGAGAGAGAGGGGGGAGAGAGAGGGGGAGAGAGAGAGAGAGAGAGAGAGAGAGAGAGAGAGAGAGAGAGATGAAAAGAGGGAAAATATTGATCATATGGCCCAGAGCCGAAAATGGCCAAAATATATACCAATCGATAGCTCTCGGTCTGTAATTGATGAATCCGAAAGAATTTTTTTGCGGCAACCAATCCCTGAAGAGTTACAGACCCGGGACTGAAATGGCCAAATGGCTTTGGGACTGAATCGTCCAAAGCCTTAAACGCATGGAATTGCGACAAAATATATACCAATCGATTCCTCTCGGCATGTAGCCCACGAATCCGAAAGAATTTTTGGATGAAAAAGAAATTTACCAAAGTTATAGGTCCTAAAAACCGGTTCAGTCAAAAAATGACAAAAATTCGTCAAATATAAAAGATTGAATTTAGCTTATTGCGCTAAAAAACCGCCGCACACTCGACTACGGCGGCCAGTAGGTGGGCCGAGACTACGGGCTACGGAAGAAGTCCGCGCGTGATCCGCAGGCGGTTGACTGATTGGCGGGGGCCCTTCAGGCCCCCGCAGTCAACCGCCTGTGGCGCTCGT
This sequence comes from Heterodera schachtii, assembly GCA_023374025.1. Lineage (NCBI taxonomy): Eukaryota > Metazoa > Nematoda > Chromadorea > Rhabditida > Heteroderidae > Heterodera > Heterodera schachtii. Next base: position 847,935 of record SIJG01000041.1, read on the forward strand.
CAGACTTTTTTCCTCCGCCCTCCGTCTCGCCCCACTACTTGCTCCGTCTTCGCATGCTCCCTTTTGCGAAGTTCAAAACTGAAAGTGGTCTTAAGCGTTTTTTGGCTTACTTAATTGGTTTTTTTACCAAAGTCATTTTTAAAGGTTTTGATGACCCATAACTTTTTTTCACTTTCATTTTTATACAAAAATTCTTTCGAATCTGTGATTTAGATACTAAGAGGAATCGATTGGTATATATTTCGTGATCTTTTATGCGTTTTTATCTGTTGGACGGTTCAGTCCCAAAGGCATTTGGCCATTTCAGTCCCGGGTCTGTAGCTCTTCAGGGATTGGTTACCGCAAAAAAAATCTTTCGGATTCTTCCATTACAGACCTAGGGCTATCGATTGGTATATATTTCGACCATTTCCGGCTCTGGGCCATATGATCAATATTTACCGAAAAGAGGGTGAGATAGAGAAGGTGGAGGAGGGATAAAGAAATGGGGAGAGAGAGAGGCGGAAGAGAGGGAGAGAGAGCGGGGGGGGGCAAGGGAAAGAGAGAGAGAGAGAGATGAAAAGAGGGTGAGATGAAAATTGGGTGAGATAGAGAAGGTGGAGGAGGGATAAAGAAACGGGGAGAGAGAGAGAGGAGAGAGGCGGAAGAGAGGGAGAGAGAGCGGGGGGGGCAGGGCAAGGGAAAGAGAGAGAGAGAGAGATGAAAAGAGGGTGAGATGAAAAGAGGGTGAGATGAAAAGAGGGTGAGACAGAGAAGGTGGAGGAGGGATAAAGAAATGGGGAGAGAGAGAGAGGAGAGAGGCGGAAGAGAGGGAGAGAGAGCGGGGGGGCAGGGCAAGGGAAAGAGAGAGAGAGAGAGATGAAAAGAGGGTGAGATAGAGAAGGTGGAGGAGGGATAAAGAAATGGGGAGAGAGAGGCACCTGCCGATATCGAATCCGCAATAATGTTGAAGCGGATCACTATAAATCCCTAAAACCGAATTCCGTTCTTTTTTGACATCAAAATTTGGGCTGACAATAGCTGACGCCCCTCTTTAACTGTCGTGCTTTTTCGCCGCCAAAAGCATCCGTTCCAAAGGGCAGCAGAAACGACGGCACTGTGCCAATTCCAAACGAAAGGCGACACCGAAGGAAAAGCCAAAGACAGCGCATTTAAATGGATCGCATCTGCTGGCGGTGGATGATTGTCCTTAAATGTGTTCATTCATAAGTAATGTTGGACGGACATTCACGCGAAAATGGCATTAAACGCCCGAGGCAATGCCTTTTTATTTGGCATTCTCTGAAATGCTTCTCACAAATTCATTCATTTTTCAACCTAAATTTTACCGACTTTCAGTTTTATGTGTAAATTATTTAAATAATTTTTCTTTGTTTAAAATGGGGAAAATTCCCGCACAATGACAGCGCATTCGATGGACAAATGATAAAGAATGAATGAATGGATGAAAGGGGGTGGGGGGGCTTTTCAAAGGGATTAATGCCCCGAGGGGGCGTTGGCCCCTAAGCCTTTCACTGCTGCTGAACTCGCCTTTTCTTCAATAACTCAAAATGCTTTTCCGTCGACGAGAGAATGTGCCAAAAATTATTTACCTTTCGAAACGAAAAGCACCGAAAGTGAATTTTTATTTGAGTTTTTGTTTTATTTGAGTTTAATTTTATTTTTTCGCTTCATAATTGGGAAGGAACGGGCACTTTTCAATTTCTTCCTTTTTCACTTTCCATTTCTATTTCTCACAAATAAATAAAATAACAACAAATATTTTTCATTTTTCATTTGTCTTTTTTCATTTGCTCATTTGTCTTTTTTCATTTTTCATTTGTCTTTTTTCATTTTTCATTTGTCTTTTTTCATTTGCTCATTTGTCCCCCTTCTTTTCCCATCTGTCCCGCCCTCCCCAAATTTCTTTTCTCACAATTCATTCATTCATTTAACACATTTTCCCTGTCCCATTTCAATAATTTTCTTGGCTAATTAATTTTGTGTCCCTTTATTTTATTTTTCATTAATTTTTTGTTTTTTTTTTATTTGCCAAATAAATCTCTGTTTTTCCATTTCTTAAATACCTTTTAAGCATTAAATTCATTTTCCCTTTTCTTCAACTGTAATTGAATGAGAAATGGACATTAAATGTGAGAAACGGAGAAAGACGCAAAAATCGGCGTAATTTGCATAAATTGACCCTTAATGAGACTGACTTTTGGTTCCTTCGGCGGAATTCAATCCCAAAGCAAAAGAGTTAAAAGGGAAACGGAGGGACGGCAAATCGGCGAAGAAAACCTTAAAAATTGGGCCGCATTTGTTCGAATTTCCATAACCATAAAAGGCATTCACCGCAAAAGGGCAAAAATGGGCGCGGAAAAGGACACAAAGCCAATGATGAGCTTAACTTAACTCTGCTCCTCTGCTTGTCCCGCTTCACTCCTTCCTTCCGTCGCTTTTCCCTTTCCTCTCCCTCTCCTCTTCACTCGCTTTTTCCCCTTCCTTTTTCTCTTCCTCTTCCTCTTACTCTTCCTTTTACTCTTTCTCTACCTCTTGCTCTTCCTCCTCTTTCTTCCTCTCCCTCTTCACCCGCCATTTCCCCTCACTCTTCCTCTTCCCATCCCTTCTCCTTCCCTCTTCCTCTTCCAATTCCTTTTCATCCCCTCTTCCTATTCTTCCTTCCTCTTCCCTTTCTCCCATTTGCCCCTCCCCCACTTCCTTTGACTGAATGAATCCTTCCGCGACTGTTCTCATCCCTCCATTTTCTCTCTCTCTCTTTTCTGTCCCATTGGCGCAAGGGACATTTTTCACTCTTCCGTCGTTAATTTTGTTTTCCTCCCGGGAAAATGCCGTACAAAGAAAATTAGCCGAGGGTTGGCTTTGGCAGTGTACGGGGGGGGGGGAAGGGGAGGCGTGAGCGGCGGGGGTTATGTCATTGTCATGCCGGAAGGGCCCGGGGGGCGTTAAGAGGACGAGAAACGGGGAGGGGGCGGAGGAGTGACACCTCAGCTAAATGAATGGCGATCGAGTAAATCTCCTCGAGCAATCACAGGCATTTTTGTGCCGAGTGATGGCCATGCCATTCCCCGTCAGTTCCTCGTCATTATTTTCTTTTTCTTTGATCTTTCCGCCATTTTAAATGAATAATCCGTCGCTTTCTTTTTTTCATTTCCTTCTCACATCATCGCTTTCTTCTCCCATTTAAACAATGGCAACTCATTTCTTTCATTTTACTTTTTTTCTTTCTCCGCTAATCCATCAAATTAATTGCTAATTAATTGCTTTTGCAATTGTAAAATAAACTCAGTTGGTCAGTTTCCTCTTATGGATACAAATTATTAATTCTAATGAGTTTTATGTTCATTTTGGTATTTATTCACTTTTTCCGTTTTTTCCTTTTTTTATGCATTTCGTTTTTCAATCCGTTCGCCCCCTCCCCTCGGGCTTTTCCCTCCCGCCCCCCCCCCCCCCCCCCCTCCTCCGCCATTTCCCACCACTTGCCATCCTCCGCTTCCCTTTGCCCTCTCTGAAAATGCCAAATTCACTCACCGCCGATTGAGTGAGTGTGGCACTTTCTTTGATGGATATGCTAATGATTTAGTGGAAATAATGAATTCCGGCACCTGTTAATGACAGCATCTCGAGGGGGGGGGGAGCGAACAAAGGAAAGGGAGTGGTGACTTTGGCATTGGCATTGGCATTCATTTAAAATACAAAATTCTTCCAATTTCTCTCTCTTTCTCTTTCCATTTTTCTTTTGCATTTAAACGCCATTTTTATTTCTACGGCAAAGGAAAGACCAACCAAAAAAGAGAAAGTATTTTAATTAGCCTTTCTCAAATTCGTTTATTTCCTTTAATTATTTATTAATAATTACACTGAAAATGAATGATTAAAGGAAAATCTCACAGAAAAATTATATTTGGTGAGAAACATTCATTTTTTATAGAGGAAAATGTTAAATGGACAAAATTCTTTTCAATTTGGGAATCTGTCTGAATAAATAAAAAATGAAAAGTTAAAAATGCGAAGGGTCGGGGGAATATGGGGAAAAAGAGCGAGGAAAAGAGGGGAGGGGGAAGGGAGAAGGGAGAATTTACAATTTATCTTCTCTCCCTCTCTCCCTCTTCTCTCTCTCCTTCCCCTCCTCAATTCCCATTCTTCCAATTCATCTTCCAAACTTTCTTTTCTCCTACGTCAAAATTCCCCCCCCCCCCTCCAGCTTTGCCCTTTTTCCTCTCACCATTTTTTCCATCCTTAGCTTCCGTTTTTCCCTCATTTATCCCATAAATGGATAAAATCTCTCGGATTTCCTCCCTCCTCTGTACACCCGCTCTCTCATCCTCCCTCTCCCTCCCTCCCTCTCTCTCTCTCTCTGTTTCTCTCTCTCTCCCTCTCTTCTTCCGCCCATTGTTTTTCTTCCGCCCACTCCAAACTCATCCAACAGACCATTCTCCCTTCACTTCCTTTTCTCCGCTATTCGCCTTTTCTCGGCTAATTCGCTCAAATGACCCCCTTGGCCTCTCTCATTAATTCCTTTCTTTTCTTTTCATTCCTTTCACTTTATCCTCTCTCACTTTCTCTCTCTATTTCTTCTTCATTTGGTTGGGTCCCTTCCCTTCCTCTTTTTCTCTGCTCATTTCAGCTGACCGTCCAATGGACTTTTCTTCGTCCTTCGGCTCCAATTCGTCCGTTAATTTTTCTCAATCCGTCGCCAATTCGTCTTTTGAATGCATTGACATGAACGACTATTATTGGCAAAACCGGCACGACCTCACCACGCGGCCGGCAGTGATGCGAACATTCGCCGCCCTTTACGCGACAATCATTTTGCTGGGCGTGGTCGGCAACGCGTGTGTGGTCATTGCCATCGCACGGGTCAAATCACTCCAGGCAAGGCTTTGTTTGGCCAATATAAGGGAAAAAGACATCGATGCCGTTGGCGCTACCATTTTTGGCATTTTGTAGAACATAAAAGTTATTCGCCCGACCGGTGGGACTCGAACCAACGGTCTTTCCATACCATGGAGTGCTCAAACCGACTGACTGAGCTTCGGGAAGGTTCTTCTATATCCTTTAACTTCCTCCCACACTCCGCTTCCTTCCTTTGGCATCACAATTCCTTGGCATTTTTGCCTTTACCTTTTGGCATTTTTGCTTGCCTCTCCCCCGCCCCCTTCTGCTGCTCACTCTCTTCACTTGTCAGACTGTGCCGAACATGTTCATCTTCTCGCTGTCCTGCTCCGATATCCTCGTCTGTTGCATCTCCGCCACTATCACTCCCATCTCCGCCTTTCGAAAAGTTATTTTCGTTAATTCATTTTTACACAGTTTTGGTTTTTCCAGGATTGGGTCTTCGGACAATTCTTCTGCTCAACCGCCCCTTTCATTGCGGTCGGTCTTTTCCATTTGTTTCTTTCTCTCTCTCCCCTCTTTTTCTTTGGCATTTTTCTTGGCATTTCGCCTTTTGTCTCGGCTAACTTCTCCGCTTCTTCAGGGTGTCAGTTTGTGCTTCTCCACTTTTACACTCGCCGCCATCTCCGTCGATCGTTTTATGCTGATCATTTTTCCCACCCGAAAGGCTTTTTCCCATGGCCAAGCATTGTTTATTATAATGGTCATTAATTTTTGAAATTCCAATTTTAAAATCTTTCTCTCTTCTGAAGACCATTTGTCTGTTGGCTTCCGCTTTTAGTCTTCCGATGATTTTCATGCAAAAATTGCGGCATTATGACAATTTCTGCGGCGAGTTCTGCTTCGAAGACTGGGGACAAAACATTGGCATTCGCCGAATTTACGGGTCAATTAGCCGATTATAAATTGTGCTTTTCCCTATTCATTTATTGTCATTCCGTTTAGCACTCTTTTGCTCACTGTTCAATTCATTGTTCCGGTTGGTTTTGCCTTTTTTAATTAACTAATTAACTGTAAATTGGTTCAGCTCGCTCTGATCATTTTTTGCTACACCGCCATATCAGTCCGCCTTGGCAAAGTGCGTTCGATGGGATGCCGGAGGGGGGGGGGGGGGGGGGGGCGGGGAGGGAACCCCGTTCTGATCAGTAAATGGAACTTCCTCTGATCAATGACCAAATGAAGACCTATTTCCGATCAGTGACCAAATAGAACACCGTTTTGATCCGTGATCAAATGGAACCCCCAATTCTGATCAGTCCGTCCCCCTCCACAACAGAGTGCCAATTTTCGGAACAAAAAAGCAGGCGAATGGCAAATGCCGGTGAGTGCTCAAAGAAATGCCGCCACAAAGCGACGACAGCGTACCAATCGAATGTAAGCATCAAATTAAAGAGTTAAAATATTTAAGTCATGTCAAAATTAAAATTAACAGACAAATGGACATTGCTCTGCAAAACTTTAAGGATCTTAATTATTGGAATTTGTCTTTTAAGTCTTCTTAAGTTTCTTAAAAATATTAATTCATTTGCTATCGAATCTATTGAAAATATATATTTTTAAATCTAATCAAAAATTTTTTTTTAATTACAATTTTTTTCGTGAAATATTTAATTTTTTACTAGTCGAAAAATTTTTGATCATAAAAGCGAATTTGGATCTTTTGCTTGCTCCTAATATTTATCTCAGGTTGAAGAAGTTTATGAACATTTTGATGCCAAGGTAATGACTATAAGGATGCAAATTATATGCACCAAAAAGTGCAAAAAAGTGAAAATATGTAAAATATAAAATTGTCAGAAGTGAGGGCAAAATTTTTTTTAATTCTTGAAATTCGTTAAATTTGAGCAAAAATCTCGGAAATAGCTAAATATGGTAAAAAAATCATTTAAAAATGCTTTTTACTGTCCTCCCCCAATTTGTTAGGTTCATCGCCATGGCCATCGCCTTCTCTCTGAGTTGGGTTTGGAGTGTGCTGTACAATTTGCTGCGCGACTACGAGTGCCTTCCCCTGCTCATCTCTCGCCAAGAGTTCTTCTTCGGCATTCTCACCCATTGCATCGCTATGAGTTCCACCGTTTGGTCCGTAAGCCATTTCAATGCCATTGAGTCGCTTTTGACTCATTAAAATGGCTAATTGCCCCGTTAATTTGCAGGAATCCAATTTTATACGCTTTGCTGAACCTCCAACTCCGCGCCGCCTTCCTCCAACTCATTCCCGAATGTGCAAAAAATGTTCTGGTCGAATTATGCGGGAGGGAACAGACACAGCAACAACAGAGGAATTCGGCCGAGAAAAGCAGGTGGGCCAAGCGAAGCATAGACTGAGAGAGACATTGGATTGATCAGCCAAGACGGGACTGATCAGATACTGCAGATGATCAAGGAATATTGATTGGACTGATCGGGATTGAGGCTGATCAGCCAAGACGGGACTGATCGGATACTGTGGGTGACCAAGGAATATTTAACTGATCAGAATTGAGGCTGATCAGTCAAGAAGGAACTGATCGGATACTGCGGGATGATCAAGAATGATCAAAATTGGAGCTGATCAGCCAATTATACTAGTTGAACTCAAGGGCGTATCTAGGGGGGGGGAAAGGGGGGGAATTCCCCCCCCGAAACGAAAATTTTTAAAAATTTTCCAGCAAATAATGGAAAATTTTTTCGAATTCCCCCCCCCCAAACGAAAATTTAAAAATTTTATAGGCAATTTTCGTAACAAATAGCACTCAAATTTTCAAAATTTTTCCCGGCGGCGCCTATCGGCACCGCCGGACCTCCATTTTCCACTATTTTTACAAGTTTTTTGCCTTAAAACGGCCAAAATTGAATCAATTTTAGTGAAAAAGTGCAGTTTTAGCCCAGCAGCGGGAAAAAAAAAATTTTTATTAGGTAAATAGCAAAAAAAAAAAAAAAAAGGTCTTCAGTTGAAGAGCAAAAAAAAAAAAAAAAAAAAAAAAGGCCTTCAGGTCGGGTCCCCCCCCCCGAAAATTTTTTCTAGATACGCCCCTGGTTGAACTCATTAAATTACATTAAGCAATTTAAGATTAAAACCTAAAGGATTTTTGGTTACTGTATTAATTTTTTTTTTTCCAATTTTTTTCAGACTTTTGGACATAAATAATGGCATAAAAGAATCTGAGGAACGGACAAAGAAACTGTTGAGCTGTTTCCTCACTTCGCGTGGTTCGGTCGAAGTGTCGACAAGCAGCGAATTTGGCAAAATGTCGGAGGGAAAAGCAAAAACAACGCAAAACGCACTCAAACTGAAGACAGTTCAGCAGAAGAAGAAGAAGAAGAAGACGAAGAAGGTAAAGGAAAGGAAAGACGAGAAAAGAAAAGAAAAGTGATTGGAATTTAAAGGGCACGGAAAAAAGAAAAGACGAAAACAACGGAAGAGGGGAAGAAGCGGAAACGACAGACACGGCACAATGGGAGGGAAGTGATCGGCGGAAAGGGGAAGAAGCGGAAACGACAGACACGGCACAATGGGAGGGAAGTGATCGGCGGAAAGGGGAAGAAGCGGAAACGACAGACACGGCACAATGGGAGGGAAGTGATCGGCGGAAAGGGGAAGAAGCGGAAACGACAGACACGGCACAATGGGAGGGAAGTGATCGGCGGAAAGGGGAAGAAGCGGAAACGACAGACACGGCACAATTGGAGGGAAGTGATCGGCGGAAAGGTGAAGAAGCGGAAACGACAGACACGGCACAATGGGAGGGAAGTGATCGGCGGAAAGGGGAAGAAGCGGAAACGACAGACACGGCACAATTGGAGGGAAGTGATCGGCGGAAAGGTGAAGAAGCGGAAACGACAGACACGGCACAATGGGAGGGAAGCGATCGGCGGAAAGGTGAAGAAGCGGAAACGACAGACACGGCACAATGGGAGGGAAGCGATCGGCGGAAACGGGAAGAAGCGGAAACGACAGACACGGCACAATGGGAGGGAAGTGATCGGCGGAAAGGGGACGAAGCGGAAACGACAGACACGGCGGCACAATGGGAGGGAAGTGATCGGCGGAAGGGGGACGAAGCGGAGGAAGAGAAGCGGAAGCAGGGAGACGGACATGGCACAGCGGCAGACATCAAAGAGATGGACATGGACGAACAGATCTGATCAGACGGACGGACATGTGACAGATCAAAGAGAGTGACACGAAGAGCACATATGCTGATCAGCAGAAGACGGCATGCAGCAGATTTGAAGAGAAACTCAAAGTGACACTTTGTATTGTAAATTGCTTTTTGCTTTTTTATTTACTTTTTTTTTTTGTACATATGGACAGCTGAGAGAAATGATCATTTATAATTTGTGTTTGGCAATGGATTTGGAGGGGGGAGGGACTCGATTAATTCATTTTCCTTTCCAACATCATTTATGGGTGAAAATGATGACGATATGGAGGGAGGGAGGGGGGGGGGGGGTCTTCTTCCCCTGCTTTAGCTTCTGCTTTTGTGCCATGTCCCCCCCCCCTCTCTCCCCCCTCCATCTCTTCCATCGCTTATCCCATCATCGTCCCTCTTCGTCCGTCCGGATGTGCCCTCCCCACCTCTCTGTGGCCCCATCGATTGCTTCATTGTTCCCCTCCACCCACACCCACTTTTCCAACTCGACTTCTCCTTGTGCCAAATCTTCACCTCCCCCCCCCCCCCGCCCTCTCCATGATAACCATTCGACAGAACACACTTTGCCAAGAGCCCAACCAAAATCGGCTGAGTTTGCCTCAACAGCAAAAGAATGTCACAAAATGAATCCCTCGACAACGCACAACAAAAGTCAGAACAGCAACAGAAACAGCAGCAGAACCCGAACACGGAGGCCGAATTGGCCTTGCAACAGGCCCAAGTTGGACTCAATCTCTTCTGGTTGATCCAACAAGCGGCGGCGATGCAACAACAGCAGCAACAACAAGTTGAAGAAGGACAAGGAACGGCACCGACTTCCTCTTTAACTGAGTAAATGGCAATTTGAGCTCGGTTAAATCCATGCCGAGTTGTGAGCAATTCGTTCTTTTCAGACGACAGAATGTGTCGCTGCACTCGGCACTTTCCAATTTGGTTGGCTTTGCTAAGGCATCGTCGCCTCCAAATTGTCCGTCGCCTTTTTTACTGTCGACACAACAACAAGCAAATGGAATTAGTACTTTGAACGATGAAAAAAGGAGGAGGTGATCGGCCGAACTTTTCGGGATACCGTACCCCAAAAAGGAAAATCGGTTATTTCCCTTTCCTCTGGAAGGCGTCAGTGACTAGTGATCAGCCTGCATTCAGTAGCTATCGGGGTCACCGTACCCATAAAATTGGCCAATCCGGGACTACAATTTCCCTCGAGGGACTGCCATTGACTAAAAAAGAGCTGCGCACGCATCGCCAATTCCAATCTTTTAGAGATTTGTCAATCATTGGGAGACGGTGGGAGTATGTGAGCGACGTGCAGAGCTTCGTCGAGTTCGAGCAGCTCCGCTGCCGACATCAAGTGTCGCGCAACCGCACATTCGCCCACGGCATTCGCTATTCGTGCACCCAAAAGACCCAACTGAGAAGCAATTGCCCTTATTTGCTGTTGTGCTTATTCTCTGATGGAGCAGGTCCAATTAGTGGGAGATTTATTCCAAATTAATTAGCCAATTACAGGCGAACACAGTGCGCCGGGGGTCGGCACCATTTCGGTGTACTCGCGAAACAAACACACGCACCCGGTGAATGGCAAGGGGAAGGTGCCAATTCACCAAAGGCATTTCGAGTTCAGGTCAAAGTGATCAAAGCGCGACAGCCGCGACGATTCGCCAAATTGGCAAAAAGAGAAAAGAAATGGGACAAAAAGGAGGAGGAGGAGGAGGAGCAGAGAAATGGAAAAAGAAAGGGGGGGAAAGAAATTGGCGAACCCAAAGAGAAAGAAGAGGACGAAGAGAAAGGAGGCGAGGCAAAGGAAGAGGCGGAAATGGGCGGAACGGCGGGAGAAGCACTGATCGAAATACTCTCAAAAATGTTAGCCGAGCAGCAAAAGGACGGAGAAGGAGCGAAATACGAATAAACGGACAAAGAAAGAAAGCGGGAAAAGAAAGAAAGGAACGACGGATTTAAACTTTTCATTATTTTGTGTATTTTCAAAGTGATGATTTTGAATGTTCGGAAAATTATGTTTTTCATTCTTTGTGCCGCCGGTTTTATGCATATTTGGACAAAATGACAGAATCTGTGTTCATTCCCCTCTGGTGAGAAGTCTCTTTTAGGACAGTTCAAAATACAGTTGGTGTTGAATAACAAAAGTTAGGGACCAAAAATCAATGTCATTTGCTCAATTCGACATTGATTGTGAGTTCTATCAGACAGTCCCAGTCGGAAACAATTAGCCTCTAATAGGAGAAAAAAAAATTTGGCATGCCTATTAACATATGTAGGAAGGCTTATTTGGTGCAGTGATAAAATAGAGAAAGGACCCACCGACAAATGCCCCATAGAGACAAAGAACCCACAGACGAAGCAGGACAGCTGTAAAAATTTTAAATTTATTTGGCAAAACGTCTCATATAATAAATCCAATAAATTATTTTGGGGTAAAATAATAAAAAATTTGTTCTGAAATTCTAAATGGCTTCAGCAACCGGCGGAAAAGTCACTTTCAAAATTACTTTGACAAGTGATCCAAAATTGCCGTTCAAAGTGTGAGTGAAAAGTATAACAAGGCAATTCGGCCAACTTTGCTTACGTTTGTCTGTTCAGACTGAGTGTCCCCGAAAATGCTCCGTTCACTGCCGTTTTAAAATTCGCCGCCGAGGAATTCCGAGTCGACCCATCCACAAGTGCCATAATAACCGACGAAGGTGATTTCTTTCAGAAAGTCAAATCCACATTTATCCAGCTCAAACAAATGCATGATAGACTTGGAAAAGTAGAGATCGGATACGGGCCGAACCTTACGGAAAGGGACAACCGGCGACATCCCGGTTTTTTGAATATTACTCCATTCATAACTGTCAGAATTGAACCAATTAATTATCATTCGATAAATGGTTCTAGTCGGTTTTATGCGTCCCATGACATATTATGCGTCCCATGACAGATTATGCGTCCCATGAATGACCATCCCCAGTTTCTTAGGCCATAACTTTTTTCTTACTTTTTCAATACCCATATTCTTGGTACCAAGCGAAAGATAAAAGTCTCGAGATTTTATAAATGCAAGAAAAGAGCAAATACTGGCACTAAAAAAGAAATTACAATGAAAAAAATACGAAACTCAACTTTTCCGAGTATATATTTTTTTCTATTGCGTTCAGCTAAAAATAAAATTATACAAAAGCTTCTATAGACCTTAAGCTTTTGTTTAATACCAAGAATATGGGTATTGAAAAAGTAAGAAAAAAATTATGGCCTAAGAAACTGGGGATGGTCATTCATGGGACGCATAATCTGTCATGGGACGCATAATATGACATGGGACGCATAAAACCGACTAGAACCCGATAAATTTACATATTAAGATAAACACATAGAGCTATCGAAAGTCAATAAATTTGTGATATTAGGACAACTATGAAAGGAGTTATACTCAAAAACCTTCGCCCAATTGTCCCCCCGCAGGGATAAAATTGAAAAACCAGCCGAATTCGAATTAGCGACTGATTGAAGCATAAAATCAAAAGCAAAATCGCATTTTCATTATTTTCAGGCGTTGGAGTTAATCCTGCGCAGAAAGCATCGGACATTTTCATGAAGTACGGCTCGGAATTGCGGCTGATACCGAGAGACAGAGTTGGCCAAGGCGAATGAAAGAGGAAATGGGCCGACCGAAACACGCGGACATATCATTTGGCAAAAGGGGAAACTGACAGGACTGTCTTCTGAGACTATTGTGATTGTTTTTTTGTTATTTTTTGGTAGCTAATTATTCGGAGGCTGGAATTTTAAAATATGTTTAAATTCGTTAAGGAATTGAGATTCCGCTTCTAAAACTCACATAAAGCAATAAATTTTCAAAAACTATAAAATTCATCAATTTCGCCATTTAAAAAAAACAAAAGACAATTTTCGATCAAAAAGTCGGGGTCATAACCGACCCCAATTCGCCGGGGTTGGAATCAGGCGGGGATAAGAACCAGCAGTATTGCTTGCTCTAAGTTAGAGCCTAATAATTTTTTAGATAACTAATTAATCAATTAGCACAAGAATGAGATATATAAATTTCGTTGTGGACTCCACGACCAAGTTGCTAACGTTTGTTCGTATGATTACGTCCGCATTAAGCTTTCAATGTTGCTGTTTAACTTTATTGTCCGTCCTTTTTAAAAATTGACATGTTCATAGTGAAATGTGCCAAAATAACCAAAAGATATATTATGTTAATGATCTACCCATTGTTAATTAACCGTTATAATTTATTTTTCCATTTTTTTTCCTCTGTCATTAGATGGCCGCCTTGAAATGGTCCGACTGTCCCTCCTCCTCTTGTTCGTAAAGTGCTCCTTTCAATGCTTGTTTAAGTGACTCAATGTCCTCCGGGTTCGAACTGTTTAGAAAATATTCAAATGAACAGTCGTCTAAAAAAATGAAATTTTGCAATTTCACTTGATTCCGAATGTTCCGATGCGCCATATTTTACCCGCCGTTGGTCCCAATCCGCCGGCAATTTCAAATCCTTGGGCCTGGTTGAATTTTTTGATAAAGCAATATAGTAAAACCATCGGACATACCATCAGTTTGTCTTGCACCGCCTTCCAGTCGACACCTTCGGGAACGCGTACGGTGGTGAGACATGGCAAGCGATTATTCTTGACAAATTTTTTCGGATATATAGCAAAACAATTAATTGCCTTAATTACCTCTTTTTGGACAAACAATTCCAGTCCCAATTGGTCAAACGCGCCATACAAAAGTTTTGCATTGATTTTGTGTCGGTTGACCATATGCCCAATTCCTTCCTGGGCAACTGCTGAAAGACCTTCGCGTAGCGCATAAACCAACGAAATGGGCGCCGTGTGATGGTATCTATAAATTGAATGGTTTATTAAACGTCCTCAAATTTTCCGTTTTTTGTTTGCATTTTACAATAAAAATTGCAACCTCCTCGGCTCGTCGAAACAGCCCCAATAATTGCCCAACTCTAACGCGTCGAAATAAAATGAGGGCACTCGCGTTTTCCGTTTCGTTATTTTCTCCCTGAATTAAACTTTTTTTTTTTCCTTAATATGACTAATTTTTACAGTGCTTTTTCGCTGAATGAAATGGGAGCCAACCCGGGCGGGCAGTTCAACACTTTTTGAGTTGCGGCATACACACAATCAACCTTTCAAATATAAAAATGCAAGAAAATTCGAAAAAAGGGAGAAACTTTCAGCGCATCGGCATGGAAAGGGGCACCACAAATGGAGGCGACGGTGTCCACGAGGAAAAGAACGTCACTAAGGGGGACAGATTGGAAAGTGTGGACTACACGTAAATGGTTTTAGAGATGGCGACATGAAGTTTGGGCACCAAATTAAGGATTAAAAAAATAAAACAAAATAAATATGCAAATGTAATATAAATCATTAAAATTTAGTAAATTTAACAACTCTCATGCTTAAAAATTTATATTCTTGAAAATTAAAAGCCTGGCAATCTTATTATTTAGTCAATTCTTACAACTTGTTTAAAGTTTAAACGTAGAGTTAAACGTGTATTTGTTTCTGTTTGGACTTAGTCCTGAATACCCAGCTTAGTTGGGCCCGAAATATCAAGGGTCCCGTCTAATTCTGTTTAAACTCATAAAATTTTAAGTCTTTGAACAGACCGAGCCTTGTAATAACAAAAAATACATATGTATGACATTGATAAAGAATGAATTGTAATGAGTTTAGCAAAATAAGCATGGTTAAAATTGAATAGATATCCGTTAAAAATTTTTCAATTCATAACTTGATTAAAATGTTAAAAAATTTTCAATTCATAACTTGATTAAAATTTAATAATGCTTTTAATTAGATGTTTGCATTTTATAGACAATTAAAAACATTTTTATTTTTAAATCCTTAATTTGGTGCCCAAACTTCCCGGTGCCCATTCCGCCTCCCTTAGAGATTTGATAGATTGACATGAAATTACTTACTATGCATTGCAAATATCGCCAAAACGCTCCAAGGGATGGACGACTCCGGTCGAACTTTCACCATGACACACGAATGCCACTTGGGGACGGTAGTTATCCACAGCCTAAGGGAAAGGCAGCATAATTCATCTGCAGATTTTTAAATTCCTACGAACCTCGGCAAAATCGTCCAAATTAATCACTTCTCCCTCCGGCACGACCAATCGATGCACTTTAATGCCAAGTCTCTCCGCCAAATTCGCTGCCCGCAAGCCCCACACTCCGTTTTGCACCACCAAAATGGTCTGGCCAGGCTCCAGCAGATTCAAAATGGCACATTCCATCCCGGCATGGCCAGTGCCCGAAACAGCGAAGGTCAGCGCATTCTCAGTTTGGAAAATGTATTTTATGCCGGCTTTCACATCATCCATAATCTGAAAGAAAAGCGATTGATTGTAAGAAATCAAATGAGTCACTTCAAAGAACTCGGGATGCATGTGTCCGAGCAACGGTTGAACGAGTCCCTCTTGGACGAGTGGTGGCATGTTACTGGGACCAGGTCCGAACAATTTTTTTTCGTTGATATGCAACGGACGCAAGAGCCGATGAGGAGGGGTAACTGTGGCAGTGAAAGTTGAGTTGGCCATTCGCTAAAAGGGGAAAATCTGGTAATTAACAAAACGTGAAATCAAAAAAAAAAAAAAAGAAATTGTATTTCGAAGCAAATATAAATTTATTTGAATAAATAAATAATTAATTACGTTATTTATTGTTTGCTAATTTGAATTAAATCGGCGCAAGTAGTTTGGGATTGAATTTGAATTAGGTATAATACATAAAAGGAATTAACTGTGATAAAGGAAATGGAATGAAATACAATATGTATATACTAGAGATTATAAAACACAAAAATTTGATAAGAAATGAGTTAGGGGAATCAATTAAAAAGGGACGCCGAATTGGCGAGTGACTGACCCCACAGAGAAGACCAACGAAAGTCGCGCGTTTCCTCAACAATTTTTTGTTTGATTCACACATCCGAGGGACGGCAACAGCCGAGGACAACATCCGACTGAGCATTTTTGAGTGGGACAAAAAGGACGGACAAAATAATTAACCTGCAAAATATACATTACATATCCACAAAATTCGATTTAGAAAAAAATATTGTACATTCGAATGAGAAATTGCGGAAACAAATATTAATGGGAATTTATTTGTTGTGTGGAAAAGGGGAAAGACGAATGAATGAATAATGCAATGAATGAATAGCAGCAAAATGGCCTGGTCCTCTCTTTCTGTGCATATGTACAAATAAGCAAATAACATCGCTAGCAAAAATTAAATAAATGCGACTGTGGCTGAGAAAATGACTAGAACATTGTGAGCTGACACTGAGAATATGACTGGAACTTATTTATAATGGATGAGTTTGGAAAGGAAGGGATGATGAAATGGATGAAAGGAATGGAATAGGAGAGGAAGGGGTGGGGGAGGACATTCCCACGACGACACAACGATTACCCGCCCCTCCTCCGCCCATTCTCCTCTCCTTCCTGTACATAAATTATTCTTGTTCCCTGTTCAGTTGCATCACCCCATCAAAATTAATTAGATAAATAGGAGAGTTCAAGTGTTTACTTTTTAAGAACGATTGATCTGTGAGTTTGGTTGAACGAATGGTTAGGAAAATGCGAATAACGTTTGCTTGATTAATCAAATTAACATACGTATGTATGTACATGCATTTAGGGGCTTTTTCATATTAAAATTACCTAAATAAAAAGATGAAAAGAGCAAAATAATATATAAAAGGACAGATGCAGGGAAGATTGGTCGAACTCAAAAATTAGGCCGAAAAAAAGAACTTATAATACATACAGTATACATAGAGTAACCAACCGGGGCAAAGGTATAGATCATTGGTCCCGAAATTTTTTAATTTTATTTTTTTTTCTGAAATTTTTTAAACACTTTTCTAGGGGTGTTTTGAGGCGCTGAGAACGAATCCAGCCTTTATTTCGACCAATTCCGAATCCCTAACCCGAACTCGTACATTTTTTGAGGATTAATTTTTAAATTTTTTTTAAGTTTCTCTTAAAACATTGTTTTTAATGTTTTCGGGGTTGCTGATCACGAATCTGACATTCATTTTGACCAATTTTGAATACCGGACCCGAACTCGAACAAAAAATCGAAAATTCAAAATTATCAAAATTCACTTTTATGTTCGTATCTTTACAGAATGACCATGTTTTGGTTTTTAAATGGTTTTTGACTAAAGATAACAACCCCGAAAACATTAAAAACAATGTTTTAAGAGAAACTTAAAAAAAATTTAAAAATTAATCCTCAAAAAATGTACGAGTTCGGGTTAGGGATTCGGAATTGGTCGAAATAAAGGCCGGATTCGTTCTCAGCGCCTCAAAACACCCCTAGAAAAGTGTTTAAAAAATTTTCAAAAAAAAAAAATAAAATTAAAAATTTCGGTACCAATAATCTACACCTTTGCCCCAACCGGTTGTGTTGGGAGTGTTTGCACTTTAGTGTCACTTCCATTCGCAACTTTCGTGTCACTCGTCCCTCTCAGTGCACTTTCACTGTTATTTTAGCACAAAAACTAATTTAATAAATATTTAAAGAAAGAGCGTCATTTATTTCCTCTTTTTATCTGGGGCTTGGTCGCTGTTCATTCTCTCCCCAAAAAAGAAAAGCCCGTTTGGTTTTGCCCAGTCAGCTTGGCTGGCTGATAAGAAGAGCTTCATTTGGAGGAAATATGTAAAAGCAGTCTGTATTCAAAAAAAGAAGAAAGATGTGATCCGACCGATAAAGAGGGAGGGAAAATGAGAAAGAAACGGGAAAAGTAAAAACGAAGAGAACTGGTTGAAGGATGAGATGGATGGAAATATTATGTAGTTCTAGTGGTATGGGAAACATACACACTTAGAATATGGATGCATTATGGGGGGGGGGGGGGGAAATACCTAGAGAATGACAAAAGGCGTTAAAATATGTATTTTCGGTAAATATTGATCATAGCCCCCAAACTCAAAAATGCTTAAAAACGGTCAAAATCGATGTAAAAAGGTTCGAAATGGGTTGTAAAAATAGAATTAGGGGCGCGCTTGCCCCTTTTCAGGCTGAAAAAGTGCCGGAATTGGAGTGCCAAACTCAGCTGAGACTTAATTGACCGCACTATAAAAACACACAAGACATTTTAAATAATTTTTCTAGGGATTTTGTGGCGCTGATCACGAATATGACATTTGTTTTTCAAAATTTCGAATCCCGAAAACTCGAAAAATGAGAGATTTGGCACTATAACTTTTGAAAATGACACTTCAGTACCAAAGAAATAAAGGATGAACAAAAAGAATTTGACAAGCTAACTTTCGCAAAAGGGAGCATGCGAAGACGGAGCAAGTAGTGGGGCGAGACGGAGGGCGGAGGAAGCAGTCTGACGAGCGCCACAGGCGGTTGACTGCGGGGGCCTGAAGGCCCCCCCCCAATCAGTCAACCGCCTGCGGATCACGCGCGGACTTCTTCCGTAGCCCGTAGTCTCGCCCCACCTACTGGTCGCCGTAGTCGAGTGTGCGGCGGTTTTTTAGCGCAATATGCAAAAAAAAGCCAGTTCAACTGGGCGCCGCCGACTGGGCGCCAATCAACTGGGCGCCAGTCCCCTTTTCCCTCCCTACCATGAAAGAGATTCCGAGACCCCAAAAATTTTCGGAAATCGGAATTCCGAAGCCCAAAATTTTTTCGGAACGGAATTACGTGCTATCCCTGCCCTTGGCGGGGGCCCTTCAGGCCCCCGCAGTCAACCGCCTGTGGCGCTCGTCAGACTGCTTCCTCCGCCCTCCGTCTCGCCC
The DNA here is from genome assembly GCA_023374025.1 of Heterodera schachtii. Taxonomy (NCBI): domain Eukaryota; kingdom Metazoa; phylum Nematoda; class Chromadorea; order Rhabditida; family Heteroderidae; genus Heterodera; species Heterodera schachtii. Next base: position 866,774 of record SIJG01000041.1, read on the forward strand.
CACTACTTGCTCCGTCTTCGCATGCTCCCTTTTGCGAAAGTTCGATTGTCTTCGATTTGGGGTGTTTTTGAGTTTGGGAGAGCCTAGGCTTAATTTTGAATTTTATCGAAAATTAAATTGAGTTTTTGTTCGAATTTGGGTCCGGGGTTCGGAATTTTGTAAAATAAAGGTCATATTCATGATCAGCGCCACAAATTACCCTATAAAAATTATTTAAAATGTCTTTTTAGTGCTTTTTATAGTGCGGTCACTTGAGTGCCAGCTGAGTGTGGCACTCCAAATCTGGCACTTTTTCAGCCAGAAAAATGGCAAGCGCGCCCCTAATTCTATTTTTACAACCCATTTCGAACCTTTTTACATCGATTTTGACCGTTTTTAAGCATTTTTGAGTTTGGGGACTATGATCAATATTTTCCGTATTTTCTTAAATGCACGGCAATTTAGGGAGGATTATGGCAAACTTATGCTCCGGGTTAGAATAATGGCCTGAAATACATAAAAATATATGTTTTTTTGGTTGTTGTTAAGCTACTTTCCGAGTTATTAGCACCTATTTTCTAGGTTTTTATTTTTAGAGCTTAAAAGCCTTAGTTTTGAAAAAACCTACCTATTTGCCCTATTTTGGCGTTTTGCCCAAAATTATTTAAAAAACTGCAAAAAACGAAAAATACACCCCTAATAAATGAAAAATTTTTTCAAATTCATTTTCAATTGCCACCTCTCCATTTTTACACCTATTTTGGATTTTTTATAACTTAAAAATGATATCCCTAGTCATATGTTTAGCATCAATTACAAAATTATTTTTGTGGGCCTAAAATCCTAAATAATTCATGCTGTTCTAACTTTTATTGCTGATCAAAAAAACTTTTATGATCACTTCTTCGTAGTGAACACACTCCTATTATGGATGAATTGAGTATAAAAGAGTTGGATAAGATGAGTTGGGTCTACTCGATACATACGCCAAACACCTTCTTCATTATTGCCTTTAATTTTGCAATAGTTAAGGATAATTTAATTTGCTTTTTTCTCTTCCATATATTCACAAACTCCCAAAATGGAATTTTGGGGAAAAAAGAATCAAGAAAATGGCATTATGAGACCGGCTCTGATCGTTTCGTCCTTTCCTAACGACTTTGGAATGGAAATTGCCAATGTTGTTTATGTTGCTCCTGACGAGGTTGCATAATAATAATAGACTGACTTAAATTAAACATTTGCATCCTTTTGTTTTTAGATCCTTTACCCTGTCCCTCGTTCGTTGTACACTTTGGATCCGCTTCAGCGTGCGTACATGTCAAAATCTCAGTGCAATAAGATGACCACTGTTCTGTCAGAAGGCTCCGTTGTCACTGTCCAAGTTGATTCGAAAGCGTCGAAAGTCACTTGTATGATGAAGGGCGGGACTGGCTTATTTGGACTGGATAAGCGCGGGTCGGATTGGATGGTAAGCGGTGACAATTCGTCGTAATACACTTAAAATAAATTCCGTTTCGCAGATGGATGTCGATGTGGCCGTCTCCGATGAGCAACCTCGTCAAGTCTTTGTTTGTTCTCCTTTCTTGCCGGGCACTCTGATGAAGACTTTGATCAACTTAAACGACGTAAGTGGGCAGTAAATATTTTTGTTTAATTTACCTACAAAATGTCTCCGTTTTAAGTACTTGCCAAACAAACCATATAGAGGCACTGTCAAATTAAATGTTTTTCATGGAACTATTGCAAGCTGGGCTTCTATGGGAATCTTCAATTTTGTTTATTGGCAAAAGCATTTCAAAGAGGCAGACAGGTACACAGTCATATGGAAGCCTTTTGGGCTAAAGATATTCATGGGGAGTTTGAATTAGGAAAGAGACAACGATGAATTCCCGACGGAACTGTCACTATTTAATGTTTTCTCCTAGGGCTTGTTTCGAGTTTTCTCTCACAAACATTTACGAAACAGATGAGCCGAACATTGCCGTTGTATATGAAGCGGTAATATTTTTTTATCAACTAACGACAAAAAGGAGAAAGCTTTTAGTCATGGCAAAGTGTAAAGCGTTCAATTGTCCTTACTCCCGCGCAAGTTGGCGATGTTCCAGATGACGAATTGAATTTATTGCTGCCGGTCGGACATGTCCATCCCATTGATAACTGTCAAGTAATTCTATTTTCTTTTTACAAATAACAAATCCTTTTTAAGTCGAAACAAGGACCGAGTGTGAAAAAGTTTATTGAAAATGTTGGCAATCAACAGGGAAAAAAGGCGGGCTCCATCGTTACTTCCGTTGTCAGTGAAAACAATGGGACGGACAAACAACAGAAACAGAAAGATTCCGTGATGGTTCGTCATTTGACTGATGACTCCCTCAGACCAGTTTCTGAGATTCTTTCGGCTGGATCCTTTAAGCAGATCATGAAGGTTGTCAACGGCGACTCCGGTCAAAATGCGTAGATGAAAAAGGTTAGGAAATTTGGTGACCTCGTACAATTTGCTATTTCTCTCAATAAGTCATTTTACTGTTTTAAACAAATTATTCCAGGTATCCACAGTGAAATTGGATGGGAAGGATGGAAGAGGTTACACTGATTCGCCTTTTATTACTATATAACCTTTTGTTCTTGCCATTTTATATTGGTTGAAACACATTCACACAAAATACAACAATTGGAAAGTGAAATGAAAAGCATCATGGCAAATTAAATTTTCCAAATTCAATAATATATCAATTAAATGCCAAATCCCTCATGTTTGCTGTGACTTTTTATAGGTTTCCATCTAAAAACATGACATTCGTGTCCTCTGGTTTGGGTTTGCTATTTATTGCTCGACCTGTTCGTTGTAACGGACCCTTCCCACGGCAGCGCACAATTTCCAATGTTCCTTTTCCTCCGCTGGCAATTCTCGCCATTCTTTTGCGCTGCGTTTACGGCCATCCGTGTTCCACAGCATATACGAATTCAACTGACAAAAACATTGGTTGTTTATTTGTTTGATGCCTGTCATTTCTCACCGGTCTCTTCGGTGGTTTCGTCCCTTTGCCTCTCTTCCTTTTCCTCCCCCTCGTCTCAGTTTTGCTGTTTCCGTTCGCCAATTGACGCAATACTCCACCAAATGCGTGCACAGCTTCTGATGAGAAGAGATTTTCAATGTGCAGATGGATTGACGAAGACGAGGAGGGGTGGGCGGACGAGGAGGAGGGAGGGGCTTCCGACTTTTGGTTAGGGTCGGTGTTCTCATCCACAACCGTCTGAGTGCTCTGTTAATATTGGCTTAACATTAGAAAGAAACCTTTTCTTGTCAATTACCATATCGATAAGTTTCTTTTGTTCCGGCGCTTGCGTATGAGAAATGTCAAACGTCGATGTGTCTTGAGAAGAAAATTTGCTGCTTTGGCTAAAGCAGTTGAGCAAACTGACGGAGGACGTCGACAAATCGGGGTCAACAACAAAGGAAGCTAAACGACAATTGAAGGAAATGACCGCCAATGAATCCTTAAATTAATTGGCTATCTCTCTTCACCTTCGTTTGAACCATTCTTTATTGGACGATTTGTGTTAGTAACAGACGAACAATTCAAATCGACGGAGAAAGGCGAGGAGCTGCGACAGTTCCAATCATCGAAGGCCTTAACTCCGATGAATTTTCCGATTGTAGCGCAAAAATTATTCATAGAGTCCGGAGAGGAGAAACGGACGCGAAACTTCACAGAAACATTTCCATCATTCTAAAATTATAGAAAGGGAATCAATTTCAATATTATTCTGACCTGGTCTTTGATGCAGAACAAAATTCGCTGGTCTCTGCGCACCAAATCATGGGGAAAAGCGAGCGGATGAAGCAAAAACATTTCTAATTGGTTTCCGTTATGGTAAACGAAGAGCATTTTGATAGGATAATCCAATTGCAAAAATAACTGCTCAAAAGGACCCCTTTCGATCGTCTAAAAATGGCCAAATGAAACATTCAACGCATTATTTTGCTATTTGGACAATCATTTACCAATTGCATATTACGTGTGTCTGCCAATCGACTGTACTTGTCCAAAGTCCACTGCATGAATGATGCAATAACGCAAAATTTTTCCTTTTGTAAAATTGCTAAAATTATAATAAAAAAAGAGTATGGTTTGCCGGGTCAGAGTATGACAAAAATTGTTTAGACCATAAAAAATGATTTTTAAAGCAAAAACATTTATAGGAGGTTTTCGGGTCGCTGATCACGAATCTGATACCCATTCCGACACATTTCTGAACGAATTCGAATAATTTCGTCACTGATCGTTTCGTCACCGTTCAGTTCGTCACTGTTCATTTCGTCACTGAGACATAATTTTTAAAAAATATTGGCTAATTTCAATAAAATTATCTTATGAAAGTATTAACTGTTTTAAAACTCTCAAAAATTACTTATGCGTAAGAGTACTACCGTTGGTAGCCCCTTTTTCGAAAAAATTTTTTAGATTTTAAAAAGTCGAAAAATGAGTTTATAAAGGTTTTGAGGTCGCAGATCATGAATTTGGCTGTTGTCCTAAATGATATTACTCTGAGATATCGATGGGGATTTTCTGCTGCGGCTTTTTGCATAAATTCGGCAAAAAATTTGACGCAAATTATTGTCTTGATCAACATAGAGATTTTCGCTTAAGACCTTTCCCTCTAATGACATTTCTGGCGCATTTTATAATCAGCAACGAAATATTACAATCTCTGAAAACTTTAAGCATTCCTTTTAACAAATTTATTGGTGAATGCATCTGATCCCTGGTCTTTTGTCGAAGCTGAAATCCAATTGGTCATTTTATGAAAATAAAACGGAAACTTAACTCCACAATTTGCGAGAAAGCCAATCGAAAGTATATAAAACATATATAAAATAAGATTTTCAATTTTATCGAATATTTTTTTAAACTATTCTTCAGTGACGAAATGATCAGTGACTAACTGAACAGTGATGAAATGATCGGCCACCGACAAAACCAACGCTCGCACTGATACAATTCAAATTGTGCTACAACGTCACGTAACTACAGCCCGACAAACAATGCGCAGCTTGCGCCAAATCTTCTTTTTAATTTCACTTTGGATTTTTTAATAGATTTTTATATTGAATTAATGAATCAAATAAACAATTTTACTGCCTCGAAACTCTAAAAAATATTGTTAGCGGATGATGTCTTTGATGCGCGGCTCACAGATTGAACTTAGGTATGTTATTTTCGCACCGAAAATAATTTTTTGAAAAATTTGAATTTTCGACTTTTTGTTCGACTTCTAGTCCGAAATTCGTCGAAGTGGATGTCAGATTCGTGATCAGCTACCCCGAAAACCCAGCTAGAAATGTTTATATGAATTAAAACCTTTTTTTAATGGTCTGCAATTGAATAAGTCAGCGAGTATTTTTAAGCTTTTCCATTAATCTAAAAGTACCTCTAGATAATGCTGCTCTTAATCCTTTTGTTTTGTTTTTATTGTTCGTCGTCTCCAAAAAAAGCATCCGAGCTTGTGGAAAATCATCTTCCTCATCTTGGTAATATACCTATTTTTGCTTTTTGTATTTCCATTTTTTCCATTCAGGTTTCATGCAATTTTAATGTACAGACCGATGGAGCAATAACCTTGAAAAATGCCGTCTCGACCGTTGCTCATCCGCCGCCGAATGCTGCCGGGGTCGTTGATCCTCCGCCGAATGCTGCCGGGGTCGTTGCTCCTCCGCCGAATGCTGCCGGAGTCGTTGCTCGTCCGCCGAATGCTGCCGGGGTCGTTACTCCGCCGCTGAATGCTGCCGGGGTCGTTGCTCCTCCGCCGAATGCTGCTGGGAATTATTTTTGAAGGTTTTTGCAAACCAAATTGGGCAATCTTGGTATCATTCGAAAGCTCTTGATGAGGAGAAGCTTTTTATAAGCAAATGCTAACTAATTTGATGAGTTCGAAAAAAGATATGAGCGTTTGAAAATTTGTTTTTTGAATAACTTTTTAGCTGACCCACTTTTTGCTCTTAAAAACCCTCCAATTTTGTTAGTAATTTTTTTCTCTATCGGTATTCAAAATTTGAAGAAGATTTAACATCCTGAAAAAAAAGTTAAACATCACGAAGTGGATTCGGTTTTTCTCTATTAACAGAGATAAAGAAATAGTACGCCAAAAAGAGAGATGTTTTTTTCTCTGCACTCTCTATTTATTGGTACACATCTCGTTTTTTAAAACGGTGTGTGAAACTATGAAAAAGGCGATGAAAACAGTTGTCCATCGCGCTTGCACACAGGAGGAAACAAAAAGTAAAAGACCCGGGACTGAGGCTGACTGAACTGTTCAAAGTCTAAAAATGCAAGAAAAGTTAAATTCGATGAAATAATGTAAAATTGCGAGTTAAATGAAATGTAAATTGTATCTCATTGTCTCAATTACGCCTTCTGAAAATATTATTTGACTATGAGTTTTCAGAAAAGCCCTGAGCGCCGCGCGGTCCCGCAAATCGCGGGCATGTTAAATTAAATATTACTATCATTGATACTTTTGTAAATTCGGCTCACCACGCAAAAGTTCTTCAGCATTAACATTTATTTCTGTCTTCTTTTCCCAATTAAAGAAGCACAATCGAATAGGCTCTGTATTCATGGTGAATTGCGCGATTATTGAACATGAATTGGAATTGTGAGGCTGAACGAATAACCAAATAAACTGAAAGTGTTTGAGGAGCGCCGTTCAAGTGTTGCCTAAGGGGTGGTGGCAAATTATGGGAAGGGAAGCGATGAACGAACGACAAAACCATCCAAAGAAAGGAGCAGCTGCATTTGAGTTGTTCTGTTGCTGGGCATATTGGTGGCTTTGACAATTCCCCGACAATATTTTCTTACGCTTTGCCCAATGTTTGGCTTCCCTCCGTTACTTTCTGCCGCCCTTCTCTCTTTTTGTGTTGCCTTTGCCGTCGATTCTCCGTGCGCTGATCAATTGCAGCGTTGCGGTGTAATCGTTGAAGAGTTTGAGCGTCAATTGCACGACCTGAAGAACTCGGCATTCAGAAACTGTTTCACAAACACAGCGTAAGAAACAAATGATGAGTTTCTGCATGATTTTGTTTTTGAGGTGTGTACATGAGAAAATCGCATTTGATGATTGTTATGCCAAATCGCTTAGGGCCATACGGACGTCATTAGGAAGCAATTTGCCCTCCCCAGGCAAGTAAAACGACAAAAAGAAGATGCTAAAAGGCTCGCTATTACGGAATTGGGATTTTGCAAAAGTTCCTTTGGCATAGAAAGACAAATTCAGCAAATAGCGACTTTTTGACTGCGGCAGAGATGTTTAGTCCGCGGCTGGAACAATGCTTCACCAGCAGTGGTGCGACAGTCGGAGATGAAATTATGACTTTGATGAGTGGCGAAGGGAGCGGAAACGAAACCGTGGCGACCGAAGGAGGCACCGCTGCGGGCGGAGGTAAGACCGGCATTTTGGGCTGTCTTGGACAGTCTGATTTGACGAAAGCCATTGTTGTCTCCATTCCAAAAGATGTGGCCCATTTGGCGAGTGCCATTTACGGAATGGAATTGGCGGACCGTTTGTGGGCGCTGCCCTCGGGCACTCTGAGCAGAGAGCATCAGCTGCTGAACGCGGAAGGCGTCTGCTCGGCAAAGGTGCCATTAATACGAACATAAAGCCAACAGTGTGAAGTATCATCACAAATAGGAGTCCCCGACAAATGGACGAATGTTCGGTGGCGGAATCAGTCGCATTTCGGACCCCTCCTCTCCACAGCCGTGGGCATTTTAATTGAAAATTTACGCAAAAAGCATTGTTGTCAAATGCAGCAACAACATGAACACTTCATGCACGTTGAGTGCCTCCGAATTGAATTGTTTTGCTCTTCGGTTGGACCAGGACCCTCAGTATCGGCTGCTGATGTCCAGCAAGGACAAGGCCATTCGCTCATGCATCCAAAAGTTTGGCAAATGCCCCAAAAACTGAGTTCACTAAAACTCTCATTTACGCCGCAGTGTTCGCCTTCAACCCGATGGCAACTGCCACTTCCTTCGTCCGTCGTCCCATCGGTGCATTTGCGAGGCGCGCGACGAATTGGACAGCCGAATGCAAACAGTAAAAAGATTAGCCGATGGAATTCCGTAAGCATTTAATTGACGAGTAAGGCTGTTCTGAACTGCGTCCAACACTCGCCCGTTGCTCAACTTTACGCCGCCCTCAGCAGCCTCAGCCGATGGAATTCGCCGGCCGAAACGGACAGAGCGACGCCCACACGACGTAAGAAGCAGTTCAAAAGGCACACGCAATGAGAAACGAGTGCATTTTAACAGCCGACTCTTCGCCCACCCATCAGCAGAGCGTCTCCACCGCTGGTCCACTTTTGCCCAGCATTTCCTTCCAAAACGGCGAAGAAACACTTTCAGTGCCCTCGCAGTCTGCTGTGCTCACACCGGGTCCGGCCTTTCATTTTGGAATTGAATTTTTCGTGATGAGTCGATCCAAAAAAAAACTCAGTGTGGGCGTTCCAAAAAAAACTCAGTGTGGGCGTTCCAAAAAAAAACTCAGTGTGGGCGTTCCAAAAAAAAACTCAGTGATTGATTGGTCATTTTTCGGAAGCCTATCGCACCACTTTCGGGCACCAAAAGTGCCTGATCCGGAATCCGGACCAGCCCGGTTAAGAACAATTTTTTGTTCAGTTTTTCAAGGGCTATCTCCCAGGCCGGGTCCGGTCCTTGATCCATTCACTTGGAGCCCCTCATGGGTCGGGCACATCTGCCGGAGGACCCTCAGCTCGCCCCCGACCCTGGCGATGTCCAACCCAAACTAAGCGTGCCGGTACCAGCGGCTTTTTTGTACAGCTCGATGAGCTCTACAAAACGGTACCAATGGCGTCCGGCTGTGTCTACTACAAATGGAGAAAATTGGCGAGAAGTGATGCGAAAAATTGAAAAAATAAAAAAAAATTCTCACCAATTTTCTCCATTTGTAGTAGACACAGCCGGACGCCATTGGTACCGTTTTGTAGAGCTCATCGAGCTGTACAAAAAAGCCGCTGGTACCGGCACGCTTAGTTTGGGTTGGACATCGCCAGGGTCGGGGGCGAGCTGAGGGTCCTCCGGCAGATGTGCCCGACCCATGAGGGGCTCCAAGTGAATGGATCAAGGACCGGACCCGGCCTGGGAGATAGCCCTTGAAAAACTGAACAAAAAATTGTTCTTAACCGGGCTGGTCCGGATTCCGGATCAGGCACTTTTGGTGCCCGAAAGTGGTGCGATAGGCTTCCGGAAAATGACCAATCAATCACTGAGTTTTTTTTTGGAACGCCCACACTGAGTTTTTTTTTTGGAACGCCCACACTGAGTTTTTTTTGGAACGCCCACACTGAGTTTTTTTTTGGATCGACCTAGCACCGAATTTTTAAATGACGCGGACCAATTTTGGACCCAAATTCCCGCCCCCCAATGAATGCCATTGCTCAATCCTTAGGCACTTCAATTAACGGACAATGTATTTGCGCATGTGCGCAACCCACAAGAACGGCAAGTGTTTTGGCAAGCCATGACTTTGTCGGAAAAAACGACCACATCAAGCGCCGCGACAATTCCCGCCTCAGATGGCATTGTTTCTGTCGGACTCACTCCGCAATTATACCGTCCTCTGCCATCTATGCCATGGTAAAACTAAGCCAAGACAAGAAGAGTCAAAAGAAAGAACATCGGATAGGTACTACCAACCAATGCAAACGGCACTGAGCGCAGAGGCAGGAATTGCGAATGGATTTGAACGGTTTTTTAACGGACAACCGCCACTAAGGAAGAAAAGGGAGGAGAACGAAGACAAATAAATTGAAGACGAAAGGCATTTATTTGCAATCAAATTGGCATTGTAGCAAAGGTTCAAATCAAACAGACAATGAGACGAAAAGAGACTAACATTGGACCAACTGAATTTCCCCCAAACCCTCGGGCAAATCGCCCCAAAGTTTGGTTGGTCCAATCGGCACTTCACCCCCGTTCTTTCGCTTATTCGTCAGTCACTTCCATCTTACAATTAACACTATTTCCTCCGCTTGTATCCTCCGGCCTCTTTGCCCTCTCTTTTCTATGCGATTCTCTCTCCTCTTCTTCTTTGTCCACCTTTCTCTGCCCCTCCACCATTTTGGCCAATTCTTCTCCAATGGTCTCCGCCATGTCTGTGCCTCCTCTTTGCTGCGTTTCTCCATTTAAATCGAAGAAAATTGTCAAATGCCGGTCCCAATTGATGGACAACAGAAAGGCCATGCAAAGTGTGTCCCGAGGGCTCAGCTTCCGCAATTGGTAGTGGCGGTCCTTAAAAATGAAAACATTCGGCTGTTTTCAATGAGTCATATATTTTTGAAAAAAATTGGCGTAAAAAAATAAAAAGTTTTACCAAAATATGAAAGTTTTTTGGTGCGGATTTCAATGGCTGTGGCGGTTGTGACTGGAGTTGTTGGTCATTCGTTGCCCTCCCTTTGTTCGGATCAGTCGAACTTTGATGCGAGCGTTGGAGTAGAAATTCGCCAAGGTGTTCCATTGTAATTTCGGATGGTCCGCGGACGAAGTGGGAACAATGCATGTGAGCGGGGACGGAACCGGAGGAAAGGAGCGATTTGCTCGGTGCCAATTCAACCTCAATCTCATCGCCTTTTCGGCACATTTCCTCGGCCTAAACGAGCAGAAATTTATAATTTTAGCAAAATGGATTGGCTTTAATAAATCAAAATGGTTACCATTGTCTCCAAAATGAGAAGGTCGGCGCCCTCTTCCGACGATGCACACCGCGACCTGCTGGTCTGATCAGCGGGCTGCTGCTGACAATGAGTCTCATCCATCACAGACCGAACAGTGGACGGATTAGACAGTTCGTCGGATGACAAATCCGCTGATAAAGTCGAGTCGGAACTTAGCAAATCGGACGAGTCGTCGCTGCTTATGTCTTAACGCCTTGAGTTATTACATAAGATAAAAGGATTGAAAATACTATGCCAAATTTTAAAACAAATCACCACTAGAAGAATCCAAATCCTCCGAGCTTGAAAAGGCTGAATTTGCAGTGGGAATCTGCTGGTTGTGAGCAGCAACAGTTGAAGATGAGTCGACTTCCATCGCTTCGACGGGCGCGGGGGTTAATGTGACGACCACCTGATCGACCAATTCGCCGCTGGCGTTTTCTGTCCCCGCAGGGGACGAGTGTCCCTCTCCTCCACCGTTCTCTGTTGAAGAGCTCGCCGGCGGATTTGCGGTGCTCGCGTTCGAATCCACGGCCATTTTTGGAGGCCTTCGCTTCTTTTCTGGGAATTTTAAATTGTAATTCGTAAAATTACCACCCATCCATTTGTGTATAAATTTATATGTATTCTAGTTTAAATTTATGAAAATGAACACGCATTTGAACATTATACCAACTTTCGTAGTCGTACGACCCCTGCACTCTTTGTTTTCGGTAAGCTGCTTGCGCTTTGATACCCTCCTCGATGCTTTTCTAAATGTTTCCCTTCTAATTCAAAATTAGCCCAAACAAACTTGAAGGGCTGCAACGTTGCTTTGTTCTTGGAAAAATTGCATTGATGCATTCTGAATAGATGGTATTAAAAAAAACAACAAATCAAATCTCAACCCACAAGTTCAGTTTCATAAAGCTTCCGGTCGGGCCAAATCTATTCAAAAAAATAAATAAATAGAGGAAAACCCAAATTTATGAACTTTGCTTATGAGGAAGTCGAAGTTCGGGTCGGGTCTTAGCGAGCGCTTGGAGACAATTTTCTTGCGACATGTCGGACATTCTTTGTTCCCTCGCATCAATGCCGTTGTTATGCATTCGGAGCAAAACCGATGCAGACATTCCTATGAATTTGAAAAGAATATTTCTACCATACAAGGAAATTAGAGACCCTTTTTTGGTCATTTTTGGCGCTATAAATTACGAAAATAAAAGGCATAAAATTTTGCATTTGTTATTTCGAACCTTAGTCGTCATTGTACAGGTCAGCAAGTCCAGACAAATCGGGCAACACAGCTCCGTTGACAATGTCCTTACAGTCACTTTGATTTTGCTATCATCGCTAATCATTTTATGTGGCCTTCGAACCTAAGAAAATTTAAATTGTGAATTCGTAAGTATCCGATAGAGCACTTTGTCATATTTGCTTAGCTCCAACGTTTTTCCACCAGTTATTGTGTCCGTTGTGTTTGGTCCCGGCAATCCATTGTTCATTTTATTTATGAAGAGAAATGTACTTTTATTTAATGAATATTTAAATCCTAGGGCTACTTACATAAATGAAACAAAAAGTCAAAATAGAAAAGGAAACAAATTTGACGGATCAAATGTAAAAAACAAATGCACATGGTTCTTCCAATAGGTAATTTAGGGTGTAGCGGGTCCTTTCTTTGTCTCCTTTCTTTTGTAATTTGTTTTGCCAGGCTTCTTCTGCCGCCTCTCCCATTGATTCATTCACATCATTTCAGTCCTCCAAATTCATTCGTCGCCTTCGCTATTCGTCTCGTTGCTTTCGACAACAAGCGACGCACGCACACATTCAAACGACATTTGTCGTTGCTTGGTTAGATGGAAAGGGATGAAGACGATGGTCGGGTGGGTGTGTCCCTTTGCCGCTTCCTTCCATTGCTCCCTTCCTTCCTTTGTGTTGTTTGTGTGCATCGATTCCTCCCTTCCATTTCTCCACTCGCCCTTCGAGGGCTCTTACCATCGGTACCAACATTCGGTCTTCGTTCTCACTCCTACTCCACCATTTCCACCTTTTCAGCGCCCCGAAACGCAAGTTTCACAAACATACAACGGCTGAAGCCGTTTCTTTTAACTTGCAATTCATAATTCATTCTGAATCCAATTCCACACTCACCGAGGTTAATTTTTTAAGAATAAAAAACAATACAACAATTGAACTAAATTAAAACGAAGAATTTACTGAATTAGGTTGCTGAATTCATGTTGAGATGACAAGGCATGGACTCCGACCTCACCCAACAGACGACTTCTCATATTCATTCCACCATTGGTTCCTCCATTTCTCTTTCACACTGCACCCAATATTTTCACCCATACTTCTGTTTTCTGTTTGCCTCCACACACGCACACCTATCACACCAATTTCACCATCATAAAATTCCACTCTCCATCTTTTGCATTTCCATTTCGATATTTTTTGCTTATACAGCCATTTTGTTTTGCAATTGATTCCCTCAGAAGAAATTCAACTTCATTTACCTACATAATTATGAAAAGTCTTAAAATATTTTCATTTAAAAATTAAGCACTTACCATTCTTTTACTTATTGCATAAAAAAGGCCAGCCAAGACAACGACAGACAATCGGCAATGTATAGCCAGGGCCAAGGTGTGATGACGCCGCAGATATTAAACATGCAGCGTTTAATGGGTAGTCGGCCTCATAGGGTCGGGTCGGCCTTCTACGGACCTGGCGATGTGGATATGGTGGGTTTGACAGAATTATTTTTGTACCGGACGAGGAAAAAGGACTATGAAATGGTAACCCATTCACTCATGTAGACTAGTTCTTCTATGGAACTCAACGAACAGTACCCCGTGGGAATGACACAACACAATTTTGGCACATTTGGACAGACAAACCACATGATGGCAGGCTTCCAAAATCGTTCATCCGACATGGGTAACCTTCCTGCTGCGATGGGACATTCTGCGGCGACAAATGGAGGGTTCACCAGCGGTTTGGGAACTCGGATGCCGATCTTCAAATGCCCGGAGTGTGGCATCGTGAAAAATTCAAACGAAGAGTTGGAAGTGTGTCAAATATTACATTCCATTGGAAAGCAACTTCATTGATCACACCATTTTCAGGTCCATATTAAAACTGAACACCTTGGTTGGCTTCCCTTCCAATGTCCAATTTGCACCGCTTTACGTGCTTCGGACCTTCAGATGCGCGAGCACATTCACTCCCACCACAAGAAAAGTGAGAACAAGGTCAGTTGCGCATTGCTTTGGCTTTTGTCTCTTTAATTTTTCTTTTTACAATTAGTACATTTACGTGGACAACCCGCAGGCCAAGGCATTGCTGCAGGAAATGACCGACCGTGCTTTGTTCGGTGCTGCGCAATATGTCCAGCAGCAAATGGTCCGTAGGGGAGGCGGAGCAGCGGGAGGTTGGCCAACAGAAAGGGAATTTTGAAGACAAGGCATGAAATTTAGCTCAATTAGGAGTGCCACAACACCAAATGGCCAAGAGAGCTCGTTTGGACACCCAAAACAATGGCGCGGAGCGTCGATTCAACTCACAATCAGTTTTGGCAGCTAAAAGGTGCGATTGTGTTTACAATAACGTTTATTTGTTAGCTAAATTTTATCCTTTAGAATTGGTGACGAGATGGCACCGCCACGAAACCAAACTCAAAAATCGACGGCTTTGGCCTCAAAGGAGGCCATTCAAATGGAGGAAAATGCCGGGAGTCGTGGGAGTGAAGGAAGTGCCAATGAACAACCAAAGCAAAACACAGGGGAGACAAACGCTGTAGACGAAGAGACAGACGCACAATTATCGACCATTTTCGGTCGAAAGGTCAAGTCGGAGTTTGACATGGCTGCGGGTTGTTCTCCCGACACTTTGGTGGTGCCCGATGAGGATGAGGACAATCTTCCCGACGACAACAATCACCAAATGAACGCATTGCAAAACATGGCGGCGATGTTCTCCGCCAGCGGTGGAAGCAATGCCCACCAAATGGGAGGCGGTGTTCAGCGGAGCATCACAAATAGGACGATGATGCACCAGCAGCCGCTGATGAACCAACAGGGCTTCTACCGACGCATTGTTCGCAACAGACCCGGACCAATGTGAACGAACTTCAGACCTTGGAAGTCGTTAATATATTATACATTCATTCGTTCAGGACCTCCAAGAAACGCGTGTTGGGGTTGTGCGCCGAATGCGACAAACCGATCACTGCCGGCGCTCGTCAGATGCACATGTTCTACCACCTTGGCAAAGACATGAATGTAATAACATGATTTTCAAAGTAATTTAAAAAAAAATTCTCTTACAGACTTATCGTTTCCGTTGCAAACATGCGGGATGCAAAGTGCAACACTATCGGAAGGATCAGATGGAAAACCATCAGTCGAAAGCGCACGGAAAAGTTGACGCCGAAATGATGGAAGACAGAAGCATGGAATTGTACAACATGGTCCAAGTCGGAAATGGCCTAATTTTTCAAAGTATTTAGTTGTAATTTTTGGATGTTTAGGAAATGTCAATGCAATTGTTGGGCACCAAAGGAAACACTCCCGGACCAACTGCAGTGAAAGCGCAACAGATTTATGAGCAGCAAATGCGCGAAATGGAAGCCAATTTGGGGGTGAGAAAGCGGCGGAGGGTACGTCTCACTTTGGGGTTATATAATTAATTTCTCAAAATCCACCAAACAGCCTGAATATTTTGGCTGCAATCTTCCAGCCGCCAACAACAACGTCATCTCCCGCTCTTCCGGTCTACCAATTTACGACTCCGCCAACCGCCGAGTGGAGGATTTGGAATGTCGTCTGTGCAACAAATTCATCCTTAATCGCATCAAAGGCTTCCACATCCTTTGGCATCTGAACACCGACCTCAACATCGTCCGTTACGGCTGCAAACATTGCAACTTCAAACATGACCGTCCTCAATCGGTCGCTGCCCATGGCATTCGAGAGCACGGCGACGAAGCATCGTGTGAAGATTTGCTGTACAACTTCGAGGACGAGCTCAAGCAAATGTCCAAGGCGTGCTTTGGCGTGGAGCGTTTATTCGAAAAGGAAATACGCCGACGCAATCGCTTAGTTCGTAATCATAATATTTTTATATACCTTTTAAAACGAAGGATACATCTCATTTGTTTTGGATTAACAAGTATTTTAAGGAACGTTTTGCGCGATGTTCGACAGAAAATTCCTCGGCGGGCCGTGCCGAGGACGACGACAATTCCCAGCACGGAAACAACGAATCCAAACTGTCACAGCAAATTGTTCGCCGCCGTTCTCAACAGCACATCATGAATCTGAGAGTCTCGTTGAAGTCTGAAAATGTTGACCGCGACTGGACGCCCAAAGAGCCGGTGAGGAAACGACGAAGCGGAGGCCGTCGTTTCTTCGGGTCGAGGTGAGCATTGGGCTGTGGGATATTTGCTTATCGTAGGTCATTATGGGATCGCTCGGCTTTACCTTATTCTAGGGGTAGGAAGCCAATGTCGCGGAAGGCGCGGGATGTGATGATCAAACTGCGCGAGGTCAGCATGCGACTTGGCGGTGCTCAGTATTTCAAGAAGCGCAGCAACGAAGCCATTGCTTGTGAGGTAAAATGTGGTGGTAACTGCTGGGCAATACGAAATGATTTACTGATCGGAGGCTGTCTTTTACGCCATTTATCATATGACAGCTAAAATGTACAATAAAATTCACTATGCTCCCTTGTCGCCTTTCCTCATTGTTTTTCCGCATTTATTTCCACTTTTTTCAGAAATGTGGCAAACTCGTCATCAATCGTCTGTCTGATCACGCTTACTCTCACTTGGAGGGGTGCGACCTGTTCAAGTGCCAACAGTGCAACTTGGTATTGTGGAATTCACCTTGGTCTCCCACTGTGTTCACATTTATGTTGTCTTTTAGGGTCACTTTTCGCGTGAGACGATTGTTCGTCATTTGAAGGACTTTCATAATTCGCATGAGGCTCCTATGGACAATCGCCTTCGTTTTGCACAAGTGACCATCGTTTTGACTTGGCTTTAATTTAAATAATTTTACTTAAGGAAATCAAAGATTCCATTCGCGATTGCTACCCACAACTTTTTATCGATGCGCCGATCCCGACGAAAGAGGTGAAAGGGGAAAAATTAAGGTAGTAATTAAAACGTTGCCATCCCTTTTAAGGACATAGAAAAACTGAGAGACAGTCTGAATCTGAGCGACCAAGTGTTGGTCTGTGACAAAGACGAGGAAGGAGAGGAGGGCGAGCGCGAGGAGGACGCCGAAGAAGCGGCGATGGACAAAGACAACGCGAATGAGGACGAAGAAGAAGACGGAGAGGAGGACGGGGAGGACGAAGAAGAAAAGGAAGATGAGGACGTGGAGAAGGAGGAGGAGGAAGAAGAGGAGGAAACGGAACAGCAGGTGGACAGACATTGGGGGAAGGGGAGAAGAAACACGGAAAAGGAAGAAGAGGGCGGGAAGGGAAGGGAAAACTATCACTGATAAATGCCCAAATATTCAGTCGACCGCCAACGACGAGGAAGAAGCAGAGGAAGTGATAGGCGAGGGCGAAGAAGACGAAGAGGAGGAACGGGAGGGCGACGAAGGGAAGAGACAGAACAGGCGGCAGAGAAGAAGGAGGCCAGAAAATACCCGGAAGAGGAGGAGGACGAAGATGAATTCTATTTTTAATCATTTTTCATATCCTTTTTGCTTCTCATTTTCCAATCTTTTTTATTATTTGGACCTAAACTAATATTGTCGCTTCGTTAATTGTAAGTTTTTCTAAGCAATTATGCATGTTTTCTAATTGTTTTCGATGAAAATGACTTATAAATTGGAACTGTTAGTGGTTTCGCGCTTCTTTGCTTTTAATGATTCATATTTGGTAAATTTCTCTGCAGATGATTCAAAATGGCAACAATTGCTGGCATTATCATGCTAATTGCCCTGAGGGGTGTCCCCCTTTGGGTGTCGGCCGATGCCACCGCCGTTGTCTCGTCGTTTTTTTTCTGTTGCGACTGTGCCAATCCCTCCGGCATTATACTCCAATTGGTCCATCGTTCCCCTTTTGGCACTTTTCGCCGTTCCGTTTTTTGTGCTTTGTGCCGTTTCTTCTGCTTTCTGTGGCGCTTGGACTTCGCTTTGCTCGGCTTTTCCTCCATCGCTGGTCGTATGTCAGTGGGAAAATGCTCGCCCTCGTGGTAATCTGCCGGGGGCAATTCACCGTTTTTGCCTTTCCCTTCTCACCGTGTAAATGAATCCGGCGATTGGCGTGGCACCCAACAATTTGGCCATTCCGCCGTTGCTGCCAAACATTGCCTTTTGCAATTTGCCGTCACTGTCCGCCATTTGGCGATCGATTTCTTGCGAAAGATTGGCCATTGGCACGTCAGTGTGGAAAACGGCCAAAACATTTTGGCGTCGATCTTTTGAATGGGAGAGTCACTGAGCAAAAGGGCCAATTTTGCTGCCACTGACATGCCAAATCCGCCGGCACAAAGTCACTGCCAATGGCCTGGGCAAAACCGCGTGGGAAGCGATCGTTTTGCGCTTCCAAATCAATTTGGGCAATGCCAAAGGAGGAATAGTCGAAATAGAGTTGGAGTGCCGACGGGGAAGAGAGCTGATCTGTCTTATTGTTTGTTTAACATTTGTTGGGATGGCAGCGGAGGTGCTCACTTATGGCCACCAAAAAGTGAAGGAATCCGCCGTTATTCGGCAGCCCTTCGCCAAATTCGATGCCCTCCAATCGGCTGTAATTGGCCAATTCGGAGCTGTCGAATGGCAACAGTGAAATGTCCGCCCCGTTTCCATCCACGGCGATCACTTTGCCGCTTTGTTCGTCCCTCAGAAAGACACGCCGTAAAGTCGAATCGGGCACTTTTGGAAACACCGCCGGCGCTAGGCCCAACTCCAAAAGCCCTAAAATATGGAAACGTTGTGAGAGGGGAAGAATTGTTTCGAGAGATCTGTCGTGACGCAAAAACAGTTCGAATCGGATTGCCCCCGCCCGTCCGCCCTCCGTTAAACGCACACTCTCTGATTCCCATCCCCGCACTTTCGCAGCAAATCCATTGCACTCTCTTCCCGGCCTTCATTTCCTCAGCTTTACTCTCCTCGCCATCTCTTTCCACTGCCATTCGGCATTTGTACAGCGCCGGACAGGAAAAAGCGGCATTCGGATCACAGGGAGTGGCATCGAAATAAGTGCCATTGTTTGGGCATTGCCAGCGCGGCTGGGAGGAGGGAAGTTGGGCTAAATTGAGGTGGGGAGGAAAAAGTTGGGTAAGGGAAGGACGACGACGAACCGGAAAGGCATAGGAGGAAGAGGAGGAGAAGGAAGAAGAAGAAAAGGAAGGACGAAGAGGAGCTATTAGACAAATTGGCCATTGGGCCAACGGACGGACAAATTGCCAAAGGCGAATATTAATTAATTAATTGACGAGTGAATGATGATTAAGATGTTATGTTAATCATGAGAAGGTGGGAGAATGGTCGGCTGAGAAGGGATGGAGGCGCGTGAGGCAATTTGGCGTTTGGTGGATGAATGGCCGGCCCAGGCCCACTGCTGCGGTTGGATCTTTCAGTTGCAGAGCCCCCCCCCCCCCCCATCGATCCACAGAAAAAGGCCAAATAAGCAAATATTGACAAAAAACAATCACAGATGGATGAATGAAAGAAATGTGTATGATGTGTGTGAGGAAGTCGGACCAATAATTAGTGGAAGAAAAAATGAAAGAGAGGAGGGAAGAAAAGAGGGGAAATGGGGGGGGGAGGAGAGGGAAATGGGATGAAAAGTTGCGGAAATGGGGGAAAATGGGAAGAATGAAACGGGAACGAGCCGGTTCGGTGCCGTTGATAATAAGAACGATAGGCGCCGCCGAGAAATTTTGAACCAAAAAAAAATTAAATTTACCGTTTCATCGGTCTTCAAAAAAAAAAAACACAAAATGAGGCTAATGCCTCATAATTGAGAGCATTCGGTGATTACGTTGAATAAACTTAGAAAAGGATACTTCTGATTAGGTGATGGGATCAGTCGATTTAACCGTACGATGACTCACCCCCCCCCCCATTGCCCTCTCCCTATCCCTTCCCTCCTCCTCCCTCCCTCCCCCATTTCTTCCCCTGAATCTTCCTTTTGTCCCATTGATTCATCCCTCCCATTCTTTTTCATTGGCGTCCCCATTCGCTTGGCGATATGTTTATTCTTGCAAAAATTTTCCCGTCATTAAAAATGATTCTTCACGTGTGCCCCGCTCCTCGTCAATTCATTCCGTCTTTGCTTCTTCTGCCCAAAACGCATCAGCGGAGTTCGTTTATCCTTCGCTTCTCTCATTCGTCCCTCCTTTCCTTCCTCTTCCCCCACCTTTTTCTCTTCCTCTTCCTCATGCTTTTCCTTCTCTTTTCTTCCTCTTTCTCTTCCTTTTTCTCTTCCTCTCTTTCTTCATACATTTTTCCTCCGCTTTTTCCTCTTCCTCTCCTATTCCCCCGCCTTTTCTCTTCCTATTCCTTCTATTTTCTTCCTCTTCCTCTTCCTCTTCCTCTTCCTCTTCCTCTTCCTCTTCCTCTTCCTCTTCCTCTTCCTCTTCCTCTTCCTCTTCCTCTTCCTCTTCCTCTTCCTCTTCCTCTTCCTCTTCCTCTTCCTCTTCCTCTTCCTCTTCCTCTTCCTCTCCCCTCCCCTCCCCTCCCCTCCCCTTCCTTTTGCTTCTCGCAGATGTTTTCCCTTCTTCATTGCCATGTGATGATGACATTCCGATGATGGTCTTCACTTCCCTGCTTCATTTGATTTTCAAATTTTATCAAATTCTCATCGCGACTTCCTTTCCTTCTCCCTCTCCCTTTTCCTTTTCTTCCTATGTTTCCCATTTTCTCACATTCCTTTGCCTTTTCTCTCTTCCTCTCCCCATTCCCTCTCCAAATTCTCCTTCTTCCAATTCCTATAATCTGATCATGATCAGTCAGTCTCTATGCTTTTTTCCCTCCCTCCCCCCTTCTCTTTTTCCTCTTTTGTCCGAAGACCGGAATGTTCTTCCCTTCTTTCCGTCCCCTCATTTTCAATTGTCCCGCTACCAAATCAATTAATTCGCTCTTCCACCAGCCACCAAAAATCTCTCTCTTTTGTGCTTATTTCCACTTGTTTCTTCATCATTTTCTTCCTCCCATCTTTCTTTCCTTCCTTCGCTTCATTTGCTCTTCCCCATCCCCCTGTCCACTTACTTCCTTCGTTTCCCTCCCTCCTTCTCCTCCTCTTTTCCTCCTTCTTCCCCCTCTTTCCTCTTCCCTCTCTTTCCTCTTCCTCTTCTTTTCTTCCTCTTCCTCTTCTTTCCCTCCTCTTTCCCTCCTCTTCTTTTCCTCCCTCTTCCTCCCTTACCCTTTTCTTCCGCTTTTCCCCCTCCTTTCTCCACTTTGCTCCCGCTTCCTTCTTTTGCGCAAATTAATTCCCCCCCCCCCTTTTCTCTGCCCTTTCCTTTCTTTCCGCCCAATTTGATTTGATTTGATTAGCTTTTCCTCCCTCTTCACTGATCGTTTGCTTCATTCATTCATTCGTTTACTCGCCACCCAACCAACAGCCCACCCAAAAACTGATTGACCACACTGATCACTTCACTTCTCCGCTTTTCTCTTTCTCGTTCATTAATTAGTTCAATTGTTAATTTTTCTACAGTTCGTCAATTAATTAATTAATTAATTATTGCCTTTCTTTTTTTGTCCGTCCGTTGTCCATTTTAAATGTTTCAATGGGGGGGGGGGATGTCATTAGGTCATTAGCCGTGGATAGTTCTCAAAATTTGTTCGTCCGTTTTTCTTTTTCGGCTTTTTATTTCGTTTTTCGTTTCAATTTTATTTCGTTAAATTGCTTCTTTCCAAATGTCCATTTTCCCCTCTTTCGCTTCCTACATCTGCTGCTGCTGCAGCATTAGTGAGTTTCTTCACATATTTCCGCTTCAAGTGCCGCTATTCCTTTGCCCCGGGGCTTTTCCCCTTTTGTTTTGGGTGTTGCCCTCCCCCTCCCGCCATGCCCCTTTCCCCCCCCCCTCCTATCTCCTCTCTTTCTCCCCTCTCCTCTCTCCTCCCTCCCCCCCCCCCCTCTCCCTCTCCCCCCCCCCATTTTTCTTTGTATTTTCTTGCCCCTTCCTCAGCAGGAGGGGGACTGTCCTCCTTTATTTCCACTTCTATTTCACAATCCTACGATCCCTCTCAATCCTTTCCTCCATTCGTTGTCATTTCCAAAAATGGACCCCCCCCCCTCACTCATTCGTCGCTCTTCCCTCCCCCTCCTCAACACACTTATTCATCCCACTCTCCTCCTCTTCCGCTCCTTCTCTTCCCCCCCCCCCCCTCCTCTTCCCCCACTAATCCATTCACCCGATCCGACCAGTCGTTGTTGTCCGCTCCGTATTCGCGGTTGACCTGCATATCCCTCGGTTCCTTCTCGCCTTCCCTCCCACCCACCGCAACTCCAAGAATTGGGTCGGATCGAATGGAAGTTGTGGGTGGTTCGTCCTTTCCAATCCTAATTACTACCACAAATGAGCTATTTCAGTTGTGGGCGACGATTGGGCTGCTAATGTGAGAGTGATGGAAAGTGATCAGCTGACCGATCAGCCCGATTCGACTGATCTGATCTGACCACCCTTTATTGCCCCCCTTTTTACTGCCCGCCCCTCTTTTTGCCCCCCTTTTTTGCCCTTCCGTCCTCCGTCCGTCCATCTGTCCCATTAGTGTAATAATTACCGAAGCATTCGCTGCGTTTCCCCCCTCTTCCGCCGCTGTTGATCTGATTACACCTTCCTTTCTCTGCTGTTGTTTGTTTTCCTCCTTTTCTTTTTACAATTTTATTAAGTTTTTTGTTACAATTTAAATTCTGAATTATTTTTTTGATATAATTTTTATTTTATAAATATTTTTGTTTGATTTTTAAGACGAAATTAGCATTCATTTGCAGAAGACTGAGCCAAAAGGAAACTTCAAAACCGTGGGATGGCGTGCTCTTCCAATTTTTTATTCCCTTTTTGTTTGTATTGGAATGAAATGAAATGAAATGGAATGGAGATGGAACATGGACTGACTGATGAGAAGGGAGAGAAAGGGGAGGGGAGCTTATGGAATGTGGGAGGGGAGGGGGGGAAGGGACACATCATCTCATCGGCGGAGAGTGTGGGAAGACAAACGAAGAGGAGGGCGGAGAAGCAAAAGATATGACGGGAAGAGTGCGATGACGGAAAGTGGAAAAAGCAGCGAATGGACGGCGAATGCCAAAGTCGGAGTATCTTTTGGCATCGCTTCGATCATTCCATGGCATTGGCATTTTCTTGGCTCCGTCCTATGCTTTTGCTGCTTTTTCTCGACCATTTTCCATTCTCTCTTTCCATTGTTCATTTCAATGCTGCATTTGCTCCCCCCTTTCTTCTCATCCTTCATTTCTTCCCGAGCAAAATGCGCGGGGGCGGGGGAAAAAAACGGGGGGGGGGGGGGGGGGAAGAGCGGCACCGCCGCATCGCCGCCTCCTCATCACTCCCACAAAATGCTTCCTCCGCCTCCCCCTTCCCCACTTTCACTAACACCTTTCCCCTCTCTCTCTTTCTCCCTCTCTGTCCCTTTCTCGTTTCTCTCTCTCTCTCTTCCTCTCTCTCTCTCATAACTTCCATCTCTCGTCCCCTCCTTCGCTCCCCAATTCTCATTCACCCATATAATTCACTCTCCTCCCCCCCCCCCCCACCACCCTTCCGTTGCCCCATCATCCTCCATCCTCCCTCCGCCGCACTTACTCATCCCATCTGTCGTCCGTCATTGTCAGTTTCGTCGGCCGCTCGCGCCCCTCGGGTGATTCCGTCTCCGAATTCGCCAACCTGCGCACTTCGTCCCCCCCCCCTCCCCCCTCCCCCCTCTCTCTCGGCGTTTCCCCCGTCGCCCTTTTCAACACTTCGCTTGCCCTTTTAACATTCATCCGCCGAGGCTCTTTCATGAATTTACAATTGCCTAATTTATTAATTGGTTTCCGTTTGCCTCTCATTTCGCTTAATTTTTCCTTTCTTCCGTCGTCCAAAAACATTGACAGACTCTCCGCTCATTTGTCAATGAATGACTGTCCCCCGCCGAAGGGATTTGCCGCTTTTCGTCCCTCGCATCCGAGCAACAGTCTCTCCTCCCTCTCCTCCTCCCCCTCCCTCTGCTGATGATGGATTGAGTTGCCAGGAGACCTTTTGCCCGATGGCAAATAAAGCCTCCCCCGGGCCGATGGTCGCAATGTGCCAAAGTGGCATTGGAAAGGTTATTTTGCTTTTGTGTGGCATGGGATGGATATTCACTTCCTTTTGTGTCCCCAAGGGACCCCCGGCCTTTCGCCCTTTCTCTCCCCTTTTCCATCCTCCCCAAATTCGTCCAAAATCTCTCCTCCTTTCCAAATGCGCCTTCTCCTCGAATTTCCCTTCTTCTTTCCTTTTCGTCCCTTTTTTCTGTATTCATCCGCTTTTCCTTTTCCTTTTTCCCATTGCTTTTTCCTTTCTCTCTTCCCATAAATCGGCTTTTATCCTCTCAAAATTTGTTCATCGATTTTTGCTTCCCACAAATCCCTTATATCCCTGTGCTCCCCTATCCTTTTTTATTCATCCATCCTCCTTCGCTTTTTTTGTGTTTCCTCTGTCCTAATGTCGGGAAGAGCGGACATCGCCCCCCCCCCTTCCTTATTCATTTCCACTCTTCCTTATTTTTCGTTTTTACCATTCCGTGCCTCCTCCCTTCTCTCTCATCATCTCCTCTCTTCCCTTTCCCCTCTTTTTCTTACTCCTCCTCCCTCTCTTTCCCCTTTTTCCCATTCTTCCCTCCTTTCCTTCTTGGCATGCCGTGCCTCCTCCCTTCCCTTTTCTCGTATCATTTTATTTTCTTACCATTCCGTGCTTCCTCCTTCTCTCCCATTCATCTCCTCTCTTCCCCTTCCTTTCCTCTCTTTTTTGTATAATTTTCTTTTTCTTTCCATGCCATGTTTCCTCTCTTCACTCCTCCCATTTTCCTTCTCTCCCTTATCCGTCTGTTGGTCTCCACCAAGTCCAAATTAGTGTTTGCCGCTTGTCACGGACAATTTTGCCGCTTCCCGTCCTCCTCCCTCCCGTCCCTCCTCAATCTCGTCCTTCGTCCTTCGCCCGTCTGTCCATCACCGACTCAGCCAAGCGCTGGGCCGGAAATGTTTGGCCGGAGAAAAGAAAATCATTCGTCCCTTCCCTTCTGCGTCACCTCTTCCCGCATCACTTCAAATTTGCATTAGCCGTTGTCAAATGGCATATTACGGGAGGGTCTTCAAATTGAACGGCAATCCGCCAATTTGGGGGGGGGGCGGAAGAGGCGACTGTTTGCTTCTTCTTCTCTTGTCGCTTTTAAACGGGGCCAATTTGGCATAAACTGAACGCCACTTTTCCTCTCCCATTCGCTTCCATTCTTCATTCATCCCATCTCTTTTTTGCTCCATCCTTCCATTTATTACTCATCCGTCTGTCCGTCCGTACGGTCGACTCGACCGACCCTTCCCCAATTTCATCCGTTTGACCACTCTCCCCCCTCCCCTCCCTTTTCCTCTTCCACTCTCCCCAATTTCGTCTGACCCGCAGCATAAGCCAATTAGCCCATCCTTCGCCCCCCCCCCACTTCTCCTTCTTCACTTTCTGCTGCTCTCTCTCTCTCTCTCTCTTCTTCTTCCGTTATGTTCGTTATTGGTGCTTTTATCAAGAAATTGTGCCCGGAGGGTTCGCCTAATCCAATTTGAGCCTCCCCCATAATTGGCGTTGTGCCGCTGCACCTTTTCTCGATAATCTCGAGTTCCCCCCCCCCCCAACCCATTGCCGTGGCTTTTCCCCGCCTCATTCATTCATTTTTAATTTTCTCCCATTTTCCTCCATTGCCCCCCCTCTTTTGTCACATTTTTCTTAATCATTCCGTCCCCTCATTATCCCCCCCCCCAATTCTGTGCATTTCTCTCTTTTTGCTCTTCTGCCCATTATTTCCCAAACCGGGCAAGTTTTGTCCCGTCTGTGAGGACAAAACATTTCCCCATTATTTGTTGTACAACAAAACACTCTCGACACGCACTTTCCCCCTTTCCCTTTTTAAGTCCATTCATTCCATTAGGAATTCACTAAATATGCATTTGTTCCGTTCTTTCTCCCCCTCCCTCTCACTTAAACGGTTTTTCATGGCCCTTCTCCATAAATACTTAAATAGCCTTCCCCTCCCCCTCCCTTTCTCCTAATTTTATTGCACACATTGGCGCCACTTTGTCGCGATAATTAGCTAAAACATTCGTTGCCCCCCCCCCTCAATTTGAAGAAATGCAACGGCAAATGCCAACGCTAACGGCAAAAACGCCGGCGAAAGGAGCGTAATTATTTCTTTGGGCCAATTGGATGAAAGATCAGAGATCGCCACACATCAAATTGCCAAATTCGCAACATTCACAATTCGCTGACCTTTCCTTTTGTGCCGACATTTTCAATGGGCCCCCAAAGCCGAATTTTCGGTGGAAGTGCCGGCGGCAGCGAATTGTCAAAATCCATCACATTTCACGACTTTTGTGAGTTGACTCAGCGAGAGATGGGCCAGCTGAAGCTGTCATCGAGAGGACGAATTGAGGAGGAAGAAGAGGAGGAGGAAGAGATGGACGAAGAGGAGCAGCAGGAGAGGAGGAGGAGGTGAGGAAGAAGAGACAGTTTGGGGGAGAGGGGAAAAAAGAGGGGGAAAGGGACTGATGAAAAAGAGAAGACACGGGAGGGAGAGGAGGAGGAGAGGAGGTGAGGAAGAAGAGACAGTTGGGGGAGAGGGGAAAAAAGAGGGGGAAAGGGACTGATGAAAAAGAGAAGACACGGGAGGGAGAGGAGGAGGAGGTGAGGAAGAAGAGACAGTTGGGGGAGAGGGGAAAAAAGAGGGGGAAAGGGACTGATGAAAAAGAGAAGACACGGGAGGGAGAGGAGGAGGAGGAGGTGAGGAAGAAGAGACAGTTGGGGAAGAGGGGAAAAAGAGGGGGAAAGGGACTGATGAAAAGAGGAGACACGGGAGGGAGAGGAGGAGGAGGAGGTGAGGAAGAAGAGACAGTTGGGGGAGAGGGGAAAAAAAGAGGGGGAAAGGGACTGATGAAAAAGAGAAGACACGGGAGGGAGAGGAGGAGGAGGTGAGGAAGAAGAGGCAGTTGGGGAAGAGGGGAAAAGAGGGGGAAAGGGACTGATGAAAAAGAGGAGACACGGGAGGGAGAGGAGGAGGAGGAGGTGAGGAAGAAGAGGCAGTTGGGGAAGAGGGGAAAAAGAGGGGGAAAGGGACTGATGAAAAAGAGGAGACACGGGAGGGAGAGGAGGAGGAGGAGGTGAGGAAGAAGAGACAGTTGGGGGAGAGGGGAAAAAAGAGGGGGAAAGGGACTGATGAAAAAGAGAAGACACGGGAGGGAGAGGAGGAGGAGGTGAGGAAGAAGAGGCAGTTGGGGAAGAGGGGAAAAGAGGGGGAAAGGGACTGATGAAAAAGAGGAGACACGGGAGGGAGAGGAGGAGGAGGAGGTGAGGAAGAAGAGACAGTTGGGGGAGAGGGGAAAAAAGAGGGGGAAAGGGACTGATGAAAAGAGAAGACACGGGAGGGAGAGGAGGAGGAGGTGAGGAAGAAGAAACAGTTGGGGAGAGGGGAAAAAAGAGGGGGAAAGGGACTGATGAAAAAGAGAAGACACGGGAGGGAGAGGAGGAGGAGGAGGTGAGGAAGAAGAGACAGTTGGGGAAGAGGGGAAAAAGAGGGGGAAAGGGACTGATGAAAAAGAGGAGACACGGGAGGGAGAGGAGGAGGAGGAGATGAGGAAGAAGAGGCAGTTGGGGAAGAGGGGAAAAAGAGGGGGAAAGGGACTGATGAAAAAGAGGAGACACGGGAGGGAGAGGAGGAGGAGGAGATGAGGAAGAAGAGGCAGTTGGGGAAGAGGGGAAAAAGAGGGGGAAAGGGACTGATGAAAAAGAAGAGGCAAGGAAGAGGGAGCGGAGGAGGAGGAGGTGAGGAAGAAGAGACAGTTGGGGGAGAGGGGAAAAAGAGGGGGAAAGGGACTGATGAAAAAGAGAAGACACGGGAGGGAGAGGAGGAGGAGGTGAGGAAGAAGAGGCAGTTGGGGAAGAGGGGAAAAAGAGGGGGAAAGGGACTGATGAAAAAGAGGAGACACGGGAGGGAGAGGAGGAGGAGGAGGTGAATAAGAAGAGACAGTTGGGGGAGAGGGGAAAAAAGAGGGGGAAAGGGACTGATGAAAAAGAGAAGACACGGGAGGGAGAGGAGGAGGAGGTGAGGAAGAAGAGGCAGTTGGGGAAGAGGGGAAAAAGAGGGGGAAAGGGACTGATGAAAAAGAGGAGACACGGGAGGGAGAGGAGGAGGAGGAGGTGAATAAGAAGAGACAGTTGGGGGAGAGGGGAAAAAGAGGGGGAAAGGGACTGATGAAAAGAGAAGACACGGGAGGGAGAGGAGGAGGAGGAGGTGAATAAGAAGAGACAGTTGGGGGAGAGGGGAAAAAGAGGGGGAAAGGGACTGATGAAAAAGAGAAGGCACGGGAGGGAGAAGAAAGAAGAGGGATGAGTTCACCTCTTTTGCCGAACTGTTCATTTTTAGCGAGTGGAAATTCACACGAACAAAGTGCCACCCGCAAAAGTGCCAAAGGGGGCCCCTATCACTGCCATTCCACGGTGGCACTCGCTGTCAGTGGATGACCAGGACGACAAAGGCACCGCTACGGAAAGGGTACCGACAAAGCGAAGGAAGCGGCCGCTGAACGCCACTTTCTCCGATTGGCTTCAGTTATTCCTCTCCAAACGGCGCCCCCGGCACAAATGCTATTTTAACTTTGCGGCAGCAACGGGCGCCAATCGGAGTCGGACGATGCACCAAATGCACCAAAGTTGCTACGCGGGGGTCGCCGGGCCCAACGGAGGACCGCTCCGACCGTCCGTCTCTCTCTGTAAGGCTTTTCGCCGGGGGGGGGGCGGCAAAAGGCGAATGATTGGCACGGCAAACGGACGGACGGAACAGCGGAATAATAAGCCTTTGTTTAGCCGTTGTCCATGAGAGCAGTGCGCTCGGATCGGACGGCGAAAGCATCGAAGTGTCGCCGTGTACGAGCGATCAGTCGGCGGGCGGCGGAGACGGAAATTTGGGGGAGGGGCGACAGACGACGAAGACGGAATACATTCCGAAGGTCAAACTGCGCCAAAAGCCGAACCGACGCTGGAGCGAAGTGAGCAGCGAATTGGAAATCATTGGCCAATTTGGGGGGTTATTAACAAATTCATCTGTCACTAATTAATTTCGCGTTGCAATGAATGACGTCATTTCTACACACTTTTTGTCGGGGTTTCCCCCCCCCCCCCTTAATTTTCTCCCCATTATCCCCCCTTTTTTCCAATTCCCCCCCCCCCAATTAAAACATTTTCGATTTAATTTAGTGCCACTCAATTAAATGGGACGTGGAAAGAATATTTCTACATAATAATCTCCGAGAGAGAATGCGATTCTTGTTTATCATCATCAGAAAATAATTGGTGAAAGAAGGAAAAAGGGAAAGAAAATGAAGAAAAATGAAAAGTGAAAAAAAAGAATGGCATCATTTGAAACTTCGTTAAAATGCCAAATTGGAGGTTCAATTTGTGTTGGACAGTGCTCGAGAGTCTCGTCCTTTCAACTGATCGTTGCCTTTCCGTGAATGTGAAGCTGTACTTCCCCCCTTTAGCAAGACATCCAAAAACGACTGTCACTTCCGCCGGACATTCGTCTGCCCCAAAATGTGATCGACAAACTGAACAGAACGCCAACTCTCGACAATCCGTTGACGCGGAAGAGCAAAAGGGCGTCGCTGAACGAAATCGGATTCGGCAAATTGGAGACGTACAAAAAAATATTCGATTTGGGCGAGGGAACGTACGCGACGGTTTATCTGGGCAAGAGTTTGTTGACTGGCAAAAACGTGGCACTGAAGGAAATACGATTGGAACACGAAGAGGGCGCGCCGTGCACAGCGTAAGGGACCGCCGATGGCACACGTTGAAAGGGGAAAAAGGGAAAATGGGGGGGGGGGGGAAATTGGGATAAAACTCGAGAAATTTCTCGAATCGAGACTCTCGCACATCCCTATGAATGGAGAGATTAGTGAAATGGACGAAAATGAAAGGAATTCCTATTATTCAGAATAAGGGAAGTGTCACTGCTCAGAAACTTACGACACGCGAACATTGTGACGCTGCACGACATTGTGTACACGGACAGGTGGCACGGCACACTTTTTGGGATGGCATTTTGCCATTTAAACCCACGAAAAGCAAATGGGCCAAAGGGGGGGGGGGGGTGAGGCGCAGAATGACCAACTAATCCCTTTTATCTCTCATTGCCCTCACCCAAAAGTCCATCCGTTAGGATTCTCACGTTGGTCTTCGAATTTGTGGAGCGCGACTTGAGGGAGTACATGGAGGAGTTGGACGGGATGATCAGCATCGCCAATGTCAAGCTGTTCCTTGTGCAGCTTTTGCGCGGGTTGGCCTATTGCCATTGCCGGCGGATTTTGCACCGCGACTTGAAGCCGCAGAATTTGCTGATCAATCGGACGGGCGAACTCAAATTGGCCGACTTTGGCTTAGCCCGGGCGCAGTCGGTGCCCACCAAAACGTACTCCAA
The DNA here is from genome assembly GCA_023374025.1 of Heterodera schachtii. Taxonomy (NCBI): domain Eukaryota; kingdom Metazoa; phylum Nematoda; class Chromadorea; order Rhabditida; family Heteroderidae; genus Heterodera; species Heterodera schachtii. The sequence continues at coordinate 897,140 of SIJG01000041.1, forward strand.
CGAAGTGGTCACTCTGTGGTACAGACCGCCCGATGTGCTGCTCGGTAAGCCCGGCCAGTGGGTGTCCCCCCGAGGCGTTGGCATTTCATTTGCCATTTCCCAGGCTCCACGGACTATTCCACGCACATTGACTTGTGGGGCGTCGGATGCATTCTCTACGAAATGCTTCTCCACAAAGTGCCGTTTCCGTCGCCATCGCTCTTTCTTTTTTGTTAATTAGATTTTCCCAATTGTTCAGCCAATGTTCCCCGGCAGCACAACTGATGAACAATTGAATCTGATCTTCCAAAAGCTCGGCACGCCTTCCCCCGCGGTCCATGCCGGCCTTTGCGCCCTCCAGGCCTTCAAAAATGGCCAATTCCGACAACACAATGCCAAACCGTTGCTTAACCCTCCCCGAATTTCGCCCGAACGTGCCGACCTGTTGAGCAAATTGTTGAAGGTGATTCGGAAGGTGCCAACTATCGGAAAACAATTTTTGGGGATATTTTTTAGTATTGCCCCAGGGGATGGTTTATTAGTCATTATCATTTAATTGGCCGTTTTGCAGTACGAAGGAAAGTACAGAATTTCCGCCATCGACGCAATGCGCCATCCGATGCTGAACTGTTTTCCCGCACAATTGTTCTCCCTCCCAGACACAGTATGAAACAATTGCTCATTTTCCCATTACAGTACCCCTGCCATTTGGCAATTGTAGGAATCTGTGCTGAGTTTGCCCGGGGTGCATTATACTCGAGACAGTAAAGACGAAGCGTACATTGAGACGAGGAAAAGCAGTGAAAGGTCAGAGAAGCCGACGGGGCAGAGAATGAGAACAGCGATACAGTGAAAACAGAAGGCCAAAAAAGACAAAGCATTCGAACCGACAAAAAGACGGGTCTCTTTTGCCCCCACTCTCTTTTCATTTTACTGAAACAGTCATTCCCTCCCAAGAAATTCCAAAATGTTTCACAAAACTCCAAACTGACAAATTAATATGTAAAATAAAATTGAATAAAATTTTCTCAATTTATGGAGGTCGGCAATTGTTTTAATGTCGAATAAACAAAACAGAACATTGGTGAAATTTGTAATGGGAAAAGAGATGGAAAATTGGAACGACACAATCGAAATTAACAAAAATAGAGGGGGACGGGGGGAGTATTGGCACTTTCCAAAAATAATCAATCAGCGACGACTTTGGTTCAGCGGAAGGACGTAGCCGGCAGGAAACAAGCCTAAATAAGTAAGAAGTACGGTTCGGTAAGGCGTGCTGTGGTGCCATTGCCTGTGCTTCCGTCCCGTTTTGTGCCCAAACACCAGCCAAGATGGTCGGGCCCCGAAACGATGTCCAACAATTCGCCTTGTGGGGAAGGAAATCAATGATCAGAAAGTCACTCAACATCAATCCTTCGCAAGTTGTGCCCACCTTTGACCAGTCCAATCTCATCGCCCTCAATTGGCACGTAATCGTACAGTGCCTTCGCTGGTCCAACCGGCAGAGGCGGGGGAACGTCGACCGCCATGTCAGCCCCGTACGCATCCGCAATTTCTTCATTCTCCGTTTGTTCACCAACGGAATCGGCCTCATATTGGCGCATTGGCGAGCCCAAAAAGCGCTCATTGTCAGATGAAATGCTGTCTTTGCGCTTTCCGTTATGGTCGCCAAATCCATGACTCTGAAAATGTTAAATAGAATTGCCAAGAAAATGTGACAAAATAATCAATGGCACTTTAACGCACCGATGTGCCGGGAGATCCGTTCCCATTTTCGGCATTGCTTTGCCCGATTTTGTCCGTTTCTTTTTCCGCCTTCTGTGGAGTGACCATTGGGAAAAGGTCGACAGCGAGCGGATCAACGGCATTGGCAGGCTTTTGTTGGGTCAAATTTGAATTGTCCACGAGTATCATGCCGGTTTCGGCATTCTTTGTCCATTTTTGTCGTTGTTGGCAATTGCCCGTGGGAATGGCATTGTTTTGGGAAGTCTTCTCATTCTTTGACCAAGCCGACTTTGAAGAGGAAACGGCCGAAAGTTGAGAATCGATAGAATGGTGCTGAAATGAGTTGGAAGGAAAAAGGCAATTCCAACGAATGACTCTTCGGTCGCTCACTTTGGCGGCACTTCGCAACAAATTGCCGCCACTTCCGCTGCTTGCGATTGTCCCCGCGTCCTCTGCCCCTTCCCCCAAATAACTTCTGAATCGGCTGCCGTTCTGCGGCGATTCGTCCTCGTCCTTCACCACTTTCTTTGTCAGCACCACTCCCGTCTCCGGTTTTTGCTGCTCTTTCTGTTGCATTCGCCTCGACTTGGACACCGAAAAGTGTCGCAATTCGGCGCTGTATTCCTCAAAGTGGGGCCAATTTGTCGAACAGTCCACGCCATGGAGGAGAGACCACCGCTTCAAATCTCCGCCAATGGTCGCATCGGTCGTGCTGAGAAAGTGTTGACGAAGTTTGGAGTGCAATTGGACGAGTCTGAAGTGCAATTTGAGACAGAAACACCCAAAGCAAAGCCAATGATTCTACCGACTTTGGCGGATTGACCAAATCCACGAGGATTTTCTGCATTCCCGAAAGCATTTCCAAAATGAAGCGAAGTCGTTTCATTTCCATTTGTTGGCATTTCTCAAAAACGAAGGCCATCTGAAAAAACAATGTTAAAAAGGGAGAAAATTATCACAAAAGTGTACATTTTCCATGTAAATGCCGTTGTACGCCGTTATTTCCTTCAGAATTTGCTCGTACGCCGTCCTCGCCCGCGTCACCTTCAAATTCCGTTCTTTATTCATTGCCTCCATTTCTTTTTCACCACCTCTTTGTGACATTTTTCAAAGCGTTCCCGTGCCTTCGCCTCCGTTCCGTCCGTTTGTGCGTTGTCCGTCTTCGTGTTCATGTATTGTATGTACATAGACTTTTCGGTCCGGGCCGCTGAATGGTAAGTGCGTTTCGTCACCTCCATCCGATCAAACAGTTTCTTCCATTGTTTTTGCGCCTTTTCAAATTCGTCTTCCATTTCCTTTGCCTCTTTAAAACCGCGAAATGTCGACCGATGGTAATTGTCGCGTTTGAACAGTTCGATGGTCTTCAGCACCTGTGAAATCGTGAGTCCTAATTCATTTGGCATTCCATGCTTGCCTTTTCCTACCTCGTCGTTGAATCGCTCTTTGACCGACGAGTGCACTTTCGCCAATTCCTTACTCTCGTCCAAAATCAGCGCGAAGGAACGCTTCATCGACCCATCCGGCAAATGCTTTTCCGAATAATGGTTCCATTCGTCGTTCCATCGCTCCAATTGTTTAGCGTAGCTAAAAATAAGGGATAAAACTGTCCGTTCCATTGAGTTTTTTACTTATTTTCAATGGTCATTCTCTCCTTGATAAACCGGGAAATTTCGTCCAATTGGTCCGAGCCCCGGTGGATTCGTTGCACATTTGCTTTGTAACTACCGATTTCCCAAAATCCATTCGGAGTGACATTCAGTGAAGCAGTGTTCAAATTAGGAAGACTGCTCATTAATGACTTTGTTGTTTTGATCAATTAATTAAGTCGAAAGAACGTTTTGTTCAATTAAGGGATTTTTAAATATTCTTTTTTCTTCTAAAAATTTTTGTTTTGTTTGAATCAATTTACTATTTAATTTGTGCTTTAATAATTGGGAATAATTAAGTGACTTCATTCTTCACTTTGTCCAGCTATCATTAGCCACCCTATAAAATAGAAGGCAGAAATGATAAGACGAGAAAATTTTGTTTACACAAATAAATGCAAGTTTTCAATTTTTTCATACCCAATGGGTATGTTACGTAAATGAATATTTAAAAATAAAAATATTTTGTCTCCATTTTTCGTAAAATAAAAAAAAACTTGGAGGAAGTGTGGCAATAAAAAAGAACAGCTGCTGCTGGTCTCAGAAGAGGCACAAAAGTGCAACGTTTCGATACTAAACAAATTCTTACTTTTTTTGGCTTTTGGAACGATGCGCGTCCCATCCGTTAATTAAGCAATATGATGGGGTGTTGTGAGAAGGAATTACTGATGGATGCAAATCAAAGGAACGGCGGAGGGGAAAACAAAAATGTGTGAAGGGATGGCGGGGAAATGAGGGAGGAGACGGAAGATCATCCGTCCTCCTCCCCCATTCACCAGCACAGCGGCAGATGAACAAATACGTTTTTCCACGGACAAAACATGTCTTTTTTCTTTTCATCCGTCGTTCATATTTAAAAAGGATGAGTCACTTGGCGAAAGTTTATTTACAACAAATGAAGTGTTTATATTGAAACGGTTGGAAATTAATTAACGTTTTAAAACGTACTCAAATAGAAAATTAAAACCAAAACCCAAGTGAAATTGCGCGAGGGTCAAAAAATGCCCAATGGAATTGTTCGTTCGCTTTCCGTTGGCTCATCTCAGTGGCCATCGCCGATTGGCGTTCTTTTCTTTCTTTGTTTGGTTTTATTTTCTCCCGCCGTCACTTTCTCCCAAATCTTTGCGTCCATCAGAGATTTTGCCCTCCTTTCTCTTCTCGTCTCAATATCAGAGCATCATCTTCTCTTTAGTATAATACTTTCTTTCTGCTGTTCTCTCCTCCCCCTTATTTTGGTTTTTTGTCATTATTTTTTATGCTTAACCCATCGCTTTGCTTTTGCTGGTCATCGCCCACTTTTCACTCTCTCTCAACATTGACTTTGAAGGGTCCGTCTGCCGTGGAAGAACAAAAAATTGATCGAACAAAAAAGGAAAGGGATGAGACCATCAGAAGACGGAGGGATTGGATGAGATGGACCAAATGGAGGGGAGGGAGGCGAAGAGGTAATGGGAGAAGGGCGATGTTTTGACACCGGCCGACGACCATCGCACTGCTCTCTCACCCACCACCAATTGGAAACGCCCCCCCCCTCCCCCTCCCCTTTCTCTCCGTCCGCGCTCAAATCCACGCACACAAACAAACCCATCCCAACAAATTGTAAATGCTTTTCCCACTAGCAAATCCCCTTCGCGCGTTCTTTGATTCCCCAATTTGCTTAATTATAATAATCGCCAAAACGTTTTTTGTATTGAGATTTAAGGCTTAGCTTACAAATCACATAACTTGGTCCTTTTTACTTTCACTTCCATTACATTAAATTGTCCAATAAATCGAATGCATTTTAATAAACAAAAATAAAGCAAAGATACAGCGAGAATTGGTGGATTTACATTTCCGAGCATTGAAAAATATAGGGAAGCGCAATACATCGCAAATTGATTTGAGTGTGAATCAATAAGGATTTGCTTACGCAGTTTTATCCCTCCGTTGGATTTGAGAAAAATGTTTACTAAACAGAGACGAGAATTAGAATCATTGCATTGGTATGAGAAATCAGCAGCCGATGATAGAAAAGGGAGGTTAACAAACAATTCAACAAAAGAGTGAAACACAGAAGATATGACAGACGAAAATGGAAATAGAAATGTGCACAATCAGCGGGGGGGGGGGGGGGGAGGACGGAGGTAAAATGAGCATTTATTATGCGACGATTTTCTGTCGTTTTGCCCTCGTCCCACCCGAATTGCTTAAAAAAACTAATTCAGGATGTAAACAAATAACAGAGCATATGTTACAAATGTTGGCGCTACTTGCAAAAAGCGGACTTTTGCATTTTATTAAAAACCAAAGGGGCAAGGGACCATTCCGGCTTGCTAAATTTGTAGTAATAAATCGTGTAATTTGTTACACGGGTTTCCGAAATCGTTAATCACATATCTGGCATCAATTTTAATCAATTCCTAATCCCTAACCCGAAATAAAGTCAAAAACTCAATTAAAAGGACCCCCCTCCTTTGGTTTTTAATAAATTCAAAAGTCCGCGCGCCCAAATGTTTATTTACAAAAATTAGAATCAGTCAGTCAAATGACCACCTCTCTTCGCCTCGTCTTCTTCCATTTGCTCAATAAATCAATTGTTGCTACCCGTACGTGTCGTCGATCGCGTGCTTCGACGTGGAAGAGTATTCGACTCAAATCCGGACAAACCGTTTATCTCGTCGTTTTTTCGGGAACGCGACCGACTGCGGCCGTGAAACGGAGTCCGAGCGACGCGGTTTGGAACTGATGGGGTCCTTAAGGAGGCGAGAAAAATAGGTGGAAAAGGGCATAAAGTGGTGAAAACAAAAACCTCAATGACGACAAGCTCCTCATCATTGACCTTTTTTACCTGAAAATTAACTATTTCCGCAAATGGACAAATAAATAAACAAAACAAAGGGACTACCACTGACCATTGTGAGAGGAATAGGCAATAACAAAAAGAAATACCGGATAAGGGACCCAAAATTTTGATTAATATTTCTGTGTCTTTTGCAGTTACTCGTTACAAACAAATTTGTGAATGCGTAATATTTGTACATTTGTTGGAGTTTAAAAATGTGTGTGAGATCTGTCATGTAAACTGCAAAAAGTAACGATTTCTGTGCCACCATTTACCCCCTCCCCATTTTACGGGCCTTTCCGTCTGACGGTTTTGTCCATGCCTATGGCTTACTAACCGTCGCCTCATTCGACTCGGCCATTGCGTTCTCCACGATGTTACCGTGTTCGTCATATGAGCCGGTCCATGTCCGAACCTGCGCCTCGTCGTCGTTGTCTCCGAGGTGTTCCTCTTCGATACTTGTTGTTGCTGCCTGTTTTTGATAGACCACCGTTGTTGTGGTCGTCGTCCTTTTTCTCTCCCCACCGCCACCTTTTCCCGCGTTGTTTATATCGCCCGTGCTGTACGAACGTTGCAAATCGGTGAGTTGGACATGGCTAAATGCGGCGCCACGGAGAGCCGCGGTCGCGACAATGTCACGCGCACAAGACAAACCACGAGAGCCAAGATTGACCACCTAAAAAGCAGTAGGACAAGGAAAACGGAAAGGAAATCCAATGCAAATTAACCAAATTTAAGGTACTTTCCTATTTTGAGGCCACACCCAAAAATTAAAAAAAATTAATAAAAGGGAACGCAAAATAAACAAGGCGAGCGTAACACTAGTGATAAGGCATAAATGAAACAATTGCAGATAAATTTCGTCAAATTGATCAGCTCCTCTGTGTTTGCAGCGCTCCCTTTGTTGATTTTTTTTTTAAATTTTTGGTGTGGCCTCATAACAGGAAAGTACCATTTAATTTCCAAATTTCATTTAAAAAAGATTGACCTGTCTGTAGGACTCATTCTTGGCTTGTTCGAGGAAATTGTCAATTTCTTCCTCGTGTTTCATAAACATCGGATGGACCCAATTGCGGTATAAGATTGAAGCGCCTCTTGTCCTGAAAAATGCAATTTATTAATTTTATATACATAAAAGATAAAATTAAATAAGTACCATGGACTGAGCAACCAAAAAACAAAAATAATTTTCAATTCGTAGTAAAATGGAAACCTGAAAATATGTAATCCAATTAAATAAATTCAATTAACAGTTGATAAAAAAAAACCAAAATGCGAGGAAAATGTCGGCCACCGCCTCACCCGCACAAAAAATGCCAAACACAATCCAATACATCATCCATTTTACCTGGAAGAATTACGAAAATAAAGTAACCAATTGTTAAAAGTTACATATTCCTTAACGTCTTTGTTCCTGACGGCTTTGTAACTTCGATAGACCGGGTAAAGAGTGCCTGCGGTGAGAATGACAATTCGGGAGAGAAGGGTCGAGATGAACATGGAAAGTCAGCAGATTAGCAAGAAATAATTAGAGAAATGATTTGCAAAATATGTATTCAAAATGAGCAAAATAAGCTTAAAGGCAAATAAAATTATTATCAGCAGAAAGAAGGAAAATGAGAAGAACGACAAATTAATAAATCAAATCAATGGGCAAACATTGAGCAAAGGAAGTGCAACTCACATGTAAAAACAACGAACGGCGGACGAATGCACCTAACAAATAAACACAGTTAGGTAATTGCTGTTTACTGGAAATGACGCGGCAGCAATTAAAGGCGATTGGCGGGAAAAACAAAACGAAAACCGATTGGAGACTGACTCACTTTGGAATTGGATACATAATAGCCTAACCGACCAACCGACACCACCCACTCATTCATTCAGTCTCAACTTTCTTTTATGCTGTGGTGGTGGTACGAATAGACTCCGCCTTTGCTTCCCCCCCCCCCCATCGAAGAAATCCCTCCGTCCACCCCAGCAGCAGCTGCAGGGAGACACCACAAATCATATGAGATTAACTGCTGATGGAGATGAGAGTAATAAAATGGATATTCGGATTGCATTGTAATTAGTATTGTTTAAACAGCTAACAGATTTCAAGTGCAAAAGTGCCAGTTTAAGGTCCGACCGGTGGTACTGAAGGGGCCTCCGCCCCGCTTGAGAATTTTAAATTTAATTAACAAAAAATTGATGACCGACCTTCAACATTTGATCTTTTCCCTGTGTATGTACTGCTTCAGCTATGACCCCACCCGTTACCGACGACCCATCAATCACCCAAAAACTAATGGAGATGGGAATTGTTATACAAAGAGCAAAAATGCAAAATGTTAATAAAATATTTCAAATTATTATTTATTTTTTTATATTTTAGAAAATTTTATGAAATTTCTGAATATATTTTTGTAGTTGAAGTTGAGAAGGGAAGAAAGAATGGTGCACAACATGTGGATTGTTGAGTTTGTAAAATGAGTTACCGAATGCACAAAAGCCTTTATTCCAAGGGACGAACGCGTGTTGTGATCGATCACTCCGATCACTCCCCCGCCCTTTCCCTCCGTCTGTTCGTCCGTCCGTTTGCTTGCTTTTTGTCTCCCGCCATCCCTTCCTTCGCTCCTTCTTCATTTGCTTTTCCGTCTCTTTCTAAGCACTCAATACCCGGGAGCAGTTCTCGGCACCTTTTACACATTTTTCCACCGTTTTGCTAACATTGTGCTCACTGGGCAGTGATCGCATCTTCCGCGTCCGCCCGAGTGTCCGCTCGTCCCGCGAGTGCCCGGCTTTCCATGGGTTCCCCTCCTTCCCGGCTGTCCGGGATCGCCCACTTAACAAAGTTCGCATGAATGGCCTTCTTTTTGTACCACCTTCTCCCGGCTGTCCGTCTTCTCCCGGACGCCCGCATTCTCCGGTAAGTCCGACGGCACCTGAAATTCTTTTATTGAGTGCTAGTTGTTTCCCTTAAAACTTACCTGGCAATCCAGGTGATCCTGGTTGCCCTGGTGGGCCTTGTGAGCCTGCCATTTCTTGTAACATTCCAGGAATACCGGGCCTTCCTTTCTTTCCAGGCATTCCTACAATACAAAATTATGGTCCAAAAAGTGATGATGCATTCTTCAAGTTGGCTTCTCTAAACCTGGCACCCCTCGGGGCCCGTGCGTCCCGCCAATCCCTCGCTCTCCCGGCGTTCCGTCCATGCCTGGCACTCCGTCCAGCCCATCTAATTGAAGGCAAATCGGTAGTTGGTTGTTCTACCGTTCGTTTTTGCCATACCTCTTCCGTTCGGCCCCCTTTTTCCGGGCGGTCCAATTGGCCCCGGGACCGCCTCTTCACAAACGAAACACCACTGCTAAAACAGAATGAAAAGCATGGGGGATTTCACTTTAAGCATTTGTCAAGAGGTTCAGAAGTGGTTCAGGAATAAGTCCTTTCCATTTGCTCATTCCTAGTCTCCTTTGGCGAGTGGTGTTTGGTGTACTTGGGGTTGGAGTTGCGACGGGACGGGGAAGTCGAAGGGAATTGAGTCCAGGCCTGGCGGACCATCTTGACCGTCCTTCAATTGGAATTGTATATTTAATCCCTCAAATGGCCAATCGTTGGACCTTTCCATCGGCCCCGGGCAGTCCAGCAATGCCTTGCAATTTAATTTTGAATTTCATCTTCTGCTACTGCTAACAAATCACCTTCTTCTCCCACCCCGCATTTGCAACATTTCTCTCCCCCATTTGTCTGCCGTTTTTGCTTTGGTCCTGCCAATTTATTCTGTCCAAATGTAACCGAAAGTCAGTCCTCTTCCGAGCGCTTTCACTTCCTATTAATTAACCTCCGTTCTCCCAATTTCTCGCCAAATTGTCCTCGCGCGTAACCGACAAAATTCCATTTCGTCCTGTGCCATACTTTGCACAAATTGAATTTGATTGTACAGAAACGGCATAAAAAAGGCGACCAAAAGGGTAACGGAGAAGGAAATGGACACACAAAAAAATGCCAAACGACGCACGGAAGTCAATTCTTGGCGAAGAACAGCTTCATTCTTCGGCTTCAACTGTTGACTAAGTTCAGAATCGTAAAGGCAAAAGTCGGCGAACATTTGAAGGAAAAAAGAGGCGAATTTGAATTAAATGAGAGAGAGGAGAAGAAAATAAAAATGTTGGTGAAGTATTTAAAATGACATGGCATAGCAGAAGATCAAAGAATTTGAAGAGGGACAGACTGCGAATTAGCAAATTGCCATGTCAAGAGACACTCAAATCGGAGGACGAAGTTTAAGGAGTTGAAAATGAATGACACTAACGAGGTTTTGAACGACGTCGGATCTTAGTGATCAATTTTATACAACTTAAAATAAATGAAAAAATTTTATACAACTTAAAATAAATGAAAATACCTTAAAATTTTTATCATCAAAAATAAATGATAAAAATGTACAAAGTGACATTTAAAAAAGCAGCTTATCGATGATCAATTCGATAATGAGTAACTCATTATTATTATTCTTCTCCTCTACCTCCTTTGCATAATAAAACAAAAGACACAGCACCCCAAACAGCCGAACAAAGTCAAAAGTCCAATCAAAACAAGGCAAATTCTGAAAGGAATGAAATGACCCATTTAAACGCCGATTGGTGTCGGGACTGAGTCTCGACTAGATTCTGACAGTCTTTGATAAAACTGACGGCTTATGTCTCACAATCAACATAAAAAGGCCGGAAAATGACCAAAAAACTGACATCGCCCAAGTTTCGAGTCGGACACAGCACTCAGTTGGGTTGTAATCGCAGCACACATAATAATGGAAAATGGAGCCAGTGCCACAGCTGAAAGGGGACGGGACAACAAAAGTGATCAGCTGGGGGGATGGGACAACTCACTAATTGATAGCGAATGGGGACATGTAGCTGAACATGGGACATTGGTAGACGAAGGAAGAGCCGGGGGAGGACGAATAAGCGGAGGAGGAGGGAGAATGGAGGAGGATGAGGAGGAAGATGAGGGGGAAGAGTGGAGGGAAGAGATGAGTGATCAGCAGAGACGAGGAGGAGGAGGAAGAGAAGGCGGAGGAGGAAGTGAGAGTGGCACGACGACGAGGGAAGTGAGAAAGAGGAAGAGGAGGACAAAGCATGGCCTGTCAAAGGGGGAGAGAAACATTCGGATCAAAAAGAAAGGGGCCTCAGGAATTGAAGCGTGGGTTCGATTCCCACCCGAGGCCTAACATTTTGCCCATTTCTTATTCAGTACAGTCTTTTCAAAAAGGGAAAGAAACATTTGTATGGAAACAGCAAAACAATCTCAACTTTTGCTTGCGAAAATGAAACTATTAAAAATATTCTTCAATAATTGCTTTTTTCATGTAACGCGACGATGGGAGAGGGTTTTGTGGGGAAAAGCGATGGGGCGGAAGGATGGCCATGGCCAACCGTCGGCGCAAATGCCCCCCCCCCCCCCCGCTCAAAAATGATTCCCTACGTTTCGTACATTCTTTTATGTGTTTATGTGTTTGTTTATTTCTTTTTAATTTTTATTTGTTTTGTAAAATTTTCCGGACGGAATAAAGGGAGGAAAATGAGGACTTTAAGAAGAGGACATAGCTCATTTAAGCATTACAAAAGCATGACTTTACTCATTTCTGATGAGCGTTCCAAGGGAAACGGACAAAATTAATCAAAGAATTCGAAAATTAGAAAAGGACGGAGAGGGAAATGGGCCAAGGAGGAAAGGCTGGGGAAAAGCAGCAGCAGAGCCAATCGGATCGAATGATCAAATCGTAGTGAGAGCAATGGTTGAGTCCCATATTTGTAAGTGTTGTCGAGTGGCCGACCTTATAATTTGGCGAGAGGAAAGACAGACAATTCAACAGCTAAAAGTTGACTACTGACGACCCAAAATGGACTCGACAAACTTTGGAAATGATTTTAAATGTGAAGGGCGGGCGCTGAGCGTTCGGAATTCGGTGGATTAACGCGCATTAGTAAAGGTAAAGCTGGGCAACGAATGAATGAATAAAAGAGAATGATACACCAACAAAATAAAAACGAATCAAAAAAAGCCTTTCCAATTTCAACGCCGACCCAAACTCGACGAATCAATCATTTCTTTTTTCATTAATCTTTTCTCGAATGAGTGCGTTGTATGTATAACAATGTCTTATTTTTACACAATTTCCTTTTCTTGGTCTTAAATGAGAAAATTGTTTCCTAGGCAAGTGCTTAATAGTGCGCCTAAATGAGAGGTGTATTTTTCTCAGTACTCTGTTTATTGGTTCATCTCTCGTTTTTGAGTCGGCGTGTTCATAAACGCGTCGTCGAACTGCAAAGCCCCCCTTTCAGCCAATCAGCAATCAACAGATTGTGAGTTGCCTGCGTTGCGTGTGTACATTCAACCATTTGCTTTTTGTTCCATTCCGTTGAAAAACTAAACACCTTCCATATTTTTTCTGCCAAAATGGTATGTATTATCTATGTACCTATTCAATTACTATAGAAATCAATTAATAAATGTGTTTTCCTCGTTCTCGTTGGGAACTGGTCTTTTTGACTCCCACGTTTTAACGTACGCCCGATTTTTGGACTGTAAACTTCAAAAATTTCAACTTTGCAATTTTTATATGACTTTTTTGATATGTAATTATTTTATCGACTACTTTAAAAACAGCTTATAAAATAATAATAAGCTTTCGATTGCATTTTGTTGACAAAAAAAAAAAACTAAGTTCGGTCGGGCTGGCGTCGTGGCGCCAAAGATCCCCAATTTTTATTATTTTAATTAATTCAAACTAATTTTAATAAAATAAAAATATTTTGTTGCAAATTGTCATCATTTTCCGTTTCCTTGGCTACGTACATTTATTTGAAGGGAATTTGTGGGTAATACTTTGGTTTGTACCCCCCCCCCCCTTTTTGAAAAAATAATTTTTTTTTTTAAAGTCGTATAAAATAAGGGAATTTGTTTATATACACATACCTATATTTGTCATGAATAGCCAACACCAATTATTATTTTCTGTTTCCTTTATTTTTAGGTCCTTTGGTGATGGTTACTCTTTTGCACTCGTTAAATCCGCTCGCCTTCAGCCCCATTTCCGTGCCGCCCTTTCTCTGTTCCTCTCCTGTCATAGTGCGTTTGAATTACGTCTCCCTCCATATATTCTGTTCCTCCGTTCAGTCTCCCGTCTTCCCAAATTCGACTTTGTCCGAAATTGTCTCGCCCTGTCTGGCCAATGTCGTCTTTCCCTTCGTCCCAGCCGTTGTCTCCGTCTTCTCGATGCTTTGTCTGTTTCTTTACGCGCGGCTCTTTCGTCCGAATGCCATTCCCCTCCCAATTAACCGGCTGATCATCCTCAAAGGGGTGCGCATTGCTTTGCATGAATGTCCCGGCACATTTTCCTTCAGGCTCTCTCCACGCTCGACTTGTTCGTTTCGCTCCTTCGCTTCTCCCTCCTCCTCTTCGTGCTGCCCATCTCTCTTCCCGAACAACGTGTTGGTTCGACCATCGATCTCGTCTTTTCCGTGTGTCTCTTTCGTCTTCACTTTCTCTCCATTTTTCGTTTCTTTTCATCATTCCGTCTCCCCGTTTAGCTCTGTTCGACTTTTGCTTATGCTCAATGCGTCCGGGTTGGCCTCGTCAGTTCCGGTCCCTTGCACATCGCCTGGTTCCTCCGCCTCGTCTCCCTGCTCCCGTGCCATGCCCTTCTCCTCTTCGGCCCCCCTCTTACGCTTCCTCAGGTCCCTCCCCCCTCCCTTTGTGCTTTTTCTTCTTTGACCATTTGCTGCGTTTGTTAGGTCCCTTCTTCGCTTTTGTTGCCCGTCCTCCATTTGGTCATTTCCTTGGCACTTGTCCTCCTCTTCGTCGTGTCCGATTTTTCTCCACCTTCGAATTACCAAAGAGTCGTTGGCCCAACCGGAAAAGAAATTTCTCCCGAGGAAAGCACTTCGGCCTTTTCTGCGGTGATTTATTCGTACGCAACCAAAATGTTCTTCAAAGGGCTCCACGGAGACGTTTCTTTTGACGACCTTTGGGAATTGCATAAAGAGTTAATGAACCACGAAAACAATTGAAATTCAATTGATTGTTTAGAAGACAAGCGGAAGTGTTAATGGAGCGATACTATCGAGCGGACAAATCGAAAGGCGAAGGACCGATCACTTTCTGTGCATTTGTGTGGCGATTGGTCAAATGCACTTGGGAGTGGCAAATTTGCTCCATTTTGCTGTCCGTTCTCGTTGTCTTTTGTCTTTACGCAAACGCCATATTTCTCAGGTAAATCAATTACAATCGGTCTCCATTACAATAAAAATATAATAACTTCCGCGAGCAGGCCTATAAGCAGAAATTTTTTTTGGGTGGGGCACTCGAAGAGCTTTTTTTTGTTGCTCTTCCGGCCCAAAAAATTTTGTGTCTAATAGGAAAAAACTGGAATTTTAGTCATTTTCAAATGCATTAAATATGTAAATTGAGGAAAATTTTTTAAAAATACTAGTTTTTCTTAAAAAAAAAAATAAATTAAAAGTGCCATTCAATGCTTTGCAGAGTGATCGTCACATTCGTTGACCTCGGCTTCCCTTTGTGGCTGTCCATGGCCGCTCTTTGTGTGCTCTTTTTTGTGGATTTTACTGGCAAAGTGATGCTCGCGCGTCGCGACTTCGATTCTTTCATTGCTTTGCTCAGTTTGCGTTCCATCATTTCTTGTGCAATTCTTGACAAGGTTTCTCTCCTCAATTTTCCGTTTTTTCACATTTCCCCTCTTTTTCAAGCTGTTCAAATTGTCCTCCTCCGCTCGTCAGTCTTTTTCCACCGGCGAAGTCGTCAATTTTTTGTCCACCGATTTGGTTTTTTTTTCTTTCCAAATTTCATTTGCTTCTCATTGTAAGAATCCATTTTAGTTTCGCATTTCTTACTTTTGGCTCACAATTCGCAGCTTTGTCTATTGCCCTTTCATGGTAATTTTTTTTGAAGAAGTCCACTTGAAATCATCTCTCTTAACCCAAAGATTGGCTTTGCAAGTTTCGGACTTTGGATGGAGTTGGGGATGAGTTCTGTGTTCGGTTTCGCCGTTTTGGCCATGACTTTGCCCATCAACGCCGTCCTTACCAAACTGATGACTCACTTTGAGGTCGCCTTTTATCCATTTAATTTCTGTTTATTCTTTCCTTTTTCTCGTTTTTTCAGAATAAGCAAATGAAAATCAAAGATGACCGTGTCAAATTTGTCACCGATGTGCTTGGTGGGATCAAAGTGGTCAAACTGTACGCCTGGGAGGAGTCCATGCAAAAACGCATTTTCGAACTGCGCCACAGGGAGGTCAAAAATCTGTGGATGATTTTCCTGCTCGACGTCTTCATCAACCTGTCCTTCATGCTGGCTCCGCTCATTGTGCGGTCCTTTCATACATGAAAAAGGGGGGGGGGGTCAACCAAAATTTTTGCGAAATGGTCTGGGAGGGGGGGTCGACGGGGGGGGGTCAGAGGCCAATTTTGCGAAATGGTCCAGCCATGTAATTTGAAGACCTTTTTTTTTATTTTGCTTTTCAAAAACCGTTTTTTTCGCGGCGCGGTTTTTTTAAGAAAATTTCGCGAACAGGGGGGCCGGCGGTGCCGGTAGGCGCCGCCGGGGAAAATTTTTTGAAAATTCGAGTGCAATATGTTAACAAATTTTCACCAAAAACTGCCAAATTTTTGCAATTTTAAACAAGTGGACGACTTTTTTTTTGTTTATAAAAAAACGTTTTTTTTGCGGCGCGGTTTATTAAAAAAAACTTTTAGGGGACAGGGGGTTCGGCGGTGCCGATAGGCGCCGCCGGAAAATTTTTTTTGTAATTTTAATGCTATTTGTAAGCAGATTTTGTCTAAAAAATGACCAAATTTTGAGATTTTTGGCTAATTTTTAAGGAAAAGATAAGATTTTTTGGGGGCCGGCGGTGCCGATAGGCGCCGCCGGGGAAAATTTTAAGAATTTTTAATGAATTTTGTTAAGAAAATAGCCAAAATTTTCAGAAATTTCCCTCTTTTCCCCTTCGGCGGTGACCCCCCCCCCCCACCTCTTTTACACCGGCCCCCCCCCTCGATGCGAAATGGTCCGACATTTTGGGCCCTTTGCGGGCGAAATGGGGGGGGGGGTCGACCCCCCCCCCCCCCCTTTTTCATGTATGGGTCCTTTGCTTAATTTGGCACCATTTGAGAGGGGAGGTGGGGGGGGGGGCGATGAGATGTTGGCACCAAATTAAAAATCCTTTTTCCCGCATACATGTGCCCTGGGTTGGTAACAAATAAAAAGCTTCCTCCGCGGGTGCACTTTGTGGGTGTACCCCAAAATTTCGCCGCCTAAGTTTTTTTTTTTAAATTTTCAAACAAAAATATTTTAAGAAAAAAATCTATGAAAATTAAAAAAAATTTTCAGATAACTTAATAATTCATTATAAAATTTCAAAAAAAATATATATAAAATTTGAAAATTTTCTTTTCTCGAAAGCATGAATTGCTTTTCCTTTTTGCTTAGGCCACTCTCGTCTCCTTCTCCGCATTCACCATCATTTACCACCAAACGATGCGTCCCGACGTGGCCTTCGTTTCGCTTCTGTTTTTCGCCATGCTTCGTTACGCCATCTACCAAATTCCCCAGACCATTTCTTACTCTGCCCAAGCTTTCGTCAGTATTCGGCGCGTGTTGAAATTTCTCAATGCGGATGAGCAGCAGCAAAGTCACATTATCCAAGCAGCGAATGGCGTTCAGCAAAACAAAACGGCCAAACATCGAAATGGCAAAATTGCAACTGACGAACGCCAAATTGGCACGGATTATTCATCCGAAAATTCGACAAATTCAGGTTGGCTAAATTAAGTGTTTGACAATTAGCTTAACTCCTCACTAATTAGATATGTATAACTAGTTTTTTTTTTGTATGAATTTGCGTTCATTCAGTGGTTTTGCGTCACTGTTCCTTCACTTGGGAAAGTGCCAAAAAGGAAACTCCGATTCTCAATCTTCGCGACATTTCGCTTGAGATTGAAGCAGGCAAATTGGTTGGCATTGTTGGCAAAGTCGGCAGTGGCAAATCATCGCTTTTGTCCGCCATCCTCGGTCAGTTTGTCCGGCATTTCTTTGCTTTTCCAACTGATTGTGCATTTTATGTCAAATATTCCTTTGAATTTAGGCGAAATGGAACGGGTGGAGGAAGAGGGCAGCAAATGCGTGGTGAGGGCTTCCTCAATTGGATATGTGCCTCAAAAGCCGTGGATCCAAAACAAAACCCTGAGAAGAAATGTGCTCTTTGATGGTCCGTTTAACGAGGACAAATATTGGCGAGTGTTGGATGCGTGTGCTTTGAAAGCGGACTTGAAACTGTTGGCAGCGGGAGACATGACCGAAATTGGAGAAAAGGTGACCCCCAAATGTTAAAAAGACAGAAAAAAATAATATATATTTTGGCTAGAATTGGACCGAAAAAGTCGAAAAAATAAACTTTGATTCAGGGCATTAATCTTTCCGGAGGACAAAAAGCCCGAGTGGCACTGGCACGTGCAGTTTACATGGACGCTGATTTGTACGTTTTGGACGACACCCTTTCTGCGGTCGATGCTCACGTGGGGGCTCACATTTTTGAGCGGGTGATCAGTAACCAAAAAGGTAAAACATCCGCTCAAATATTTGCTCAAATTTTCAATTTCCTTAGGTCTTCTTGCTGGCAAAACTCGTCTCTTCGCGCTTAACTCTTTGTCCTTCTTGAAATTCTGTGATTTGATTGTGGTCATGAACGGTAAGTCGGCTGACAATGACTCACAATATCCTTTTAATAATTAAAAAAAGATGGTCAAATTGACACGGTCGGAACATTGGACGAATTGAAACAGCACACGGAGGGACCATTTGCAGAACTTATGAAGGAACACATGGAGAAACACTTTGAGGGACGGAAGAGTCGCATTGACAGCAGCAGAGGTTCATCCCTAATTATCCCTAATTAATGGGTTTGGGATCGAAAATGGACATTTCAGAGGACGACCCGGAAGAAACGACCTCTCATCGTCAACTTGACCAGGTGTTGGAACAGTTCGCCGGTTCACCCCTCAGTCACTCTCTTCTCGAAATGCGTCGTCGGTTGGAGTCATCGGAGAGTAATGGCCATCAATCTCTGCCCGCGAATTCCTCAGAACAGCAGGTAAAACGAATTTCAATTTTTTGGCGGGGGCGGGGGAGGTCCCCGCATTTTGGGGAGCAGGACAAAACGTCGCCGCCGCCACAGTTGCCAGCCGAACTGTCGCCGGGACAAAAGTTGACGCAATTTTTTTTTTGTTTTAGAAACTAAATCAAAAAAAAAAATTTATTAAGAAAGTTCAAGGAAATAAAAAAATAAAAAAATTTTTTTTTTGGAAATTCAGCAAATTTTGTTTTCAGTAACACCTAGTTTTTCAAAAACCTTTAAATAATTAAAAAAAATTTTAATTATTGAAATATTTTTATTTTTTGCGGCTACGTTATGTCCCGGCAAGTTTCGGCAACAAGTTTTGTGGTATAACAGCAATTTGTGTCTGGTAGTGCCATGTGTCCCCAAAGGGACTCCAATTTGGCCATTATTCTGTTCATTTCCAATACTTTTCTGCCAGCATCCAATCGTTTCATCCGCCCATCCCCAACCATCGGAGGAACATCAACAAAACACCACAAATGACAGTCCCCACAATTTGAATGCGATGTCCGCTTCTGACCTCGTCGGTCGAATTACGGATGAAGAGGAACTCTGCACGGGAATGGTCCGTCCGTCCACTTTTCCGTTCATTTTCACAATTCATTTTTTGACTGTTTAATTTAGGTGAAGCGACGCGTTTATTTGGACTACGCCAGGGCTTTTAGCATTCCGTTGACCGTCGTTTACATCCTTTGCTTATTCATTGGGTCCAGCACTTTCAAGTGACGACATTCGCCGCTTGCTTTTACCAGTACAAATTGTTTTGCTTTTTAAGGGCCTTTCCAACGTTTGGCTTGCCAAATGGTCGACCAGCAATTCGACAAGCCCGGAGGAATCAATTCGGAATTTGGGCATTTATGGAGCATTCAGCTCGGTTTACGGTGAGTGATTCGTTTCATGAAAACTCTACTCACAACATACGTGTGCAAGGGGGGTCAGGAAAAGGGTCGTGCGTTCGGCGATGACCCTCCCTAGGGGGGTTTCTTTTTCTTTTTTTTGCTTTCAAGACTTTTTGTTTGCTTTTGCGCGACCATTTTTTTGCATTTTTCAAGCCAGTTTTTTTGCGTTGCACTTTTTCCAAAAAACTTTTGGAGAACGGGGGGGGGGGGGGGTTGGGTCAGGAGGTGCCGATAGGCGCCGCGGGAAAATTTTTGAAGTTTTCATTGTGCTTTGTTAACAGATTTTCACCAAAAATGACAAAATTTTTTGCGATTTTGGGTCAACTTTTACGAGAATTTAGGAATTTTTAATGAGATTTAAAAAAATAGGCAAAATTTTAAAAATTATTCAGCCCCTCCTCTTGCGTTCGAACGCACGAGGAAAGGATGTCGAACGCAGAAAAATTGGAAAATTTTGGCGAAATTTCTTAGGGAAATAGTCAATTTGCAAGTCCCCACTTTTGCGTTTGACAAATCGCCCTCAGGGTTAGTCGAACGCAATGCGCGACCCTTTCCTTGAATTTGCCGCTCCCTTTTCTCGTTTTTTATCCTTTCCTTTTCCTTTTCTCTCTCTTTTTTCTTTCCTTTTTTTCCTTAAAAAACCGTAGTAAACCCGAAAACTTATTTTCTCTACTGTACTTAACTTTGTTTAATTGTAAGAAACTTGACGACTAAAATTTAAAAAAAAACAATATTTCTTATGGTTTTATGTGGTTGTGTGGTCCCTCTGCTGTTTTTCTATCGCGATAAACTTTTCTTTCAGTGTTTTCCGCTGCTCTGTCCAGCTTGGTCCTTTCCTGTACGTTTTTTTCTCGGTGCAAATGTTTTTAATGCGTTTTTTTCTCCGCTTTTTCAGTCGGTGCGTACCGCGCCAGCTTGGCCTTTCACGACAAACTTCTCCACTCGCTTTTCCGTTCTCCGATGGCTTTTTTCGACCGGACTCCCCTCGGCCGAATTCTCAACCGAATTGGCAATGACATCGACCGAATTGACGAAAACATTCCCTGGGCGGTTGGCTATTCCTTGTCAATTCTTGCCGAGGCGTTCAATTCCATCATCGCTGTACGTGTGCCCACCGCTTTCTCTCATTGTCATTGGCTCTTTCAGATTTGCATTGTCATCCCTTTTCTTGTCCTTGTCGCTGTTCCGTTGATGGTTATCTTCCTCTGTATTACGGTAAAGTTGGGGATTACTGTAATTTTCGTTACTTTATTCCATTCTTTTAGCACTTTTACAACGTTTCTTCGGTCCAATTTCGTCGTTTGACCAGCAAATCGCGTTCTTCCCATCTCTCTTTTGTGGAGGATGCTTACTCCGGCTCCGATTCCATTCGCATTTTTAAGGCGATCAAACAATTCAGGGTCAAAGGCTACCGAATTTCTGACATTTGCAACGAATGCTTTATCGTTGAAATATTCTCTAACAGGTAATTTCATTTGTTTTTATTGCCTTTCCTTGGTAAACGTTTCTCTGCAGATGGCTCCAAATTCGGCTTGACATTGTCGCCGATGTTTCCGTTTTTATTTGTGTGGCTGTTGCAATTTGGATGGCAAGTCAAGGCGTCATTTCGTTGGGGGTTCTCGCGTTGGTCATCGGCTGCGGATACACGGTTCCTTTTTTATTTGATTTTTTTTAAAGTCGCCAGAGAGTGCTTTGTCTGTCAATTAAAATGATGTCATTTCTTTTCAGTTCACCGGTTACCTTGGCGAAGTTGCACGTTTTTGGCGTGAATCGGAGGTGCAAATGGTGTGCGTTGAACGTGTGAACGAGTACATCAACAACAAATGGGAGGCCGATTGGCGTGCGCCCGCGAGTGAACGTCTCGCGGAATGGCCCTCCCGCGGGCAAATCCAATTCCGCGACTTGTGCCTCCGATACCGCGAAGACAGTGCTTTGGTGCTGAACCGTCTCAACTTTGAAATTGCTTCATCTGAAAGGGTTGGCATTGTGGGCAGAACGGGCGCAGGTGACTGACCGGTGATCATTCCGGGAAATGTTGTATTTCTCTATGAATAGGCAAATCCTCAATCACCATGGCACTGTTTCGCATTGTTGAGCCCGCTTCTGGCCAAATTTTCATCGACGGAACGGACATCACAACAGTCGGACTGCATGACCTGCGCTCGGCGTTGACCATCATCCCACAGGTCAGACAATTCAATACTTTTTATATAACAAATTGATTATATTTCATTTTCAGGACCCGGTTCTCTTCTGTGGCTCTCTCCGCTCCAATATCGACCCGTTCGACCAATACTCTGACAGCGATCTTTGGGCTGCGCTGGAAAAGGCGCAACTTAAGGACACAATTAGCGGATTGGAAGGCACTTTGCTCTACAAATTAACCGAAAAGGGGTCGAATCTCAGGTTGGCATTGGAATGCCATTTTGTGCATTGATTTCTTTGCTTTCCAGTGAGGGACAACGCCAATTGGTCTGTTTGGCCCGTGCGCTTCTCCGTCAAAGGACGCGCATTCTCATTCTCGACGAGGCCACCGCAGCGGGTTTTTCGGGGGTCCTTAAAAAGGAAATGCATTTGAATTGTCTTCAGTTGACACATACACCGACTCGTGCATTCAGCAGTGCATCCGAACCCATTTCAAGTCGGACCACTCTTATTGCTTTATTGTAATTAGCACGGCTAATTGCTTTTAAGCCATTGTACGGTGTTGACCATTGCGCATCGTCTCGACACCATTTTGGACTACGACCGTGTGATCGTCATGGACGAAGGCGCTGTTGCTGAATTCGACACGCCGACTGCGCTTTTGGCCGACGGAGAATCGATGTTTGCGAAGATGGCCAAGCAAGCCGGGGTGGTGAAGGAATAAGTATGTGCTGTTCTCGAATGTTACTTTCTTATTTAGGTATTCACAATTTCTGTTTTAATTTTTATGTGCCCTTTTCAGGCCTATTTCCTTTTCTCTCCCTCGAATGAAAATTTAAAAAACTATAGAAAAATGATAAATTAAATTGTTTTAAATGTTTTCCTCTTCGGTCATGCAAACAACTAATTTTTTTTTCAGATTTTGACCCTAAAATCCTTAACTGGTCATTTACTTTTCGGATTTCCATTTTTGCTGATTTATGGCCTGCCTTTGACTCTTTTTATCTTCTTTCCTGTCATCACAATTCTTTATTTAATTTCTTTGTATTATCAGGGGTTTATCATTTACAATTCTTTTTTGTTTTTGTTTTCTTTAACCCCGATTCTCCATTGTCTTTTGAATCTTCAGGCATTTATTTACATATGAAATTCAATTTCATTACGTGTTAATCCCCCTCTACTGGTTCGGATATTTCACTGTTGTTTTTTGTTGTTGTTTTTTTTTATTGGAATTACCGATGTTTTACAATTTATTTTTCATTTGTTTTAAATAAACTCTGCCTCTTTTGCGCTTTTATTTTGTTGTTGTCTCTGATGAGAGTCGGCTCACAATCCGTCTGCCGTGTCCTTTTTCGGCTGTGCCATTCTCTCATTTTTCACTAACAATAAACCCATTTCTTTGCCATTTTCTCCCTGCAACTTAAAAATAAATAAAATTGATAATCGATTTTTGGATTTTGCCTTTTTTTTCCTCGCTTTTCCTTTTAGGGTGTTATTGACAAAATTGGATTAACACCATAAAAAATGAAAGTATTCCAGCAAAACATTCGTTTTCATCCTCCCAATTTTCCCAAAATTCTAATTTTGACCCTTCTTTCTTTTTCATTGAATCGGCCGAATGTCGTCGCTTGAGCAATTGGCTTCACCTCACAACGATTTTTACGAGAGTCTCTTTAGACAGGTGAAAATTTGTCGTCGATTTTGTCGTGTACATATAATAAATTTGTCCTCCCATTTTACCAAAAAGCAAAAACAGTTCCCCAGGCTTTCGAGGGTCGTTAGTCATCGCGAATTTGGCATATATTTCGACCAATTCCGAACCGCGGATCCGAATTTGAACCAAAGGAATAAAAGATTAAACCGCTAAAGGATAAAATTGAAAATTCAAAAAATTGAGTTTTTGTTACCAAAAATAGGACAAACTTTACTTTTGCCATTGCTTTTGCCATTTTGATCAATTGTCGGTATTTTCAGCTGAATCCCTCCGGAAGTGCCGAAGTCGATGCCGCGTCCATCGCCGCTTTTCTGAAAACGGCACACGGCGTTAGCGTCGCACAGCTCTCTCAGGCAAACAATGACAAAAAAATCTAAACATGCCATTCGGACCTTACTCATTATCATCTCTCAGATTTGGGAAATTGCGAGCGAATTGAGCGGATACAAAAACCGAAGCGCACTGAACAAAATTGGCGTGTTTATATGTTTAAAGGTTTTGAATTGGAGACCACTTTTCTTTTTTAATGATGGTTTTGTCCCATTTTCAGTTGGTCGCCGGCATTCAGCATGGTAATTAGGCCTAATTAGGACTAGGGGCGTGGGGGAAGAGAGGTTCCAAATTTGTCTTTCATTCCCCGGGTGTCCAATTGCTTTTCCCCCCCTCTGATCGGCACTGTCTTTCTTTCACCGTGAAGGCTTCCCTCTCGCGCCCTCCGTTCTCGACGTGCCGTTGTCCGCCGTGCCCCAATTTGAGTGTCTGTCCTTCCCCACGCCGCCTCCTCAGCCCCCCGTGCCGCCTCCGCCCTCCGCGGACTCAAAAAGTCCGTCAGTCTGTGCCGAATTGGCCACCGGAGGAGGCGGTGAACAGAACTTGCCCATTGGGATGGAGGAGCAGCGCAAATACGAGGCCATCTTCCACAGTTTGGGGCCAATCGGCGGTAAACTCGGCGGGGACCAATGCAAACCGGTGCTGCTCAACTCGCAATTGCCGAAGACGACGCTGGCAAAGGTTGGCCTGTTAAAAGCCAAGGAAAATGGGGCGACCGATGGGTAAAACTGTTCATTGGCTTTAGATTTGGGACTTGGCGGACATGGACTCGGATGGATGTGAGTGAGCGGTGAATGGACATTAGCAAATGGGGAATCCGAATGTTCGTTCATCGGGGCAATTTCTCCTCCGTCTCAGTTTTGGACCTTCCCGAGTTCATCGTTGCGCTGCACCTCGTCTACAGGGTGCGTTCACTTAGCCGAAACCATTTCACATGCCAAATTCTCACCACGCCCCTTTCCAGTCCCTCCAAAATGAGCCGGTCCCCGATCGACTGCCCCCGGCGCTGGTCCCTCCCTCCAAACTGGGCATTGTCCGTCGCATGTCCACGCGTTCCGTCGACCCCTCTCCGCACCATTCGCATCCTCCGCGTGAGTGCCGTATAAATGCCATCGATCACTTCCCTCTGTTTGATCAGCGCTCACTTGGAGCTCTCGCGCCTCCAGCGTCGCTTCCCTGAACATCCAATTCGGCCCTCCCGGCAGTCCCCCCACTCGCCCCCCTCGCCCGGCGAGTCGAGTGGCCGTCTCTCCACCGCAAAACGAGGCAAAAGCAAAGCGACAGTCACTGTTCGACCGGAATGTGGTCGAGTGGAAAATTGAGGAGTTATGCCAATACGAAAGCGAATTCGAACGGTTGGACAGCGACAGAGACGGATTTGTGGAGGGGGGCGATGTTCGGGACGTATTTCTCCGGTTGGCTTTCAAACATTTGCCATCTTCGCTAATTGCGGGCACTTTTCCCAATATTTTGTAATATTTTAATTTAAGGTCCGGCCTCCATCAAAATGTTCTTGCCCGAATTTGGGCTCATATTGACGTGTCAAAAACGGGCAAATTGGACTTGGAGCAGTACGCAAAATGGTAAAAGAATGAAGGCAGAAGAGGAATGGCATTCTGTGACAATTAAAGTGTCGAGCTCATCCGCGAGTGCCAAGCCGAGCAAAACAATGCGACAAACTCTGCCGAGTGCCAATCGGAGGAGGCCGTCGTCGGCGGTGGCACTCCCTCGTCGCCATCGCTGCCGGGGCACCCGTCGAATTTGGCACGTCGCGACTCGCAAATTTCGAATGCCACCAACAATTCGGTGGGTTTTCCCATAAATCCTCCAAAAACAAAGTGCCGTAATGCATTTTTAAGTCGACGGGTGGGGCGAAGGGGGCACTGTCCGAGGCGACTCAGCGAGTGATGGAACTGAACACCGAAATCGAGCAGATCCAACAGAGACGGAGACAGGCTGAACAGGACCTTTTCCAGGCGGAGGCGGACATGAAGGTGAAGAACTCGGAGATACGGAACCTGGAGATCGAACTGCTGACACTGAACGCGACGGTGAAGCAGTTGAAGAACCAACGGGTGGAAGCAAGTGAGTGGCGGGGGAAAGGGCCAATTGGAATGAATGGCACGGCTTTTTGAGACAAACGGCTGAACGATTTGGACACCAAAATTGTGAGATTGGAGGGGACGGCAGTGGAGAACAAAAAACGGATGGAGGAGGACGAGGAGAGGCTGACCAAGACCAAAATGGACATCCAAAAAGCCAAGGACAACTCGCAGGTGGGGAGGGGGGGGGGTGAATGATTGTGAATCGGTTTTGCTATTTTAAAACAAACCAAATGAACAATTCGGAGATATTCCTCTAGGTACGGTCTGGGTCACACCAAAGGGTAAATTATCTAGCGGATACAAACCCTGGGACTGTCGGTACATTACTCACAATCAGCATGGAAACAAACATTTGTCACAATATTGGAGTAATAAATTAAAAATAATGCAATTGAAACTTTGCAGACGGAAGAGGAGCTTTTGACTCGGAAGCAAATTGAAGTGAACGAGCGGAGAGAGCAGAAAAGGGCGACCGACGCCCGTCTGAGGGAGCAAAACGCCAAATTCGAAGGGTTTGTGGACGAACTCACTCAGGTGGAATGACGACGAATGATGCCATTTGCTTGGTTCATTTTTTGTGATTTCTTTGCTCAGATGGAGCGGGGAATGGTCAAAAACGAGGAGGAATGCGCACGACTGAAGGCGGACTTGGCGGAAATGGAGCGCATTTTGACAGGCGTTGAAAAGGGAGACGAAGGGGCCAAGAGGGAACTGCTGGAGAGGACATTCCAACTGAACGGGGTGAGTTTGGTCAGCAGAATGACTGACCATTGGTTCATTGGGGAAAAAAAGAAAATGATCCAAATCAAAATCGGCGGCATTCGATCGACCATTTTAAAACCAAAGGTGATTAACCAACGCACCCAATTAATTACTCTCTCAATTTAATTTCGAATTTTGATTAGCCATATCAAAATTCCTATCACTTGGCATTTTAATTAACAAAGCTGGGTTCTGTAATGTGATAGTCTGTAATTGCATTATTACCGTACCTCCCCATTCTTTTTTCACTGTTTTATTTGAATTCGTTTTCAATGATTCTCTGCTGTTTGACTGTTACGACGGAATTCGCTTTTCAGACAGTCATCGGTAGCAGAACGAACTCAGCGGAGATGAAAAGCCCCAAAGGTAAAAAGCACTTCAAAATTTGGTCGCCTTGGCTTTGCATTTCATTTCATTTTTCGCATTCATTTCGTCCCTTTCCCAAGGCGACCCTTTTGTTCGGCATCGCTCCTCCGACCCGTTCGGCGGGAGTGAAAATGGCGCCGACGATCCGTTCGGGGTGAAGCCCTCTGCCGGTGGCACTTTCGGAGACGGCCAATTTGCTAACTTTGCCAACTTTTCGGCTTTTTCCTAACGTCAATTGATAAACAATTGTATTGCGTTTCATTTTGTTCTCATCAGAAATGGATATTTTATGCCGCAACACCGGCAAAAGAATGGGAAATGCCAAATTTGTCGTCTGCCATTGCCAAATTACACATTTCCCTCTGCCACGGCCCCGTGACAAATGTCCCATTTGCCTTACCGACATATAATAATAAGCAAAAACGTGCCGTGCCATTGCCATGCGCCGTCCCTCCCCCCCCCCCCCCCCCCCGCCGCAATTCATTCACTCCCTTCGACTCCCAAAAACTCTAAGGAATTTCGGTCCATATTAATGTGCAATATTTGGTCAGTGAGGCCCTAATATTTCCTCAATGGATGGGCGGCGACGGCGGAGAACGACGGTTAAGCAGCAGAAAAGGACCTTTTATGAAGAAAAAGTTGGTCTCTTCCATTGGCTTTGCAATGGCATCACCGGCGGGGGAAAGCACAAAGAGAGGGGGGGGGGGGGGGGAATTGCCTTCTGCTGCTTTTTGGGTTCCGTGTCGGAGTTTCCCTTTGCACCATTATTTTCCAGTTTCCCTCCCCTTATTTTGCCATTATTATTTTCCGGGCTCCCCCCCCCCCACTCCCATGTCTCAGTTTTGCCACTAATTTTCCGGTTTCCCCCTCCCCTCCCTTTATTTTTGGCACCATTATTTTCCGGTTTCCCTCCCCTTATTTTGCCATTATTATTTTCCGGGCTCCCCCCCCTCCCATGTCTCAGTTTTGCCACTAATTTTCCGGTTTCCCCCTCCCCTCCCTTTATTTTTGCCACCATTATTTTCCGGTTTCCCTCCCCTTATTTTGTCATTATTATTTTCCGGGTCCCCCCCCCCCCGCCCTTTGCCCCGTCCGTCGTCCATTCATTCCCTTTCATATTGCCTTTTCACATCATTTTCCTCTGTTTGCTGCACTTTCTGTTCGTTCGATTTTGCTTCTGACAATGAGTGCGATTATTAGCATAATTCTCGCGGAAAAGGCCAAAAGTGCCGTGGCATTTTTTGATTGATTTTGCGTTGCCAAATAATGCACAACAATTGCTGTGTCAAAGTGTTCGCTTTGATGATGAATGAATGAATTGCCTTGCAATTCGGTGGGAAAGGAAAGGACCTCGAGGGAATTAGCCATTTTCCCATCCATTAAACGTCCAAACGCTTTTCGGCACCATTCATTAGTGTCAGTAGAGGCGAAATGACTACAAAAGCACATTTGTTGTCCACTTTGTCATCTCAAAACGAAATTTTAGGCTTAACATTCAAAAATAACCTCTAAATGAGAAACCAATCGAAAAAGGCAAAAGCAAAGTTAAAAAATCAGAAATTGTAAATTATTTTAATTTAGGGAATTGCTTAATTAATTGCTTAATCACCAGCCGTCTCCCTTCGTCTCTGCCGCCCTTCCGCCGCCGTTTCGTTTGTCCGTCCCTTCCTTTTGCCATGCGTTGCGTCCCCTCCCTTCCCCGTGTCCCCGTCCCCCCGCTTTCCCCCCGTTAATTGCCCGCCCCCAATGATTATTTCCTTTTTGACCCGACTCGTCCTTCTTCTCCCACAAATTTCTTACACGGACTCTGTACGTCTCGAACAAATCGCTGAAGGAGGCAGGGAACGACATAACGGTAAAAAAAAGGCATAAGAAAAGGAAAGCAAAAGAAATGCCAAAAATGGAAAAACAATCGGCAGAATTTGCCAAAGGCGCGCCGCCCCTCGCGGCGTTTGTCGGCGGAGCGAATTTCACTGCAGCAACAACGGAACTGCGAAAAGCGTATTTGGAACGGAAGAAAGCGCGCGAAGAAAAGGCGAAGAGGACAAAGGCAAAAGTTGAGGAAAAGCGGACGAAGGAAAAGCCGACGAGGGAATGCATTCCGATCGATGACAACCGAAGAAAGGCACTGATCCAAGTGGGTGGTGGGCTGATCAGAGGCAACGCCCGCGGGGAGGAGACTTAGGGATGGCATTTACCGAACAGAGTCGCACAAAGCCCAATGGCATGCCGTCGTTAGGCCCTTCCCATCCGCTAATTGACCAAAATGCCGGCACTCCCTCCCCCCGTCCCATTTAGGGTCTGTTCGCCGAGAATCACTACGACAAGAACAATTTGCCGTCCTCCAACCACACTTCGGTGATCGTCGAGCTAACAGTGCAGAGCATAACGGAGATCAGCGAATTCTCCAGCAGTTTCAAAGCTGACGTTTGGTTCAGGTGAAGCAACCGACCGATGAATGAATGAATTGGTGCGTTTGTGCCGAAATGATTTTGCCGTTTAGCCAAATTTGGAGGGACCCGCGCTTGGACTTCTCTTCGCTGAATTATTGCCTCTCCAACATTTCGCTGCCTTCTCACAAATTGGTCTGTCCGTTTCGTTTCCTCTAAAAGGGGTGAATTAATGCCATCCCTCGACCTGTCCATTACCGTATCATTTTCTCACCGTAACCGTGCCATTACCATTACTTTCTGATCTTTTTTGTTAAGAGTTCTCTTTGGACTCCGAATGTGTGCTTTGTGAACAGGTGCGTTCCCTCTATTCATTAAGTTTTGTCATCCGTTAGCAAAATGAATTTTTGGCATTTCAATTGGCAATTTGCTCAATTCTTTCCATTAATCAGCAAAAATGTCAAAATCCATGCTTCGCCGTCCGAAAACATTCTGCTGCTGGTGTTTCCCAATGGAACTGTTTGGCTCAACTACAGGTGATTAATTGACGATGGAATGGTCTTCCGATTAGACCAATTTGTGCCGTCCCCGTCGGCATGGCATTTGTCGGCCGTGCCTTCATTTTGTTCACACCGTTTGGCCCCTGGGGCACATTTGGCTGTTCTGTCTGCGTTTCGTTCGTCCTTTCCTCATTCTCTTCACTCCCACAGGGTCTCTCTGATGGGTCCGTGCCAACTTGACCTGTCTCTGTTCCCGATGGACATTCAGCAGTGCAATTTGATCTTCGAGAGTTACTCGTACAACACAGCGGAGGCATTTTCCACTAAATTTTGTGCCAAACTTTCCCAAAGTGAAGGTGAGCATCCATTGGCGCAGTTGGGAGCCCGTCTCCATCCCCGACCCAAACGCAAAAAGTTTGCCCGACTTCGAGCTGGTCACTTTCGGTCACAAAAAGTCGACGCTGCTCTACACAGCAGGTGCGGTGAATAAAGTGAATAAACGGACAAAGGGAGGGACAGAGAAGCGAAATAAAAACAACGAAAGTGCCGAAATTAACAGTGGGCGGAGGAGAAGCATTTGAGACAAATCCAACTCGGAAAAGGGGGAAATGATATGTTGGACAAAAGCAACGGAACGAAAAGTGTCCTTTTGTGTGAAAATGCCAAATGAATCGCCACGGGCGAACTGTCGGCAGAAGAATTGGCCAATGGTTTTGCTCCAAAAAAGTGGCATCATTATTTTGGCTTTCAATTCCCTTCTCTGTCGCTTTGTCATCCGTCCAATTGGCACGGCATTCACTGCTCTTTTGCTTTTGAGAGTCCCCCTTTTTCAGGCCTTTGGGACCAATTGGAAGTTGTGTTCAAATTTCGTCGTCTGTACGGCTTTTACATCCTCCAAGTTGGCTCGTCACTTCGAATGCCAATCCGTCCCCCCCCTTTCCCCCCCCCTTTTCCCATAGGCTTTCATGCCCACTTATCTGTCCGTGTTCATCAGTTGGATTGCCTTTTGGATCCAAACTTCGGCACTTCCCGCTCGCATTACTCTCGGCGTCAGTTCGCTGATGGCACTGACTTTTCAGTTCGGAAATATCGTCAAAAAGTAAGTGAATGTTCAAAACTCTGTCCAATCAGTGAACAGTTCGTTTTCAAATTATTTGCCATTTCTTTTCTCAGTTTGCCGCGCGTTTCCTATGTAAAGGCATTGGACATTTGGATGTTCGGCTGCATGGGCTTCATTTTCCTTTCGCTTGTCGAAGTGGGGGCAGAGGGAGGGGGGGGGGAAATTTGGAGGGGGCGAAACGGCGGGTGCCAATGGAATTGGGGGGGACGGCAAAAGAATTTGATTATTTATGAAAGGAACAAAATGGCACTTCCGAATTCGAAAGTTTCTCCCCCCTGAAGTTGGCCGTCGTTGGCTTTTTTGACAAATTGGAGGCGCGCAAACGCCGAACGCAACGGACCAAAGAGTTTCTGATGGTCAACTCGGACAGCGAGCAGCAATGGCTGTCCCGGATGAACCGTTTTTCGCGCCAATCGATGCCCAATACCCACGCATTTCGAGGTGATTGATCACTGATCAGAAGAAGGGGGGGGCAATTGGGAACTGTGCCAATGCCATGCCAAACAGCAGCAGAAAATATGGTCGAGAAAAGGGGTTCGAGGGGTACAAACGGCGGATCAATGGACAACGGCACGGCCAAATCGGTGACACTGAAAGTGAGCGGCACGAGGGAACGAAAGACGAGCAGACCACGCTGGAAACGATCAATGGCCGAGGATGGGGAGGAGGACAGTTGGTACATGCTGAACGGAGAATTCATCGACGATGTGAGTCGGGCGGTCGGCCACTCCCCGGCATTCAGTCGCCCGTGGCAGGGATTGGGTCGGACCGATTGGTAAGGGAAGTCCCAGCGGATTGTCCGTTCATTCCCTTTTTGTATTGGGGGACTTCGCTTCGGTCTCCCCGGGGCCCGTCTCAATTCCCTCGCCTTTTCCATGCTTTAGCCCTTTTTTGGTGTCCAATGTTTGTGCTTTTTGTTAAGCTCTCCGCCAAAATGTTCCCCGCTCTTTTCATCGCGTTCAATGCCTGCTATTGGTTTTATTACATTTGCCTTTCTTCGGGAGCAAATCAAACGGAAGAATAAAATCACCGCCTTAGGCAATTGAATTTTCATTTTGCTCATTATAAACGGAGGGACGGGGGGAGAATTTCTGTTTTTTGAAAGTTTGGCCAATTTTATGATCAAATCTTTGTTATTTTTGTTTATTTTTTGTTGTTATAAATGCTTCAAAAATGTCTTCCTTTTCACTTTTTACAATTCAAATATTAATTAATAAATTTCAAAAAATTAGGGATTTTTCTTTGTTACCGAATAATAAAAACAAATAATACCACAACAGAGAATTTAAACTGAAAAATTAAAGTCCAAAGAGTTAATCGGTAGAAGAGTAAACCAAAACAAATAAAAGGAAAGAGTAAATTGAGTCGTCAGTTCTTTTCTCTTCTCTTTTTTCATTCATTGCCAATTTTCGAGTCGAGAAAAGTGTTGAGCAATTGACGGTCCACCAGCTGTTTTTTTCATTGCAATTTGCCATTTATTTCATTCCGTTCATTTAAAATGTTCGTACCAAGTGAATGTGACTGTTTTTGTCCAATTGGATGATGCGATGGTCACAAAATTCGATCAGCTGCTGTCTAAGCAC
This sequence comes from Heterodera schachtii, assembly GCA_023374025.1. Taxonomy (NCBI): domain Eukaryota; kingdom Metazoa; phylum Nematoda; class Chromadorea; order Rhabditida; family Heteroderidae; genus Heterodera; species Heterodera schachtii. The sequence continues at coordinate 929,406 of SIJG01000041.1, forward strand.
AGTCTCCGAAGTGGTGGCGAACTCATCTCTGAAGAACCCACGAGTTCGAATTGCCGTTAAATTTAAAGAAATATTGGCATTTTAATCGGTCTGCCTACCGTAAAATGCGACAGAACTTCGGAATGCCCAGCGCATCCATGCGACCACGGTCCTCCCTGGACGGGGCGTGCAGCGCCAGTTGGGCCAGGATTTTGCGCATGTTCGAAGTGGTCGCCCCCCAAAAGGCGTCCAACGAGGAAAGAGTGTGCTGAGGAAAGAGACGATCAGACAAAAGTCCGACCATTCGATCGATGGCCGTCACTTTGGACTGATTTGGACTAATGGTACCTTCGCAATTCCCTTGTCGTCAAGACCGAGCAACTCAGTCCCACTGGCCATCACTTCGGCCCAATAGCAATGGAAAGTCGAAATTGGGAAGTGAAGCCAAGCGAACGCATCGCGAAGGGACTGAAAAGGGAAATGGGGAAACGGTGGACAGAAAAAAGGCAAAAAGAGGCGCAAAAAATGAAAATTCAAACAAAAAACCCTTTTTGATAGCACAATTTTGAAAAAAATTATGAGAGAATGTCGCACTTGGTCCCAAATGAGCGCCGCGTTGACGTGGTCAACCGAAGCGATCAGTTGGACTTTGCTCGACTTGGCCAACACGGAAAGGGCCTTCTGATGTTCCCGAGATCTGAACAGAGTTTGGTGCTACCAAAAAGGGCATTTGTCTGACGGGCCTCAGTTGGGGCGAGTCGATATTCAGCAAAATGAAAACAATCGGAAAACGCAGCTGAGCATCGACAGCATTTCGTAAAGCTAAACGAAGGGAAAAGGCAAAAATAAAATTGAATTACAAAGCAAAATATTTTCGTGAGGAACAAAAAAAAAAGAATTTTTTCGAATGATTCGCTTTCGCAATAATTTCGATTTAATTAGCCAAAATCACAGCAAAGGATGGCATTTTGAGAAAGGAAAGTGGCGGAATGGGAACATGTCTAAATCCCAGCCCAATTAACAAAATTAATTTGATAACAGAAGAGAGAAAATGGGACGGCTTTTCTGATTGTTTTACCTTTTGCCGCCGCTTCGACAGATTTTTCCTTCGTTTTGGCCATTCCCTTCAGTTTTAGCTCTTCCGTCATTCGGTCAATCATTTTTGGCATTGTGTCGGAAGGGTTGAGACCATCGCCGACGAACGACCGACGGTTTCGGAGGGACAGAAAGTCGCGAAAATCCTCCAAAATTCGACGTTTTGAACCAAGCCCATGGAGCTGAAAATGAATGTTGGAATAACAGTTTAAATCCCAAAAAATGAAAAACAATAATGAACTAACTGCTCACTAAAATACTGAATTGGCCGCTCTCCAAAAAGTGAAACCATTGGGAGAAATGTCTGCCGAATGTTTCTCCGTTTAGATTCCTTTTGAACTTCCAAGGCAAATGATTGTCCAATTTCTAAATTAATACATTATGTCCAATAAATAAAAAGGCACGACTTCAAAGCAACATTTGACAGCGGCGAAATCGCTTCTGTTGGCATCGCATTTGGCCCATTTTTCCGACTTTCGCTCTTCCTCAACTTCTTCTTCCCCATCCGACCCTTCCGAATGTGATGATGTATCATCAAATTGCACTTTTCTAAAGAATATGACTTATATTTCAATTTCCAAAAGTCGCCCAATTGTCCGTTCGATTTGACCTTTGCACCGGACGGCCGGGGGAGCGCTTCTTTGGGCTGAAATAGTGACTCAGTGCGGCTTCGAGTGCGTTCATTTGGTAGTGAGGGCGCGAAGGGGACGGCGTCTGTCCGGCACTGCCATTGCCGTCGATTTTGGGGGTTTTTGGTGGCTAAATTTGTATCAAATGAAACAAATAGAGTGAAGAAAAGTGGTACAAATGAACTGAATATGGGCCTTTGTTCTCTGCGCCCTACCGTCGTTTCAATTAATGATTCGTCGATTTCCTTGACTGAGGAAGTGCCCTGGTAATTAGCATTTCTTTTTTTATTTGAATTCAACGATGATGGCATTGCTCTCTTGTGAAATTGGTGTCACGGTAAAACGTACAATAGCAACTCATACAACACAGACAATTCGCACATAGGCTTAGCGGCGCTATACAAAGAGAACAATTAGAAAAATTTTCCAAGATTTTCAAAAGCAAAAAAAACGGGACCAGTAAACTCCATGATTGCCAGCATTAACCTAGTTAAAATACCTATGTAGTCAAAATTGGAATTTACCTAATCGAATCATTCAAATCCGATTTTCGCATCTCAATCCGAAAAACGGAAGGTGTAAAAATAAAATTTGCCAAAAACACTAGAATTCGTCCGATGAAAAATCTCTAATTTTAATCCGGGAATTAGAGCGTGTAGAAATCCAGGGAAAAATTATTTATTTACATAAAATCCCAGTTCGAATGAAGAACTTTTAAGCTCGGCAACCGAGAATACCTAGACTCGTTTTCACAGCGCAATAAACGGTACTTATGCACTTTACAGACCATAAAAAATAAAATTATTTTTTAAATCATATAAAAATTTTCTAAGGGATTTTTGGGGTCGCTGATCACGAATCTGACATCCATTTCGACAAAATTCAAACCCCGACCCGTATTCGAACAAAAATTTGAAAATTCAAATTTTAAAAAATCATTTTATGGTGCGAAAATAACTCGAATACAGATTCGGAGTTCGAATTTGGTAGAAATAGATGTCAGATTCGTGATTAGCGACCCCGAAAACCCCCTAGAAATTTTTTATATGATTTAAAAAAGAAATTTTTTTTTATGGTCTGTAAAGTGCCTAAGTACCCAATAAACTGCCAACATTATCGGCGTCCTGACGGAGAGAAAACTATATAAACGTTTAAATTGCGAAAGATGGCCATATTATTTGTGTTTGTGTCTCTTTCAATCGCAAATGAAATGACTTCGTCCATTCGTTCGTATAGTGACAAAGTCGCAGCAGTGGAGCAAAGTCAGCCGCAGAAGAATTTTGGAGACGGAGAAACGGCGCCACCCGCCGAAGAAGTAAACAAAACTTCAATCGAAACGGACTTCTGAAACTGCTTTTTTAAATTGCAGGCTCACAATGAACAGAAAGATGACCAACAGGAGGAAGGAGAGGGTGTGGCCATTTTGCCGAATGACTGGGACGGAGAAATTATTCGGAAGGAAGGCATTCCGTGAGAGAAACTTCGGGCATTTCACCTTTGCCTTTGTCCCTTAAGCTTCCCGTTGATTCTGTTCAACTTTATCAAAGGACTCCTTGGAGCCGGTTTCCTCGGACTTCCGTTGGCTTCTAAAGACGCGGGGCCTTTGGTGCTTAATCAAATTCCTAACTCCAAATTAATTGTCCTTTTTAAGTATGAAATAACTTTGCTTTTTTGCATCGCCATTATCAGTTTCTACGCCATGTCTAATCTCGTGAAAGGCGCTCAATATCATTACACTCGGTGGGTTAATAAAACATTCATTATTACCTAATTGCTATTTATCTTTTTTTAATTTAGCCTCAAAATTCCGTTTCTGACCTTCGGCGATTTGGCGGAACAATCGTGCAAAGTCAGTTTTGGATGGATCAAAAATTATGGACCATTGGCAAAGTTTGTGCCATTCTCTTTTCATGAATACTTGCCATTTTCAAGAAACATTGTCAACATAATCACAATCGTCCACCAATTCGGCTTCTGCAGCATGTACTATCTGTTCATTGCATCGACCTTTCAAACGGTTGCTGTGTTTGTATTGCGTTTATCAAAACCAAAACTTTTTTGCAGGTCTTTGATAAAGAAAAAGCTGACAATGAGCCCAAGGGAAAAGACCCAAGATGGTTTCTCGGCATATTGCTTCCGATTGTCGCTCTCGTAAGTGGATGAGTCATTTGTTAATTGTTGTGCACTTTAACACCTTTTCAGAATTCCATTATGTCCATGCGTATCCTCTCAGTTATGTGCCTTATCGGAGATGGGTTGACGATCACCAGTTTGACACTCATTCTCTATGTTTGTGCTGATGTTTTGTCAATTATTTTCTTTTCACTCTTTCAGATGCTGTCCAAAATTGTATTCACGGAAGGAGCTCATCCCATTCCGTTTGCCCTGCCATCCGCAGAAGGCTTTTTCAAAGCGAGTGGTACCATCATTGTCTCTTGCCTTGCCCAGTCATTGGTACGATGTCATAATGTTTGTAAAATAGTCACTTATCTTCGGCTATTTTTAGGTGCTTCCTTTGGAGAAGCGAATCAAAAAACCCAGTCAAATGTTGGGACCCTTTGGCGTTTTGTCCGGTGGTATCGTTATTTCGACTATCGTTTACGCAATTGTCGGTTTTCTCGGCTATAGTGCTTATGGAGAAGAAATTCAATCTACTGTTTTGGAACATCTTGAATGTGCTAAGTAAGTGTGAAGTTTTGTGCATCATTGTATAACAAATTTCTTTTTTCAGTAAGGCAAAAGAGTTGACTGTTTTGACTTTTATCATTCGGGTTGCCCTCTGTCTGTCCATCTTCGCTTCTTTTATGCTCCAAATGTTCGTTCTTGTCGGTGTTTTATGGCCTCTACTCGAAAAACGGATCGAAAAGCTTTCTCGTATTTGGAAAATTTGCATGCAATTCGTTCTTCGTGCTTCCTTGGTCTCCGTATGCCGTGAGTTTTGTCTTTACAATTTAATTTCTTACATATTTTTAGTGGCCATTTCTTATTCTGTCCGGGGTTTGTTCACCATCACTCGTATGATTGGCGTTACCACCGGTTAGTCGTCCTCAATTTTTATTCTCACTAATTCATTTCGCAATGTTTTTAGGCACTCTTCTCGCCTTCGTTTTGCCTGCCATTTTCGACCTTCTCACCTTCGTCCCTCTTTTTCGCAGTCAGAATCGCCTTCGTGAAGCGAATGTTCGGCTTGGCATAAACATTTGTATTATCGTTTTCGGATTTGTCATTCTTGTTGGCGGATTGGCGGTGAATGTCATTACGATGGCTAACAAAGAGGAAGATTGGAAGTGCGGTGCAAATGCTACGACTAGTGGAAGTGTCACGGCGACAATGCAATCGTACACCACACCGATTTAATTATCTTATCGCATTTGCTTAATATATATTGTATGTATGTATATGTGTAATGTATTGGCTAATAAAAAACTACGGTTTCATATGAATGTATTTTAATTTACCTAATTGATAAAATTACATTAATAGAATCACTGGTTGGAATGGGTCACTTATTTATTTTTTTTGGCACTCCTGACTTATCCGGGGGATTTTTAAAACGATCGAAACTTGACAAATTTAGTACCATTCGAAAGCTCTTGATGAGCTAAGTCTAAAAATCAGAGGATGAAGTCGATCCGACAAATTTAAACCGGTTTTTGAACCGATTTAAAATACAAAAAGTGAAGAAAATTGGACATTTTTAATTAATTTATTTATTTTTAATGGACATTTCAGTACCAACAAAAAATGGAAAACAAAATGAAGTAAATTTTCGCAAAAGGGAGCATGCGAAGACGGAGCAAGTAGTGGGGCGAGACGGAGGGCGGAGGAAGCAGTCTGACGAGCGCCACAGGCGGTTGACTGCGGGGGCCCGAAGGGCCCCCGCCAATCAGGCAACCGCCTGCGGATCACGCGCGGACTTCTTCCGTAGCCCGTAGTCTCGCCCCACCTACTGGCCGCCGTAGTCGAGTGTGCGGCGGTTTTTTAGCGCAATATGCTAAATTCAATCTTTTATATTTAACTTTCTTTTACCATTTTCTGACGACTGGTTTAAAAATGGTTTTAACGATTTTGAGGACCCATAACATGCGTCGGTTCGACTTCATTCCCTGATTTATAGACTTAGCTCATCAAGAGCTTTCGAATGATACCAAATTTGTCAAGATTCGATCGTTAAAAAAAAGTTATAGTGCAAAATCTCAATTTTTCGAGTTTTGAACCGGTTCAAAAACCGGTTTATACTTGTCGGATCGACTTCATCCTCTGATTTTTAGACTTAGCTCATCGAGAGCTATCGATTGGTACCATATTCGTCAGGTTTCGATCGTTTTAAAAATCCCCCGGATAAGTCAGGAGATTCTTTTTTTTAATCTACCCATTTTATCACGATATTTGTCCATTTTGACCAATTCCAAATCCCGGCCTCGATTTTTTACCTTTTTCCATTTTTAGCCATTTTGCTCAATCAGCAAAAGTTGTTGTTCCTTCCTTATCGGAACAACAATCGCCACAGTCTGCGCCTCGTTTAGTGTCTTTTGCATTTGGCCAGGGGGGGGGGATGAGTAAGCGCATTTATGGCAAAAGGACGAAATGAATAAATTAATGGGCGAACAGCAGAAAAAGTGACGAATGATGAGGGGAAACGCAGTGGGACACTTGCGGACAATTTTGGGAAAAAATAAAAAATTTTCTTTAAAAAACATTAAATTTTTTTCTAAAAACAAGGATGGAAAATTTGGCCCCATAAGTACGTCTCCTCTAATTTCAGATATAAGGAAATAGTTTGAGACATGCTTAATTGAGAACAAAATTTATTTTATAATTTCAAAATAATAGGATAATTTAAGTGCTGAACACCAGCTGCACGAATTTCCGATTTCGGCATCCGATTCCCGGCATTTTTGGTCACGGAATTCCAATTTCCCTTTCCGAAAATTTTTGGGGCCTCGGAATGCTATCCTCGCTGAACCCTTGAGCAAGATTTACTAGGTTTCTCCATTGTTTGTTTTTATGAAAGTGATCAGAAAGTGTCGGTGGGAAGCGCCGCTCACCGATTGTGGTGGGTGGTGGGTGACCTTGATCAGATGGCATTTGATCATTTCGGCTGAACTGTCTTTGTTCTGTGCTGCTTCCTGTGGGTTCTTTCTTTCAATCATCCTTATTTGTTAGGTGTTTTGTGGATTCCCCCTCAAACTGTTGCTCATTTTCACCCCTTTCATTCTTTTCGAAAAGGAACAACGGAGACGGACCCCCCCCCCCCCAACAGTTTTTGGGTATAATTAATTCCTTTCATAATTTTCGGAATTGAATGAATTTGATATCATTCGATAGCCCCAAATGGTCTCCATTTTCCTGCAAAATTTCAAAAAATTCATAATTTTTAAAATTAACTAAATTTTTTTTAAATTTTTCAGACCGATAGAGAACAACACTTAAGGCTATCGAATGATTCCAATTCATTCAATTCGGAACCATCTCTTTTCACCTCCGCCCTTTCGCCTTCGGTTTGTTTCCTTTTCCTGTGCCATCCTTACGAATTATTTGTATTTTAATTTGCATTTTTTAACAAATTGCATATGCCAATTCACTCATTCTTCTTTTTTTCTTTCTTTCTTTCGTTCGCTTCGCCCTCAAATTGTAAAAATTACAAAAATTATGAAAATGCATTGGCCCATTGAACAACCAATGAATGAATGAGTGAATGAATGAATGACCTGCTTCTTCTGCTGCTGTGTTGTTTTGTTATGAGTAGGCAATCATCAAAATGCGTCGGTCCTTCGTTTGCCTTTCCCTTTGTAATTTTTGTTGGGCCGACGGGCAACAATTTTTGATGGTGCGGCATTTTTTGGCCGATTGAAAGGGTCGGCAGCTCTACTTTTGTGCGCGATTTTCTTTATAATTGAGAGTGAAATTTCTGAATTTCTTCCCATTTATTCTGCCAATCGTCCGTTTGCTTATGCAACAAATTAACAATTAATTAAGGCCAATTAGCGTAATTGTATCGTAAAATGATAAGGCAAAAAAAAAAGTGGGGAAGGAAACCGATGGAATAAGCACAATTGAAACGCAGCAACAGCCAACATTTGTTAGCATGAAAAGCAATCGGAATGCTTTTCGCCGCTTCGTATTGTCCCTTTGATTTAACCGACAATTCCCCCCCCCCCCCCTTCAGACGGTCCTTCCCAATGCTTCTCCCTCGGCTCCCCTCCGATTTGTCCCACTTTCTCTCCATTTTCCCCATTCTCTCCGTCTTTCTCGTCCCCTCCGTTTTCTCCCAAATCCCTTGGGATTGTTCCCGTGCTCCTGGCGATGCAGGTTCACTTTTCCAATTTGTGTCTGTGCTTTATTTGTTAGCTTCCCAACAAATTTGCAACATGCTCCAAAGTTGGGACCGCGGCGCGCGTCGCTCCATCGCCCAGCAGAAGGGCAATCAGTTGCCGGTCAGTGCACCCGGTGTGCCTGATCAGCCGTCGTTGTCCCCGGCCGTGCCGCGTCCGTTCAACCCCAGTGCCCACTCCTGCATGGATTTGGCTTGCCTTTGTCCCTATTTCCAGGCATTTCCCCCTCCATTGTCCCTCAATTTTTTGTTAATTACCCAGGGAATTTCTGGCCCTGGGGGACAGTGCGTTTTGCCCGGGGGAAAGCCTTTGGAAATGGCCGTGAGGAGGGAATATCGGACAATGAGCGACGGGGAGAGACGGAAGCTGCACCAGGCGATGGGCGAGCTGAAGAGGAGCGGAGAGTTTGACAGATTCAACGACCAGCACAGACAGGCAAACAATGGAATTGAGTGACTGAACTGATCCAAACATTCACTGAGAAATTGCCATCCATAGGCCAAAAGTTGACCAATCGATAATTGGCCAAAAGTTGATCAATCGATAATGGGCCAAAAGTTGATCAATCGATAACTCTAAACACTAACAATAAACGTCCTATCTGAAGCAAAGTGTGTGCATTTGCTAATTGGTCTGTCATTTCTCAGGTCGGCGTTTCCTCCGGCGCTCATTCGGGCCCCGGCTTTTTGCCGTTCCATCGCGAGTTCATCAAACGGTTTGAAATTGCGCTTCGTCTGGTCGACCCGTCGTTGTCCCTGCCTTATTGGGATTCTGTGCTCGACTCGTATTTGCCCAACCCGGCCGATTCGGTCATTTTCACTCCACAGTTTATGGGGGAAACTGATCAGCTGGGAAACGTTGTGAGCGGACCTTTTGCGGGATGGCGCACTTTGGAGGGGCGGGCGAATATTTTGCGGTTGGAATTGGCAAAAACTGAGAAAATTGAGCAATCATTTTGAAGATGGCCCGGGGCGGAAGGACGTGTGATGAGGGAGAACGACGTGAACAGCGTGTTGGGACAGACCCAAATCGAACAAGTGTTGGCTTATACGGCACCACAACAAAGTGAAAGCATTGGGCCGGGGGGAGGGCACCGCCGGACGAATCGAACGGCAAAGAATGGCCACCGATCAGTGGCAAAACGAAAAAAAACCATTGATCCGTTCGTTCCCTCTCACCATTCTCCCGATCACCACCCGCTTCTCCCTCAACCGATTGATCACTTCCTCAGATTGTCCCTACCAGCCCAACTTCGGTGCGCTTGAATATTCACATTCCCAAGTCCATTTGTTCGTCGGCGGCGATATGAAACCGCCAACTTTGGCAGCGAACTGACCCCATTTTCTACGTCCATCGTAATTTAATATTTATGGACGAAAAGCCATTGATAAAAAACGACTAAACCCATTGATTAAGACTCATTCATTGACTTGATCTGGGAACAGTGGCGTCAGCTACGACAGACGAAATGGACAAGAGAACAGGTGGAACAGACAGAAAAACAATGGGAAAAGCAATCCAAGCTGATGATCAATCCAATCACTGATCCCAATAAATCAATGCAAAGAGACTGATCAGCTGATTAATTCAACTGATCAGTCCAACCGATTAGAGTGATCATTCCAACTGATCAGTCTTTCTCCTTTCCTTTGGCACTTTTAAATGGTAGGCAAATGCTCTCCAATCTCAAGGCTTTTCCGCCCGACTTTTCTGAGTGCTCCAATCAGCAACACTTCGCCAACGCACAAATGCGTCCGTTCGATTTGACCAACAAAGATGGTCAGTGCCAAAATTGGAATCGTAGAATTATTTAAATGCAAAAATGGTTAGATAAATGCTGGACATTTTGTCCTTTTTTAGGTTTGTCCAACGCTTACACGGACAATTTGTTCAGATTCTCAGCACGTCCAAGTTGCAGTTTGGAAGTGATTGCCTTTGGATCGGCATTTTTCCAGACATTTCTCTTGGCATTTCCCTAACTTTCCCCAACATTTACTTCGGCAATTCCTTGGCATTTCCCCAACTTTTTCTTGGCATTTCCTTCCTTGGCATTTTCTCAACATTTCTTTTAGGATGACTGCGGTTCTCCGTTTTTATTCTGCGACCGAAGGGACGCCGAAACTCCGCATTGCGTGTCAAAGGTGGAAAGGACACAACAAATTAATGTCATTAAGGGCATTACTCTAGAAATAATTAGTGTTTGTAAATGATAATTTTTCCCAGATAAGAATCGGCGGAAATTGTCAAGGATTTGAGGGGATCGATTGCTGCTGGGAGGGCGAGTGCCAAAATTGGCGTTGCGTCGCCCGCCAAATTCAATTGCCGAAAAGGGTATCCCATTGATCAGTGATAATTTCGATCACTTTGCCTCCTGCTTTTCAGCCTCCACAGGCGATGTCCCTTCAGCACAGCAACGGCGAATCGTTTGCCGAACTTCTCCAAAATGCGATTGGTTCGATGCCTCAGATACAAACGCGGCGAGTCGAGGCAATTTTGAAATTGGCGAATTAATCGAAATGATTGGCATTTCGCGCAAAAGGCGTTCAATTCGACAGAAGCGACGACGACAATGGCAAAGGGAGCAGAGAATGGCACAAACTCACAATCAGTAGCAATAATCGGCCACAGCAACGACTGTTTCAACGACGACCCGTGCTGTTCGGCATGGGCAAAACTCAGCGAATGCTCGGCCAACCCGGCATTTATGCACAGATATTGCCGCAGAGCGTGCCATCAATGCGAAGCGCAAACGACGCACAAAGGTCGGACCGAATTTGTGAAGCTTTCATTTTGTTTCGTCCTCAGGATGCACTGATCGGCACATTTCCTGCGCCTATTGGCGGTCCGCCGGCGAATGTTCGCGAAGGCGCCAATGGATGGCGGAGAATTGCCGGCAGAGCTGTGGCTGGTCAGTGTCACCAATTGTAAAGGGCAAAAGTTGGAGAAGGCAAAGAAAGAAAGGCCCAACTGATAATGAAGACTTTTTGATGATGGCATTGGCATTACTCCCTCTTTTTGGCATTGTTTCCTCTTTTGGCCCTTTTTGGCATTTCTTTTTGTCCATTTTTATAATCCATTCCATTTCCTAAAGGTGCCAAATCAGCCAACAACAATTGTGTGCATCAGTGGCAAGAATGAGTCGGATGTGAGAAGCCTTTTTGTCCTTCTGTCTTTGGTCGGCCGATAGCAAAAAGAAAAAGCCTAAAGCGGAATTATATGTATATTTTATGAAATATTTGCATTTATTGTATAAATCGTTCGGGTTTTTTACATTTACCCCCCCCCCCCCTCACTCTCTTTGGCTTTTCTTTTCCCAGTATCTCTCTCTCTCTCTCACTCTCTCTCTCTCTCTCTCCCCCTTCCCTTCCCCCTTCCCTCTGCTTTTCTTTTCCCAGTATCTCCTCTCTCTCTCTCTCTCTCTCTCTCCTCTCTCTCTTCTCTCTCACTTCTCTCTCTCTCTCTCTCTCTCTCTCTCTCTCTCTCTCTCTCTCTTTCTCTTCCCTTCTCCTCTGCTGCTTTTTCCTTTCCCCATTATCTCTCTCCCCTCTCTCACTCTCTTTGGCTTTTCCTTTCCCCATTATCTCTCTTCTTCCCACTCAGTCCCATTATCTTTCTTTCTCCATTTGTGGACCTTATTTTCATCCCTCCCTTTTCTGCTGCTGTTATTGTTGTTGTTGTTGTTTATCTGTTTTGCTTGTTTGTTGCTTCGCTGTGTCCCCCCCCCCCCCTCCCATTCGCCTCCTCTCTTTCTCTCCCCTTTTCCTCTCTTTCTCTCCCTTTTTCCTCTCTTTCCTCCCCTTTTTCCTTTTTGCTTTCTCTTTGACTCCTTTTCTGTTTCTTTTCCCTTACTTTCTCCTTTCCCTGCTCTCTTTGCTCCTCCTTTCTCCCCTTTCGCTCTCTCTTTCCCTTTTCCCCTTTCTCCCCCCATTTGTGCATCAATGACCATCCGATGTTTGGTGCTTTCTTTCTCTTTGTCTGTTGAGTCCATGCGTTTTCACTATAAAAGGCAACTTCATATTCGTCTCATCATTCTTTTCTTTTCAACTTATTTTTCGGATTGGTTTATCTTTGGCCTCCATTTGTCCCATTTATTCAGAGGGAACTCTTACCATCATAAAACTGTTTACCAAACAGGCAGCTTTTGTTTGTTAGCTAGATTCTGTTTAGCTTTACACTCTCCGCCTTTGGTCTCGCCATTTCCCCCCCCCCCCCCCCTCCCCGTGATCTGTCGGCTCAAGAGACAAAGGGTCGATCACCGCCGGCGGATGACCGAAGCAATGAACGATCTATCTGTTGAAGAAGAAGCATTGAATTGGGGGGGGGGGCTTTTTGATGAGCCATTGCTTTTTGTTTACGCTTTGCTGCCCTTTTCGTCCCATTTTTGTTTTCGTCGTCCGTCTGTTTTCCCTTTTCCTCCCATTTCTCCCAATTTCCCTTTTCATTTTCCCATTTCCATTCCAAGAATTCCTTTCGCAATTTTCTCCAATTTTCTTAATGATGTCCAACGCAACCAAAAACATTCTCGGCACTCCGACAATCGTTGACAATGTGAGTTTCGACCCCAAAGTGAGCGCCAATTTCCTTCACAAAGCCATCGAAGAGAAGCGAAAGGTGAGAAAGGAAATAGTGAGGAAAAAGAAGAGAGAGAGAGAGAAAGAGAGAAATTCAGGATGAGATTATCCATTTGTTGTGCACCATTTCCAACCAACAGGTGAAAAAGAAAAGGGGGGGGGGATTTGAAATTGGAGAAAAAATTATTGGCATTTGAAGCGGCAAGAATTGGCACTCGAATTCAAACAATTGTTCGGCGAGGATTTGTCCGCCAAACTGAAGAAGGCACTCTCTGGCGACTTTGAAGAACTGATGTGAGAAAGTGGAAAACGGACGGCCAGAGAAAAGGGGGAAGGGAAAGGCGTGCCATTGTGCCGCCTAATTGCCCCATTAATTAAGTGATTATATGAAATTTGCTCAGTTTGGCTTTGTTGGAACCGCCAGCTGTTTACGATGCGCAGCAAATGCACCGCGCGATGTCCGGCCTCGGCACTCGCGAGTCAGTGAATGTTTTGGGGCGGCGAGAAAGTACGACACTGCTTCATGGCTTTTGTTTTTCAGATCGGTTCTGATCGAAATTTTGGTCACGCATAGTAACCGACAAATTGACGAGATGAAGCGCGTGTACGAGCAGCTGTACGGCCATCCGCTGGAGAAGGACATCGTCGGGGACACCAGCGGCGCATTCCAACGACTGCTCGTGTCGCTGTGCAACGATTCGCGCGACGAAAGTTGGAGCTCCGATCCGATCAGAGCGAATATGGTGGGCAATTGGGAAAAGGAGGCGAAAACGACGGATGAGACAACATTTAAGACGGCGCGTGCCCTGTTCAAAGAGAGCGAGGTGGAGAGCGGGGTCAACGACGTTCTGTTCAACCAAGTGCTGGCCAACGAGAATTTCATTCAGGTCCAATCGGACAATAAACGGGCAGGGCAATGCCGAAAACTGACCTATTGACGGGTCAAACCCAACTCTCTTTTGTTCAGTTGCATTTGATTTTCGAGGAGTATCAGAAGGTCAGCGGTCATCCCATTGAGCAGGCGATTCAGCAACAGTTCAGCGGAGACACGAGGGACGGGTCGGTTTATTTGGGGGAAAAGGGGGGGGGGCAAATTGAGGGGGGGGGGGGGGGGAGTCGGATAATGGCAAAAAGAGGAAGAAGGAAGGGGAGGCAGAGGGCAATGGCAAATTCAAACGATTTGCCTTGCTTCAGTTATTTGGCGGTGGTGGAATGTGTGCGCAATCGGCACGCCTTCTTCGCCAAAGTGCTCCAAAACTCGACCAAAAGCTTCCTCGGCATTGGCAGGCGCGACTCGGATTTGATCCGACTGATTGTCACTCGTGCCGAGTGCGATATGGTCGAGATCAAAGTGAGTGAAACGGACAAACGATGAATTTAATCGATCCTCTGCTAATTGGCCTGGTTTAGGAGCAGTTCATGCAAATGTTCAACACTCCGCTGGAGAAGGCCATCGAAAGCAACTGTTCCGGGCCGTACAAAGACGGACTTTTGACTCTGGTCAAAGGGAATTGATCGGCGGAAGAAGCGATTTGAAGATGATTGATCATTGGCATTGGATTGACTGATCGGATTTGCCACTCGCTTTATCATTTATTTTGCTTGCATTTCCGCATTGATTTGCTTCTGTGAAGCCATTAAATAAATTATTACCTGTTGGTTTCAATTGTTACCTTTTGGTCGGTCCGATTGTTTTGGTGGCAAATGCCTCCAAATTCAAAATTTCCCCGTCATTTGCAACTGCGCATTTTGCTGCTGTTGGATCGGCTGCTGCTCTTCCCCCAATGCCTCTCAAATTGCATCGATCGAACGTCGACGACCGATGGGAGAGCAATTGGCGTGGCGGCGGAGTGACTTCTTCGACTCCTCCTCCAATTTGCTGCGCGAGTTTTGCGAGTGGGGCAGCGGCAAGAGCGACAGAAGCGACAGATTAGGATCTCATCTGCTCCATCTCCCCCCCCCCCTTTTTCCATCTTTGTCCTTTCCCCCCCCCCCCATTTTCCCCCTTTTTCCATCTTTGTTCTCCCTTTTTCTCCCTCATTTCCCCCGCCCCCTCCCCTTTTTGGCGAACGTCACTTTTTCATTTTAAATATTCCTTAAACTTCGCTCGCCTTTCCCCTCATTCAACGGGCCATTCGACCGTGAAGTTTTCTCTTCATTTCTCCAAACTGTGCACAAATGGGCGTCAAAGTTGCCATCACCGGTGGCAGTGGCTTTCTCGCCGCTCATCTCATCAAACGCCTGAGGGCAGACGCAAATGTGGACGAAATCAGAACCATCGACAGAAAGCCGTTCAGACAGCTCGGAACAATTGGTGGGTAATTTGGCAGGATGTAAGGACAGGGACGGCCCTTTTAGTGTCGTTTCCTCCTAATTTCAGTTTGTTCTTCTTCAGATGATTGCCCTCCTTCCTCCGTCGGCTTTCCCCCACTCATTCATTTCCAATGCGATTTGCTGGACGTTGCCAAACTTGAAAAGGCATTGGATGGTGTCGACGTGTTGTTCCATTTGGCCAGAAAGGCTTTCGAATATCTTTTCTTCGCTGATCAAAAGGCACTGAATGATCGCTACAGCAGAGACAATTTGGAAGGTTTTCGATTGAATTGGCACACTTTGCCATTTTAATAATACTTAAGCCACTCATTCGCTTCTCAACACCATTTTCAAATGCTCCGTTCCGCGATTGGTCCATGTCGGAGGTGAATAAATAATAAATAAAATAGTGGACCTAACGTAATAATCATTTGGCAAAATGAAAACGGCGAATTTTGCCAAATTTGTCTATGTCCGTCCATTGGCACTTTCTTCCTAATTAATTCCAAATTCTTCCTCCTTTTTCACATTTTTTCTCTCCCTTTCCGATGCCTTCGCCAACATTCCCCCGGGCGACAACTTCGGAAGCGCTGAGCACATCCATCGCGGATTGCCCTCCAAATTTTTGCTTGGCCATTACGGAGAGACGCGGACAAAGGCCGAATTGGCCGGGCGAGAAAAATGCGGGAAAATCCTTACAAACGGTGCGAACTGAAAATAAATATGGCAAATGATTAATTATGACAAATTGCCAATTTGTTAAGGACAGCCCTTCCACGCGCTTTTCCTCCGTCCGACTTTTGTGTACGGCGAAGGGGAGAAGAGATTGCCAATGGCACTTAAAAAAGTGGCGGAACGGCACGGAGAGATCAACGAAATTGCCGGGCCATCAAATGGAATGTTGCAATATGTGAGGGGGACGGGATGGTCAAAAAGGGGGACAGAATGCCATTCGCGAGGGCATTTGGCCAAACTAAGGCACACAATGCCAGATTTATGCCGGCAATTTGGCCTCCATTATGGCCGAGTCGATGCAACTGCTGCTGTCCGATAGGGCCGAGAATCTCTCCGGCACTTACTTCTATTGTATGGACGACACCGTGTGCACCAAATTTGGCGAAGTGAGCAAAAACGAACGGATGAATGTTTGAAAGCAAACGAAATGCCAAATCATCGTGAAGCTGGCTAATTCAGTTCTGTGGCCCTTTTGTCCATGCGCTTGGCCATCGAATGGGCCCACCCATTGTCAACCAATGGGCCACACTTTTCAAGCTGTTCATTGAGCAGCAAATACGCTCGTTGTGCGGATGGGAAGTGACGCCAGGAGGCGATTTTTCCGCCATCGCCCTCCGCTTTCTGTTCAATTACGCAATTGGCTTTTCCGATCGGACAATGGCACTTAACCTAAAGCATCGGTCGAAAAGAGGAGGAAGAAGCGAATGGACGAAGAGGACGGCGGATTGGATACGAAGGGAAATGGGAGAAGCAGAAGAAGCAAAGGAAGTGAGGGAAGAACAACGGCAACAGAAGAAAATGGAGACGGAGGAGGAAGAGATAGTCCGACGGTTGGGGTGAAGAGAAAGAGAGGGACGAACGGAGGAAGACACAGACAGAAAGAGAGAGAGGAGACACAGAGAAAAAGAGACACGACAAAAAATGATTTATTGGGCCACGGGAAGTGAAAACAAAGGAATATCATATCACATGCAAACTGAAACGATGCCAACTCGGTAAAGAAATATCAGTAGAAGAGTTCTTTGCGCTCGGAAATTTCTTTTAGTTTTTCGGCGAATTTTTCCGTAGAACAGTCGAGCCAGGCCTGCGTCTTCAAGTCCAATTTTCGCGCCGTATCCAACAGATTCTAACTTAAAGAAGACAATGGAAACGCACCGAAGTGCAATAAATAAACGAATTTCTTTTTGGCATTTTCAGTCCCCGGTTCCCCCCTCCTGCCATTGTTTGTTTTGCCTCCCCCATTCGTTCACCTTTCGTTGCATGTTGTTTATCTCCACGTTGGCCTCCTTGATCACGTCAAAGTCGAACAGTTCGTACAGAATGGCCAAGTCGCAATTGTCCACCGCTTCTTTGAGCGTCGCCCCGTGCCCTTCGAATTTGGTGTTTCGTACGCCGATTGACGGCACTGTGATGAATTTTCTGCAAATTTGCACCGTCGAATTCCAAGCCGTGGGCTCCTCCTTCGCCAAACATTGCATTCGCTCCACGCAAAGCAATTTGCGCTTGACGAATCGATCCAACGCCTTTGACGCGTTGGCGGTGTTGTACCCGTGGGAGTACGTCTCGGAAGCGATTCGAAAGGCCGCCGGCAAATCGAGGTGGCCCTAAGAAAGGAACACAGAAATGAAACAATGCCAGAAAAAGGGGTTTTCATAAGACTGTCCCCGTTGCTTTTTCTGTTTTCGGTAGTCTGTGTTTAAACACCATACAAATAATTCATATTTGGTATTTAAGTGACCTTGGGCATGAGAATGGTGAGGCCGGAATTAGCCGAGCGGAAAACAATCTTCTCAAAAGCGTTGACGACACGTCGCCGCCGACCAAAGAAAGGCTGCTGGGTCACTCGGTTTTTGTCTTTGTTTTGGTCAACATCGACGGAAGTACTTGCGACATTTGTGACTTCAGCATTCGGAACGGACGAACTTCCGACCTAAGCACCGAAGAGAATGAGAAAAATGAAATCAATTGAAACCAAGAGCATAGCTCAGACCTTGGCTTCGGGGGGAGGGGGGGGGGGAATTCAAAGTCTATTTTTAGGGGTGCAAGGGGACCAGGCGATGCCGTTAGAGGCATGCCGTGAAAATTTTTACTTTTTTGGGGGGGGGGAAGGGGCTTGATTGAAATTTGGGCCTACAAAAGTCTCCAATTATTCAACCCTATGTGTAAATAAAACCTGTTCCGTCGTGCGCTGCCCCCACCCACTCTCCTCCATGTCCCAGCGCTTTTCCTCCGTGCCCTTTCCCTCTGTCGCAGTGCCTTCCTTTTCTTCCTCCGAACTGTCCTCCCACGGGGGACGGAATGCGTCTCCACGACTCTTTGAACTCGGCTTTTTTTTCGACGGACTGACGCCTTGTGAGGGCGGAAGAGGCCCGACCAAATCATTCCGAGTTTTGGCAGTAAATCCAAAATCAGGTGGCTGCCCCCAAAGAAAGGTCTTCGAATCACTTCCGGACGTATTCGATCCAAGTTGCCATCTCTGTCCAAAGTTTGCGTTCTGAAAGGGTTTCAGTGTTATAGCAAAAAGGCACCGATGGCAACATTTAAACCAGGGTTCGTAGATGAAAATTTTCAAAAGCCTCATTTGGCAAGCAAAAGCCTCATTTTGGGTCAAAAAGCCTCATTTTCACAAATTTATTCAAAACACGTTTAGAATGTTCAAATGTGATATTTTTGATTGTCCATGATCAATTGCAATTTTTTCTTAGAACTAAGCATTTTGTGAAATTCTGAGCATGAAAAATCGAAGTTGATTTTTGCGGGGCTTTTTTCCAATTTTTTTGGGGAACAAGGGGTCCGGCGGTGCCGATAGGAACCGCCGGGAAAATTTTTGTAATTTTTAATGTGATTGTTAACAGAATTTGCCCACAAAAATGGCCAAATTTTGCAATTTTAAGAAAATAAAGGATTTTTAAGGTCCGGCGGTGCCGATAGGCGCCGCCAGGGGAAAAATTGAGAATTTTGACCATATTTTTAGCAGATTTTCATTAAAAAATTCTTTATTTTGTGGTTTTTTGGAAAAATTTAACAAAAAACCACAAAAAGCCTCAAAATTTCTGAAAAAAACACAAAAAGCCTCAAAGCCTTATTTTGAAAATTTAGCCTCATTGACCTATCAAAAAACCACAAAATGAGGCTAAAGCCTCAGATCTACGAACCCTGATTTAAACTCAAAACCGACCTTTTGTTGCTTATTGGACATTTACGCTGATTTTCGTTGGATTATTTGAAAAACAGAAATAAACAACATAAAAGTGATTTGAATAGAGGCTGTCAATAAAAGAAAAATTTTAAATTCACACATACCAACAATTTGAATTTGACCAAAAATGCGCCATAAAAACGCCAAAAAACCCGCTAATTTAAAAAATCGCTTAGAATTTTTATCACCGGTCTAGAATTAAAAACATCGACTTTCGGAAAATAAAAAGGGTTCGCTAGAAGAGGCCAAAAAATTGGCCTATAATTTCAAGAAATTTTACCAATAGGAAATTTTTTTTACAAAGGAAAAAAATTCAACTAAATTAATTTTTATGGACGAAACAAAAGTCGTACAAAAGAAATTGGTGTTGTCAGGGGTCTTTTAATAATGTTGTTGTACAGCACACAGCACAAGACAACAGCCCAAAGCAAACACAAAACAAGCAGCCCAATGCCGAAGACAATTATCGTTTAATTCCAAATAAAATAGGGCGAGGACAATCAATAGGGATAACTGACGACTGCATAAAACTAACAACTAACTAACACACAAAATCACAAACAAAATTGACACAAAATTAATCAACAAAACGCCAAATATAATTTAAATCACAATAATATCACATCCTCGCCCTCTAAGAAGCGATGTCCTCAGCGCTTTGGGCACATCGGTAGGGCATTCGGCGTTGAAAGGGGCGGCAAGGGTGTCAGCAGTGGATCGGTTCGGCATGAAGTCGCGTTGCAAGGTCAGACCTGATAAATTCATCAGCGACAGCTTCTTGCGCACATTTCCGATCAGAAATTGGAAAATTCGGACTTTTGCCGATTTTCAACAAATTTTCAAGATTGACTGCTGCAACATCCGCCAATTCCTCCCCGGCCTTAGGCGAAAAAATTGTCCCCAATTTTCCATCTGCTTTCCGTCCTTTTTCGTAGTCGCTGCCACTCGTTGGGCCTTTGCCTTTCCAAATTGCTCCAATCTTTGACTTTTTATTCGAGAATGTGCTGGCGAGCAAAGTCAAGGCAGCAACCATAGCATTCAAAAACCATTTTGGAATTTCCGGCGAATTTTCCTTAATTTTTGGTGCTTTTACGCTGCAACTTGACGACGACGAATTGCGCTGTCGATTGGACGCTTTCCGTTTAGTTACAGCTTTGGTGTTTGTTTGTTGTGCCGGTGGTGATTAGACAACCTCAATTCATTCGGTTTCTTCTCACCTTCTGAATTTTTCTGAAAAATGGCACTTTTCTTCACAAAATTTTGATGCTGTGGCGATTTTGGTGTACAGTCGAAATGCTTGGGTCCGCTGGAGAACCTACAATTGCGGGAAATGTGTCCCATTTTGTTGCAGTTGTAGCAGATTATTTGGGTTTTCCTTGGTGCGAAAATCTTTTGTGGCGGAACTGTCGGTTTTTGCTGAAAATTTGGTCGCTGCTCGTTTCCAGACTCAGCCCATTTCGTGGCCTTTTGCACTTCTTCTGCGCGTACTGCGAGAGCGACGAAACTGTCGAAGCTCATCCCCGGACGGCGAGCCATTTCCAATCCCACCGAAATTTCCGGATTTTCCATAGCACGAATTAGGTGCTTGACTGCAAAATCGTCGACGAAATTTGAGGGCAAACCTAGGTAAGCGCACTCGACAATGCCGTACATCCGTTCCGCAAATTCATCTAAAGATTCGTCCGATCGTCGCTTCATTCCGTTCCACAATTCGTTGAATGCCCGCATTTCAGTGCAGTCCCATTCGCTCAAAATTTCTTCCATTCCACGGCAAAGTTCGTTGACATTTTTCGGGCGATGTTTCATAGCGGCTGCAAATGCACGCTCTGCCTTTCCACTGATTTTGCTTTCCAACGCCGAAATGCGGCGACTCTCCGGCCATTCTTCAGTTGCCGACGAAAATTTTTTGAAAAATTTCCGAATTTTGTTGCTTCCTTCCGTTCCATTCAGTTCCGGGAGACGTTCCATTGTTAGAACAAATTCCAACGCGCCAATTTGCTCTCCTTGCTTCTGCGGTTGTTCCATTCCATATCTTTTGTCCGATGTTTTGTTTTGGAGAAGTTGCTGCATGTCGAAATGGGATTTACTTTTCCCGGTTTTGTTTGTTTTTCGTCGGATTTACTTTACCGAGCTGACAAAATGCGTGATTTGTTTCACGACTTTCCTTTTCCGATGCTGCGATTTTGAAGTGGAGAAGGGATTTGCTTTTCCCGTTTTCGAAAAAATTCCACTTTTTCGTTTGCTCCTCGATTCGTTCCGGGTTTTTTCACCCCTTTTGGTTTTCCGTTGAGAAATTTGAGGGATTTGTCTCCCGTTTTCCACTTAATTCAACCGCTAGGGCTCGTCTCTTCGCGGGCTATACAAAATTTCGCTGTCCACAGTCGGTTTGCTTCTCTTGCCAGGAATTTGTTTTCCTTTTTTTTTCCACTGCTTGTCGAGGGATTTACTTTTCCCTTTTTTCAATTCGAGGCCACGTCCAAATTGTTTTTGTCCACTGCTGATTCACCAATGCCAGGAGCGCCAAGTCGTACAAAAGAAATTGGTGTTGTCAGGGGTCTTTTAATAATGTTGTTGTACAGCACACAGCACAAGACAACAGCCCAAAGCAAACACAAAACAAGCAGCCCAATGCCGAAGACAATTATCGTTTAATTCCAAATAAAATAGGGCGAGGACAATCAATAGGGATAACTGACGACTGCATAAAACTAACAACTAACTAACACACAAAATCACAAACAAAATTGACACAAAATTAATCAACAAAACGCCAAATATAATTTAAATCACAATAATATCACACAAACATATTCTTCAGAATTTTTCGCTTCAGAATGAAACCAAAATGGCCTTATTTGATGTATTTTGACTATATGTTTTCTTGGTATATAAACATTTACCTAATTTGGTTTTAACAATATGTGAAAATAATCGGCATTAATTGCTTTATCCAAAATATTTAACATGTCAGTTTAGGGTACCATTACGCGTTTAGGAGACTAAGATTATTTTAAAATTTGCATGGGTCAATCATAGATACGTTTCCATAATAAAATGCTATGAAATATTAGCGGAATAATAACAAAAACAAACGCAATTAGGGAATTTGACAAACTGCAAATGTGACATTGGGAACAAATGCTAACATCGAAAAGTGCATAAAACGGTGCTGCTTTATCTTTTTAAGTGACTGTGTGTGACTTCTTCATCTTCTTCTGCCGTTGGCTATGCAATTGGTGCCAACACAATGCCTCCGTAACCGGCCAATGTCGTTTTGCCCATCAGATAGTGGTCCACTTGTCGGGCGGCCTGTCGTCCTTCGTGAATTGCCCACACCACCAGCGACTGGACCCCTGCGGCAATCGCCCGCAGCGAACACTCGCGCGCAATTGGTGTTGTACTTTTCGTTGGGAGTTTTGATATTTTGACGAGGGTCATAGTCCAGCCTCAGTTGATCGATGACAGTCTGCACAAATTTAAATGCATTTTGAATTTAAAAAATTTATTTGTAATTAAAAAAGTGTCAGGGGTTTTTGTTACGGAGTTCCGCCTAAGTCCGTTTTCCTAGACCAAATGCCCGGTTGCTTCAAAATTCCCGGCTATTAAATGTGTGAATAAGTGCCAGGAACTGCCATTTACCTTTTCAGGTCCAACGAAACCCATGGCCATAATGCACAGGTCGCAGTCGTACACCTTTTCGGTGCCTTCCAACTCCACCATTTTCCATGCTCCATTCTCGTCCTTCTCCCATTCGATGTTCACTGTCTTCAAGCCGACCAACACGTGCACTCCGTTCTTCTCTTCAGTGATGAATTCCTGTAAATCATTTGGTTTTGCTGCTTGTCCCTCACCATTTCTCCCCACCTTTGTGCTTATTGCGTAAGTCCTCGGGTCCTTTCCGTCCCGCACCTTCGCTTCCTCGTGTCCATAGTCCACTCGGAAAATCAGAGGCCACTGAGGCCAAGGGTTCTAAAAAGGTCGAACGGGTCAACAACGAAAGAAGCTAAAAACCCCGTTTATTTACCTCGAGCTTCCTTATCTCCGCCGGCTGCGGCAAAATTTCGAAAGCCTGCACAGTTTTGGCGTTAAGTCTCAGCGAAGTTCCGATGCAATCGGTGGCGGTGTCACCTCCGCCGAGAATAATCACGCGTTTTCCCGCCGGGTCCAACCCCTCCCATTGGACGTCATCGCCGGCGCGACGCCGTTGGCTTTTCTCCAGGAATTCCATTGCGAAACAAATGCCTTTCGCCTCCCTGCCCGGGATACGAATGTCTCTTGGTGTCGTACTTCCCGTGCACACCACAACCACGTCGTTCTCCTTCAGCAACAATTCTGCCGGCACGTGTTTGCCGATCTCTGTGTTCGGAATGAACCGGATGCCCTCCTCCTCCATCAGCTTCAACCGTCGGTCCAACACGAACTTGTCAAGTTTCATCTGCGGAATGCCGTAACGGAGCAGTCCACCAATCCTATTCTTCCGCTCGTACACCACCACAGCGTGTCCAACTTTGTTCAATTGAGCAGCCACCGCCAACCCCGCAGGCCCACTGCCAATGATAGCGATGCGTTTGCCGGTTCGGGCGGGTGGCTTTTGCGGCTCAATCCAATTGTTGAGGAAAGCATAGTCAATAATGGCACATTCGATGCCTTTTATTGTCACCGGTGGCGCACTGATTCCCACACAACAGGCTCCCTAAAAACATACGAAAGGTACAAATGTTCCAACTATGTAATGAAGAAGAAGACACCGACCTCACAAGGTGCAGGACAAACTCTGCCAGTAAATTCAGGGAAATTGTTCGTCTGCAGCAGTTGCTCCAGCGCTTGACGCCAATTGTTCTTGAAGACGTAGTCATTCCATTTTGGAATAATATTGCCAAGAGGACATCCTTAATGTTCCGGTGAAAATGAATTCTACTGAAAATTGGCACTTTTAATTACCGGTGTTGCCCTGACAAAACGGGATGCCACAATCCATACAACGGGCGGCCTGCTCGCGAATGTTGGACCGAACCGATTGGTAATCTGTCACCTGAATAATAAGAGAAATCATGTCCAAATCGACAGAATTCAAAATGGGAAAGGGTTTCGATTAACGGACTTCTTCCCAATCTTTCAACCGCTGTTCGGGCGGTCGGTAGATGACTTTTTGCCGCTTGTATTTGATGAAGCCGCGTTTCTTGTCGAGGTCCTCCTCCTCAGCCTTCATCGCCGCCACCACGAGATCTTCAATGTCTCGGTTTTTCTTCGTCCCATTCTCGCCCGCAGTTGAGAGATCTTCAAACAAATTTTGCCAGCCATGCCATTAGACTATATTAATTATGTTTGACCAGATGGGTCGTCCCCTGAGTCCAAGTCTGACAACTGCTCCATCTCCTCGTCCTCCTTCTCCGCATGCATGTCCTGAATGTCCTCAGTGGCCTCGAAGCCAACAAAATCGACGTCGCGAAGTCCCTTGGAGAATTTGCGTCGTCGTTGATGGATAATCTGAAACAAAAGTGTTTTTTTAAATTTTCAGCTTTTAAAAATTAAGTGCAAAAGTGTGAAAGGAAAGGAAAGTGTAAAAGAGAAAGAAAACAACCACCAAAAACTCTTTGGGAGGGGGCCAACCACCAAAATCCGTGCACATACACTTCGACGTCGCTTCTCCTGGTGCTTCCGCACTTGCTTCTGAATTCGTTCGTCCTGCAGCGAAATTTGCATGTCCATGGAATAGGCACGGTTTGTCCGCTTCAAAGTCAACAGTTCCAGAAACTCTTCGCTGACATTCTGCAACGATTTACAACACATTGTGAAGGAAGACGAACCACCACAAAACAAAGTGAAAGGAAAAGGAAATAAAGAAAAAAAGGGCTTTTTCATCAATGGAAAAGGAAAAAGCGAAGAGAAAGAAAGAAAAGTGTGAGTGAAGAGGAGGAGGGGCGGATTTTAATGGCCAAACTTAAGTTCATGAAAATGTTGTCATGTTTTTTTAATTTCAACATGTCAATTGGGAACGTATCATGGAATACGTGCCCCTTAAGAATGGACGTGCGTTTCCGTGCTGCTCCACTCACTTGCAATGTGTTGTTGGCCACTCTCAACCGCTGCTCCTCTCTGTCCAAGTTTTCCTTCTCTTCCCGCGCTTTTCTCTCCGCTTCTGCCTCTATCGCCATTTGGGCTAATGCCTTTTTGTAGTCCTTCGGGAAAATCTGGAAAAGCAAAATAGATTGTCCAATTTGTAAATCGTCAAACCCGAACCTTAATGAATTTGGTCTTTTCCATCTGCCAAAGGTTCAAAATGCGCGTGCCAATTTTCGAGTCGGTTTCCTCGACGAATTCGCCGATGATTTGCTTCATCCATTCAAAGTCGTCCTCGGTCGGTTCTTCCAGGTCGATGGTGGCCTGGTTCATCAACCGTTGAACATCGCCACTGTTAAAAGGTGAGCAAATGAATGAGTGTATTCGATGGACATGTGTCAGTCACTTCACCCCCCCCCCCCTCCGCCCCTTTCATTCTTTGCTTTAACCAATCCCTCCGTCATCGCTTAATTGTGTGTCCGCCAATCTTTGAATGTTTATCCAATTTAAGCAATCGTTATATAATTCTATTTTGTGCACAATGGCCCAATCCATAATCCGTCAACCTTTTGTCATTGTTTTGCTGTCATTCTGTGTTCTTCCCACTTTATGCAATTGGTACGACCCGGGAATGACAAGGCATTTCTTTTTCTATTTACGTAAGACTTTGCCCCAATAAAATGTTCTCTGGATAACAGAAGTTTGACCGGAAGTTATGCGACCAAAGGAAGCAACGAAACCGTCGCAACAGTGCTCAAGTTGATGAAGGTCGGACTTTTGGAAGGGTACGCCGTGAGACGCATCAAAATGTTCAACGACCGCGTGTTTCTGTCACGCTACAGACGGAGTTATTGGTTCGGGACGAGGTATTACGCTTTGGACAACAACTTTTTTCTTGACACTCGCGAAACTTGCGCCTATCGAATGGAGGAGGAAGAGCGGGACGGATTGGAATACGAAGAGAATGCGGACGAACCGGTGCTGGACATTGTTTACCAGTGAGTAGTTGTGTGCAATTTGAAGAGTGCAAAAAGAATGGACATTGAACGGAACACAGGTGCCAAAAGTATGCCCAGTTTTGCTGCGGATTGGATTGCTGCAACCGATTCTGACCAATGGGAACCGATCGCCATGGACCCAGGGCCAATACGCTCTCCACCCTCCTCCCCCCCCCCCTCCATTTGGTAGTTGCCCTTTTGAGTGCTGTCTCTTCTCCACCACTCACTTATCATAAACAAATGCCAATCCGCCGCTCATCGCCGCCGCGAAGTTCCGCCCGATGCTGTTCAGCACGATCACTCTTCCACTCGTCATGTACTCGCAGCCGTGGTCCCCAACCGCCTCAATCACCGCCGTGGCGCCCGAATTTCGCACTGCGAATCGCTCTCCGCCGATTCCACGAAAGAAGGCAGTCCCTTTGAAGGAAATGTTCCGTCATTTTTGTTGTAAAATCATGCATTTCTTACCGGAAGTTGCTCCGTAAAGTGCCACATTTCCAATCAAAGTGTTCAGTTCAGAGGCATAGATCGAATTGCGGTAGGGGCGAATGACAATTTTGCCGCCGGACAAACACTAATTAAAAATAATTATTCAAAAACGGGGCATTTCACTAAAACCTTTCCAACGTAATCATTCGCTTCGCCCTCCAATCGAACAGTAATTCCATTCGCCAAAAAGGCACAAAAACTTTGCCCTGCAGCACCAATTAGGTCCAACTCAAGACGATGCCCTTCCGGCAACCCATCCTCGCCAAAACGAACGGATATCTATAATTAACAAAAAAAAGCAATTAAAAAAGACAAATAGGCAACAATCACTTCGTAGCTAAGCCGGGCCCCAAATGTTCGGTTAATGTTCACAATTTGTTTACGTTCGATGCGCTTCTTCACGGCCGGACCGTCGAAGAATCCTTGCAATTCCTGCAATAATTTTAAGCAATTTTTAGTGTACATTTTGTACTTACATTCTTCAATAAATTGTTCTCCAAGTCGTTGATGGCATGAAATTGCTTGACGGCACCGCCTCGGGTGTTAATGTGTGGAAATTGCAAGGACACTTTGTGCAAAATCTGGCCAAACTCCAGAAGGGTTGCCTTTTTGTTCACCTGAATTACTCATCTTTCAGAAGAAATAAAAATATAGGTGACCAAATTCAATTAAATTTATACTTACAATTAGTACTAAATAATTGAGTTTTGACTAATTATTAGTTTGTTTTCTTACCGGGTTAGGGTTGGCAAACAGCAAATCCACGCGTCCGACTGCGTCCGCCATTCTTCGAAGGCCGAGTTTGGCCAAAAAGTAGCGCACCTCCTCAGCAATCATGAACATGTAGTTAACCACATGTTCAGGTTTCCCGTCAAATTTGGCTCGTAAAATGGGGTCCTTTAAGGAATAAAATACTCACATGTTCATTTCTATGAATGTAAATGTTTACTTGAGTAGCAATTCCAACAGGGCACGTGTTCAGATGGCATTTGCGCATCATTGTACAGCCAAGCACAATCAGCGGAGCGGTGGACATGCCGAACTCGTCGGCACCCAACAGTGCGGCAATCATTACATCACGACCTAAAATATGTAAAAAATGACTAATTGGTCATCCAAATCCAACCCCCCCCCCAATCCGTTCGCAGTCGCTCGCTTCACCTGTTCGGACTTGTCCATCCGCTTGCAAAACAATTCGCGAACGGAGGTTGTTCATGGTGAGCACTTGATGCGTCTCGGCAACCCCCAACTCCCATGGCAACCCGGCATGTTTAATGCCCGTCCAACTGCTGGCGCCCGTGCCACCGTCGTGTCCAGAAATGGTCAAATGGTCGGCGCCTCCTTTGGCCACCCCGGCGGCCACAATTCCGACGCCTGCCTCGGAAACAAGCTTTACACTGACGCGCGCTTTGGGATTTGCACATTTCAGGTCATAGATCAGCTAAAAAACACATCGTTTTGTTTTGAAGATTCTTTTCACCTGAGCGAGGTCTTCGATGCTGTAAATGTCGTGGTGGGGCGGTGGTGAAATCAGTCCAACACCGGGCGTCGATTTGCGGGTCGCGGCAATTTCTTTTGTCACTTTGTGGCCGGGCAATTCGCCGCCTTCCCCGGGCTTCGCCCCTTGTGCCATTTTTATCTGCAGCTCATCCGCGTTGGCCAAATAAGCACTGTTGACGCCGAAACGGGCCGAAGCAACCTCAAAATAAGGATGGTGTTTATCGAATTGGGTGCTTTTCCCGTGTTCATCGCCCACCTGTTTTATGGCTGATCGGATGTTGTTGTCCTTTTCCTGGTCCTTCCGGTACCGTTCCGCTTTCTCGCCTCCTTCGCCGGTGTTCGATTTGGCTCCGATTCGGTTCATTGCAATGGCCAACGTCGTGTGCGCCTCCCAACTGATGGAGCCAAAAGACATCGCACCAGTGACGAAACGTTTGACAATTTCCGCGGCCGGCTCCACCTAAACAACATATATTATATGTTTTGTGAGATCGGATGAATTGTCACAGCACCTCCTCCAATGGGATCTGCAACTTCACATTTGTTTTGATCTCCAATTGGCCTCGTAAAGTGCAGAGTCTTTGGGCCAAATTCGACGCCCGTGAAAATTCCTGGTAACTTTTAGCGTCGTTCAGTCGCGCCGCCGCCTGCAGCTTGGCTATGTTCACGGGTTCGTTGACATGTTTTTCGCCCCCGTCACGCCAATGGTAAACGCCCGGACTGACCAACACTTTGCTGTCTCCTGCAGAGTGTTACGGTAATACAGTCATAGACAGAAAACTCTGAACAAATTTGCTCACCATACAAATACAAGTCACTGTTCAGCACATTCGGATAGCCAATTCGGTGCCTTCGGCACGCCTCCATGGCCAACGTCTCGAAGTCGGCACCGCCCAAACGGGACACGGAATTGGTGAAGCACCTGAACACCGAAGAGAGAAGAAATAGCGACGAAAGCGAATGTTAATGAAAGACAAACAGACAGAGAGATAAATTACGAATCGTCGCAAAAGTTAAGTCGCGAAAAGTGCGTTGACCTGATGCTATTAAGTAATAATTGCTCAAAAATGTGCTCACTTGTCCACCACCTCTTGCGCGAGGCCGACAATTTCGAAGATTTGAGCACCCTGAAACGAAATTTTTGTTGGAACGATCCGTAAAAATTATTGTCTCGCCTTGTACGAGTGCAACGTGCTGATGCCCATTTTGGCCATCACTTTGTAAATGCCCCGCTCGATGCCCGCTTTGTACCCCTGGAACACATCGTCGTCCGTCAGAGACTTGTCGATGAGACCCATGCTGCGCAGTCGGTAGCACGTCTCGTACACCATGTAAGGACAAACGGCATCCGCACCGTAACCGAGCAACACGCAAAAGTCGTGGACCTGGAAAATGGAAAAACATTGATGGCCAAATCCTTAGGGACTGTATCATTTAGCAAATCACCTGCTTGACTTCCCCCGACTCCACAATTAATGCCACTCGCATTCGAAGTCGCTGTTTGATCAAACATTGGTGGACAGCACCGAGTGCAAGCACAGAACTGATCGGAACATTGTCCTTGTCCACCTATTTTTTCATTGTTCCGTAAATGTGTCGTCGCCTTATTAAACCACCTGACGGTCGGATAGAATCAACACTTGAAAGCCATCCAACGCAGCTGAACACGCCTCACTGCAAATTCGGTCCAACGCCGGGACAAGGCCGTGCTGCTCATGACGGGCCGGGTACACAATGTTGATCACCTGCGACCGCCAACCCTTCAGAGAGACACGCTTCAGCACCTAAAGCGCGCAAAAGTGGCGTCAACCAACTGAACGTCGGCCAATTTGGCAATGTAAATGCCTGCATGTCGACGAGAGAAAGCACGGGATGGTCGAGCAGAATGCGACCTTCCAATTGGATTTCCGGTTCCAAAAGGTTCGACTCGGGACCAATTGGACAGCGGAGAGACATTACAACCTGAGAAATGGTCAAAAACATGTTCAAATCAGTCGAGATTAACCTTTTACCTGTTCCCGAAAGGGATCAATCGGAGGATTGGTGACTTGGGCGAACAATTGCTGGAAGTAGGAGAAGAGAAGGGGGCTGTAGTCGGACAGACAGGCAAGCGCAGCATCGTTTCCCATGGACCCGAGCGCCTCTTTCCTCTCCATAATCATCGGCACCAAAATTCTAGAGAAAGAAAAGTGCAATGCCACTGGGAAAGCAATCTCGACACTCGAGTAAATATTACAGGGAAAATGTGTCGGGAGTGTACGAAAACAGCGGCAGTCGTCGGTCCGAGTCGAGATGGGTGTCTCGCAATTTGCCGTGCTCTTTCCCCGCGTCTCCCCCCGCCCTTTTGCCAATCAGTTTCAAGTGTTTCAATTGTCGTTTGATCAAATATTCGTTAGTGATTGCCCCGTGATTAAGCTTAATTGATGCAAATTTATTTTGCATTTGGTCGGTGAATCATTTAAATCCGACCACGTCGTCCTTCCGAATTTGGTCCAAATACATTCGGTTGACGGTCAGTCGTTTGTGATTACGCGAAAGTGCAATTCGCATCTTCAGCGACTCGTCCTCCTCGATCTTCCTCTCCTCCGTGTCCACCAACAACATCCGCCCCGGACGCAATCGGTCCTGGAAGAAAGAAGAGGAAGTTGTTGCATTTTCTTAATTGCCTCTCCCCCTCCCTGCACACTTCCTTAACTTTCTTCTCATTTTTCTCGTTAAAGTGTTGATGATTTGCCCCAACGGACATTTGCATTCCGTCCCGCCCCAATTAACTCAATTTAACAACGCATCCACACATTTTTGCCATTTTCTTCTTTGTGCTTTGCATTCTGTTTGGCAGTGATTGACTACAACGTAAAAACCATGCCAAATCTTCCCGAGGGAAGTCATTCATTAAATTTACAAAACTCAAAGTACACAAATTCAAAATTTTGGGCACGAAAAGGTTGTAATTAACAGAAAATGATCCCCTAGAGGATAAATAATATTGCCCGGGTGACCTTTTCTCCCCATCGTAAATAAGCAGTAAAAGCCCTCAACCAATTATTACTTTATGTTTTCGTAGAGCCCATAATTTGCCACGCATTTTCACAGTCTTTGCCACTTTTTTTGTTAGGTAACCGCTAATTTACTTTCTTTCACATTCCTTTTAAATATCCGTTCAAGGTTAGTTCACTGATAACACATTTTTCATCTCCAATTTCTTAATTGACTAAATCCATGCTGCCGTCCAACAATACAACTTTGGCCATTTTGCTGTTATTTGCGCAAGTATGGGTTTTTATCTTTATTTTCTGGCTTATTAATCCAATAAAATAATTTCCCAGTGTGTCATGCTCTTCCACCAGTCGATGGTTAGCGGTGTTCCTCATCGATCAAAAACAACTGAAAACGAACTCACTCTTGGATCATACCCAATGGCCAAACGGCCATACTTTCGTGAGCCTCTTCGATTCGGCAAACGTTTTTCTGGCGGATCAAACGGCGGCGGAGGATTTTTGATCAATCCGTTTCTCTACGAAGCATATCGAAGCGAAAACCCATTTGAAAAATGAAGGACGAAGGAACAAAATTCCACAACAAAAACCAACGACGTTCTAGTGAAAATGCTGATAATGAGCAGTTGTAGACCGTTTCATTTTGTTTCCTTTTTGGCACGTCGTGAAAATCCCCCAATAAATTCGTTTATTTGGCATATTTCCTCTCCAATGGTCCGCAATCCCCTGGATTCCTTCCTAATGGACTTGGAGGAGTGACAAATTCAAATTCCTGTGGAAGTTGAGATGACAACGAAGCAGCGGTGGTTCCCTTTTCCTGCAGTTAAAACACTTTTGGATTACCAATTTCACACTTCAATGAGTACATATTTTCCACCATCACCAAATGCCATGTCAGATTGGAAAGTGCAACTGAGCATACGACCCGAATCGTTGAAAGGAAAATTCGAATGGGTGGTCAGAAACGGCCACTGTATATTATGTCAATTTGGCGAACATTAGCCGATTTAAGTGCATTATGTCCGAGAAGGCGCCATTTGAGTGGCTGCATTTAAAAGTGCCAGTCAAGAAGAAAACTCGCCACTCAATTCCCAATGCAAACATTTGTTATGTCGAAACTGAAAGTGCTCTCCTCCTCCGCCGACTTTTCTTCGTTCCTTTTTTTGGCCCTTCTCTTCGGTTTGATTTTTAAATATTACGAATTTCGTTGTGTGACATGGTGTTCTGTATTCTTTTTCAGATTTCTCCTTCTCTCAGCCCACCATTCAACAAAAATCCATCCAGGAATTGTTGAACACGCCGACGTTCTTACCAACTGCCGAGAAACACGACTACTTCGTCGCCCCCTTTCTACAACAGCAGAAACAACGTTGGCTGTCCGTCCGACCCTTCCAAGAATTCAGAAGAAGTCCCCAAACGGCCGACCTTGGACTCCTGTTGCAATATTTGGACAACAAACGGAACGCTCCGTCGCTAATGGAAGACGAAGGAAATGGGAGACACGGCATAAGCGGGTCCCCTCTGGGCACAATGCGATTCGGAAAGCGAACGTTCAGCTCGCCATTGGGCACAATGCGATTTGGCAAAAGGGAATACAACAAATCTCCGCTTGGCACAATGCGATTTGGGTGAGAAAAGTGACGACGAAACGGGGGAAGAAGAGAAGAGAGAGAAAGGACCAACCACAGAACAAATGCAATAACCCAACGATGATAATGTGCATTTGAACACCATTTGCAACAAGAAAGTTTCACACGTTTAATTAAAAGAGGCAACTCACGCGTTTGACGACTCCTTCCACGGGCAAGTCATTAACGCCGACCTCACTGGCCAAATAAATGTGCTCGTCCGCAGTCACACAATAACGGGCAGGACGAAGTCCGTTTCTGTCCAAAATGGCACCAATGAAACGGCCATCGCTAAAGGCCAAAAGTGCTGAAAATGCATAGTGATTTCAATTAAACAAAAGAGGGCGTTGGAGAACGCACCCGGGCCATCCCAAGGCTCCATTTGCATTGCTGCCCATCGGTAGAAGATGCGTTTTTCATGACTAAAGTAGGAATGAGTGTAATTTGTCCATTGGTCAACCAATTGCCCACCTCATGTCCTCGTCTTTCTCCCATGCCTCCGGCACCATCGTCATCGCAGCTTCGGGCAACGTCCGATTGCCTGCTCTGACGAGAAATTCGAGCACATTGTCAAAACACCCTTAAACAATTCCATCGTGAGAGGCCACTTCATTGAAGTCACAGCCAATGAATGGCTCTCACCCGAATCGGTCATTTCATTTTCCACCACAGGGTATAACTTGTTCAATTCCTCCTTGTACTCCCTGCTTCGCATTGTCCCCTCCCTGGCCTTCATAAAGTTGATGTTTCCTAAAATCAGTGTAAGTAAAGCTGTTACAAATACTATGATATGGGAAGAGAAATTAAAAGAATATGGCAATTTTAAAAGAATTTGCTGAATTTTCCTTTGTGCCGTGCCCACCTCTCAGAGTGTTGATTTCACCATTGTGCGCCACCATTCTGTTCGGTTGTGCCCTGCTCCAACTGGGGTAAGTATTTGTGGAGAAGCGGGAATGGACCATGGCCAAATGAGTGACAAAGTCGGGGTTGCTCAGGTCGGCAAAGTAGCGAAAGAGCTGATGGGAGGTGAATTGGCCCTGAAAAATTACGTTATTAGAATAAGAGAAAATGGTAAAAAGTCAATTTTGGTGAGTCTCCGCAGTGTTTTGTTTTCCTTGTCCCCCTCCGTTTTGTGACTTTGTAAACGATCGTCGAAGCGGACAGTGAGACGACGTAGCAGGACAAAGCCTGCTGAACCATTCGAACCACCGTCTGTTTCCGCAGCAGATAAATGGCACGGTCAAATTGAGTTCGATCTCCGGCATAATCTGCGGTTAGGAACACCTGAACATTGTCGGGGTGAAGAAGGGTATCGGTTTCGGTCTGTTGCTTGCTTACCTGTCTCATCAACGGCTCCGTCTTTTTGGCCTCGGCCCCCAAACAGTCCGAGTTAACTTTGAGCTTACGCCACGTGATCAGTTTCAGCTCACAGCCACGTGCCAACTCCAAGAACGCCTCTTTTGCTTGTTTGTATGATTCACGGCTCAGAAAAAGGATGCCCGTGGCGTAATGACCGATGGGGGGCAAGTCAATGTTGAAACTATGTAAAAAAGGGGGACAGTGAGTTGCGATGGGACACTTTGACCACCTTTTCTTCAGCTCGTCCCTGTACAGTTTGTCCGGAATTGCGGTCATAACGCCAGCGCCATCGCCAGAATCATCGTCACAGAAACAGGCGCCTCGGTGCACTGAAATTTGAATTGATTCAGAAAATATCTATGGACAGTGGGAAGGGGGATTTCAGTAGAAGATAACTTACCCATCCGTTCGAGCATCACTCGACCCTCCTGCAGTATCTGAACAGTTTGAATTATTTTTTTCAAATTGTTTCATTTATTCTCTCCAAATGCCTTTCAAATGGTCTCTCACTTTATGCGTCGGAATGCCTCTAACGCTCGCACAAAATCCGACGCCACATGCATCTTTTTCAAGCTGAGGCCTCCACAGGGACTGCGTGGAAAGCTCATCGAATTGTTTTTGGCTGATCAGCACCATTGAAGACAACGGCGACAGCGACCAAAAGAAAAAAAAACGGAATAAAATGGACAGATGGAGAGAATGAGAAGGAAATTCGAATGAGTAGAAACTAAAAGTTAGGTGTGTAATTTGGATTAATTTTTTGAAACTTAACAAACTTATAAACCCATTCAAGAACATTATTCGAGAGTTTTGTTTTTTAATAGTGTACACTATGGTTATTGGACACAGTGTTAAGACAAAATTTCTCATTACGCCAAATTTCGTAATTGGTGTAATTTTTTGCGCGCTAATTCAAAATACACTGGTCAATGCCTTTTTGTATTTTTTGTTTTGATCAGCCATAACTTGCTTCATTTCCAAAATAAACTGAATAAATAGAAATGGAGAATTTTTTTCTAACTAAGTAAAAACTAATCCAATCGTACCCATAGTAGGGGTATAATTTTAAAAATTGCCAATTTTTCTGGAAAATTTTTTAAATTCGGGGAGGGAGGGGGGGGGGGGGGGGGGGGACGTGCCGTCCCCCTCCTTAGAGATCGTACATTGTCGAAATAGTCAAAAAATAAATAAAAGAAAAAATTACATTATCAAATTCTATTAATTATCAAAAACAATCACTCGGAATTGCCCGCACGAGAAAAAATTGTCAATTTTATTTTTTTAAGAGTCCCTCCCTGCTTTACAAGATAAGAAAATAGGCACAATTTTTTGAAAATATTAAATTTTATGAACGTAATTAAAATGTCAATTATTTACATATTAGTGGACATAGGCTATACAACGGCTATTGATTTGCCCTTTGACGAAGACGGGGAAAAAGAAGGAAAGGAATGAAATGTGAGGAGAGGTAAAGCAAAAGGGGGAGAAGCGGAAGAAAGAGCTTACAATTAGCAAAACGTTTATGAAATTTTATGCTTAAATGCCAACCGAAATATGAGAGGACAATGAAAATGAGGTAAGGCGAAAAGATTATTTATCGATATCAGAATTAAACGCTGTTAAGAGCGACCACAACACAATGAATGAATGAACGATTGATTGGTAATGATAATGGTGAGCATTTAAATGAGTTGGGAAGCGAACGGCGGATTGATTTTATCATTTATCAACATTTATGCCCTTAATGAGAAGGGGGAGCGATTAAAAACACCCCTCGGGGGTTACAAAATAGTTGGTCAATTGGTAAATATTATTTATGTACGGAGGACACATGCACATTGTGTTTGGATATTTTGACAATTCGATTAAAAAGGGTGCATTAATTCAATTGCTCTATTTTTACTTTCTTATCGGAACTGTTTGACACTCATTTATCAATTTGTTGACGAAAACGGAATAATTAAAGAAATAATAAATTTAATTTGTTTTTTGATGAGTCGATTGAGGCAAAACTGACACAAATGAAGAAATATCAAAAATCAAAATGAATTTGATCACATAAAATGACAAATAAAAAGGGGCAAGAAATTGGAATGAAAATTCTTTCATTCGTTCTTTGGCCTTTGTTTTTTCACCCACATAAAGGGAATGAATGATGAATTCTGAATTCATCATTTTTGAGTGAAAATGGACAAAATTTTGAGAAAATCTTTGTTTTGGAATGCGTTGTTCCTCAAGAAATTAGCGAAAAGAATGCTAAAGCAGCAGAAACATTTATAGCTTAACCCAACCCAAACATTTGGAGAAAGCGAAGGATGAATGAATGAATGAATATAACTGACAAATGAGTGACTGATTGACTCTTGAGGGTTCGGGGGAGGGGGGGAA
Organism: Heterodera schachtii; assembly: GCA_023374025.1. Lineage (NCBI taxonomy): Eukaryota > Metazoa > Nematoda > Chromadorea > Rhabditida > Heteroderidae > Heterodera > Heterodera schachtii. The sequence goes on from SIJG01000041.1 coordinate 965,680, forward strand.
GGGATGATAGCAGCGCAAGAGGAAAAGAAAAGCAGTGGGCAAACATTTGCAAATGAGTGGGAGGGGGTGGGGGAGGGATGAAGCGTATGGGAAGGGAGGGGAAGGGGAAGAAGATGGATGGATTGGATGATGTGGCGATGAGAAAGGCGAGAGGAAAAAGGGGGGAAAAGGGTAAAAAGGTTTGATGGACGAATGGAAGGAGAAAAGGATAAAAATGGGAAAGGTGGTGAAGAAACGGATGAGAATGAATGAAAGGAAGGAAAGGGAAGGAAGGGAAGGAAAGGGAACAGCAGAAAAGGAAGGAATTTGAAGCGAAGGAATGGTAATCTTCTGCTGCCGCTGCATATTTATTATGAATGATAAAAAAGTAATCAGTTCGACCTCCGTGTTTTCTGTTTTCCCTTTCCCTTTTCGTCCCTTCCCTTTGGGCGGGTGCCATTTTCCACGGAATAAATGCAAAAATATGTGCGGCGGGCGATGGGCACGGCAAAGGAAAGAGCAATCGGACGAACATTCGCCGGGTGAGGGGGGAAGGGGGGGGGGGGAAGTGCACAATGGGCGAATGAGAGGGGGGGGGGGGGGGGGGACGAATGGATGGTACAGAGGGGCAGAGGGGGGGGGGGGGGGGAGGGAAAGACTTTGGCCCATCCGCCGTCTGTCCGTTCCTATTCAAACAGAGAAAAGCAAAAGCATTAATTTTGGCCAACAGAGAATTGGACACGGAAAAAGAGAAGCAAGAAAAAGCGGGTGCTTCTGCTAAAGAGACAAAGATAAGCAGAGAGTGGGCAAAATGAAGAGACCGAAGAAAGACAAAGCGGGAAAATAGTGGAGGGGAGGGGGAGAGTTGAAAAACCCTCCAAGCGGGCGCTTTTTCATTTCACTTTCGCGAGCTTTGCCCTCGAAAGCGAAAGTGGTGGCCGCATAATTTTAATGGGCCATTCGGCAGAGGGAAAATGGAAATTAGAAAAAAACAAATGGTGAAAAGATTGGAAACAAAAGGCCAATTAATTATTTAAATTTGAAAAAGCTACTGTTCTTTGCAAAAACAAGCTATGTACAAATTAATACCAGAGCCGATTTATATGGACAAAAACCAAAATAATATGGACGAAAAATTCCAAAAAAATGGAGGAAATAAAAAGAAAAAATACGGATAAAAATTGTCAAAATATAGACAAAAAGTTTTTCAAAAAATTATTAAAAATTTCTGAAAGTTTTACCCATTCAATTTTAAAACTAAAAGTGAAATCTTTTTAATTCATGAAAAAATAATAAATAAAATTCTATTTAATGTCTCAAATTATTAATTTGAGAAAAGAATTTTCATTCTCGTTGAGAAAAATAATTTTAACCTTAGTCTTAATAGGAATATCAAATGTTTCGGTCAATGGGAGTGATTTCTTGGAAAATTTTATCAGATAAAATAAACAAAATATTAGTTAAAAATTAAAATTTTTTACCATAGGAAGTGGAAAAGAAGGACTTGGGGAAGAGGAAGAGGGAGAGAAAGAGAGATGTGAAGCGAAAGATGAGGAGAAATGAGTAGAAAAGAGGGAGTGGACGGAGTGGGGGAAGAGGAAGAAGGAGAGAGAGGGAGAGATGGAAATGAGGGACTGGGGGAATAGAAAAAGGAGAGAAAGAGAGATGGAAAAAAGGGAGTGGGGGAAGAGGAAGAAGGAGAGAGAGGGAGAGATGGAGAGGCTAATTAAGTTTTGGTATGAGCTTTTTTAATTTGCATCTGATTTGTGAGTAACAAATCACTTTCGTTTGTCTGTCTGTCTTCCTTCGCTTTCCCTTTCCTTTCTCTCTCTCTCCTCCCTTTCGTTTCTCTTTTTTAAGTTAATTAGTGTCTGTCACAAGTCCATTTGCTTCATTTTATCTGCTGATCAAAACATTCAACAAAGAAGCGGCATACTCTTTTCCTTCTCTCTCTCTCTCTTACGTCCTCTCTTATTTTTCCATTTTCTCTCAGTCCTTTACATTTATTCACTCCTTTTCTTCCCTGCCCTTTTTCTTTTTCTCTTTTCGCCCTCTCTTTTTCTTTTCTCTTTTCGCCTCTCTTTTTCCTTTTCTCTTTTCGCCCTCTCTTTTTCTTTTTCTCTTTTCGCCTCTCTTTTTCCTTTTCTCTTTTCGCCTCTCTTTTTCCTTTTCTCTTTTCGCCTCCTCCTTTTCTTTTCGCCCTCTCTTTTTCCTCTTTTCCCTTCTCTTTTCTTCACTCCTTCCCCCCTCTCATCAATCTCCCCCCTCCCCCCTCTGTAATTACGTCGTCCATTTTCTCATTTTAGTTGGTTGGACTTGGAAATCTGTCCCCGTGTCCCCCCCCCCCCCCCCTCTCTCTCTCCCCTCTCCGTCTGTCGTCCGTTTTCCGTCCGTTTTGTTGCCGCATTTTCTCCGTCCGATGCTTTCCCCAAAAATCTGTCACTTTTCCTCCGATGGCCGTGACTTTGTCATTGAAACTGTGAAGGTTACATTCTTTTGTAAATTAATTTCGCTTTTAATTATGTCCATTTGCTCTTCCCTTTCTTTTCTAAGTTCGCCTCCTCCTCCGATCGCTCCGAAGTGTTTAATTTCATGCAAAACATTTTCCGAACCAACGAACCGATCACTTGCGCACTTCGTCTGTCTGCTTATCACTTCCGATTGATAATTAATTAATTAAATATTAGAAGAAAAAGCATCTAATTAATAATAATTATATAGCTATTAAAAGTGCAAAAAGTGGCGTAAAAAACATTCATTCAATTGGCAAATCACTTACCCCCCCCCCTTCCCCCTTCCCCCGTCCTTTTTTTCCAAATTTGGCCAATTCTTTCAGAGTGTTCCGCCTCAGACACTTCGCAAATATTCGCTAACATTTGTGCAAATTGCTTTAAGGTTCATTGAATTTCGATTTGTATTGACCATTAAGGGCATTTCCTTGGCTTTTAAGTTCGATTTGTCTTTGGTCGCCAAAAACGCCCAAGGCGAAGTGATTGCAATTGCATTGAACGCACTTTGTGACTATGATGACGATGATTGGAAGAAGAAAAACGACGGAAACATTTCGGCAAAATCGGAAAGTAGCAGAAAAGAATTCGGAGATGGTTTGTCCAACGGAGGGACAAAGACAAATGGTCGAACTGTGAAGATATCCGAAACGGACCCTACGCTTCCAAAAATGCCAATCGACTCGCCGTGTTCATCGATTGGGTGGAGAGGGACGGCGGCGCCCTTTTGGCCCCGGGCACCGTTCGGCGGGCGATGAAATTGGAAATTATCGCTGTACATCCCGAAAATGGCCGGTGCGTGGGTAAAGCCCCCCCCCCCCTCCGCACTTCCTTTAATTATCCCTCCAGCCGGTCCCTCACTTTCACTTCACCCAAATTCGGCTTTATTCCTCCCTCCCCTTTCAACTGGGGATTTTATTGGGATGAGGGCTTAGGAAAGGGTGATGGGATCACGCCAAACCAACAACATTTATTGGGATGGTTTATTGTATATTTAAACTTTTACCCCCCCCCCCCCCCCTCCTCTCAAATTCGGCTTTTACCCCCTCCCTCACTTTCTTTCAGACTCGGCTTGGCCTCCAATTTGCTCCGTTCCTCCATCCAATTGGCCCATTCCTTCGGCTGTTCCCATTTGATCACTTGCGCCACCGCCGTCGCCTCACAAAATTTGTTTAGGAAAGTCAGTCGATCATTTTCAACTCATTTCTTCTCTTCCATTAGCTGTTTCTGTTTCAGTTTGGCTTCAAAACCATCAGAAAAGTCCCTTTTCACTCTTTTCTCGACGACGGAGTGCCAATTTTTGCGGGAGTCCATGACAACGGCGAAGGAGCAGAACTGATGATTTTGTCGATTTGATTAAGCAATTATCCATTATTTTTTTACCATTAAATGGGTGAATTAGTCGAAATTTGCTCAATCACTCTCTTCTGACTTTGTTCGATCACTTTGGCGGTGCTTTTGGTGCCAAAGTTCGTCCCAAATTGGGTCCATATGCCTTTTCCTCTGCCCCCCTTTTACAATCTCCCAAAATTTGCTTCCCATCTTCCGATGCCTCTTTCCCTCCACAAATCCTCGGCGGCCTTCGAAAACGTCCCTTCCAGCGATTTTATGGACAATAAAATTTGCTGCCGTCACCGCTCACTTCGATCCTCCCCCCCCCCCCATTTTCTCCACATCGATGCCGCCCATTCCCAACTTTTCTGATTGAGGGACAGACGGCGACTTTTATTGCCTTTTTGTTGTCCGTCCCCCATCCCTACTCATTCGCACTGTGCCCCGAGGGGAACATTCGCCCTTCCCCAAATCGATGGCTTTGTCCGATGGGTGGCAAATTCCCGGTTTTAAACGCCTTTGGCTGCTGTACTCTTTGCTGCTTCTGATCGCAATTCTTTGGCCGTTTCGCCGTCTCAATTAAATGGCTGTAAGTTGTGTATTGTGCAAATCAATCTTTAGGATTTATCAATGTTATGATAAAGGAAGAATTAAACGGATAAGCAAAAGTGATGAAGGGTCCTTCCCTGGCTTAATTAGCCTTAATTGCCAGCCGACAAAGACGGAGTCCTTAATTGGCAGAATATTTGTTTGATTTTGCCTTAGGGCACTTCACAAAGTGCAGCCGCCATGGAATGAATCGGGGAACTGTCCAAGAACGAAAGAGGAACGAAAGGTGCATGGGCTGATCAGTTATCAGGTGATTGGGGACGAGGCAAAGGCGGAGGGTGCCGCAACAAAAGAGTAAATTCAATGATTTCAAGTCGATAATCAATTCCGAATATTATGGTATTGCTTTCCAAATCCACAATGAATGATACTGTATTCCCCGCCCACTCCGACAATTGCGTCCCTTAGGCACGCATTTGCGCTCGGCTGCCCGATCTGATGCCTCACATCATTTCGGCCGCCGCACTTTCCGTTGATTTGTGCCAGTCGACTTTCGCCGATCGCCGGTGGAATTGCTCGACAGTGTTAAGTGCACCGAACCTTACGAACGATTTGACAACCGGTTTTGAATTATGATTAATACTGAATTATTAATTGATTTTCCAGGCACCAAGGAGCAGGGTAAGTCAGTGATCAGAGTGAGCCATTGATCAGAAAATCAAAATATTTGCGCGATTATTTAACTCTGCCTTTCTCTGTTTCTCTGCCAGCCTTTGTTTACGCACTCTCTTCGGCCGCCGTGACTCATCAAATTGCCAAGGCGTGCTCTTCTGGTCAAATTGCCAATTGTCCTTGCGGTTTTGGGGGTAATTTGAGAAGACAACATTATTTACCATAAATGGCATTTGCTCGCAGATTCAGTGACCACCGCCTCAATTTCATCGTCCGTTCAATCGCCGGGCAAAAATAATGGCGGAACCGAAAAGGGCAATTTGTTGGAGCCGAATTTGACCGAATTGAGCTACAAATGGAAGGGCTGCAGTGACAATGTGATCCATGGAAGAAGGTGAAATTGGCAATGGAATTTGGATAAAGAATTAATTAATTGCGCCTAATTACTCGGAATTATCACAGAATCAGCCGGGAATGGAGCGACGCCAAGTGGCGGCCCAATGCGATGGAATTGGTGACGAAAATAGCGACCAAAAATCGGTGGAACATTTTGGAGGAGGGAACGACGGACGGAGGAGTAATGAAGCTGAAAAGGGTGAGAAAATGCAAAGGAATTAGGAATCTGAACGAATTTGGGCAAATTTAGCAAGCAATGGACGGGAAGAGAAGCGGACAAAAGGCGAGAATGAACGAAATGAACAACGAAATTGGAAGACAAGTGAGCAAAGGGGGGGGGGGAGAATGGACAAAATGCCAATAATTTTCCAAGCGAAAATGGAAATTCTTGACTCTAAAATGGAAAATCTGTAACTTAATTCACTATTTCAAAATTTATTGACACATCACTCCTAATTCTTAAAAAAAAAAATAATTTCCGGCTAGCAGATTGCCGAACAAAGTCTGTACAAAAAGTGCAAATGCCACGGCATGTCAAGGTCAGAGGGGGCGGGGGAGGGGGCTTTGGCCAAGTCAAACCCGACCAAAACATTGGTTGATGGGTTAGCTCATGTGACGTGAAAACGTGCTGGTACACTCTTCCACCGTTTGAACAAATTGCTGAAACGCTGCGGCAAAGGTACGACGGGGCGAGGCCAATGCCGTGGATGAACAACTCGAAAAGGCGGTGGAAATCGGCGGAGGAAGCGCGAGGATGGCAAATTTGGTAAAAGGATGAGAGAAGACGGGGAAAAGGAAAAAGACCACATTTTGAAGGTGTACCTGAGCAATTCGCCAAACTATTGTGAGGAAAATGTGGCAGAAGGAAGTCTCGGCACGAGGGGCAGGTGAGAGAAATGGGGAAAAGAGGAGAGGGGGAAGGCGGAAGAAGAGGGAAAGAAAGGGAGGAGGAATTGAATAAAAGAAGAGGGAGAGCGGAAGAAGAGGGAGGAGGAGGGAGGGGAAGAAGAGGGAGAAGGAGAGAGAGAGTGAAGAAGAGAAATGAGAGAGAGTGGAAGAAGAGGGAAAGAAAGGGAGGAGGATTGAATAAAAGAAGAGGGAGAGCGGAAGAAGAGGAGGAGGAGGGAGGGGAAGAAGAGGGAGAAGGAGAGAGAGAGTGAAGAAGAGAAATGAGAGAGACTGGAAGAAGAGGAAAGAGAAAAAGGAGATAAGAGAGGGGGAGAAGAGGGAGAAGGAGAGAGAAGGAGAGAGAGAGTGAAGAAGAGAAATGAGAGAGAGTGGAAAAAGAGGGAGGAGGAGGGAGGGGAAGAAGAGGGAGGAGGAGAGAGTGAAAGAAGAGAAATGAGAGAGAGTGGAAGAAGAGGGAAAGGGAAAAAGGAGATGAGAGAGGGGCAGAAGAGGGAGGAGGAGAGAGAGAGTGAAGAGGAGAAATGAGAGAGAGTGGAAGATGAGAAAGAGGGAGAGAGGAAGAAGAGGGAGGAATATTACTCTCTCTTCTTTCCCCTCTCTCTCTCTCTCTCTCTCTCTCATTCCTCTCCCGGCTCGGCCTTTACATCACATTTCCCACTTCCTCACCTCTCTCTCTCTCTCCCCCAGGGTGTGCAACATCAGTTCGTTCGGGTCCGACAGTTGCGAGTCGTTGTGCTGCGGGCGCGGCTTTTCCGTCTCCCAAGTGCGGGTGGAGGAGAATTGCCAATGCAAATACATTCACTGCTGTTACATAAAGTGTAAAAAGTGCACCACAACAGTGAACAAATATTTCTGTAAATGATCATTTTTGTGAAATGAATTTTTTTTTCTTCAAAAAGTGCCGTCTAAAAATAATTTAATTTTTTTAAATAAAATTCTGCAAGCCGATGGAATTTGAAATGGGGACAAATGGGGTAAATTTAGTCATTCCATTGATTCATTGTCAGTGCATCCTTTTTTTTGCTCATTTGTCTTCCCCTTTTTTTTGCTCATTTGTCCCTTCCCCCCTTTTTTGCTCATTTGTCCCCCCCTTTTTTTTGCTCATTTGTCCCATCCCAATTCATCCATTTTTCTGGCTGGCAACGGAAATTCCTTTTTCGTCCCGGTCAATTGTGAATGTTACGGTGTTTTTGTCCAATTTGCTTGAGCAAACAATTCTCTCCGTTTTTTTTTGCTGATGTAAGCGATGCCGGAGACCCCCGGGTGAATTTGTGCCAAATTTCTCGGCTTTTCCGAGGGGGCGGACAGATTGCTTTTCACGCCCATTCATTGCCAATTAACGAGCGACGGTTTGGCACTCACAATTTCATTTCGGCATTATTTTCAAATTTGCTCCATTTGCCTCTCTGCTGATGTTCAACAACAACACCACCTACACAAATGACTCTTTTTCTTCTGATTTTGTCCGTCTTCGACGTGTCCATCCCACGGCGAATTTCAGTCATTTTGAAATTCGAATTCATTTCCGCTTCCAATTTGTGCGCTTTTAGTCAGCGAAGGCTTTGCCCAATCGAACGGCGCCTTTCCGCCGGCGGAAGTGCCGTCGACGAAATTGGACAACGAAAGTGAGCGGAACGGAGGCGGCAAAGGGCTGCACAAATTGTTGCGCGGCGAATCGATCAAATGCGCGTGCCATGTCAACGATTACCCGCCGTGGACCGGCGAAGTCCACGGACTTTCCCAGGAATGTCGGGGGCATCGGTTGGGTTGGCCAAGCCAAAAGAGTGGCCATTTGTCTCCAAATTTGGCCAAATTTGCTTCGTCATAATGACTTTTTAGGCTTTGCACAGCAAATGTTGGAAGACGAAGGCATTTTGGTCCTTTGTTTTGGTCAGATTCATTTTAAACAAATCAAAAAAATTTAAATTTACATCAGAAAATGCCAAATTCTTTTCATTTCTTTAGGTTCTTTGCACATTATGCGGTGCCTTTACAACTTATCAAGTGATCGAAGAATATTCGCAAGGAAAAACTGCGACAAGCAACACAATTCGATTGGTTAGCAATTTGCACTAATTATGCTCTGATCAGTTAGGCCGGCCTCATTAGGTGCCTAATCTCTCCCTGCCGGCCATTACGGTGTGCCCCAAAGTGCCGGATGCGCTGAACGGGGATTTGCTTTACCAAGACATACGAGCAATCATTCCACATTTGACGAAGTCAATGGCGGACAATTTGATCAAATATTGGATAGGCGGGAGCGGACTCGAGAACATGGCAAACGGAGGGACAGAACGCATTTTGTAATTGGAGCAACATTCAGAACGAATTGTCCATCTTTAATGCTTCGTATTTGGAAGAACTTGACGATTTGTACCAGAGATGGAGACAGAACAGCGAGACGAAAGCATTTTTCCAGAAAATACAGGTAAAAATGGAGAGGGAAGGAAGAGAGAGAGAGGAGAGAGTGAGTGAGTGAGAGAGAGATAGGGACAGACAGACAGAGAATAAAGAACTTAACAATGGCATGCCATTTAAGGGTAAATACGGATACAAATGCACGGATTTTTTCAAAAAATGCGAGTTGGGCGGACAGAAGAAAAATTGGTGAGGGAAAAGCGGCAAAAAAGGGGGGGGGGGCATTTGCTAACTTTGCTAATCACATCGCTTTCATCAAAAGTTGCAAAGAAATATTCAATCAAAAGGCTGTGATGCGCCGCGGATTCTGTTACCAGACGCGGGAGGGATTGAACCAGGCAAGCGGAAAAAGAAAAAGCATTAATTAACCACAGAGAAAGGAATTGGGACGGATAATTAACAAAAAACATGGGAATAATTGGACAATGGGCGAGGGAATCCAAACCGATGAGCAAATAAAGAATCAATCAATGATCGATGCCAACTTCAGGAAGAAGCGGACGATATTGGCCGATTGGTGCTGGAGATCAAGGAACTTCCCAGCATAACTTCGCCGCACTTTGGACACAAGCAGGCAACTTAAATCATAAGCAGATTTACTATACTCTAATTGATTTGACGAAAATGAGGCTGGGGAGAGGGGTGACCGATCAGTGCTGAGAGCAATCACTCTTCAGAAGTGATCTAAGATTAGAGTTTAGAAGCTGCGATCACTCCAAAGAGTGATCGACTGATTAATGTTACGAAGTGATCACTTTTATTTCCATTTTCGTTTTGTTCAGCCACAAACTGTAATCTACATAAATGACAACTTCGAGGAAGTGTTGGACTTTCCCCGCTTCTATTTGTATCAGAATGAATGGAATCGGATGCATATCACCGCACGACGCATCGAATTGCTTGAGCACCCCAACTGACTGCACTAATAAAGTAAACGGAGGGGTAAAAGGGTAATTAACGGGAGTGAAAACGGGAGAAACATCAGTTTTAATGGGGAAGTTGGGGGAAGGGGCCGTTTAGCAGTCGATTGAAAAAGCGTAACCAATGGGAATTAAATCAAACTATTCAGGTGTTTGGCAAAGACTCCAATTGCATTGTGCGCAATTGGCTTTCTTCGACGGTAATTGACCATTTCAACTGCACATTGCCATATTTGGACACTGTGTGAGTTTGGCAATGCGTTCAAATGCCGTAAATCGAAGTCCCTTTGTGTTTTCACAGCAGAGGAATATCGCCAGAACTGCCCACTTGCGAGCCGTTGAAAATTGCCAAAAAGTGAATGCTTAAACTATGCTACGCTTGGTCAGGCTCCACATAAATCAGTGATTGAGTCGCTCGCCACCCGCCCCTCTCCCCCCTCCTTCCCGTTGGATCAGTCGATCGCCACCCCTCCCCCCCCCGCCGGTTCGATCATTCGATCGCCACCCTCTCCCCTCCCCCCCGCCGGTTCGATCATTCGATCGCCACCCTCTCCCCTCCCCCCCCCGCCGGTTCGATCATTCGATCGCCACCCTCCCCCCCCCCCCCCGCCGGTTCGATCATTCCATCGCCACCCCCTCCCCTCCCCCCCGCCGGTTCGATCAGTCGATCGCCACCCTCTCCCCTCCCCCCCCCTTCGATCATTCGATCGCCCCTTCCTCCTGGCTATTCCTCACAAAATGGCTTTTCACTTTTCCAACTTCTCTCTGCTGATTGCTATCCCTTCCCGTTCAGCTACACCGATATCATTCAGCTGGTCCACTCGGGTTCTGTGCACGGCCCAAAGTGTATCCCGGGCTGCAACCGGTGGGAGTACAGGTACTGCCCGATGCCCTCGCCCGCCCTGTCCTCAATTGGACGTTGTCCGTGCCCCTCCCTTAAGTGTTTCCCTCCAGCAGAGTCCCTCTCTCCAGGACTTCGCTAATTATGTCAGAAAACTCTTTATAAGCTATTGGTTGAATCAATGCCTTTAGACGTTCAATTTGGAGGTGTCCTTCTACGACTTGCAGTACGAACATCTCAAAGAAGTGACTCATTGGGACCATTAAGGGTTAATTACTCAATTAGTTACCCTTTTCCCCCATAAGGTGGTTACCATCACAGTGCCCGGCTTTATGTCTCAAATTGGGGGACAGGTCAGTCACAACTCATAAGCATTAGTAGTGTGAAACACAATTAGCCATTTAATTGACATTATGCCAAATAAGATATCGTTTCCGATTAATATCAAAATTCACTTCAGTTCGGCTTTTTCCTCGGCTTGTCGATCATCACAGTGATACAGGTGGAGGAGGAGGGAGGGGCGAGATGAAAAGCCACACAATCTTCTCGGGGGGACGAAAAGCCACAATCTCGGGGGGACGAAAAGCCACACAATCTTCTCGGGGGGACGAAAAGCCACAATCTCGGGGGGGGGGGGGGAGGGAGGTGTCCCCAGCGGTGTCGTCCGATTGGCACTGCCTCCGCAATTGCTTTCCCATGCACCCCTTTTTTAGATGACTAGTTTCGCGGTTTGGTCCACTTTTCGTACCGTACTTTTTCTTGGCAATCGGAGGAAATTCGATTGGGTTTTTTCATTGAATGGAATTTCGCTTGAAAAGCGAGCGCCAGAAAATGCAGCAGAAGAGAATGTGAACGTAGGACAACACGAAAACAGCCGAGAGAGCACAATGAATGGTAAGGAAAAATACGGTTTTTAAAAGAAAATTTATGAAATTGATGTCCTTTTTCAATTATTTACACTTACAAATTAGCCAATTTCTAAACGGGCGACGTTGGCTATTAATAATTTATCGAAAAGGGACACATTTTGCCATTTGGACTCTCCGAATAAGCCTTACCCAATTAAATAAAATTAGGACTAGCAAAAATAAAAACAAAATTATAGTCCTTTAATTTCATGTTTTTGTTGTTGCCAGAAATTCAGAAATCACAGAAAGGCGAGAGAGAGTGTCAAACAGAGAAGTGAGAGTGATGATGAGAAGACGTTCAAAAAGTGAAAAAGACGAAGAAACCACGCAAAAGAGAAGGCTGAAACTAATCAAACAGCAATCATTTGACGAAGGCGGAATTTCAAAATGTTAAAACAATTTTTGAATTGAAAGTACGTTCGATTTTACATTCAATTAAAAACAATAAAATTCAAAACATAGAAATAAAAAGTAAATTTCAAAGTCAAAAGTCCTGAGAAAATACAACACCAATTGGTCAAAGAGATCGAAAAGTTCACTTAATCAAAACGCCAAACTCGCACTTCATCTCCACCGCCAGCAATTGCATTCGCTTCTCCTCCGACTCCAACGCATTCCCATCGGAACATTCCGCGACCATTCGCGCCCAATCCAACAGCAAAAAGCGATCGTCGCGACTCGTTTTTCTACTGCAATTGCTAAATTGAAAAATTAAATTGCCCAAATGTTCGTTCCGGCGCTAACTTTTCAGCGGACACAAAGAGACGCAATTGGTCGTTGAAAGTCCGAAAGTCTTCCGCATGTTCGCCAACCTAAAACGAATAGAAAACAATGAATGGCTTTTCGCTTTTCCGTGCGCTCACCAACCTCGGGAATTGTAACTGCGACAATGCGTGGCGGACGTGTAAAAATAGTGATAGTTTTCCTCGTAATTTTTCATCAGCGTGATTTTGCCCTGGTCGTATTCATTTGGCAAAGTTTCGCTGAACCAATTGCAAAGCAAAGAGAGAAACTCCGACGGGTCAGGAGAGCGTTGGCAATGCACAATTTGATCATGGCCATAGAAAACGAACAGATAGGAAAACTCGAAGTGGACCAAACGGGACTGATTGGCCAGGAACATTGTGTTGTCGATGAGACCCGACTGGATGAAAATTCTGAGGCGGGGGGGGGAGAATCGGAAAAATATGCAAATTGTAAGCCAAATGATGGTCCGCCGACTCACCCAATGTCCAGCGGGTGCTCCAGCGACCGCAAAACATACGCATTTTTCAGCGTTTCTTCGTCCAGCCGTTGGAGCAGTGAATCGGTGAGCAAAAGGCGTGAAATGCGCACCAATCGATCGCCCCGTGCGGTGCTCAATTCGTCGGTGGAACTGTTCAGCTGCTTGGACAACTCTTTGCTCCGTTCGTCCACCGCCGTCACAACGTCGCGCACATTGGTGTGCACCTGAAAATCCTGAAAAAAGTCACTTTGCTTAGTGAAAAACCAAATCAACAGCTGAAGGCTTTCCCGAACATCCCAAAAGATATTTGAAAATATTTTTGGGAAAAATGAAATCCCGGCCCACAATCAGCAATAAAGTGTCCAAATTAAAACACCGCATTTCATTTCCACGTTCGATTTTACCTGACTGTTCAATTTCCGTCGGCGCACTGGCCCTTCGTTTTTAGTTTTTGGAGGTTTTTTCTAAAATCCAATGGAAATGGCTCACTTTCATTAAAATAACATACCAAAAATTTCGTTGTAGACGAAGCGATGAAAAAGGGACTTTTTTCATTCGCCGTTTGACGCGAAATCTTAAAAATGGATGAGTTGGGATTTTTAGCAAATGCTCAATAAACTTACGACATTTCCCTCTTCGATGAGAAAAGTGCGAGTCAAAATTTCGTCAGAAAAACGAAGGACCGAAAAAAGATGGAAACTTTCATAATTTAATATAATTTCGGCACCTTTTCACCAATTGCAAGTTTGCGCTTCACTAAATCGAGGTTTGTATTTTAATGAGATCAAAAGCACTCACATTTCTGCTCTGCCTCATATTCCTTGAGTTTGCGCTGAAAATCAAAATGATAATTGAAAATAATTTTTCAGTTCGGTGCTCTCCATTCCTCCCAATTATCTGAATATATATATATACAGTAAAAACGTACAATTTTGATTTTTCCCGAATATTTGGGCCTTTCATTTTTAGCCGGTGATTGGCTTCGTCAGAGATAAAATTGGAGGATCAAAAATGTCGAACTCACTAAATTTCCACGCTTTTTCAAATTTGTGAAAAAACTCAAATCAGACCTCCGTTTCTGTGGCGATTCTTTGGAAATTCTGTGAAGACCGTCAGCAGAAGCCGAACATTGAGCAGAGTCAGCAGTGGCGGGTGTTTTCAACTGCGGCTCATTGCATTGCGCCACTCCAACGTTTGACAGCGAACGATTGTTGGGCCCGCAATTTGCAGCCGTTGCTTAACAAAACAAAATTACAATTTTTCGGATTTATTCATTTTTCAAGAATTTTACCCCTTTGAGGGGGAGACTTTTCTCTGGCCAATTACCCGGGGATTTGAGGGGCGAATACGGCCTCGCCAATGCCTTGTCCGCTGGGGTTGGAGGAGGAGAAGCGCGCGTCCTTTCGCTCCCCGTCCCTTCGCCCTCCTCTTCGTCGCTTTGTTCTTCCCCCTCTTCGCCTTCCTCGTCCTCCTCTTCCGAGACCATTTCCTCCTCTTCCTCCCCTCTCCCCGGTTCATCTTCAGTTCTCTTCTCGTCTTCTTTTCTGCCACTTTCTTCCTGCTCCCGCTTGACCTCCCTCAGCGGCTGCGTTTCATCCGCTTTCGGTTCGTTTTGCGGAGAATCCTCGACAATTTCGAACATCGTTTTGTCCCCAAAGGGCAGTGTGTACACGTCCGAGTCGTCCTCCTCCTCTATGCCTCCCTTTTCAATTTCCTCCCCTCGCGTTGCTTTTTCCGTCCCTTTGTCAGTGTCCAAAGTCACCGCCTTTGATGCCATGCCAACATTCGGCTGACTGTGCGTGGCATTAGTCAGCTCTTTTCCCGCCGCCTCTTTGTTGGCCGTCTCCTCCTCCTTCTGCTCGTCCACTTCGATCACCTCCTGTTTCACCGCCTTTTCCGTTTTGTTCTTCCGCTGTTCCGTTTCGTCTTCGGTCCGTCTCTTTTTTGACTGTTCATTTTCACACCGTTTTTCTTCCCTCTTCAATGTCCAATTTGGCATTTTCGGCGTGCATCCGCCAACCGACCCAACAAAAAGCACCGAAGAATTCGGCGACTGTTGTGCTTCTGCCGAACGCCTTTTGCGCAATGCCGTCAATGACTTGGGCTCGTCATCGACCAGGTCAGGACTGGCGATGGTAATCAGAACGGGCGGACTCGCGTTTTTAGTCTGAGAAATTCCTTTTAGTCCGGTAAAATTAAGTGACGGACAATGGATTGAATAACTCACCTCCTGAAATGCTCGGCGAATAAAGAAGTCCTTTTTCGATTGCTGCTGTCGCTCTGTAAAACGAATTGGCAATTTGTTTTGTTTTATTGAAAGTTCGGTAATACTGGAGAATCTGGGCTCCACCCAAAAAAATCATTTTTCTGTTATGGAAAGACCAACCCAGGCGTTTTCGGGGCTTCTGATCACGAATATGATATCAGATTGTAAAAATGATTGACTTTATCATTGATTTTGGGATCTTAGATTTTCGAAATTTTGATCAAATGTTCCATCTTTTTCGGTGAGGCAACCATATATGAGCAGCACTATTTATTAGCCAATGAGATTGATATAGAACAATTCGCATAAAACATAAGCAATCAACGTTTATTATCCTGCCATTAATTAATTTGGAACTTTTGATCATATTGATAAAATTCGAAAATCTATGTTTTTCGAGAACAATGATAAAATCAATGATTTTTGCAAATCTGATATCATATTCGTGATCGGAAGCCCCGAAAACCCCAGGTTTGGTCTTTCGATGACAAAAAACAAATTTTTTTTTTTGGGTGGAGCCCAGATTCTCCAGTATTACCGAAAGTTCACCTCTCCACGCGCCAATCTCTTCAACGAATTCCTTCACAAATGGCCAAATCAAAGTGACGTCCTGAATTGCGCGCCTGTCATTCAGCTTCTGTTCCTCCAATTTTGCCCACATTTCGTCAATTATGCTTCTGTACAGCGTTTCATCACATTTAACTAAAAGAAAATTATTTTATCCCATAAAATGGCAAATGTTGAAGCTAAACCTGTCTTTTCGTTTGCCTTCACTAAAATCGCCAAGACGAGTTCAGAAAAATTTTCGAGTGCCTCGAACTCAAAAAATGTTTTTGAGTCTTTTCGCAATGCTTTGCATTTTGCGGCAATCCAACCGAGGAAATCAGCTAAAATTAAATTGTAAATTTGTGCTTAATTTTACTCGTATACCTTTTGAAAGTTCGCCTTGCTCGCTAATCTTACGATTCCCTGAAATGTCTTCGTCGCTGCAAGACGAAGTGATGCTCTTTGACATAAATTTGAATGAACGCAGTCAGAAATAATATGTAAGCTAAAAGGTTTGCTTTCAGTCAGTTTCAATGTTCAATGGAGGAGTTAATTTGAAGTGTAACACTTTCGAGAATGAACAATTTTTTCGGCGTTAAGGCAATTGACAAAAAAGGTAAAAATACGCTACCAGGATTCAGTTTTTCACGTTTAAAGATGAATACAAGTAAAAACAGTTTTTTTTTTAATTTACAATGTAAGATAGGAAGGCTCTAATGCAGTTTACGCGATCAATCGACTTTTACGCGTACTTGGTCAATCCATACATCCTTGGTATCAATTGAAAGCTTAAAGTCTTGGGAATTTATAAATACAAAAAAGAGCAAATATTTGCATTAAGAAAAAAATTTCAATGTAAACCTGAAATTCATTATTTTTCGCGTATATTCAACAATTATTGCCTTTATCCCAGAATATTTCTATATAAAAACTTCTGTGGACTTTAAGCAAGAATATAAGTTTTGAACAAGAAAGAAAAAAGTTATGACTTAAGAAACCGAGGATAGTCATTGATTGGACGGGTCGATAGCAGTTCGTACAATGGCGTTTCGTACAATTTGAAATGGGAATGGCCATAACTTTTTTGTTCGTCAGTTAATTTCTTCAAAATTGGTATCACTCGAAAGCTCTACATGTTTATAAGCTATCATTAAGCAGAAGCTAAGCGATTAATCATCTCACCAAAAAGTTATGATTTATAAGACTTAAAAATTCAAGAAAATCCTAATTTTTTCTAAACTATAAATCATAACTTTTTGGCGAGATGATTAATCGCTTAGCTTCTGCTTAATGATAGCTTCTAAATACGTAGATCTTTCGAATGATACCAATTTTGAAGAAATTAACTGACGAACAAAAAAGTTATTGCCATTCCCATTTCAAATTGTACGAAACGCCATTGTACGAACTGCCTTGACCCCTGATTGGACACGTAAAAGTCGATTGGACGCGTAAACTGCATTAGAGCCGGATAGGAATACGACAGGAAGGACAAAAAAGTTTTTAAAAAAGTTGCAAAAGTATGGCGTAATAAAGCGCTATTTTCAAATAAAAAACGAATATCTTTGTGATCACCTAATCTCAAGTAAAGACTCCAATCCGCTTCAAACCACTTAAATCAGATTTTTAGAAATTATAAAAAAGTGAGGCACTGACTGATTGAGTAAACTAAAAGATATTTAGGGCGAAAATTTTCCGAAACTTTTTCTCTTCAAAATATCGAGGAATTTATTCATTAAATACAATTTCAAAAATAATTTCATAATGGCTGGGCTTGGCATGTGCCACCGGTGCTTCGGCTGATCACCTCTTCTGTCTGATCACTTTCATTTTCTCTCTTTCTGATCATTTTCTTTTCTTTCGTTCTTTCCTCCCCCGCTTTTCCGTCGCCTTTTCACTTTTTCCCCGCGTCTCCGAGTCGGTTCAGTGAGGCAAAGTTCTTCAAAATGTGATTGACCAATTCGGCATTTTTTCTCTTTGCCATTACAATTCTTTCCTTCGCTCCTTCGTCTCCTCCTTTTTCATTTTCCATTCGCTTAATTAATTAATTTTAATTTTTTCCCCATTTTTCCTTTTCCTTCTCACAATTTCTTTTGGTGGCTGTGCCGCGAGAAAAATTCGAAATGGGCGAATGTTCTGCTCACTTTTGGCGTCATATCCGAGCAATGATCGGAGCATTGTGTCACTGATCGGGTCATAAGCATACTGTAAAAGGAGGGGGGCGGCAATTTGTTACGGTAGACAAAAAAGAGATGTTTACTGTACTTGTTCCATGGGCCAAACGAATGAATCGTCCGCCGGTGCCGACGAATTGGCGAATTGTGCAGTGAACAGAAAAACATCGAGAACAGTTAAGAGAATGGCGGAGGAGGAGCAGAAGGAACGGAAAAGTTGGCATCTTTAATCTCGGGTCAAATTCTGAAAGAATTTCAGAAAAAGAAAAAAGAAAAGCGAAGAGAGCAAACGCCGAAGCGATTGCGCATAGCCACGCCTCAGCAAAAAAATAAGTGGACGAATCACCCAAAAGTGCCGGGCAATGCTTTTCATTGGACACCCTGCGCAATTTCTTCCCGCCGGCAACGGCAATGCCCCCCCCCCCCCTTGCCCCCTTGGGCCCATTTGCCCTCTTTTCCCATTACCCCATGTAATGGCGTCCCTGCTCCGTTATCTCACCCAATCACTAAACACCAATCATATTTGTACAAATTAAGCCAATTTTGTGCTTTTTAGAATCCCTCTCCCCCTCTTTCCTTTCTCGGAATCCCTTGGGGAAGGCGGCGGACAATTCGACGAGAAAGTCATGAGAATACGTAAAAAAAAAATACAAATCATCCGCCAATTTTAATTGCTTCCGTTTTATGCGAAGCATATGCATAAATTGAATCAAAAAAATGGAAATGAAAATGAAAACTTTTACTTCGGAGCGCACCTTAAATTGACGGATGGACGGACGGACATAGGGTCATTGTTAAGGGGCGGGAGACAAAAGCATTAGGAGGGGGGATTTTGCGTATTATTTTTTTTTGTTGCGGGGACAAAAGCATTGGGGGGGGGGATTTTGCGTAATATTTTGCTTTTTTTAAAGAAAGAATGCTTTTTAAATGAGCGAAGAGACGGAAAAGCAAAAAGCATTCACCGACAATGCAAAAAGAGGGAAAGTTATGGTGACGGGGGAATTATTTTTCATTTTCTAACGGATGAGCACAAAAAAAGTCCATAAATGGCGGAGCATTGCTTTTTCTGACGAAACGAAAGTAATAATGAAATCGGAGAAATTTGGCCAAGGACAAACGGAAATCACTTTGCCAAATTTAACTTGGCATTTCAATAAGAAAAGACAACCGACGGACAAATGAGCAAAAAAAACAAAAGGAGGGGAGAGAGTGAGGGGGGGGGGGGAGATTAAAAGAGTTCAAGTGATTGGGGGTAATTAATTACCATTAATTAGCGGGGGATGGGATCAGAAACAATGGCACCAACAAGTAAAAATGTTGCGCTTTCCATTGCATTGGCACCCGCTGAGGGGGGGGGGGGGGACAAACAGATGTTTCGTTTCGTTCGTTTGCTTTGCTTTGCCTTTTCAGCTGCTTTTGCAAAGTTTGTTCTTCTTGTCTCCACTTTCCGTTAATTTTCAATGTCCTCAAAATGCACTTTGGCACTTTGCCTTTGGCACTTTGTTTTTGGCACTTTGTCTTTGTCTTTTGTCGTCGCTTGGCTTTGTGCCCATTACCTTCCCATGCTTTTATTTGTTCATTTGCCTTTCGAAGTTACCGGAAGGTCCCCCACCGGGCATTAATTCTCTTCATTAACGTTCCCTGGAGGCAAAGAGAAAAGCGGAGGCCAACGACAAAGAAATGAATGGAGGGCAATGATGTAATAGAAGAAATGCCAAAGTTATTTGCGGTAAATAAATTCTAAAAATATGAAACAATTTAATTGAATTAGCCAAAGAGGCGATTAAAATAAGAATGGAAAGAGTGAAAGTGCCATTAAGTTGCCTCTTCCGCCCGTCCGTCGGTCGGTCCCCCGCGGCGTCGCTTTTGTGCCCCCCCCCCCGCCCCTGCCGCTTCAATGGTTCTGATTAGTTTGTTTCTCTAATCATTGCATTTAAATACTCTCTTTCTCCTATTTTATGTTGTCCTTCCCTTCCGTTTGTGGGGGTTGCGCTATCGGAAGAAGGATTTACCGGACGGACGGAAGGGAGGGGGGGGGGGGGGAGGGAATAAGGAAGAGAAGGGAGTTGGAGGGGGGGGCGGGGGATTGATCGGCGTTGGGGGGGGGGGGGGGGATTGCATTGGATTGTATTGCATTGGATTGGATGGATTGAGTTAGGTTGGGTTGGGTTCCGCTGCCGACCCGCGGAGGATTGGATTTGTGCACCTTCGGGATAAATTGAGCGGAGGAGACGGACGGCGGCGGATCGTCGTCCATTCTTTTCTTTTCTTCTCTTCCCCCCTTTTCCTTCCCTTCCATTCTCTCCCATTTCAGTCGCTTCTGCCAATTTCTGATCGGCACGTTTAAATTTCAGCCAACTCATCAGCATTTTGTTTCTTCTGCTGCCGTTGCTGAGTTTGTTCTGCTGCTTCTGATTAATCAGTTCAGCAGCCAGAAATAAATGAGTCTGTCCATTAGAAGCAGCAGCAGAAGCATTTCCCTCTCCCTCCTCCCTCTTCCCCTCCCTCCTCTTCCTCCTCTGCTCTTCCGTTTTCTCCTCCCTCTTCCCCTCCCTCCTCTTCCTCCTCTGCTCTTCCGTTTTCTCCTCCCTCTTCTCCTCCCTCCTCTTCCTTCCTCTGCTCTTCCGTTTTCCCCTCCCTCTTCCCCCCTCCTCTCTTCTTCCGTCGCTGCTCCTCTTCCTCTTCCCTCTTCATCTTCCTCCTCCTTTCTCTTCCTTCGCCTGCTCCTTCTTCCCCTCCTCCTCTGCCTTCTTCCGACTTCCTTTTGCTCTTCCTTCGGCTCGACCACCGCCCAATGCCCAGACGGCCATTTCCTCTCAGCGCTTCAGTTCCGCCTTTGACGGAAACGAACGCTTTTACAAGTTCAGCTGCGCCAAATTCCACGGGGGATGGACGGCGGCGATTTTAGAGGAAAAATGCGAAGCGACGGAAATGACGCGGATGGACGACGGGGGCGACGCGTATTTGAGCTGCGGAAGCGAAAAGGTAGGATGGGAATTGAACCAAAGTTTGCCTGGGCTTTTCCCATTATCTGATCATATCCCTTTATTTTATTTATTACGAATTAAAATAAACCGTCAAAGGGTGAGGAGAGAGATCAATCACTCTCTGAGGACTATTCACAAAATATGGGTGGTCAGAAAAGCAAAAAACAAAAAAAAATGAATTTAAAAAATCATCAAATAATCTTTGGTTTTCTCTTTAATTCAATTTATTTTAATTAATTTCTTAATTGCCCTCTTTTAGTACACCGCCGGTGTCCGCGTGGTCGACGGTGCGTTGTCCGTCGGTGACCACCACCAGCAGACAGCTGAATGGTGGCAACTTTTGTGCTGCCAAAGTGATTATGTCCGCGTTCGAGCGGAGGACTGTGTGGAGACGAAGTTCATCAACGACTTTCGCCGTTCCTCCTCGTTCAGTTCGGGCGCCCAAGTGATCCGCAGATGGCAGGCGATGTTCGAAAACGGGTGGCGAAAAGCAAAATTAATTAATTAATTAATCATTCATTTGGAATTGAAATTTGAAAAATGCAAATCACCGCTTTTTCTAAAGGGACCGTCGCTGGTGGCTTCAAATTTGCCCGGTGGACGTGGCGTTGCCCCTCAAAAAGCATAAAATTCGCTCGGATGGGGCGGAAGTGCGCGCGCGCAGAGAAATTCCGTTGGAATGGCGACGGAGTCGCTTTCCGACCACGTCCATTCAGGTGACCGTTTTGGCATTGGCACTGTGCCACCACTATTCGGCTCGCCATTTGGCATTGGCGCTTCTTTTTGCTCATTTAGCATTTCCATCACTACACTTTCGCTGACGAAAATATGGCGGCGGACTTTCGCCGACGGCGTACAGAAATTGCAAATGCAAAAGTGAATTCGTATGCGGTGCCAACAGTTAAAGTGGAAGAAAATGGAAAAAGGCAACTTATGACAACAACAATTGGGAAAAAGTCGGAAAGTGCGACGACGGCACGACGAAACGGCACATCAACGGAACATCAACCACAAAAAGTTAACGGACAGAAGAGGAAGAGGGGGGGGGGGGGGGGATTGAACAAATGACCATTTGTTGGAGTGGACAAATGGACACTTTGGAGAAAGGACAATTGGACAAATTTGGGAGTGGACAAATGGAAAAATGGTAATATGAAAAAGATTTGGTCGATGTGCTATATAACTTCACTCATTCACTTCTGCTGTCCTCACAATTGTCCATTTGTCAATTTTTGTCCAAATCCCTTTCCTTTGCTTTCCCCTTATTCTTTTAATGTTTTGTCTTCTACCGTATTTAGGTTACTGTAGCAGAGAAGGAGGAGGAGGAGGGCGAGGAAACGGTGGCCGAGTCCAAAGTGAGCCGACCGTCGCCACGACAGATCGAAATTTTGGCAGCCGAACAAAGGCGACAGTCGCGGCTTTTTCAATTTGTAAGCGCATCGAAAATTTGAACATTTCGCATTATCCGAAAGAACGAACGAATTCGAACGCGAAACGAACAAAAAATGAGCACGAAAACGACGACGGAAGAAACGACGGCGAAGGGAAAGGCGAGGAAAAACGGAGGGGGCGCAACGGAAGGGCAAACGAAGGGACAAACGGACGCATTGGACTATTACGACATGTTGGCACTCTCATTTTTAAGGGCATTTCCCAAAACCGAGAGGACATCTTGAGGGTGGAGGGGGTAAAGTCGAAACAGCAAGTGATCAGAGACAAAATTGGGATCACCAACGGGTTTATGATCACTGATTGGACATGGGTGGGATCAATGATCGGTTTTCATGGCACTTTCTGATTGATAATTCGTTCATTTCTTTGAATTCTTTCATTGATTCGTATCATTCACTTCTTCTCTTTCCGTTTGATCATTAGCTTTTGTTCCTCTGATCATTCTCCTCTCGCTTTACTTTGTTCTCCCCTTTTATGTATGACGACAATTTCGACAAGGCCAAACACATTGGCGAGGGCGGCTTTTTGTCGGGCGTCAACGACTTTCTGCAGAGCATTCAGGACGGACTGACGTTGGCCCAAGTGGCATTTCCAACAGCGAAAAAGCCGACCGATGCCACCGGCGGAGGAAAAGGCTTTCACATGAAAATCAGTGTCACCCCACCGACGCCGAAAAAGAGGGGGCCGGGGGAACTGTTGTTCTCCAGAGACGAGCAGAGACCGGAAGAGGAGGAGGTGGAGGACGAGGGCATGCAAATCGGCTCATTTGTACAGCAGGGAGAAAGGTGAGAGGATGCGAGAGAGTGAGGGAGGGGAGATGAGGAGGGATGAAAGAGTGAAGGAAATCGAGAGTGTGGAAGACGGAAGAGAGATGAGGAGAAAGGGGAATTGAGAGGGTGCGAGAGAGTGAGGGAGGAGAAATAGGAGCGATGAGAGAGTGAAGGAAATTGAGAGTGTGGAAGACGGAAGAGAGATGAGGGGAAAGGGGAATTGAGAGGGTGCGAGAGAGTGAGGGAGGAGAAATAGGAGGGATGAGAGAGTGAAGGAAATCGAGAGTGTGGAAGACGGAAGAGAGATGAGGAGAAAGGGGAATTGAGAGGGTGCGAGAGAGTGAGGGAGGAGAAATAGGAGCGATGAGAGAGTGAAGGAAATCGAGAGTGTGGAAGACGGAAGAGAGATGAGGGGAAAGGGGAATTGAGAGGGTGCGAGAGAGTGAGGGAGGAGAAATAGGAGGGATGAGAGAGTGAAGGAAATCGAGAGTGTGGAAGACGGAAGAGAGATGAGGGGAAAGGGGAAGAAGAAGAGGAAGGGAGAGAAGAGAAAATATTATCTATGGGTTAGAAATTTTTCAAATTGCCAGAAAAACGGGCCCTTTGCCGAGGAGACCGTCGCCAACGGAAGGCGAACGACCGACGGAAGTGAGACGCGAGTCGAACACCATCGAGTCGATGCTGCAAATGATCGGACTTTGCCAGGGAAGGGGCGAATTATGACGGAAGGAAAAGCGACGGACGGCGCACTCAAAATTATTTTATTTGTATTCTTTTTTAATGTTTATAAACAGATTTTTATTGGTTCTGTTGGCACGTGTGCTGTCTTTCGTCTTTCCCATTTCTTTCCCTCGTCCCATTAAAAGTGATCAATTTGCCATTGGGGGGCGAATCGATGGATAAATTCGGCCGTGGCCTTCTCCAAGCTTCTTCCCATGTCACTTTAATGAGATTACATCCATTGCAAATGCTTTTCCTCCTCCCATTCGTTTCCTTTGTTTGCTTTTCCCATTTCGCATTTGGCGGAAAATCTCTTCGAGGCAAAGTGTACGCCCGCATGGAATTGTGCCAATCGCCGCAGGTCACCGTGCGGCGGATGGGAGACAAAGGGTAAGGTTAGCTAATTGGCCAATTAATTAGTATCTTAGCTAATCAATCTTTTGTTTTTGGTTGTCCATTCCCCACCCAATTTTTTGGGTCTAAAAAATCAATTAGCGAATTAAGTGACAGTATCCATCACACCGTAATGAGCACACCGTCAAATGCCACCACAACATTTTCCGTCCCTCCGATTCCGATGCTTACAGCTGAAACTTCAAAAGACAATCCGTTTTTCCACATCGACCTGTCGGATTTTGCATCAACAACCATCCAAATTGAAGCAGTAAATAAAAGTTCCAAAATTTCAATGCCATATAATTAATTGTCGAAATCGTTAAATTACCCTTAATTACCCCCCCCCCCCCGCAAGGAATGCCCTCCAACGGAACCAGGCCAAGTGCCCCTGAGGGCAACATATGTTTTGGACACAGCAACGATCGACTGGAAGGGGGCCCATGAATTGTTGCTGTTCAACGACGTGTCCGTGTTGGCCTTTGGTTACAAAACAGAACAATAAAAAAAGACATGACCATAAATTATACAATTTAAAATGATAGAAAAGATAGTCAAAAAAAAAGAATGATCAGTTTAATTTGTACATTTTAAGTAAACTCAGGCAAATCACACTAATTGTAAACGGAATGAGTGGAAAACTGAGGAAATAATGGGTTAGGGTTTATTTAAAGGAGCATTACCAGGGGTTTTTAAAGAAGAAAATTGATCTTCATTCTAAGATTTTTTATGCAAAAAAAAAGAAATGGAAGGCCTTTAATTAACTAACGACAAAAAACCAAAATGAGTGAAGTAAAATTGTGATCAACAACCAAATGAGTAGAAGAAAAGTTACGGGCACAAAATCGGATGGAATCGAATTTTAGGCCCCGGCAAAAGCACCACCGGCACAGAAAAAGTGAGTAATTCGAATCGTACGACTAATACAACCAATGTTTTTCCCTTTGCCGGGGCCTAAGGTTATTCGATGCGTCTGAAAATATTTCTGAGACTGATCTCCACAACGCCTTCATTTTTCGCGGACACTCGTGCCCTAAAATGTTGTTTAAAATGACAGATTTGCCCGGTTTTCGTACCCCCCCCCCCCACGCGTTCAATCTACCCACAATTTTGTAAGATTAACAAATTCGCGTGGTCAACTCCCGCCCCCCCCCCGATAAATGGCACTCACTCGATCCCTTTGCCGTTGAGAAAGGCGAGCAGTTTAGGCTTTATCACAGCAATTCCCGTCGTTTTGCCGTAACCCGTGATCACGTACAGTTTGCCAAGGTTCGGGTGCCTTTCTGTTAAAACGGGGAAAATATTTACGGATTTAAAGCCAAAAAATTGCGTTAACTCGCCTCGACAAATGTTTATTTTCTCAACAACCACAGAAAGTGCCCTTTCCGCACTCATTTCGTGCAAGTCGATGCATTCTTCGTTCGATGTCCTCCAAATGCGCAGTCTGTCCCAATATTGCGTCAGTGTCTTTTTGGCCAATTCCAATTCATTGGCCTAAACAAGAGCAGATGATGACATGCCTTTTCCATAGAATAATTGGTACTTTATTTTGCATTTATTGTATTCACACAAATTACAATTTGTTACCCGTGCGGAGTAAAAGCCGAAAATGTTCGAGTTTTTGAAGCCGACGTATTTGGTCCGCATCTCTCTGCAGTGTTTCTGTTCCGCCGCCATATTACGCAATTCCTTCTCCACGTCTTGGACCTCAGTGTCCCAACTTTCGGGGGGAAGCTAAAATTGATGAGAAATGAGTTTTGCAACAAGTCTGATTTTGTGCACTTTTTTGTCATGTTAAACATTGTCCCATTATCGGTATCCTTTTCGTATGATATAATTTCAATACATTTCGTTAGGTTTCAGAATACAAATCCCCCCCCCCCCCTCTTTGGTCACACCATTAGCAAATTGGTCCTGCTGTTGTTCCCCACGTTCGCCGTCCCTTTCGTCCGCTGCTGTTCCTCTGCCGAAATCACTCGGGGACGAAGCGAAGGCACAATCACCGAAAGTTTTACTGCAGTATTTGACGGGTCAGTCGGATGATCGTCAGGATAGTCGATCAGATAAATCGCAGTCTGTTCAAAGTCGAAGCTAAAATTCCCAATTGGATGACTCGCATTTCGTCTCCCCCCCCCCAATTGTCGGCACTCACTCCATTTCTTTGGCCACTCGGCTGATGACTTTCTTCGATAGCTTCGGAAACATTTCGTAAAGGCGACTCAAAGAGACACTTTTTTCCTCTTTCTGACAATTTTTATTCGGCGTTTGAAGTGAATTCACAAAATCGTACGCCAGCCAATCATTTTGTTGCTCAAATTCTAAAGAATCTTTGATCTGGATCAAATTTCAAAATTATCCGGGTCGGGATCAGGAGTCCTAAAAAACCTGACATGATCCGGTTCTATTACGGGCTCTAATAATATTTTTCAGTGGTCGGGGTCCACCAGAGGCGAATGAAACCTTCTCGAAACGCTCTCCGCCCCTCGCATCTCTCACAAACCTTCGCGCAGTGAATTGGAAATAGGCATTTTTTGCGTTGCTTTGAAGAGAAATTCGCAAACCCAAATCGGCAAATTCACTTCGACCGGTGAAGGGAATTCGATGGACGACGAAGAGCCATCACCTTAAAGCAAAAGGAGAATTTATAATCTCAAAAAGCAAACAGATTTCACCGAAAAGTTCACTCAATTTGGCGACAGACGCAGACGAAAGTTCAATTGTTATTCGATTGTCGTAACCGCTAAATTGAAAAAATAAAAAGAAAAACGACAAAATCGCAGAACTTTTGCATTTTCTGTCCATTTTCGGCCGTGACAGTCCCAAATTCGCTGACACAATTAGTGGAGGATGAAAACATCGAAAAATGGTCATTGTTAGGCGGAGAATCGGCGACATTTTCACTGAGAAGGGCCGAATGGAAATGAAGACGACGCTGATGAAAAAATGATGAGATACATACTCCTACAAGATTAGAAATCCCACAGTTAATTAAACAAACAAAAGAAGACTAAAGCATTTGTGAATTTTGGATCGATCGAATGGACTCCAATCAATCGGCTGGACTCTACCGGCAAAAATAGCACACCAAAAAACTGTCCTCCTCCTCCCCTTCCTCCGCTTCTGCTCCTTCGTTTTCCGACGACGGTGTTTTTTCGCTTTCGTTTATTGTTGCAGTGTTTTTCACGGCAGCCGAAAATGCCTCCTTAAGCCCAGCGAAATTATAAGACATTTTCTATGCAAATGACCAAAGACGAGAAGGAATGGAATTTGCTGTAGGGTGACAAAATTTAAAGACCTACCAAAGTGATAAAATATAAAGGACGGCACGGCGAGAAAAAATTTGTAAAAAAATGAGTTAGAAAAAATTAAAATTAAGAATTGTTCTAAGTTCGTAATTTATGCCCATAAAATAATCAAATTCCTGAATTGAAATAGACCAAAAACCTCTAACACTTCATCGATTTGACCTCGATTTTGATTTTTTATCTCAAAAATGAGTTTGGAACAATAAAAGTTGAGTAAAAATTTAATGTATGGCAAAATAGCTACGACGTTCTCAAGTTGCCCATGATTAAATGACCCTCTTTCGTTGCGAACACCCAAACCATAGATTAGGTAGGTATTTCTGGCCCGTATTTTTCAGTGCTAGGAAAATTAAAGCAATTGACCAAGCCATTGATAATTGTAAAATATTGAAAGAATATGTACATAACGAAAATTTGCATCTTTTTTATTCATGATGAATGAATTAGCACAATGAGATGGCATTGGTTAGTTTCTGGTCTTCTTGCGTTATGTATTTCCTTGTCTTCTCATAATCATTGTTTCTTTTCTCCAAAAACTTTCCTTCTCAACGCATCGTCCATCAATTCGGAAATTCCACAAAGCAAATTGGCCGGCTCAGATTTCTCTAAAAAGTCCCTTTTAAAATTTGTTTGTTATATTTTGTGGAAGATAAAGAAGTCGGAATTTTGACCAAATGACCTATATTTTACACAAAGGTACCGATTTGTTTGGGATAAGGTAACCCAAGGTTTTCCATTATCGCCGCAAATTCTTCCTCCGATTTTGTAAGACGGGGATTGAATTTCTTTTCTTCCCAAACCGATGAAACCATTCTGCCGGCATAATCTAAAAAGATACTTTATAATTTATTGAACATTAATTTAGTTTACCATGCGCCGGATAGATAAGATAATCGGGGGGAAGAGTGAAAATTTGCGAATTCACAGATTGGAAAAGAGTCCGTGCGTTTCCTGAAATTATTTGCACAATATAAATCTAAAAACATTATCAATGAGCAGATTCACAAATTCAAACCATGCTGAAAGTCAGTCCTTCCACAGCCTCTGATCAAAAGAGCATCGCCAGTGAATGCCATTTGGTTGGAATGGCAGACAAAAGTAACACAGCCTAAAAACAGGGCTATTAATTAATAAAGCATTCATAGGGGGGGGGGACTGAATTCATGATTACAGTTTGTTTTGCTCCACAAATTAGAAAAATTTAACTCGTCAAAAAAACAAATATAACATATCTAGACAAATTGGGACAAAACTTCGAAATCAGATTGTTTATCCCATTCTTTAAAAATCTTTGTTACCATTTGTGTGTCCGGGCGTTTCTCTGACTTCCAATTCGAGTCCATCCCCCCAACGAATTAAATCAGAGTGTTTGACAAGCAAATCAGCCCTTCCACCCGCTTTTCCAGATAAAATCGAAATTGCTTTTGGAAAGTATTTGTTGCGCTTGAGTTCGCCAGAACCCGTCACATGGTCTGCATGGATGTGTGTGTTGATCACATATTTAAGGTCGAGTCCCAACTCGTGGACTAACTGAAAATAATTAAGCCATAAAACAGATAAATTTTCTAATTAAAATACGTACTGAGGCATCCCTCTCAACCGTTTCGATCACTGGATCGATGATCAGAGCCTGTCTCGTCTTTGTGCATCCCAGCAAGTAGGTGTAAGTGAACGACTTTGCTTCAAATAACTGAACTGAACCCATTTTGGGGCAAAACATTCACCAGAACATGGACCAACTTGCCGAAACAACAACTTCGACGCCATAAGCTTTACAATTACTAGACTAGTAGTGGTTAAGAAAGTATATAGGTATGATATGATAAATTCGGGAATTCATAATTTTAACAAATTTCTAAACCCTAATCCAAACTCAAGCACAAATCGATTTTTTTAAGTTTAGGTAATTTGGAAACCAAACGGTTTCCCCTTTGGTTTTTAAGAAAACTCAAACGGCCTATTTAGAAGTAACGCCAAAATGTGAATTTTATGATTACTCTTTTAAAATGCAATCTGAAAAAAAAATACGTATGTAAGTAAAATATAAAAATT